>BLKM01001253.1:5436511-6070931 GCA_013340265.1 Coptotermes formosanus
GGGGTTTTTATGGAAAACTCAATAATTTGAAAAAATCATAATTTGTATCTACATTCAAACAGAATGATTGAGAAAATATAATTATTGAATCTGTGTTTATTAGTTGTAAACATACTAGAGCAATTACATTTTAAATAACTAAAGAACGCACTTTGTTATTGCAGAGCACAACGCGACAATGTTATGTAGTGTTCAAGAAACAGCAATAATATTAGTCCACTTACAGTAAACATCAGTGACGATTGCCATTTCCATGGTAGGCTTGCAGGTCACATAACATTTGCTACTTTCGGGACACACACATAAAAGGTTTGGAATTGCTGCTCCAAGCACTGTACCTATATACTACCAGACTACACGGTGTTATATCCTAGACTGACTGCAGTGATCAAACGGTGACTGTGAACCCTCCCTTACCCCCAAAGGGACACCCTCAGGAGACACAGGAGGGTTGGCACATCTACTCACGCCACTGGATGTTTGGGCGGACAAGTCCTGGAGAACTATATGTCCTTGCAGGGTACAATTACTAGCCAGAAGCGTACAACTCAAAGAAACAGTAGTAAATATATCTATTAATGCCAGAATATCAAAATACGCGTATCCTCTCAAAAGAAATAACAAATCTGTCAGATCTTGATTATCAAATGTAAAGCATCTTCAACACACTGTGTTAGAATACAATTTCTTGTAAACTGGCCAACTCGGCACTATCAGCCACATACACCCCATACATACTAAACCAAAAGAAAAAGTACGTGGCCACCGTCTCTCTCTCTCTCTCTCTCTCTCTCTCTCTCTCTCTCTCTCTCTCTGCTGGGGACAGGCCGACTGTGTCCCTAACACTGCCACAGCATCTACTGGATGGACGGTTCAGCAACCCAAAGGAAACAAGCAAAACCAAACTCAAAAGAACAAACACAGGATAAACAACTCAAATACATACCAAAACGCCATCTGCCAGCCACCTAGCAATGTAAGGTCACGAGAGAAGTAGAGAGAGAGAGAGAGAGAGAGAGAGAGAGAGCAGCCATTCCCAACTTGAGCCCTGAGCAGGGTCATCTAACTATCTACACAACTCACTCATCAAACCTACCATCCCCAACACTTCCCCAGGCAGTAGCAGACACTCACGCATACTCAGCTTGCGAATCGCACAATGACTCAATCGATGTCGAACGCCGTTAGGAGCCGATCATTATCCTGGTTGGCTCAACTGAATACTGAACAAGCTTGAGGATGCGAATAAGAAGCCATCAGAAATTGAATGTACCGAGTGCTATATAGAAAGTTTACCGAACAAAAATCACATCATATAAAATATTTAAATCTCATATCAATGCTGTTGAATGGTACAGGGGAGTATGCAGTAAATGAAATATGTATGGCTATACAAGTTATTTATACCAACTACTGCACACCAGTTCTATGTTCCTACATGTTTCGGCGGACTTTCTCAGCCATCACCAGGGAGTTATCCTCTGCAGATGCACGCAGCATGTCACTAAATGGTAAAATGTACATATATTAAAGCTGTAGTCATTTATTTTATAGCTTAAAATATATATTATGCAATAAAATCCAGAATTTCAATACATAAAATTAAATACAATAAAATCCAGTATGTTATTACATACATATGTATATAAACGTCCATTTCCAAACATCTGTCTCGTAACTACTCCCAGTTCTTTGACGGGGAGACCCGTGGCTGTGGTACCCAATGTTGTTCCCTATGTGATGTCTCTGTACTGTACTTTACACAGTACAGAGACATCACATAGGAAATAACATCAGGTACCATGGTCAGGTGCCCCCCTCCCCACCAACCCCAAAAAAGTGAAAGTGATTATGAGACAGATGTTTGGAATTGGATTTTGATATAGATAGATATTTTATTATTTACATAATCACATAGTGGATTTTGTTTTATATGTATCTTATGTATTAACATACAGGATTTTATTTTATCATATATAATTTCAACTATAAAATAAGTGACTACAGCTTTAATATATGTACATATACCATTTAGTGACATGCTGCATGCTGCATAGGTCTATAGAGGATGCCTCCCTGATTATGGCTGAGAAAGTCAGCTGAAACGTGTAGGAACATATAGAATTGTTGTGCAGTAGTTGATATAAATAACTTGTATATGTGAAACAACTGCATGGAATATGTATAATATTAAATGTATGGGTATGACTTCTGGCACATGTATCTCTTCCTTTACACACATTTGCGTTAAGGATTTTTTCTTTAATGCATACTGGTAAGTCGACCCGTTTTCATGCTTTTACAAACAGTCTGTAAACAGTGTCAGGCAAGCACATGAGTCAGTACACTTGCACGTGCGCTAACATGGATTTCACTTTATGGATCGGTGTACTCTCAGTTTCATCTGAGTAACAGGCATTTGGTACTTAAACATTATACTTTACTCACTGGATCCTGTATTATGTGATGGGACTTAAAGCAGCTGTTCGTAATGCTTGACTGAGCAGACTGCTGCCAGGAGGGTTGGTAGTCTGCTAATCCATGTCTTTCTGCCAGCAATTCCAACTGCTAAACATTCAAATAAATTACAGTAAAACACTTAATATACAAAATATGTCAGCAAGTGTAAGTAGTTGAAGGTACAATCGTATGGCATTAGTATAAACATGTTCATTCTGCTAAAGTCTCAAGAGGTCTGTGACTGAGAAACAGAAATATCCTAAGCACATGCCCTCCATGTATACACAGCTGTGAATACATTAAATAAGCAGTCACAGACAGCTGACAGTAGCAGTCCTCAAATTTGGACATATGAAATGTGGCTAACACCCCCAGCTACCATTAGACACTAGCATGTTACGAAATGTTACACAGGGCTTGGAAATTTTCTGAGTGTTTTTGGATAGAGTCTAGTGGCAGGATGATGTGCACATAGCAATAACATTCCCAATCCGCAAATGTCATAAATTTCTTGACAATCTGAGTAATAATTAACTTGTCATTAAAGAGTGTATTCCATAGTTATCACTTACGGGATTGGAAAGTGGTACTGTAACCAAGGGGTACTGAAACATCAGGTGTTGAAAATACTGTGTGTACAAAACATAACACCCATTTGATAATAAAATGTGAATATTAATATAAATATTCATGTAAAAACATGTATCTGAGTGTGTGTATGCACGCCCCCCCCCCCCCCCCCCAGAGAGAGGGGGGGGGGGAGGGAGGCTTGTATCATCAAACTGTTCCTAAAGATCCATTACAATATTTGCCCTTCATCTATGCCTGCTTCTGACATTACATCTTCCCGAGATACAAGCAAACAAAAACTTTGCACCACAGATTAACCCTTTAAAGATGAAGCATATCTGTTGTATAAAAGGACTCAGTGCATACCCTGCAGTAACCACTCTACACCTCGGTTATAAAAACCAATCTGTTAACGTTGTATAAGGCAAAAGTTGCTGTTTGTTCTGAGATCCGTACAAAACACATAAACGCAATGTGGGTACCACGTAGAATTTTTTAATGTTAAATTAGCCGGCACATAAAGTAACCACTAGGCTTTAAAAGCTTGATACAAAGTACCAGAAGGACCTTACACCATCTCATTTGGAGTAATGAATAAGGGCTGCCTCTTTGTTTGAAAGCCTAAATAAATACTTATACATCTTGTCAATTATGGTCAAACTCAGTTAAAACATCATGAAGGAGACTGCGTGTTTTGTGTCCTTACAAATGGGTGTTCTTATAACTGAGGAGTACAATGTTATGATTAACAGCAAGGAATTAACTAGCAGCACAGAATATCTGACATTATAGTCGAGGTGTCACAATAACTGATGTTATAACTGGGTTTAACTGTATTTCGAAAATTCAAGTTGTACCTCATGAGACTTGGGTTTTGAAGGTGGTCAGAATTTTGACCACAGCTTTCTGGGTTGTGACACCCTGTAATCATGTAGACAGATATGAATGCCAAAGAATCTGGTGTTAAATGTCCTGCATACAGAGGCAGCAAGTTCTTCCAAGACACTGGCATCCACCTACATGACTCTACAGGGTGTCAAACTCAAACAACTACAATCTAACAGATACTTTATACTCAGAAAATATTCTTCAGTACAAGTAAATTCTGAAAATTTAATTAACTCTCATCTGACCATAAACAATGTTTCATCTAATTTTCTTAAGAGCCTGCATCATACCCCCTCAAACATTGCAAAGCTATTAGTGACGTGGCAGTTTTTGAAGACTTTCATCCCTATATTATTAAGGACACCACCACAGATATGCACTTAAATACATCTCCCTCACCAATGTACCATATGTTCCCCTTCTTTTGCACTAAACCTGGGATGACAAAGGCGTACCTGAATTCTGATTATCAAGCGCCGATTCTGCATTTCCAGTTCCTTCTGCCTTGCTTCCACTTGTTTCATTCGCTGCAACTCACTTTTCAAGACTCTGATGTACTCAACTGATGATTTGAGAATGGTCCCCTTGTTGGGTCGAACATCTCGCACAATTTCAAAGTACCTTATAACAAAAATAATGCGTTTAAAATGGCCATCTTAAATCTTTCATTGTCATAATATGACACAACAGCCACTTACACTGAATCATGTCAAAATTAACTGAAAAGTGTTCAATATTATTTTGTTCACCACGGCTACTTACAAACAGAATAAAAAGACAGAAATGGACCAATACAAAAAAACATAAATTTGTGCTCGATATCACAGTGTATGTCAGATTATACAAAAACTGTGTACTTTACTAGAACAGATACTGTCCCGTACTTTTCATTTGTAATGTCAGTCCTACCACTTACAGTTCAAATTCTGCAAAAATTAACACGTAAACCCCTTGGCATGAGAAAATACAAAACTCCTGCCATCTGTTGTTCCTATGTACCAACCACAACAAGAGATGTCAAACAACATAAAGAGCAATGATACACACTCAGCAGGATTACTCCATGGCAATAAATTTGTAAACTTGATGGATGGGAGCTTCTGACAGTGGACCTGTGCAGGGAAAAATGTCAGAGGACAGAAAATGAGTTAAAATGTTATGCAAAAACCATGCGCACACCCAGGCTGAAATAGTGCTGACAGCACAAAATGCCAGGCCTGCATCTTCCACATATTTACAGCTTGTGCTTCCCCAACAGTTCAACTTACTTCATGTAATAGCACTGTCTCAAAAATGCTGACATCCAGTTCCTAAGCAGGTCCTGCACCTACTGAAAATATTTTTTGACATGAGACAGACATTTTCTCTTCAAAAATTTACTTTAAAACTTTGTCAACTGAAGTGGACTGCCCTACATTTTCCTTTCTTCTGTTAATTCACTGAATAACGATGTCAGAATTTCTTTAATGTGACAGTCAGAATTTATTTTTTAAAAGAAGCACAGATCTAAAGATTTTGCATGCACTCACTGCACCTAAGGTCACGCAAAGCAGTAGCATTCCTAGGGCAGAGCATGTGGGACTGCGGCCCTGGGCCCTGTGATTCAAGGGATCCCATGCCCTGACATATGGGATAAAAAAATTGTATTTATGCCTTCGTCTTTAAATTCCTTAAGAGATAAAAGTATATCATAAGTTAAAAATGGAAAAAGATACTAAGAATGGAACATGGCAGCAGCCTCAAGAACAAGAGAACTCTTCTGCACAGAGCACAATGTTCTGTTACAGAACTGACGTAAGTGCCTAAATGCAAGTTGTTTACATTTTAAATTCCTCCTTGTAAATTACCTGCTTTTCTGGAGGCAAGTGTGGGTAGGAGTGTAAAGCAAAATTCCCTTAATCTGAGATTTAACAATTCAGAAATCTTGAAAATCTCACATTTGAGGAGAGTAGTCCCAAGACTGGAAGTTTTACTTTTTACCAGAAAAGCTTCACCAGTGAAATGAGCAGACCTCAGGGGCATATTCAACAAGACCTCCAAAAGTGTCTGTACAACAACCAGTGTCATATCTCCTGACTGTCTCCAACTCCATCAACTTCTTCAGCTATGAAGGCCCAGAAAACACAGAAGAGGACCATGATGACCCTCAACCAGCAGATGAAGGAGAGATATAAATGGAACACTCCTCTGATTAGTTGTACAGCCCAAACACGGGGATGGGGGGGGTGGGGGGGGGGGGGGTGGGTGGGTAAAAAAGGTAGTTAAGAAATCAGGCGAGTATACATACTGTCTGATAATCTAAAATATCCTTCAATCCAGTACCTGTCTGTTCCCACTGATGCAAGATT
Organism: Coptotermes formosanus; assembly: GCA_013340265.1. Lineage (NCBI taxonomy): Eukaryota > Metazoa > Arthropoda > Insecta > Blattodea > Rhinotermitidae > Coptotermes > Coptotermes formosanus. Next base: position 5,442,778 of record BLKM01001253.1, read on the forward strand.
AACGAAATTCTACTGTAAATACTTATGCCTGCAGTCTTTGGAGTCTCTTTTGTTTAGTTGTCTGGACAGTGGCCTGCAGATAGTTGCATCTGTACACAAGCAAAGATTTTGGAGTTTTACATGGTCAGTGACACAAAGCACCAGAGAATTAACTAACGAGCAAATGTGCTGTTTTCAGTATTGAAAGTGAGCTGCTAGATCTACAGATTCCTAATAATTGTTACTTAGTAGCCTTAGCTATGGCTAGCATAGAGAGAGAGATAAATGGCAAAAGTTAGGTTCACAAGATGAAAAAAGACATTAAAAAAGAGGATTGAGAAGGCACTTTGAAAACTTCCAAAGCTCCATGAGAAAAATCTGTAGTATGAAAAAGTGCTTTGCACAAAGAAGAAAAATAACTGAAGGACTATGGTACATGCTACTGGGATAACTCATACATAAAAATATTTTGGAGTGGGATAACTGCACTGTAAATAGGCAAGAGTGCATTCTTGAATACAGATGCAACTTTAGGTTATCATTAATACTAAATGTAAGGCTATGAAATTTTAATTTTTTTATCTCATAAAAAGGGAGCCCAACAAAGAGTGCCTTGCCCCAGGCCCAGCACCCCTCCAGTTATGACACTGATGCAAGGGATAAGTCATGAACTGCATGGGGATTTTTGTAACGCCAACATCTGTTATGCTTGTTAGTCTGGCTGTTTACAGTCTATTTGATGTAACCCATGCCTCATTCAAAAAAAGAAAGTTTGCGTATTCATAACCAAGAATCCAGTTCCAAAATGTTTCACCCTTGTGTATGTTGCTAGTCGGTGCTATTCATGAAGCACCTAGACATCATTTTATCCATGACGCATAATTTGCAAAGTACTGCATATAAACACTCAGTGTTCAACTGAATGAATCCCACAAGTGCAATGACAACATGTGAGGTCCATTTGTAATAAGAGATACTTACCTAACAATTGCCCATTCCAGTCACCCAGTTATCAGCAGTGACAACACAGCCGCCCTTGGCAAACAAGCCCATGCATGCTGAGTTTGTATTTTCCTATCTTCAGGTGCACAATAACAATACCTCTCTGTACTAGAACATCCTTCAAAGACTTCTATATGCATGTAATATTTAATCTTCATAAAATAAGATTAATTTAACTTACGGGTCATTGTTCTTAGGCAGAAGAGTTCCAAGCTCTTTTATCCGGTCATTGATGTTAAAACGCCGTCGTCTTTCAACTGAAACAAAATCAGTACTGTCACTAAGAGACTACAAAAATTTGTGGGTACCGCCACAGTGCTCCAAATGCTTGCTAACTATATAAGGTTTTCTTTTGTTTTTGTTGCTCTATGCAACAGTTTTACAGACAAGAAGGTTTCCTACTAATACTACAAATTAATGGAAGAGTTCCATAGACAAATAAATGGTTAAGTCTCTTAATGATGAAAGGATGAGCCTGTCTGACAATTAATGATGTCTGTCAGGCACAAACCATTTCCTCTGAATCAATAACAGACAAATTTAATCACTGAATCAGTAACAAACTGCCCCCTGTTATATTTATGAGGGTCAGTCAGAAAGTCAATATACAATACTTAAATCAATATTTAAATCTTTATGTTAAGCTGTTAGTAATAGAAGTTTACATTTCACTGTACTGCTATCCCACTACTTTTCAACATAGTTCCTGCCATAACTGAGGTACTTCTCATATTGTGGGATGAGATTTTCTCTTCCTTGTTGACAGAAGACAATGTCTTTTCTTAACTAACAACATGCCACAACTTTTTCCACTTCACACTCATCTTTAAATTTGTGGCCACCAAGATTTCAGTGATGGAAGTGTATGATAATCACTCATTGCCATAGTAGGGCTGCATGCAGGATGTTTCAAGGTCCTTTACGTAATAAATTATACACCACGTGAACATATTTTCCGATTGACCCTTGCATATGAAGAGCAATGATACAGTATGTGTGATTTGAGGCTTTCACCAAGATGTAGACAGGATCTGCACTTTCTGGGACATTATGCAGCGCAGAGTGGTAATTCTGTACAGAAGTACCACTCTACACTGCATATAGTTCATTTTTGATTCCTGCAAATACATGCAAAAAATAACACCAAAAGAACCTGTGTTAAGTTTAGATGAGAGTTCTATTGTGGTTGGTGTCTTAGGGTACTCAGCGATTACATTTTATTTGAAGCAGATAAACCTTTAATCTTTTCAAAATTCTGTTGCTGAACTCACAGGTTTAATCATCAACACAAAAATTCTTCACTAGAATATATATCAAGACAATTCAATTCAATCTACATCACCGGTCCATTTTCTTAAGCTATATCACTGTATCAACATCCCACCTGAAAATCAAAGATGGCCACGTGGCCACATTCCACAACTGTTCAACCTCTATGCCATTCTGTATATTCCATTTCCCTCACCCGAGCTGCATTTCTGAGCCATCATACCTTCAAAGGTAAAATCTCTTATAATATGTTATAATATGTAAACTACCAGGATGCTGCCCTTTCATTTCATATACTACACCTCATTCCATTACTGCGATCTTTTGTTATGTCTGTGATACTACATTTATTTGGTCGTTATATGAACCTTATTCTTTTTTGTTTAGTATCTATACTTTTCTTTAGAGTAATGGGTGTTGTAGACAATGCCAAGCAATGGAATAACAAGACCCATAATTCTAAAGAAAAACTGACAACTATCAGATGCCACATACAGGCTGACAGCAACTCATTTTAATAAGTGTTTAGAAATTATGAGACCCTTGATAATGCATAAACTCATGCGAAACATCCATGGTTAATAAAAATGACAGACAGCTAACATATGGGTTGCATGTGATAAAAACTACGATTATATAGTTAAGAGTATAACACTATAGCACTTAATATCAAAATAATCACAATGTTTTGTATTACATATATAATGTACTGCACTTTAAATAAACTGTTCATGGGTCCAAATAATTCCCCAGAATGTTGTCTTCAGACACTGTCACTTCATATTTTGTTCTCTGACCAGAGGGCATGTTCCAACCCCACATGGAGAGGAGGGCTGATGATACTGCTTTGAAAATGGACAATATGGTAGCAGCTTTCAGTATAAAATACTTGTGAGAAGTTCTTGAATTTGCTTTACTCTGAAGCTCCTCATGAACTTAATATCTGTTCTGTTTCAGTTTCCTCTAATATAAAATGAAGAGACTACACTTCTCCACAAATTAGCCTACTTACAACTTTCCTTTACACTTACTCATATTATGATTATCCTTCTTCTGCCTGTCTTTGGCCAATGCATGTATTTCTGCGTCGCTGTACTGAAGTGGTTCTGCCTTAATCTGTGGCAGATCTGGAGGGCAAGAATTACTTGTCTTATGTGTTCCATTTCCAAACGCTATTAGCTGGTCATAAAGGCTTCCAGTTCCAACCTAAAGTAAAGATACGCAAGAATACAGCTACATATCAACATACAAAGAAAGGTCCATTTAAAGCCCTAATGAAAATAATTTTTTTGGTGACAGGAAGGCACTGAGGACAATGGGTTTTTGCATCTATGGCAGACACATGTCCCTTGAAAGATGGGCAGGCAGATTATGCATGTGTTCAGAATAGAGGACACCTCCCTCATGTTTTGTAAATCCTCATTTGTATTCTATTTTCAGTGAGATATCAAAAAGAATATTTTCTATGTTAGTACAATTTTAAACAGATCACTGTGTATATAATGAAATCCAGGGACTGGAACTGGGAATACGAACATTTCTAATTCTAAACAATATCTTCTAACTGAATGGGCACATTACACACCTGAATCTCCATTATGAAGACCAACTAGTCAGTGCTCTGTAGGGACACAGTGGCTGATCATTTTGAGACAACATGAAATACAATACATAAATAAGGCAGATGGTGAATATTCATATGATATCCATCATGCTTCGAAGTGTTACACAGAGGTAAAACATCAGGTATATCTAGAAGATTTTTACTGATACAACAATGATGGTATGTTTCTTTCTTTCCTGAGGCTTCAAATTTCAGATTTACATCTACAAAACACAGTACCTGGAGAGGAAAATAATTATGGTCCTGTGAGAATTTAAATGTAAGGTACCCTATTACCAATGTGCTAATACAGCAGTCACATACCTGAATGTCTGATGAAATGTTCAGCGTTGAATCCGTTACCTTAATAGCATCAGATGCCAGTGCACTGGCTTCGTAAGATAAAATGTCTTCCAGCACCTCTTCAGCCTAAAAAGTGAACAAATAAAACAAAGCTGCTTGAATATCCATTAAAAATTATGCATCTGGTGCTCTCTTTAGATATATTTTTTCTTTGCTGGGGCTCAGACCTTGGCCAACAATACATACTTTGTCATTACGGTTATGTTTCTATGAAACCCAATAACCATCACACAAATCTAACAAAAACCACCGCAGTTTTTAAGAGAACAGAATGACTCAATAGCCTTATGTACAAAACAGGCATCAGCAATGGTTACTTTGATCAGCCATCCAGACACTGCTTCTGTATGTATGTAAGACAGACTGTCTCCATGTCAGTTCCCTTGATAATCTTAATTCACAAAAGATCATACCAACAATACAGTAATGTACTTTTGTACAAATTATAAATTGTAAGTTCACTGTAGACATAAAGATGTCTGAACAGTCCTTGGCGATCAGCTGGTACAAACCACCATTATTAACGATGAACTACCTTTAGGTTCAACCTCATGCCGTACAAACAAAATTCAGCATTCTGCAGTACTGTATATGGGAAAACATTTTCCCTAGATAAACACAAAAATGGTTCAAATATGGAAATGAGCGGCCTACAAAATGTCCTGCAAATAATGGTGAGAAGAAGAAATCCTCACCACCTCTCTGAGGTTCAGATGACAGCCATTAAAATTATTAAAGAGTATGGCGACTGTGTATCAAGGTCAGTGAATGAGAAGAGTTCAGAAAGAAGTTATTAAGGCCTCTTTAATGGCATTCATTCACTGATGGAACTGAGGAAATTTACCTACATGCAACTGTCTTGTATTTAACAGTTCCTCCTTCTATAAATGTTTCAGACAAAGGTCGTAGGAAAAATACAAACCCACATTTTATGTTCAACAGCTCTTTTCCGAGTCGTGCCGTTTATGAGATAATGTGGAAAAATATGGTAGAGCCAGACAGACCACGGATGACAATGCAATACGCCGCATGCGCGTTTCATGCTTGACAACCAAGGCTACAGACACACGCTCGGAATATGTAACACTTATTGCCTTTCCACGGTAACAGTGATTTCGCGAACGCGCCTCAATGTTACGTTTATTCGCACATTGCCTGTCTTGTTAAATATAACTTAGGTTAAAGCTGGTCCTTAAAGAGTTAATACAACTGCGGTTGTCTGCATGCCACAGCACTAGCTCAGTCTCGTTTCATGTTTCGGCCGATTATTTTGCCATTACAAGGCGAAGTTCTACGCAAGAGGGCGAACAGAAATGCACTTCCGTAGTTTATCAAATACATTACCGAACTGAAATCCTTCACAGTTGGCAGCCCACTGCTGCATCCGCTATCCAAGTCAGTGGTTCCCAACCTTTTCGCTATAAGAACCCGTCATTAACGCCAAAAAATTTCGCTGTCCCGCAGATGATAGCATTTGTACTATCAAGTGTTCACTGATTGCGAAAATATACCGCTTTTAAAGGGATCTGTATTTTATCAAACACAACAGCATCTGCATACATTTGCATAACAGTAATACATAAGTGTGTTAGATACATTCAGTCTACAGAAAGTACGATTATGTTTGGTCATTCATTATGCCCAAATCACTTAATGGCATGGCTAGTGCTGTTTTGCATCTTTCAGAGAATGGAACTCTGGTTGAAACAATGGAAGATTCAACCTCAGATCAGCTTGCACATCCGCGTCGATCCGGTATTTAGACTTCAGTGCAACAAGCGCAGAAAATCCATTTTCAAAAACAATTACATTGAGGAAAAAGTCGTCAGCTGCTTAACACTTTATCAGACGGTTCTATGTACTCAGAACGAATATACAGCCAGAAGTCAGTCACGTGCTTTTGTGTGAAGACTAGTTTAAGAGAACTACAAAGTGGGCGTTGTGTGAACCTGTCTTGTTCTATCAATGCAAGAACCTTGAGTATGGCATTATCAGCACTTACAAAAGCGTTCTGACCACTTCTGTGTTGACTCAGGAGCGGGACAGTAATCACACAGCTGTAGGCTACTACGAGAATTTGCCAGTGTTCGCTTATGTCATTTTTTGGCTTCGTCCGATACCAACATTTCAAACGTGACTAAGAAACGTAAAAGACAGTGAAGTGACCCGCAGTTACGTTGATACAGCGACGAGACCAACGGCCTTATTTCTTGATCATATCTTCCAGGGGTGCATATACATCACTGGTGCCACGCCGCCGTGGCGACTAAGCTTTGTACGGTGGCGCCCAATATTTGTGCGTCCTCAGTATGGAACTTGCTGCCTGTCACCCTTCTGGCACGTAGAATTTTCAGGCGGCCCCAACATATGTGGAAAAATTTTCACGTTGATATATTTTCTTTGCCCTGAACTATGTATGAAATCACGGCATATCCGCGAAGTTCACTGAATTGCCTGCGTAGCTGAAAAGACAAGTTCCGCGGCGGTTCCGCATGTAACCGCCCGCGTTTATCTGCGCGTATTTAAAATTGTCAGTAATCGGCAGTTTTTTACCCATCTATTTATTTATTTTCAAGTACGTTTAGTAAAAAATTCACTGGGCAAAACAGCGTTGGGCGAGGGGGTGTATGTTATATACGTGTAGAAAGCCTGTCCTCACAATTTACCCATACTACATGCAAATTTATTTATCTTCTCACATTTTCAAGGAATGTAGCCTAGCATATCTCACTGATTATCACTAAATGAGCACAGCCCATAAAATGATTGCAGACAACTAAGGAATAACACTCTCTGTTGATAGGGGCAAAAGATATTAAGATTATCCCACGCACTTGTACTCTGCACTATTTTTTTCTGATACATCTGACAGCCAGAGAAGTGGAATAAAGGCTGATGAGAAACAGTCATCTCCCCAAAACGAAAAATCTGTATGGTACTTTTGAAGACTACTTTCTGTTTCCAGTTCTTAACTACCATTGTGGTTAATGAACCACTTCTAACAATGAGGATTTTACGTAATAGGCTAAACGTTGCAGTTCCATGGCCCGCCACAACATGGTAGTAGGCCCCAATACACAGAACTTTCTCACGGATGCGCATATGATATACTGAAACAGTAACCACTAATTGAGGTTCCTACGTTAACTACCTAAAGGGTGGCCGGGACCTAATACTGAAATGTAATACACACACACACACACACACACACACACACACACACACACACACACATTCTTCGTGTTTCCACGCTAACTACGGGCACCACTACGATATAATATACACACGTACATTATTCAGGTTTCCACGGTAGGTACGTAAACGAGTTTGCCTTGCTTGCCCGAGTCGCGAGGTTTCCATGGTAACTACGTGCATGGAGTGCCTTGCCTCACCGGGTCGCGAAGTTTCAACGGGAACTACGTACGTGAGTATACCCTGCCTGCAGGGTCGCGAGGTTTCCATGGTAACTACGTAAAGGAGTGTGCCTAGCCTGCCCGGATCGCCGGGCACCAGCAGACTAGTTACACCACAACGTTGTGAAACTTGTCACAAACTGACGGCATATTACATGAGCCACAAACATATTACCAACACATCCAGTCCAATTCATCTGGCACACACAGCCACTAGCAGTAGCGCAATTACACAGCAGGTTTTACCAGAGTGAACCACATTCCTGGTCAATGTTAAGATTAGTAAGAGGATTCCTTTCTTTTGGGGTATGACGTTGCGTGACTGGGTAATCGGACACCGACGTTTCGAAGAAAGTTAATGCTTCCAGTTTCAAGGACCGAAATGTCCGAGAATTGGCATATCGATTCTTGAATACGAGGGCACTACTAGCCTCAAAACGTCGGGATCCAGGGCATAATGACACGGCGATATATCCCATAAGGGAATTCTCAACTACACCGCTGCGAAAAAACTCAAAATTCCCAAAACCCAAGTATCTAAGTGCCTACATATGAATTCAGAGTACGTGAAGAACACTTCAGAACACCAAGGTACTCAATAACTTAAGAATTTCAATTACATTAAACGAAATGTACACCACAGAGCCCACAACTATACATAAAAGTAGAAATGTCAAAGCAAGAAGGTTGCACAGTCATTTTGAGCAGTTATCTAAATTCTCCACGCCAAAACACACAGTGAAAGGGACATGCAAGTACTCAGAGGACAATGACATTTAACAATAGAGGCAATGCACGTCTAACGTAACAATGTGGCGCGTTCGCGTAACCATTGTTGCAGCGGAAACACAACAATACGTTGTGAACTGATGAGCTACATGTCACTGTCAAAAATACTACAATACTGAGTGCTGCACAAAATGCTTTTGTGACGAATTTATGTTGCCGGCAACAATAAAACGTGCTTAGGTCTTACGTAAGATGTCCAATATTTTTGTCCAAATTTAGAGTTTCTCGGCAGATTTTCATACATGCCGCCAATATCAAATTTTACAGAAATACGCGCAGTGGGAGCCGCGCTGATACATGCTGACGGACAGACAGACGAACGAACATGACGAGGCTAAAAGAAGTTTTCGTGAATACAAGAATGTGCCTAAAACTGAATGACTACATTGATACTGTGGTGTTCTGGCATTTGACGTCACAAAGTGTGGCATATGTCTACCTGTGTGTTGGAGGAACGTACTGCCTCCATCTTTGGATACGTTGAATATGGGGGAAATATTTTCTCACAAAAAAAAACACTGGTAACCAAACACCTCAGAACGTGGTGTCACATCCCAGAAGGCTGCATCTTAACATTCACCAGCTTGATAACCCAGCATCACATATAAATGACTTTCTTATACAGTACACGGTCTTCGTATGTGTGCAATACACAACACAACTTGACCCAACCTTTGATAGTAATTTATTTCAGAAAGTACATCAGTACATGTACACTATAAATTAATCCATTTTACTTTACTCGTCCACACTAGACTTTCCATACTTTGGAACAAGAGGCCTGGTGTACACAACACAACACAGAACCTGGCAAAATAACGCACTTCCCTCTCCAATGCTTACATTCAAATAAAAAGCAGGCGATGATATTCATACATTGCATTTCTTGTCCACTATACTTAAGTTGGGGGCAGTCTAGTAGTCATTTTCCACAGTATGAGACCAACGACAGTGTTTATAGTGTTTAAGGAGTTCAACAAATGTTACAAATTGATATAAAAAGACAGTATCTAGATTCTATTATCTGTTGACACAGCTGAGATGAATGCGCTCAGAACTATGATTGTTCTCAATTATCGTATCTCTGAATGGAAAAAAAATCTTGTGTGACTCATGGAAAAAGCCACAGTTCTTGAAACTCATGAGATTAACAGAACTGATTTTGTACGTCTACTTAGTACCAGAAGTGGAAATTTCAAGGAGACAAGGATTTCTTGATTCAGAAAAGATGCATCACACATAATCCAGTATCAACCTCACGCTGCTTTCGCGTGGCATCTTCTGTATTCCTGCTTTGTGCTCCTACTCAAAGACATTTTTGCGCAACAGATGAAACCAGATTTTGCTTACGTGTGCTGACACTTTTATCCATACGAAACTACACCCTGTCCTAAGCCAGAAGAATCCAACCCATAACCTCCCATGACAGTACGTCAACATCCACTTCAGTACACTTCTGGCATAGTTATATAGAGACATTCATTTATCTGACACCTGTGGCTAATAACTGCCCATCGGTCCAATGAACTCATAAAACTCAGCAAAACTACTACCTGCAGTGAATGATGTGTTTGTTAGTTGTGGCGCGCGTCTGCAAGACGAAGGAACCCATTTACAGCACCTTTAAATGGCACAATGAGTCAAAATCTAATATAAACTGCATACACTAAGCTAAAACGCGTGGATCCCAACTCACGGTACATCGGAATAGTTGCGAGCGACGCTCTGCCTGCCGTCATGCGAAACGGTCTTCAGTGAAGGATGAATGTGAGAAGTCACATAAAATAATGCCTCTGTACTTTTGGCCTAGGCCTTCAAAGCAGTCTCCCTGCTTTAGGTTTCCCACCTGTCTCTCCTCTCTCTCATGCGTGGTGCTACATGCCCCGCCAATCTCATCTTCCTTGACGTGATCCTCCTAATAATACCTTCCGAATAGGATAATCAAAAGCTCCTCGTTGTGGTTCACTCCCAGTCTTCTGTCACTTTTGCCCCCTTAGACCGAAATATTTTCCTCCGCACCCTGCTCACGAACACCCTCTGTCTACGTCCTAATTCACGTATGCTGTAGGTAACTTTTTAGATGCATAAACCTACTTACAAAATCCATATGAAATACTACTCAACAAGTTACATACGACACTGAATGAGAATGTTTGCTAAATTGGTATAAAGTCTTCACTTAAATTATATCCCAATCATAAAATTAGAGAACAGACAGCTGTACTGAATGATGCAGCAGGAGAGAAGAAATCGGACGCAATGGTGGAGGTTAAGGGGCGTAGAAACTGGGTGAGGTACAGGAGAGACGCCATGAGAAGACCAGCGGACTGAACGTGACGAAGCAGATGAGGCCATGTATATTGTATGAAATTCGGAGTGGATTTCCTTGTTAGAAATGCAGCAACTTCCAGACAGAAACAGTTTTTAATAAATCTGTAAATGTACTACAGCAGAGTCTCCTCACAGTCTGGGTGATCAGACAGAAGTGGGAACGGTGTGGCAACAGAAAAGATCTTCTACATGCCGACAATTACGTGGATAATGTGCGGGAATATGTACATGCAAAACACAGATTTCGATAGTAGGTCTACTGTTCATCTTATAAAGGCCCCAACACTGCAATAAGGATCGATTACGCGGGGGACCGGGCGGATGTGTGTATATCACAACAAAATAAAAATCTCAAACCAAGTCAACAATTACAAACACGACAACAGTGCGAAATACTGCAGCAATGGACTGCAGACTGGACTTGTAATTACCATTTCAGAATTCTTCATGCTCCTCACAATCGAGGTACATCCATTATCCGCAGCGCTACAGCCCCCTATGAGCCTCGCCTTACCGAAGGACTTTCTTCCACGACTCTATTCCTGGCGGCCATCCACCACCTTTGGGTCCCCAACTTCCTCAGTCTTACACAACACCATCCATCCATCCATCCATCCATCCATCCATCCATCCATCCATCCATCCACCCACCCACCCACCGACGTTTAAGTCTTCCCACTGTCCTTCTTCCTTTGAGTCTATAATACGCGATTCTTACCCATTTTTTGTAAATTCGCTGCCCATCGTAACCCTCCGATAACAGTCGGTGACTGGTGTAGCTGGTACAGTTCTTGACTAATTAAGAAGCCTAACAAATACGTAATGTACACATCATGACGGGTTTATCTGCTACCTTCTTCCAAATGTGGGCCGATACTCCTACTGGGACCACTACATACCTAATCTGCCTCTCATGCACGAAACAGCGCGAGTCTTGCAGCAGCCTTTGGAACGTACGGTTATGCAACAAACTGCAGCCATGCGCGCACACAAACTGCACGCCAAAGACAACAATTACTGTGCGGGTCACATCAACGTCAAAACTGCCCTGATATGACGGAACCTACCGATTCAAAACATTCCCGTTCCCCGTGTGTGTATTCATGCGTGTATTCATGTGTCTATTCAAGGACCGAACTGGTAACTGTCAGAGGTCGCGTTTCGCCTGCATGTACACGCCGAGTTTACCCATGCCGACAGTTGTAGATTAAGAAACCAAACCATGTCAATTAAATTCCAAGGCGCGAAAAGAGAGAAAATTGTCATCGGTTGGGAAATTAGCAGGTTTCGGTGATTAGGTCAAACTTGTCACTGATATATTAGTCGTGGTGAGACCCTGCAAATCAACTGTTACAACTTCTATTCTGCTGACAAGGGAATAATAATAATAACAGCAATAATTTATTGTTCTCAATCAGGTTTCCTACTCAATTTACAATTGCAAGTTTTACCAAAGTAATTACGAACGTTACCAGCAATTATTACTGACGGGAAAACTGCGGACGCTGTGAGATCGCCCACACACGCTGCTGCCCTTTGGATGCTGAAGATGTCTTCTTCCAGACACAGAACTTTCAGACTCTGTGCTGGGTCCTCAGTACCACACCAGTTACTGACGGGACTGTCAACTCTTCCATATGACATGCTTTATTACCACACTCATCAGCATAATCGTCATTAACACTAGAACCAAAGCTCGAGTGTGCCTCAGTTGTCTGGAATTCTATTATGGCTACTGACGTCAAAAACCTGGAACACATCCAACAGAAGTTCGAAGCCCTGTCATGATCGTTCTTTCCCCGCCATGGCCATGCCAGTTACGGGGAATCACGTAAGTATTTAAAGCTACACACCCTGTATGACAGAAGGCATCACCCTGGTGCACTGTCTTTTTATTACTGCTTATTCGGGTTTAAAATCACGTTCGTCCCTTTTTGGACGTCATATGTATCAGAGTTCTTACCCGTAACTTTAAAGATTTCTATGCTTCCTGTTACTTGCAGTAACTGCCCTTCTGTTACACGCGTTTCGGCTGCTAAGCTTGTGTGCACAGAGATCGGCATTCTTAGGAAACTGCTGCTTATTTGAAACAGACTCTGCATTCATTTGATACAATTCACGCTTACTGATCTGTCTTTTTTTTTAACTCACCAGTATTTGTCATTGATTTTTAGTATGCTTTTTGTGTTTATCTACTCCTGATGTTTTGTCCTTTAAACTATCGGTGATTGCTGAGTCGAAACGAGCCTAAGCAAGAGTCTAACTGCAAGTTTGTGGATTTTTTTTCCGTTTTTGTATTGTATTTTTGTGCTTGTGCTGGATTTATAATCGGACTTCGTGTTGTTACGCTAACACGTAAAAATAATTATTGCATATTATTATTATCATCATTATAATAATAATTATTATTACTGTTATTATTATTATTTTGTTTTTCCATAACAGTTCCACTGTTAACGAATTTCCATAACGAAGACTGTCCCACTTCCATAGGTAAACGAAGGGAAATCTTGAAGGCTGGACATCGAACCATGCCTAACCATCAAACCAATTTACAACAGATCTCAACACCAACGTCGTCTCCAAATATATAACAGGAAAACTGCGGCAACTAGGGGTACCGAAACGATGAGAAGTCATGGTACGTACTTAACTCATTCTGACAGGAAATCTAGTGACATCGAATGCCTGTATTACGAGCTTATCTGCTGGACTTAGATTCATATAAATTAATTATGCTCGCAATTTCACGGATTACCGACATCTGACAGGATAATAGAGTTATACGCCCTCTGTTGTGTCTTACGCCCGGCAACTTTCGCACCGGGAGCGGGTTGGGTGAGAAAAATATCCTGTCCCTGGCCGTCGTTCAGCCCATACCTAGTCACTATACCGACTGCCTCATCCCGGCACTTGTTGCGTCTTGTATCCCGTGTATCAAAACTGACCGATATTTCGGACACATCGCTATCGCTAATCATTCTTACTTAACTGTTTCTACCTCCATTCGCATACGCACAACACGTCGTACGAAAATCCACGTTTCTCACAATGACGGTATTTCGGCAATTCAATGGAATTAGCCAAAGGGGGTTAACTTCATACACGTGTCTATATAGAAAGGGGGGGGAGGAGGAGAAAGACAAACATGGCAAAGGTAAGGTAAAAGGCAAAGTTCGCCATATAACAGGCCATGAAGGCAAAGAGTGGGAGTAGAGATATAGCTCTACTCTTTCTCTAACCTCAGTGCTACATGGGGTGGGTGGTTAAGGCCACACCCCGGCTGCCTTACTACAGCCAAAGGAAAAACAAAAAATTCTACACAGATTAATAATAAATGCACAGTCAGCGCAAATACAATAAACAATACGAAAAAAACACAAATGCCAACTTTGGTCCGGCGAATAACGAGAGAACTTTGCATCCCTGACAACGCCAGCATCTTCCCGGCTGCTGAAGTGTGTAGAAAAAAAGTCGTAAAAACATACTGCAAGCAACCAAAATGAAAAAAGCAATCTGATGATTATATTCAGTACCGCAGTTATTTTATCGGAATACTATGACGCATTCCCGTTTTACAGAAGCTGCAATAAATGTCATATCAAATTAACACTGTAAGTGCAAAGAACAAACATGTTCGTTTTGCGGGACATTAGTTAAACTAGTTAGTAATTATAAATAATCTGGTTACAGTGATACCGGAAACCGGAATATCGATTTAAGTTACCTTACGTCACGTTACACATTATCCAAGAACAGAAAATTCATCCGGAAAACATGACGAAATATAATTGAAAAACAAGTGAAGGTACGAGTTTTTAAAGTTTTAAAGATTAAATTTTAAGGAAGCGCAGCAACACACCAAAACCATAATTCTTAAAATAATGTAAACAATACATTTGTAAGGCGGTGGATCTCATCATGTCCATTTTGATTGACATAATGTAAGATTGTTAATATTTTTACATTTTTATAGTGGTTAAACTGCGATGTTTTGTTTCCAAAGCCAAAACATGCTGCTAGACTGAGTGGAAACGGGGCTGTTTACTAACGAAGTTATGTTTGATGGTATGAAGTTTTCTTTTAACTTAATACAGGAAGCACAACTGAATATCACATACTAAGATTCAGTCTCTTATTGCGTGGTGATATTTATAAGATACCAGGTTCTCACAGAGGTAATTACGGAAAGTACCGTCCTCTACGGTACGACGTCGTGCTGTCCGGTAGAAATGTACCAACGTTTCGGAGCAACCTGCTTGCTCCAGCTTCTTTTACATGTTCTTCGTAAAAAGGTAAAGGTTCACCCTATAACAGGCCCTGAGGGCCCAAGAGGGGGAGTAGAAATATAGCTCTACCCGTTCGTGAGCCTCGGCACGAGGAGGGGATGGGGTGGCTATCCTCACGCCCCGGCCGCTTTACCCCCGGGAAAGAGAGCCGGTACCAATTGTACAGGAGGTTGGGTGGGCCCCAGGGCCGGTCTGGACGGGTGCGGAAAATCTCGCCCCCCACCGGGATTCGATCCCCGGACCGTCCAGCCCGTAGCGAGTCGCTATACCGACTACGCTATCCCGGCCCACATCTGCTCTTCGTAACGCTGCTAAATTCCTACCAGACCACATGGCAACATACATCAAGAGACTAATTATTCCGCTCAGCTAGACCTACTTGTTTTCTTCCTTACCGCAGAATCGACAGTTTATACAAATCTTTAATCGTGCTGTGTAGTTCAGCGCAATGTCATATTTTATGTTAACTATGACGTTGACTCAGATAACATTTCTGCACACGTGTGGCACAACACATTCAGCTGAGTGGCAACACCAGTCCGTTCTCATAATCTTGTCTTGAATACAGTCCAGATGAATAGCTTCTTGTTAGTCAAGTTTTTCCTTCCCCCCTTTTTTTTTGCGGCACGCAAATTATGCCGGGAAATACAGCACAGGAACCGATCAAGAGGTTGTGGTACTTAAAAGAACTATGTACAAAAGAACTTTTTATGCACGAAAGACGTTAAACAAGACGCTTGACTTTGGAGCTTATAAAACTGTGGCGATGAATGACGTTGTGTTTACTTAGATAAACAATCAAATTACTGATGAACAAACAATGTTCTACCGTAACTACCACTTCAATACTACAAGCCTCCATATTTTACGTCACTGAACTTCAAAATGTATAGCATTTGCAAGTACATACCAAATTAAGGACCACTAAAATGGAGGCTACATATTTCTCCGAAACGTGGGTGTCCTCTTCCAAGACTACAAGATGTCACAACCCCGGGGGATTACGAGATAAACACCCATGTTCAAGAGTACATTAAATCTAAAAGAATTCTTATTACCGGAAACGAAGTAAATAATCAGCCCACATTGTGAGAGGACGAGAAACAGTCAGGATTCACGCATGTACTTCCTGATTCATGATGACTACGTCGTTACAACAATACTGAATCTTCGCTTCTCTAAAATCTTAAAAGCACCATGCTACAGATTCATAATCGCACTGTTTATCTCCAAAGTTCCTGTTCCACCGTCAATTTCTTTCTCTGGTTAAACGTGGTGTCTCCCTTCCATTGTTTCGTTTTCACCTATTACGTACTTCGGTAACTGACCTGTTTTGTTCAACTCCTGTTTATCCGTTTTAACGTAACACTATGAAAATGTTAATGCCCTCTTTACGTGTACATACGTTTACTTAAACAAGTGCGTAACACAACCAGTGCACTAATATTGATATGCTTCACCATTTGATTTGCTTCTAACCAGCCTGTTTACCACGGAAAACGCGTCCACGTCGAGGCCATTGAAAGATCAATGCTGTCTACCGGACAATGGCGAAATTCACTCTGGTGTGACTCACCCACAAAACAAAACATGCAAAGGAACTTTTCGTATTTTCGGTCCCAACAGAATAAGGGATAACTCTGGCTTACCTTTCAAGCACCGACAATACAAACAACATACCCGTTATACTTTTGAGTTTTTGTCGTTAACGTTAGCTGTGCAACACTTTAATGTACTAATGAAATATTAAAATAACACAATAAATAAAAGCAGAAAACTATTAATTAGTTTCATACTTCTGTGTCAGTAAGAGAATGGACATGTTTTGATGGCATCAGCTTGTCAATTCAATGTGGCACAGTACTGGCGGTGAGCAACGAGTCTGGTTCCAGCTGCAAGTAGAGAGGTTTTTTTTTTTCTGCTTGACCAATAAGCGCCGGCCTAACGCTCCGCTGCTCGACGCTCTGCCAGCGTAGCGTCGGACGCCGCATGTCGGGGAGGTTTAAAAGTCGATGACGGAACTAGACAAATCATCGCAGTGATAATAACCTTCAGAAGGTCCAATAAAAACTTACCAGCGCATGAGGTCGGCGTTTATCGGTCAAGTATTAAAATACACCCTACAGTTTCTTTGTCTCGTCTGAATCAATTCCATTGGAGAAATCCCCCCCCCCCCCTCCAAGTACGTTGATTCAAACTGTAGCAAAGCCACCACTGCACTCTGTCCATGGGAACGGCAGTCTGTGCCGAGTTCCCACTATTTCGAAACAGACGTTTCGTTGAAAATTGCCTGGAACTGGTGATCGGTCGCCACATCGATCAAATTATTCGAAAATCGTCTACGAGTTTATCTTTCGCAATAGCATCGGTACTAAATTGTGAGAATATACACACAGTTTCACCACACGTCTCTTCTGTCAAGAATGTTTTGCATGACAGAGAACTGCTCAGACGGATTCTCCAGGTGTTGCGCACTGTTCGACTGTGTTCCAGCACACAGTTTGTTCCTGTCACTTTCGTAAAGAAACTCCGTAAGTGCAGGAAATACTGTCAAATTTCAGAATTTCACCCGTCTTTGCCACAGAAAGTTCCCTATGATAAAGGCAAAAACTTCATTTTTCGTTCAAAATCCATCAGTGCAAAGCGTTAAGTCATTTACCTCTGAGAACATATCTGGAAGATACGCAACTCGGCTACGCCAGGCATCATCTTTAAACTGTGATGATGGTGCAAACACGTTCCTCAAAAATGGACGACCTCCAAGTCTCAGTTAAAACAGCCTTTTTAGCACAATTCCACGGGACAGCCATCGAATTTCACTATGAAACAGAATGGCTGTATACATTTATCTGATCTACATCAATACACACGCAAGGTGGGTACTCACAGACAGTGCCAGTAATTCGAAAGAAAATTTCACTGTTCAAATAATTCAGAAGGCTCTGGTGTTATACGCACAAATAATAACGACCGCACTACTGACTCTGCTACACAGTCTTATTATTTGCTTCCTGCCCATCTGACTCTCCTCGACTGGGTAGTACTCCGGCGATCAAGCCAAGAAGAATGAGATGGGCGGTGCATGTGGCATGTACTGGAGACAGGACAGGTGCATACAGGGTTCTGGTGGGTAAACCTGGGGGAAACAGACGACTTGGACGGCCTAGGCGTAGACGGGAGGATACGATTAAAATGGAGTTTCAAGAAATGGCATAGGGAGGCATGGATTGGATTGATCTGGCTCAGGATAGGGACAGGAGGCTGGCGCTTCTGAATGCGGTGATGAATCTCCAGGTGCCATAAAATGTTGAGAATTTTCTTGACTAGCTGAGGACCTGTTAGCTTCTCAGGAAGGACTCTGCTACACGTTAGTTAGTTAGTTAGTTAGTTAGTTAGTTATTACAACGTTACGTTGTTTCCTACTACCCCCAGTCGGTGGAATTAGGGTTAGCAGATTTGGGATTTACCCATTGCCTGCGTGCCGCTTCCGTCTTCACCTTCAAAACACTGCAACAAGATTTTGAAAAGGTTCGTGAGTTTGCAAGTGGTTGTGACCCAGTACTGTTCCCCCACTAATGACAACCATCAGAGAAGTGGCTGACGCACGAAGAGTAATAACGAGCATATCCTATGATTCTCAGTTCCTCCCGTCTGGCGCGCTGTTTGACGTGGTTACGCGAGTTACAATATTCGGTGGTCAGCCGCGGTTAGACGACAGAGGGCAAGCTGCGTTTATAATCGAACAATAAAAAGGTATTTTGGTACACAATTTATAAACGTTCTGCATTTCATCTAAATGCATTTAAAACAATTTTTAAAATGCAATTAACACATTTAAAACTGAATGATAAAAACTGATAATTCTCAAGTAACTTCCAGAGTACCACATGCATTACGTATACCACCGGTTGGAATGCGCTACCTTAATGCAACAGCGCCGCTCTATAAACACGTAACGGGTGTTTGGCGGGCACACGAATTACTCTTTACGCTACCACGGTCCGTATCGGCTTTGGGGCCCGCCCAACATCCTATCCACTACCCATCAGAGGTTCCTTCCTAGGAGTAAAGAAGAAACAGGCGAAGCTGACCACATGTCTGAAGTTAAAAGGGCCAGGAAGAGTGGAGTTAAAATGCACGCCCATATAGCGTGGTTCTTTAGGTGCAGGGTAACGCTGCCTTTGCACATAAACATAGGTTTTAAAACTGTGTCAGACCCACAGCTGAAATCGTTCCACGTGGTGCATACATGCAGACCCACCAGTTTACGCGTATGCATGTCTCACACATCACTCCAGAACAATAGGTTGTAAATTTCATGTTTGAAGGTTGCATAGGAACGAACGCCTGGGCACAGCACGTACAGCTCATCTTGGAGGAGAAAAAACGAGGAAGTAAGAACACAACACACAGCAAACCAATATTCAAAACTGCCCCCTTACTACATTGCAATACGTGATGCTGTTTGCAGTTTAGGCACTGATTATACACGCAGTCAATGCAAACAACTGATTTTACTACTACTACTACCACCACCACCACTGCTGCTGATGCTACTGCTGATACTACTACTACTACTAGTTGCTATCAGCTTTATACAGAATATTTACAGTTATACAGGATGTATCTAAAATGCTTCGACAGGCTTCAAGAGCGAATTTTTCCATCAAAACAAAGAAAACAGTTGACAGTAACACGTCCAGAAATAAGTAATTTTTTAGGTTAATTGAAAGATTACATTCAATAACCAGTATATTAACCATGTAATACCTCGTGTTTTACTTACAACTGACACAGACCTAATACATTTACAATACACCTTTCCAAATTAACAACTGTTGAGTTCTTATTGTTTGTCAAGCCACAATTCAGAACATATGCTCAAAATGTCCTCATTTTGAATCAATGCATGCATGCGAATGGTTTGACAGGCATAAAAATGCGTTGGTAAAGAGTCTATTCATTTTCGTTCGAAGCTGAATACACTAGGAGTTTTAAGTGCCTCCACAGATAAAAATCTAAGGACTGAAGTCGGGTGAACATGAGGGTTATAACTCGAAAACTACGTGTTTCCGAACAATTATTAACATGAACTTTTCGGGGGGGGGGGGGTATGTGGAACCCACTGCTGTAGTGTACACCTCGCGACTCGACAAAGCATACGCTCCACCAGGATGAGATATTTATACACGATCGGCGCAGATGTTTGTATTCATGATCCATACAGTTGTGAACAACTGCAACATGTGGAACGGCTTATAATACTACTAATGTTACAACACTGTGGATTTACGATTGTTAATTTTATGTATTTTAGAGTTTTAATGTTTTAAGCACTTCAGTAAAGGCGACACGATAAGTAGGTTGGTGTGTTGGATCTACATTCCTTTGTATCGATCGGCCCCCTGATGGTGGCACCTCGGTGCAGAAATAAGTAAGGATATTTTATAACTTACGAATGTACTTTATTCAGCGCATGAGTTGGTTGATGTAATGATCGTATTTCAGTACCATTCTTAAACTCCTGGTGTATTTCTTTTTCAGTCTTTCATTTGTTGATGTTGTACATCTTCAGTTCCCTCAGTCAAGAGGTACCTGAATGTTTTTCCCTGTTCAAGCTGTTGTACACCTATTTCTCTGTTGATGTCTAGTATTAAATTTTACGAGTGAACTAATTCTCCTTTCTTTAGTGCCATCTTTGCACATTTGTCAGGTCCGAATTCCCTATCGATACAATCACTAAAGGTTTTAACTGTCTGCAGCATTATAATTATTACTAGTATCATCATAATTTCCTTTATGCAGGGTATTCACACTTATATACCTGAAACAAACCATGTTTCTAGGGTATACAGTGTCGCAACTATTTTGCGCGTACTGTTAATGGTGCATATAACGCTGTCTTCACTATTAAACTCTTTTGTGCTTCTATATTAGCACTTTCCGCAGTATGTGTGCTGTGCCCAATATAGCTGTTTTCTGTAGTTCCTTGATATCGTGCTTTCCTGGTATGCTGCTCAAATATTTTCTAAAATTACTACTACTACTACTACTACTACTACTACTACTACTACTACTACTACTGTACGAGCTTATGAGGTCTATATGGCGGCAACAACGAGTATTGTCTTCTAGGATGTGATAGTGCGTAAACTGGTAGAAATACACATATTTCGGAGAAACCTACCGCCTCACGGAACCAGAACGTTACTCCAAGACGCTGGTAAATTTCTACCGTACTATACATCACACACCAGGAGATACGATTATTAAACTGTTAATTATTAGACTTACTAGCATTATTATTACCCAAGACATAGCTACACACATGTGGTTCCTACGCATGAACTCCTCTTCTATGATAAAACATACGACAGAAGTTGAAGCTGACTACGAATTACGTAAGTTGACGGGAAGAGATAAGGACGAGTGGGTGGGGGGGGGGGGGGATTCGGTCGTCTCAAACCGCCCGTCCTCCTCTACTCTGCCTTCGGATGTTTTCTCAACTTTTCCTCCTCTTTTTTGCACACATATAATTACATCCATGGCTGCCATTTAGTCACCACGTTTACACTCCGTGGCCCTTGCCCTGCCTTTCGACGAAATTTGCACCCCATGACTGAGAACAAGGCAGATGATACAATATGCAGTGCAACAACAGGAAACCCCCCTCACCCCAGATCCCATCCATGCAGCTTGCTTATTGCTTATCGGCATCGTATGACTCATTCCGGTAGTTTGATCGCTGCGTGGTCCGTTAAACAGAATCAACTACCGCCGTGGTTCCCAAAGCGTGCTTCGCGGATCCCAACGGATCCTCGACCAGCGCCCAGAGAACCCGTGGATGTATTTCTGTAATGGCTACTTTGAAGTTTACTTATTTTTTAAATTTGCTAAAAATAATCGCGAAACTTCTTTAATTACCGATACGTTTATTTCGTATGACTGTTAAATTGTCTAAGTAATAAACCCCCAGCACCCACGAAGCGAGCAACAGTCAATATAATTAACCCTTTAAAGACGAAGCGTATGTGTTTTATATAAGGACTCAGTGCGTACCGCGCTGTAAACACTCTCCACTTCGGTTATAAAAACCAGTCTCTTAATGTTTTATAAGGCAAAAGTTGCTGTTTGTTCTGAGATCCGTACAAAACACATAAACGCAATGTGGGCACCACGTAGAATTTTTTAATGTTAAACGTGGTCATATGTAAAGTTACCGCTAGGCTTTAAAAGGTTAAGGTCAAATTATGCAATGCACTGTTACATATGCGAATAGTATGTATTCGTAGCTATTTAAAATCAGGTCTAATATATATATTTTAAATTTGGGATGCGTATCATTCGGACACTACGCTTACATGAGCACGGATGTAAGGATCCTTGGTTATTTTTCGAAGCCAAAATGTGTCCGCGGCCAAAGAAGTTTGGGAAGAACTGAATTACAGTAACGATGGTCCGCAGGCGTCGAGAAGACTTCAGCAGAGACCAGTTTCGTCACCTGTGCGCAACAGCAGTAAACTGTTCGTGAATCTAACGTAGCCTGCAGTGTAACACAGAGGGTGTTTACTGTCGACACCTACACAAGCAAGAAATTCTACTAGTGGCGGAGCTGAACTTTTGTGCCCCTGTAAAAAGCTTACCGATGGGCCCTGCAGCACGAATAAACTATATGACCAGCTTTTATAATATTGCCATAAACAGACTTGATTTTCGAATAAAGTAGTTCATTTAAACCCTGTTTCTTGTTTCAGTTCTTGCGAATACGTTAAAATTCGCACGAATAGTGGGTGAAGCTCGGTTCGTGTAGAAACAATAATTTGTTGCGATGGGATTGTGGGCTTCTTGTACTTACGGGGCCGGATGCTTTCATGCCTTTGCAGCAAAGCAGCTACGCGCCTCAATCCTATAAAAAGGCCACAGCATACTTACAAGCCGGTTTTTCGGTGTTTCGCTTGATTGCAGATCACCAAAACATATACAGGCGAACAAACTTCGAACGGGTCCTTTGTTACTCGGCAGCTAATATGAGACTAATATACGTGGCGCCGTTACAAGACATTGGAGTATGGTTTGCTAGCAGTGCGACGATCATCGGACCCACCATCTTTTCGGATATAATAAATTCATAACGATAAGCTGGGCAAATTTTCGCACAATTTTTTTTTATCGTGTAAGTGATGGAAGAGATAAATATGCCTTCTTCGAACACTAATATGCAACCGTCCACACATCGCCAATAATTCAATGGTCTCCTTACGTAACATTTTTGAGGACAGAATAACTAATCAGTCGTCCTTTGCGGTCTACTTGTCTACCCGATTCGATGCCATGTTCCTATTATTTGTCGCTGTTACAAAAGCAACATTTATAAAACAAACACACATAAAACGACCCGAAAGAAATTATCTGGATCCAGTAATTTCTGAACAAGATTTTCGAAGAGCCTTTAATAACGTTCTCACCAGGTGTTACGCACGCCCGAGAATCGTAAGAGGTCACTGACAACACCTGTTTTAGCATGCGGTATATTATACACTACAGGTCACTGATGTACATTGTTTAGGTGGGTTCCGCGCTAAACGGTACACCCTGCACCTACGCGTGACTACTGTCGGCAACGACTGAAGGAGTTATAGGCCGAAGAATAAGTATTCTAGCATGCTCTGCAGATTCTTTCGGCAAACACTGCCACTTGACGCACGCATCAGTAATTAATGACTCGCTACGTGGAAACAGAAAAACGACAGCGCTTCGACTTTTAGCTTTTTATATACTTTCATATACTACAGATGTATACGATATGCATACATTTCGTATGATACAAACCCTCATCATTTTGGTAAGTAATCATTGCAACATAAAACTCCATAAGATTACATCGTGATGGATGTATTAAAGGCTCCCGCTTGGTATTCTGTTCTTATGTATGCTATCAGTCAGAGCTGGCATTCAATTAAAATTCGAGCAGAATGTTAGGGAAATAAAGGACAGTGGGAGATACGCTTCCGTCGGTACTGAAGTGCCCACCTTCGCAGAAAAAGGTCACAACGTACCTCCACACAGCATCACAGCTTAATGCGTAGTGTTATGCCGCCGCGGTTGGTCACTTGGTACAGCAGTTTAATTCACAGAGGGCCCATATTTTTTATGAAATTTGTCTCTACAGGCGAAGAAAGTTGCACATGCACAGGTAATGTTCCTTCAATAGATTTAAAGCTCCGAATGCAGCAATGATGTGCTCGCGAACAGCCTCACAACCCTGCTGTGTTACTGCATTGTATATCCACGCTGGACGGCCACAGACTGGGTATCATGAACAGCCTGCACTGTGCCCACAAACTAACGCTTCTGGCTTTGTACTTGTCAGGAACAGCAACAAACCCGTGACAGCGCTCCTTAGCAAATACCATGACCATACTAAACAAGGGACATCAGCTTATGTTGTTAGTTCATGAACAAAAAATGCACGGAAATTAAAAAGTGTGAGAGAGGAATCAACTAACGTCATGGGCCCCCTCTATTTTATGGACCCCGAAGGTTCATTACCGTGTCTACAACAGCACGTCAAGTACCCTTATCTGAACCACGTGAATCCCGTTCACCAACTCCCATCACACTTCTGTGACATCCACATTAATATTATCCTCACATATACGCCTTTATATTCCACGTGACCTCCTTGCTGCATGTTTTCAGACGAAGACTTTGCATGCATGTGTGCTACATACCTAGGAAAACTGATCCTCTTTGATTTCATCCTAATTATAGGTGTCCTTACGTAACTTTTTATAGGTCACAGAAATTAACAACTTGGACTCTGAATTACAGCATACAAACGTAAAACCCCGTAAGGCAGTAGAAAGGATTACTGCAACAATTACAAACGGGTTTAGACATTAATTATTTGAAGTACCTAAACAGAGCAGTGGATACTTCAGAGACGGTAAAATTCAAGTACAGTATTTACTCATTTCAACATAAGTAACCTGAATTACGGCAATTTAAGCCATCTGGGGAAACGAGAGCCCTAGTTAGCAGCAAATCTGACTCCCCGTCTCAACAAATTTCACCGCCATGTTTCAGTTTTCCATACAGTATTCTTTTGCGAAATGCATACAACAAATTGATAACGTCACAATATCAAATTAGCCCTTTAAAGACGAAGCGTATCCGTTTTATATGCGGACTCGGCGCGTGCCGCGCAGTAAACACTCTCCTCCTCGGTTATACAAAACCAGTCTGTTGATGTGGTATAAGGCAAACGTTGCCGATAAGTCTGAGACCCATATAAAACACATAAACGCGATGTGAGCACCATGTGGAATTTTTTAATGTTAAACCTGGTGGTACGTAAAGTTACCGCTAGGTTTTAAAAGGTTAAATAATCAGCCCATACCTAAAGGGATACGGAAGAAAAACAATAATAATAATAATTATTATTATCATTAGATAAATAACTATAAAGCAGTTCCAATAATCGATTCAACTGCCACTGTCTAAAGTATGTCCACTGACTACCTCCACTTTGTACGCAGTCACTTTGCGGCTAATACGTGAAGTCCGTCACAAAGCAGACATCTTAGCTCAAATTTAATGCTCATTTCTCCATTCATTGCAGGTGTATTTCAAGACAGCATCTTACGAACACCTGCAACCGTATCTCACCCTGCACCACATGCTCTCATCACATTCGACGGTCCCAATTTACACAGCAACGTAGCTACGTAACCATCGAAAGCAGTAACGACAGGCTGTAGCCAGCTGACTCGAGATTCATAATTTGATCAAATATTTGAGTAACAAAATCAAGGAGACATAAACGGGCAAAGCAGGTAGAACCAGTGACAGCAATAGGGTCAGGAGTGCTTTGTACATAAGGGACTTACATGAACAGCTGACAGGAGCAGCTTGTTAGCGATATGATCTCGCAAACAGTACTAAGAGTCTGCTTGCGTGAAATTACTGTTTTTAATGCTTATGCCACAACTTATAATACAGGTCACAAAGTTCACGATGTTGAATGCCCCTCAAACACGGTTAGGGGGCTGAAATCAAGCCGCATCACATGAGCAAGCTGCACGACACGAAAATAAGGCAAATGCATAAGAGGTTTTAGTGGGAAAACCTGAGGGAATGAAATAGCTTGGAAGATCTAGGCATGGATGACAGTATAACATTACAGACGGAGGATATGTGAACGTGGTGTACATTAATCTCGCTCATGACACGGACCAGTGGTGGGTTAATCTAAACACAGCAATGAACCTCCGGGTTACATTAAAGACCGCAGTTTCTAGCTTAGATGAGCTACCACCAGGTTCTCAAAAAAAAAATTTCCACCCTATGGAGACAGAAGATTATACTAAGTGGTTAGAAATGAATCTGCAGGGTTTTCAGATACAACAAAGTTATTCAAAATTTAAAACAGGATCTACAATAAGTAAACACTCCCCGTCTCAACGTATATACTACTATCGACTTCATCTAACGCGTCGTCGTCGTCGTCGTCGTCGTGGTGGTGGTGGCGGCGGCGGCGGCGGCGGCGGCGGTGGTGGTGGTGGTGGTGGTGGTGGTGGTGGTGGTGGTGGTGGTGGCGGTGGCGGTGGCGGCAGCGGCGGCGGCGGTGGTGGTGGTGATAATGACAGTAATAAAAGACCCCTAAAATATTGTGTATTGAAGTGTAAAGAAAATAACAGGACAATGCCAATGTGGATTTAGAGAAGGAGAGTCAACAGTTGACCTAATACAAACATTAAGGCAGATTCTGGAAAAAACACTGGAATTTCAAATAGAAACCCATCATCTGTTTATAGATTTTAAAACAGCGTATGACAAGGTCCACAGGAATCAGCTCTACAAGGCAATGCTGGAATTCGGTATACCACCGAAGCTAGTGATACTAACTCAAGCCACAATGGAGGGTACTACTGCCAAAGTCAAGATACAAAATGAACTATCAGAAAGTTTCTACATATGAAATGGGTTGAGGCAGGGAGATGCACTAGCATGCATCTTATTTAATATAGCACTGGAAAGGATAATATGTGAAGCAAACATAAACCAGCGTGGTAGTATATTTTACAAATAAGTGCAGATATTTGCATATGCAAACGATGTTAATATTATCAGTAGATCCCCGAAATCTCTCCAAGAGGTCACAGCTGCATTGGATAGAGCTGCAAGAATGATGGGGACTGGAAATTAATCAAGTCAAAACTATGTATATGATTTCTGGTGCTAAGAAGAAATACGTTGAGAATGTTTTTAAGGTGAAGCATATGACCTTCGGGCGAGTCAATAGTTTTATGTACTTAGGAACATTAATCACAACCGCTAATAACATCTCTGCCGAAATTAACAACAGAATCACATTAGCCAATAGAAGTTATTTTGGGATGGTGAATATGCTTAAAGCCAAAAACATAAATAGAAAGCATAAGGTGATTATATACGAGACATTAATAAAACCAGTCTTGATGTACGGGGCGGAAACCTGGGTTCTGAGTAAGGCAGATGAGTTACGTCTTGGAGTTTTTGAGAGAAAAATATTAAGAAGAATCTATGGACCCATCTGTGAAGAGGCAACATGGAGATCAAGATATAATGAAGAACTGTATCGCTTGTATGATGAGACTCACTTGGTAACAACAATTAAGATAACCAGGTTAAGATGGGCAGGACATATGGTACGAATGCAAGATAATCTACCATGCAAGAAAATCACCTTGGACAAGCCGGAAGGCAGAAGGCGAGCGGGAAGGCCAAACCTCAGATGGACGGACGGAGTGATGAGGGACGCAGAGAGGTTGGGAGTCAGGACCTGGAGGATCAAGGCCAGGGACAGGGACGGTTTGAGGCATCTTCTTGAGTCGGCCAAGACCCTGAATGGGTTGCAGCGCTTGGGAGTTGAGTGAGTGAGAGTGAGTGAGCGAGCGAGCGAGCGAGTGAGTGAGTGAGTGAGTGAGTGAGTGAGTGAGTGAAGAAGTGTAAACATCATCATCCATACAGCTGTAAAAAGTAATTTAATTTATGAAGTGTCTATACCTCTGTGTAACTACGAGATGCCTGTGCCAAGACCTGGCCACCAGGTACGTTACCTAATTCCGCGAAGCACCCGTCACATCAAGCACAACTTTCTCAACCTTGGCAAGCACATATTCAAGGTTCGAGACCAGCGCAAGGCCATTTACATAATTGTGTAGCATTACATCGTTACGTTAGCTTCTGCACCAGTGTGAATTTCCTTCCTACTACCGGTGCATAAATGTGAAATCGCAACCGGAAAATTGTACATCCTACACAACGAGGTCTAAATTACCGAGCGCTCGAAGCACGGCTCGGCTTGCTCCTGTGTAAAACGAAAACTTCATATTGCGGTATGGCTACAAAGCTGTAAAACGTGAAACAAAGTTGTCCCGTGCTCATTTAGGCATCATGCCATGAACTGACGCGGGGCAGTGACGGTACAGCGCCATGCATTCTTAACTTCAGCACTTGCTGCGTCATTCCCTGGCTGCTTTACCACAAAAGAAAGACTACCTGTCCAACAGGAGACTGGACAGAGCCGGTCTGATCAACTGGAAGAGAAAAAGTTCCTGCCTTTGCCGGGAATCAAACCCCGATTCGTCTGTCTCCAACCCGCAGCTTACACACCGTATCGACTGAGCTATCCCGCCCCCACAACTGTATGTATATACGTCGAAATGGGTTATAACGTCATGAAAGGGACTGAATACTTTGTGTCGTTATAAATGAGTGTCGTTACAGCCGAGGAGTATAACGCTATGGCTAACAGTGATGAATTAATTGGTACTACAGAATATTTGACCGTATAAGCGAGGTGTCGTATAAACCGATGTCGTTATAACCAGGTTCAACTGTATTTGTCCGTCACGTTCTTGCAGCCTGGGTCTAATGCAAGGATTTCAAACTCCAGTAGTACGCGGACCAAAGCGATAATTTTGAGATTTAAGGCAAGCTGCACGTAATTTTAGGAATAAAGGGACTAATGTCATTAAAACCGAGCATGCTATTACGAATACTTCATAGCTTGAATAACAAAATAACAATAATTACAGGCCTACTTATAGGATTTGCAACTTTACGCCATTAGCGTCTCTCCTGACTCGCGTCCTACACCTCCCTCCAGGGACACTTCAGCCTTTAGTCTGTGATGAGGAACATTTTAAATCCAAAAATTCTTCGACACCGATCTGACACACATGCTATAACTGGAGTAACTTTAGGGCCCTATAAAATGAACTTTACGGGCAGCGTGTTTGAGACCCCTGGTCTACTGAACGTATTCGGCTTTCGGGATTTGGACGCTCAGTGTGCTATGGCGGTTCCAAGGTTATGTGTGAATTAATTACAGTTGCAATTATCAAGATTTATCTAAGGAAGAAGAAAACCTTCTCAATGACTCTTACCAGTGCGTTTAGTCAGACAAAACCGAAACGCACATAAAATGTGAATGAAAAGCCTTGAAGGCAGGCTGTTTCAAACAGAAGTCACCACACAAAATCGGCGAAGAGTAAAATTCATTTACAGAAATATGGACAGTGGTTCGGATTGGACTATATAAGGAAACAAACTTTAACCCTTTGAAGCCTAGCGGTAACTTTACATACCACCAAGTTTAACATTAAAAAATTCTACGTGGTGCCCACATTGCGTTTATGTGTTTTGTACGGATCTCAGAACAAACAGCAACTTTTGCGTTATAAAACATTAACAGACTGGTTTTTATAACCGAAGTGGGGTGTTTACAGCGCGGTACGCACTGAGTTCTTATATAAAATAGATACGATTCGTCTTTAAAGGGTTAACGGTGCGCTTCTGATACAAGACGGGATGAGCACCACTGTCACCAACCAACTGCAAGCCACGACCGTTACAAGAAGTGGCCTCAACAAACAATTTCGCGACAAAGTCACTACCCACCAGAACACGGATTCGAAGATGTAGTTTCGGAAGAATCAAAAACTACGTGGAACCGGACCAAGTAGTCATGATACAGAAACACGGACACTATGGTGTAGCTTGATTTCAGGCTTCCGCAGCGATGTTGATGAGATCTGCGTTCTTCTGCGATATTACGCGGCGTCGTGTGGTAATCCTTTACCGACGTTTCGGGACAACGTATCGGTCTCATCTTCAAGGGTCAAGGGTCCGAGAAGAAAAGTCTCGGACTCTTTGACCCTTGAAGATGGGACCGATATGTTGTCCCGAAACGTCGGTAAAAATTACCACACGACGCCGCGTAATATCGCAGAAGAGCGTAGATCCCACTATGATGGAGGGTTGCACAAATTTTCAAAATATCTATAATCCACCTCAAAATTCTAGGCGTCAGAAGCGTAACATGAAGCTCCCTACTGAGAACCGATATCAGGCGCCACTCTAAAAATATAGTCGCCTGGACGACCTGGAGACTAAGATGTTTGCGCGCCTCTCTAACAACCCGAATGATGAGCCATGGTGATGAGGCACTCGTATACCGGACTGAGGAGGAATCATAGTGAAGCAATATGCTGAGGTATACCGGACTGAATGAGGCCTCACAGCGAAACCATATGCTGAGGTATACCGGACTGAGGAGGAGCCATAGTGACACCATATGCTGAGGTATACCGGACTGAGGAGGAATCATAGTGAAGCCATATTCTGAGGTATATAGGACTGAATGAGGCGTCACAGCGAAACCATATGCTGAGGTATACCGGACTGAGGAGGAGTCATAGTGAAACCATATGCTGAGGTATACCGTACTGAATGAGGAGTCATAGTGAAACCATATGCTGAGGTACACCGGACTGAATGAGGAGTCACAGTGAAACCATATGCTGAGGTACACCGGACTGAATGAGGAGTCACAGTGAAACCATATGCTGAGGTATACCGGACTGAAGAGGAGTCGCCGTTGGGGGACAGGGTCCACCCACACAATAGCAATCGGGCAGACCCAGAAATGGTGTCTCCAGACACTCTGTAGCAACCGCATTCAAGAGTCACGGCAAAGAGATGGGGTATACTGACATTCTATACCAACAGAACTGAAGAGGAAACACAGGATAGACATTGGGTCACGTAACACTCTGTAGCAACCAGAGTGACACGTGGAGTGTGTTGGCAGTACTGCACACTGCATGGGTAACACAACGATAGTATGGGAGCAACAAGGTCGACTGGGTTAAGTACACCAACGGCTAATGACCGACTGTAAACATGTCATTGACAGCGGCATATGAACTGCTTATTGCAAAGCGCCCTTTCCGATTACGCACGTTTCCACACGAGTATGCTGTAACACAAGCGAGGTGTCCACTTTCACAACGCGCGATTAGCTAGGCATAGTGTCTCCACCGATCCAGACCCCAAAATAACACACCACAGACAATTCAAACGAAATTAAAAGCAAATCGCGGCCTACATTAAGCGTCAGTCACGAATGACATGAAAGTGTCCCCAAGTTTAACCTGCGGCCGGGTGCAAACGAAAATCCGAAACGCTGAGCGCACAACCAAAAACAATTCGGTTCCTCAGGTCAACGAATCAGTCGTATGGGAAATGTTCAGGGCTGTTGAGTCGGTACACAAAACTTCCGACTCCGACTGCTGAAGTTTTAAAACTCCGACTCCTTCAAAAAATCTCAATTAGTATTAATAATGGTAAACCTATAAGACACTTCATCGCCACCACGTGAATCACTGGGCTACTTTTTTTGACTTATAACCTGTATTTAAGTATAAGTCTAAAAGTTATTGTAGCTAACAGGGCTCTGGAGTTGGAGTATCTAGTCAAGATTTTAGATTGAGGTCGGAGTCGGAGTCAGTACATTTTTACCGACTCCGACTCCACAGCCCTGAAAATGTTCACAGCGATCGCGTACAGAACTCTTCAGCAGACCTTTATTCGGACCAGAAACAAGAACATATGCTTACGAATTTATTTATATAATACTGACTGCGGCTGAGTCTACATAGCGAAGAAGTCACACAATTAGTGGATAACTGATCGGGAAGGACGTGGTAGGAAGCACCTTTTAATAACCAATAAAAAATTTCACTTAACTGACCAACCACCGAGTTCTTCCAAGAAGCTACCAGCTGCTCCCTCGCACTTTATGGCGCCAGAAGATTCATTCAGAACGTTCACAATAGCCTGCTACTGGTCTGCGTTCTGAACTAAATGAATCCAGTGCACACAACCTACCAACCAACAGACAAAATGAAGTATTTTGTATTATCCTCCATGATCAGTCCAGGTATTCCACGTGATCATTTTTTATGTTTTTAACCAAAATCTTTTACACATTTCTAATTTCCCATGTGTGCCAGACGTCCCTCCCATCCCGTCCTACTTGTTCACCCTAATAATATCGTACAAGGACAAATTACAAAGTTCTTCATTGCGTAATTATCTCCAGTCACTTTCTCCCACTTAGCTCGAAACACTATCCTCAGCACCCTATTCTCAGCACCTTCAGTAGACTGGCATGGTCCTCCTATAATGTAAGAGATCAAGTTACACACCTGTAAAATACGAGTATCTTAACAAAAGACTACGTATGGAAGTGGTTTATACCTTCAGAATGTCCAGCACTGAGCAGTCTTATGCCTACAAAATTTCCAGTCATGAGTAGCAGGGCGAGTACGGCAGTGAGCCTTACACCTCCACCGCTTCCGACCTTTTGTGCCAACCTTCTGTTTAAGCATTCAGCAGGCCTGCACTTTGAACAACGAGCAATCCTGAGCAGCACAGGTATCAACATAGGTGGAAACTGTGTTCCACTGCCAAATCTAAGCAAAGTCTCATGAAAAACAGACATGCCTAATACAAAGAAACACACGGGAGGACACGGCGCAGACACCACTCCATGAACATCATCTCCAATCAAATCCTTCCATTCATTTGCCAATCGTAAATAGAGAAATGAAACACTTTTTATAGTGATTGCAAATACACAGAAATCAAGGTTATAAACGAAAGTGTTGCATGTTCTGTCATTCTATTTTGTTGTTAAACTCCATTCACAATATCTCAGTGTTCTCTGCCAAGCGTGAAGTTCTGCCAGTCATTATTTGTCGCATACAAGAAGAATTTCCCCTTCCTCTAATGCTGGTAGCACACGAGCCTGCTTGTATTTTTCAGAGTTGTAAATTATACTTGTACTCTGCAGCATCATGGCTTGCTGGCACGTGCAAAGTTTACGTCCTAGATACACGTGCTAACAAAAATATCCACAAACCTAAAATCCAACGGATGCAGAAACACCTGTCTTTACAGCAACTGTGGAATTCCTGCTTACAGGCCTACTGAATGCTGTCTGGAACAAGAACAATTAAAACAAAAATCATAACTGCCGTGAAAATTCACGTCTCCTGGGATACGACGCCGTGTCGACTGATAAAATTACCCAATTTCAGAGGAGCTTCCTGCCTCCATATCTTTAGGTATGACATAATACGTTGACACTCAAGATACACGTAGCTATGTACCATTCGACACCGCGTCACATCCCAGAAGATTCGACTCTCCACCAACACCGTAATGAGAACCTCAAATCTCACTAATGGATGCCAATATATTTCGAACACTTCTGCCAAACCTGAATTGTGTGACATCTTGAGACAATGGCGTCTTATTGAGATGACATGTATTTGACCTTTTACGCCTTCTCGTTTTTACTAAAAAACACACAGTGCGGAAGCTGGTTCCGTTCCGACAGCAGGTAAAAAACAAAATATATGAAACCTACACTGTTAATGCAATTGGAACGTTTCCGAAATGCTGTATTTCAAAAAGCTGAAGACCATGGACACTGTCGAAAATTTTACATCGATCGATCGATCGATCGATCGCCCGCTCGACTGAAGAATACACAGCCGCGTTGCTTCTATGCTTCTAGCTAATCCCAACCAGGGTTATCGTGCGTTGCAAGAATTCTGTGACACACCCGGGTAGAGGGGTCTTATTACGTTTGATTTTTAACTACACTTAATATCTGATTTTTAAATCGAACACACATGTAAAATAAACAGCGGCGATATGTGACGTCGTGTTTTACAAAGGAGAATAGAGGTTGTACTGATGTGACAGCAGTGAATGTCGCTCGTATGCACATTCGCTTTCCAGTGGTTGCTACCAGATGACCATAGGACTGATTGCTTCAGATTTAGTTCTCAATCTGAGAACACCACATTACCTAAACTGTAACAGTGAATTAGAATGACAAGAGTATAACCTTAACGTCTTCATTTATTGACATCAATATTCCAGCAGGTCGTATTTACAGAACTAGTGATCACTTTGGGCACTACAGCAAACAAACTATTCAGTAGGATTATAAGTACGAACAGAAACTTCAGTTTACCTCAAAAGTCATGCTGTTTTACTCATGCAGCCATTTACTTATGATCTGAAGGCAATATGAATAACACATTATATGACGTCGAATGACTCAGTGATGAATTTTAAAAGACGTGATACGGACCTATTTGAGGTAACAACTTGCCAAATGATTTTGTTCAAACCGTAACACACTGTCGCCAAAAATATCTGGATTTAATAAAAACATGTTTTTCTGGTACTTTGCTGGTTACCTTTATAATTAACCCTTTAGAGACGAAGCGTATCTGTTTTATATAAGGACTCAGTGCGTACCGCGCTGTAAACACTCTCCACCTCGGTTATAAAAACCAGTCTCTTAATGTTTTATAAGGCAAAAGTTGCTGTTTGTTCTGAGATCCGTACAAAACACATAAACGCAATGTGGGCACTACGCAGAATTTTTTAATGTTAAACCTGGTCTTATGTAAAGTTACCGCTAGGCTTTAAAAGGTTAAGATACTGAAAAATTAACAGACGAACACGAGTCAATTTTCCTTCACGACGTACTGTGCTTCCTTTCAGATTAGTGTCATATACTAACATACTTCCCACTTCTTAAGTGCACTAACCCTTTGAAGACTGAAAGAGGGACAGGCCAGGCCGAAGTGATTTTTGTACACATGAAAGTTACCCAGGGCCTAAGCAATCCTCACTAGCCTGATCATCTACATACCGTCTGTTACGCTGAACTGCGATGGTTTTGTTCTCGTGGGACCCCGTCTTATACAAAATTGCTTAATAAAAATTGGGTCAAATCAGAAAAAATTTGGCCCATCATCCAACCTTGTATCTTCACTGATCGCTAAAGTCGCGTAACAGCCAATTGGCGTTAACGAAACACGCGTAACAGCCGAACTGACTGTACGAGTAACTAATTCCTACCGACACAAAACACACTATATTTCCAGTACAAAAAATCAAGTGGTAAATGTTGTAAAAGGCAGTCGTCCCTGTGCTAATTCAGCACATCATGGGCGTCCAACTTTTCTGGCAAAGGGCCACAACCGTTATTGTGGACTGGTTCGGCGACCGCACGTGTGAAAATCACAATGAGTGGTGTAAATAGCCGCCTAAGTTATTGCAAAATTCTAACAGCACACACGTAATTTACAAATGTCGCCGCGGGCCGCACAATACGTGTATATTCGTAACCTGGCGGGTCACGGGTTGGACACCCATGCACTAAATCATGAAATCATGTGGGAAGGAAGGAAAGGAGGGAGGGATTAGTTCCATTCAGCAACTTCGGCGCTGTGTGAGCAGTAGACTTCAAGCTCCGGCCGTTCTACTCCGGGGAAAGCAGCCCCGCTATGCACCGAATAGGAGACTTCGGTGGTCCCACAGTGGACAGTAAAGGCTACTTTGTGTAAGTGAAAAGCTTAATGCTATACAGCAAAGTAATCAGTGTCCACTGTAAGGATCATACGACACGCATCAAGTGCTGACCCTGTTCCTATATACAATTTGTTTGATATTAAAAGTTGTATTATAAAAATCATGTATGTAGGCCTCTAACATGGAATATAGTTTGCAACCGCATTTGCACACATACAAATGTAACTACATATTCCATGACTCACTCACCTAATTTAAATAGCAATATCTAATCTTTTTTTTCAATTTAATCTATGACATCCTAATATTTTACTTCATTTTTCCAAATTTTAATCTACTAGTCACCAGCCTATTTCGGATGAAGGACAAGTCACGTAAAATGTTTAATATCATCGTGTCCAAAAAAAAATCCGTTTTTAAATTTCAATCTGGGGGGCTGCACAGCCCGGCAGCCCCCCCCCCCCCCCCCTTGGATGTGCCTCTGACACACATAAATACACACTATGGGTAAAACGAAAAGTTTTCACGTTACAGCAAGCGGTAAACACAGCAACTATTGTGTTTCAAGAGGTTAGTTATGTAGTTCTAACTGCAGAAAATTTTCAAGTTTGAAGTTCTTATTGCAGTACAATGTTGGTTACGCATGGAAGCCAAGGCTTATCAGGCAAGCATACAAAGACAGATAATTAGGTGTCCTTGAATCGATTTACAGCCACAATAAATCCCACGCCGTTACACAATATTTGAACACCAAGTGCTTCAGATGGACCAGCGTCTAATACGAAATGTACATAAGGTAACTGTCATTGCGATGTGACGACATTTAAGCTACTGTAATACAGAACGTTTGTGACGCTACGTGGAGAAAACAAAATATTCTAAACAAGCCGCGTTCATTTTCAATCCTTTGTGGCCTATTTACTTTAACATTCTTGCAAACAGTTTACTGTTTCGTCACGTGTAATTTCTGGAACTCCACTGAGTACGTCAGCATTACTGCAACTAACCAAAATTGAGTCCCTGTTGAGAAACGAACAGGTCTTCAGATAGAAAAAAAAAAAATCCCCCGCGCTTTAAGGAACCCGAAAATTCTTCACTGTCTTTAGAAGAACCAGCTACTAGCTTATATTTTTCGGCAGATGAATCCACTCCAACAAGGCACCTTATTTTTTAAGATCCTTTCTAACATCACACTCCAATCCATGCTTAGGATTTCCATACGAGCTCTTTCCCTCAGGTATCCTCGCCAAAATTCCGTATGTATTTCTCCTCCTACTGGTGTGCCGTGCTTAATGACCTGCCATGTCTGAAACGAGAAGCAGAAGCATTATAAATGCAATCTTAATCTCTGAACCTTACCTTTTTCCTTTCTCTTGAAGTCTAATTACCTGGCACTTCGTGGCACCGCCAGTCGTTTGACAATCCCCCCCCATTTTGCAGGTTATTCTACAACTCTGCTCGAAGTAAATGTGAAATTCTTTCCACGCTGTAGGTGGAAGCCATACCGAGTTACTGACTCCCACACTAGTTTCGAAGAGTATTGCAACCGAGCTCTGCGATGTACAAAAGGGCAGAACGACTACTGGGTACAGCATGCGACGTG
The DNA here is from genome assembly GCA_013340265.1 of Coptotermes formosanus. Classification (NCBI taxonomy): domain Eukaryota; kingdom Metazoa; phylum Arthropoda; class Insecta; order Blattodea; family Rhinotermitidae; genus Coptotermes; species Coptotermes formosanus. Next base: position 5,480,149 of record BLKM01001253.1, read on the forward strand.
GTTATTCTCGCAACACTTGACAGCACACGTTCCTTTCAAAGCACAGAACGGTGTCCACAGCACTGGTGCAGTTCTACAGCGACCACTTCAACAGACGTCTCAACTCTCTGACGATGACGATTACAGCGGTGGATGGATGACAGACACTAACATGCATTGCCGGGAAACAAACACAGACAGCACCCGCTCGTTCTTGTGGTGAAGGCAGGTTGCAGGCAAGGTACAGCGTGCGAAAGTGAAGACAGGCGAAGGGAAGCGCACCGTTCTAGGCGGCAGAAGAAAGAGGCTACACAGTCACAGCATTCGGGTTGCATGTAGATGCTTGCATCGGGATGGCTGCGTTATGTCAAAATCTTCACAAGTCTGCTACGGGTACACAGGGGTGGTACGTTTAATAATAATGAAAAATTCCACTCGTACTTCATAGAGAACACACTACGTCACTATTACAATGACCAATCGGGTAACGTTGTCTAGAATTGATATCGGCAGTGGCTTCGCAGCGAGAAGTCGAACTGTCAGACGTTCATTACCACTAACCGATTTACACCAGTCAAAAACGACTGGGCTCGCGTGCAGTCTTATCCTGTGACAGCGACATGATTCCATTATGCGAGACGAATTTTCCGATCCTGGCGGCCGCCGGTCCAAGGCGTGGGTCTAAGAATAAGGTGAAGACAGGTTACAGTTGCGTCGCCCAACACTGAGTTTCGGCCGCTGGCTCAATGTTGACGGCGGCATGTCTTCAGACTTACAGGATAAATTATTCAGATCAAACAACTGAGCGGAGTTACACACCAGAAAGGTATCCATGCCTTCCCATATACGAATAAGGAAGCATCACCACCATCCGAAATGTGGTGGTCTTAATAAAGTGTGAAGCTGAAGTACAATATAACCCCTTTACTTACTGCATTACACCACTGTCAAACAACTTCAAAATAATTACCGGGTTAGTACATTACTAGGTCTCTGATTACGAATGACGACGATGTCTTGTCTCATCCAAATGTCACAAGAAATTTTCAAAACTAAATTTCAAACGTTTTTTATTTGTGTAATTAATAACTCCAGCTACAACAGATGACAAAATTCAAACCATTATACAAACAGCACCGAATGTAATATCATTTTATGGGCATATCACATGAAAAGCGCAGGAACACTGCTGATTATAATGGTAACCACGATCCCACAGAAACTGCTGATTAAACTGGTTAACTGCAATCTGACAGAAACTGCTGATTAAACTGGTTAACTACGATCCGGCAGAAACTGCTGTTTAAAGTGGTTAACTATGATCCGACAGAAACTGTTGATTACAGTGGTTAACTATGATCCGACAGAAACTGCTGATTAAACTGGTTAACTACGGTCCGACAGAAGCTGCTGATCAAACTGGTTAACTACGATCCGATAGAATCTGCTGATCAAACTCGTTAACTACGATCCGACAGAAACTGCTGATTAAACGGGTTAACTACGGTCCGATAAAAATTGCTGATCACTCTGGTTAACTATGACCAGATAGAAACTGCTGATTAAAGTGGTAACCACAACCCGACAGAACCCACTACTATAAAATACGAGTTGTCAGCACTGCACAGCGCAGGTAGTCGTTTTGCATGGCGGGTATATGTAACGTCACAGTCCACATTATTATAGGTGCTGGGTCCACACAGCGTCTCACTAAACGAGCGCGGGGGCTCACCTCTTATAAATGCGAGCGAGAAATCTTCCCGGCAACACAACTACAAGCGCCAAACGAATGAATGCTTAAGACGTTAAGCCCACGTCCCCAGATGATGATAACTGCTGTTCAAAGTATCACGTCTAGTACGAAATGTCAACCTATTCTTTCGACCCAGAAACGATGTCCACAATAAAGTGTGCTCCCTTCTGATAGAGATTAACAGAGTGGATTTACAAGAAACACTAATTCATTAAGTATTCAAAAACACGGCAATAAAACTGTTTACGAATTCCGAAGCATGCGTCATGGAAAATCCGGATTCGGCAAATGCAGTAAACGTTGCATGACTACACTGCCCGTAATCTTTTACACATGTTCTTAAAGAACACAAACGCAGAATATGAGAAGTTTTTAACAGAAGAAAGTCTGTTGTAATTCCTGGTTCTTAGTATAGCAGCCATATAGAAGTACGTGGATTGCCGAAATTAGAGACATCCTTAACGTAGAAATATTTATGTACTGACCTAAGAAGTAGACACCAACAGAAGACGGAGGTGTCTCATAACAGAGAGATCGCAGTTTTATAATGCTCAAACATGTCCGGATGATCAAACAAAGGAGAACAACGGGGTGTGAGGATGCAACATGTACGTTAACAGGTGACAAGAACAAAACTCTGCTCGCAATACCTGCAGGAAGGTAACACCTGGGGGGACCAGACATGGATGCAAGTCTGTAATTAAACTGGACAGGATATGAAGGTACGGACTGAATTTGACAAAGGACACGAACCAACGACGGGCCCTTGAGAACATGGCTATGGACATGGGGCAAATAAACGGCGACGAATTTCTTCACCTTGACAGTGACCGTCGGTTTTTCAAGAAGGACTCTGTGCTCCTGCAGTTAGGTATGTTCCAAATACTCGCACAAGTCAGCCATGCTAGTCCTATCGCAATCTCAAGTGCCGTTTTACGCGGGGCTTGAAGATAACACAACGTTACGATTATACCTGGGATGTGGCGCTGTACAGTTTCGCAAACAGGAGTCAATGTTTCAGAGACAGCTGCTGCCTCCATCTTCCACTCTAAAGAAACAGGCAAAAGGTCCCGCTGAACTACACGCCCTCACTCCACAGATCAAAATCTAAGCATACGTCACAAAACATCTCAAAGCTCATAACATAAAATGCTGCATCACCACACATTATGCCACCCAAAGCCAGTCTGTCGACATGAATAACCCCAGTGTATCATAGTAACAATTCTTTCTTCACTGAAAAAAAAAGACAGGCCTATAAGTCACTTGATTAGATACAACGAAACACTTCCAAGACAACTTAATATGACACCAGTGTGGGACATAATACCGTAAAATAACACAAACATCTAGTATTTATAAAATGACTTTACTGTGACAATGGAGGCTGCATGTTCCCTCGAAAGGTTTTACCCACTTGCCACATGCCTTATTTATTTGTCTGAAGCGCACGTGTACTTAACAAGAGTATCAGTAACTTGACACTGTACATGAACGGTGCCGAATGGCTGGTGGTTAGGAAACAATGAACTGCAAAGGATGTCAGAGAGTGTGGGCCTGGCCTAACTTAGGGCACAATACTGGCACCTGCTTGAACTGAGCAATACTATCAAAATCCTCACTAAGAATAGTGTCACGGTCGAGATTCGAATCTGGCATCTGCCGAGTACAAGTCAGAAGCGATACTACTTGAGCCATCCTCTTCGGCGATACACTGAGTCACAACCTACATGTCACAATAACCGTGAACAGGTTCAGTATTAAAGTAGGCCTATAAGGGCGTCAGTAATTCCAGATACGCACAGCTGGAACTGTTCCAGCGCATAACATCTCGCTGTGAATGTACAATTTTCCTTGCTACACATGTAGGCTACATGGTAACAGGCATATCGGGACCTAAGAGGGAGGAAGCAAAGCGTGACTGAAGAAAACCTCATAATGATGATATTCACTATTTGTACACCTCGCCGTATATTACTGGGTTCATGAATTCAAGGAAAATGAGACGGGCGAGGCTCGTGACACACATAGGGGAGAAAAGCATACAGAGTTTTGGTGGGGAAACCTGAAGGAATGAAACCATTTTGAAGACCTAGGCGCAGATGGGAAGATAATCTTACACTGGATCTTAAACAAACAGGATAGGATACCGTGGAGTGGATTCACCTGGCTCAGAATAGGGACACATAGGGGACTCATGTGAACAGGATAATGAGCCTTCGGGTTCCAAAAATTCGGGGACTTTTTTGGCCAGCTACAGTACTATTAGCTTCTCAAGAATTATGTTTACAGTTACATGTATTAATAGGCAGCCCGCCTCACAGAGGTCAGAAATAACGGATACAAATATTCTCGTTTGAGAAGAGGAAGGACAAACTAACAGAAGGCGATATGTGCAAAAATCAAAACGAAATTATCTCGTAGGGCGTGGCCCAAAATAAAAAGGCTAAAAATGGAACTGTTTGTTTCAGTAAAGATGCACATGCACAGGACTGTTTGCTCAGTAGGTTTCGTCGAACAGCAATTTCCCGTTAATATCTCGACAGGATGCAGCTAACGCAGTTCTTCATTATTACTTCAGTTCGTGTCACTCCAATAGCCAGGACTTGAAATACGTTAGCCCGCAAGCGAAGTAGTACGTCTTGCCTGGAGAGAGAGGGATCATGTGCTGACTGGTACATTGCGTCAGAACGCTGACAATTACTGTGGTTCGTTAGTGTCGATTATATCGGTGGTGATGATGAACAATGAACAGAACAATGCAAATAAAACCAGCAGAATAAACACAGACCTGTACTGGTGACGCAATACTCGCCACTTGCTGAACTGAGGACAGAAGCAGACTCCGTTCAGCGGATACCGAATATACAGTAAATCTATCAATTTCATGGTAAATTCAAAGTTGTCCCTTCACTTTAACTAAGCATTACGTCACGAAGCAAACAGGGGGACTGGACGTATACCTTCACACATTTCCAACCCTGGCACTACATGGAGGTCAGCGTTGAGCTTCACGCCCTGGTGGACTTAGCCCCCGGGTGAAAGATTCCTGTACCCACTGGACAGGAGACTTCGGGGGTCCCAGAGGTTCTCATCGTGGTGTTGACCACCCACCCCCATCTAGCGCCGAGGTTAAAGGAGTAAAGCTATACCTCTATTCCCCCTATGGGCCTTCATGGCCTGTACTAGGGCGACCTTTACTTTATCTAGAGGTCTTATGGGCGCCTTTAAAGATACATAGTCTCTTAATCCTGCCGGAAATCGAACTCCGATTCCTCTGTTGTGCAGCCCATGCGTGGTCAGTCCGGCTCCCCGCATTTCGTGGTACAATTCACTGCATTCATCACGAAGTTAGGTTGTGTTCCATACTTAATACTAACATGTACTCACAGATGCCTACATTGATTCTCTCCCATTCGAATCCACAGTTACATATGGATTGCTAGCAGGGCTGTGGAGTCGGAAGTTCTGCGTACCGACTCCACAGCCTTGATTGCTAGAAACACAAGAGAATGTTTTAAAATAAGTTTCTGTACCAGTAGCAGGAAGACTTGTAACCTCAGCTGCTATGTTTCATGCGATTCACTGAAAATGGATCAGCGTCATGTAACACGTTGTAGCTGTAGAACACACCGCTGTAATAAAAGCATCAGTAAAATAAACAACCTGTTTATTTATTTCAATAATTGGCCCATAATATCTCAGTCTCTCAGATCACAACAATATGAAGTGTTCGAATCAACAATACCCAAAGGACAATAACGAGTAGGTACAAGAATCGGCCCACAATACAGTCGAACTGGGTTATAACGTCACAAAAGGGACTGAATATTTTGTGTCGTTATAAACGAGTGTCGTTATAACAGAGGACTGTCACGTTATGGTTAACAGCGACGAATTAATTGGCACCACAGAATATCTAACACTATACGGGATATGTCTTATAAACTGATGTTATAAGCGAGTTAGAATGTATTTCAGTCTCTCATATCATAAAATGAAGTGTTCGTATCATCATCATCATCATCATCATCATCATCAACAACAACAACAACAACAACAACAACAACATACAAATGACAATAACAATGAGTAGGTAAAAGCACTTCAACAAAGAATATATTACCCGATTTAAAAAAATGGGATATTTCAATACTGCGAGTTTCAGTTTTAGTCCTTCAAAATGAACGTAACTTCGATGTAAAACCCCGAATGGAATGAGTTTGAAAGCCCTGAACTGCAGCCCCCATCGTCAGGGTGTATGACTAATGTGATAACATGCTGCAGACCATTATAACGGAGACAGCAGATTCCTCAGAAATTGCACGGCACCGCACATGTACTAAACTACACGACGTCATGTTCAATAAGGCTATAATCTTGAAATATGAAATCAGGCCGATATTAACCCTTCAAAGACGAAGCGTATCTGTTTTATATAAGGACTCAGTGCGTGCCGCGCTGTAAACACTCTCCACTTCGGTTATAAAAACCAATCTCTTAATGTGTTACAAGGCAAAAGTTGCTGTTTGTTCTGAGATCCGTACAAAATACATAAACGCAATGTGGGCACAACGTAGAATTTTTTAATGTTAAACCTGGTCGTATGTAAAGTTACCGCTAGGCTTTAAAAGGTTAAAGAATAATCACTGAATACATAAATGAACACAAAAACTTCTATGACGTGTTGCTCTCGGTCTGACTGCAGTAGTGTCCTAAGAAAATGAAAACACAGACAGTATTTACTAGGAGAAACAGCAGGATGACGACGACGGGCTATACGCGCCTGCACGATGTCCACGACCACATTTTAAGTTAATTTTATAAACGCAAAGCTCACGCCTTGACATACCTATGCACGCACAGAGGAGAGGCGGAGGTAGGATCAACAGCTCCAACCCAATCGCAACTCTCGCAACCCAGCACTAGGAGGAGGCGTGTGGTCAGCAACACACTCCGGCCGCTTTACGCCCCGTAAAAAACCCGCGCCCATTGTATAGGATACTGGGTAGGCCTCGGGGACGTTTTGGACGGTAAGAAAAAACTTGCCTCCACCGTGATCCGATCCCCGGACCGTCCAGCCCGTATCCTGTCGCTATGAAGACCGCTCCTTCTTATTTTGCAGAATATTTACTTGACGCTTTTATTCACTAACCATAATACAAGGAGTTTTCGATTAGGTCATTCAACTAACAGAAATCAAGTATTTGAAATGAGGCCCTGAGGGGCATGTTACGGATGTTGGCATGCTAAGCTACGGGTGCAGGAGAGACAGCAAACCACGGACAACTTAAGCGAAGATTAATTGTCCCGAATTACAAATCCGGTTTACAAGAAATCAGCGACAAGACTTACATCTCAGATACGTCAACTCAGCGAAGCAGAGACCCCCGTCATCAGCTAAAATTGCCCAAATAATCATGAAATTCCATTTATATGGAACCAAAAGGTTCACTGCCGTGTTCACACGGGCCAGCCAATGATCCCTACACAAAAGTACGATGGAACTGCATATGTAAGAAGATGGAATGTCTAACTGTATGTCGTCCATCAGGAACATCACGAAATTAGGCCAACTTCTCTAAAACTAAAGCAGGAAGTACAAATCAACATCACCCATTACACCATAAAGCTATTCGATTTTCTTTCGAAAACCGTAACAGCTCTGTCTACCGGACTATGGACATTAATTGCCAAGCCACACCAATAGGAATCAGCCTCAAAATACAGAACGTCCGGTAAGTCTCACATCGTATCTGCTGCGAAAATACGCAGTGTCCAGCAACTTCGACAGCGAACTGTCTGTATGCAGTGAGACCATACCACACACAACTCGCGTTCTTCTCCTCGTGTTTGCGTTGCAGTAAACGGTGAACACAGAGACAGTGTTTTGTAACACCAGTGCCATAACTCCAATATTCCCTACTGTTCTACTTATGGGACTGCTGTAGATGATATACCGTATCTGTACTCATAAGAACTGCCTCTACACTATGAATGAGACAAGACGGGCAGTAAAACAGTCGACGTAAACCTTACCGTGATTTCTACGAACGCAGAAAATCCAAAGTCCAAACACGCAACGTAGTGAGTCCACAATAGTGTGATTACGAAATGCCTGCTTGTCGCTATGAACTGCCATAGCCCAGTTTACTGATGAATGCTTAGTTGCACAATCCGTTCCTTGAACCAATGAATAACAAACACTCTTTAGTACAATCTACAGAACTCTGTGTTTACGACTACTACTGTAATCGCCATTATCACCACTATTATCGCTGTTGTTGGCGTCGCCGATGTTTCTACATCATCTTCATTATCTCCAGATAGACATGAATGTAAGGAAATTAAAACAGCCGAAGAAATATCCGACGTATTTATTCTATCGGTAATATGCCAAATAAGATAGACAATTGAAATGCAACAACACTTCCCTTTCTGTTGTTGGCGTGCACGCAGCTGGTAGCAATATAAAACCGTCGACTGCTGCCACGGAAATGCAACAGTGGGTTCCCTTCGCAATGCTGTTCAGCTACAATATATTCCGTACTACTGTTTATAGTAGTAAGTATTGAATATTACGAGTTGTCTGTATTCTTGCCTTAGTTATACGGCAAGCAAATCGCACCCCTTCTGTGGCGTATTATATAGTCATCTGTGGTCTGTCTGGCCCTCCCATATTTCTCCACATAATCTCATAAGCGGCAAGATTTTCGAGAAAAAATTTATTGAACATCAGATGTGTGTTTTCATTGTCTCTATACCTTTTGTCCGAAACACTTCTCATTCTAAGAATGCAGCGAGATATTATGCATAAATATACGTACCCGTTATTCCTGTCATATTTTAACAGAACTTTAATTTTCTCGATAGATTTTCGAAAAATCCTCAATATCAAATTTAATAAAAATCCGTCCAGTGGGAGGAGAGCTGTTTCATGCGACGGACAGACATGGCAAAGCTAACAATCAATTTTTGCAATTTTACGAACGCGCCCAAAAATTACTGGCTACAACCTGAAAACAACTTCGGGTTGATTTCATGTAAATACTGTCATCATAATAAACACCAGTACTAATTTGTATGTGTATATAGAGTATACATATACATACGCGCGCGTGGTTATTCAATAACGCGGCGTTTCCAAAACGTACTTTATTAACATCAATCTCTCGATATGTTAACCCCTTCACAGTAATTTCCATTGGAAGCAACATACCGCTCCATACGAGCCCTCCAGGCCTGAAACATGCCATTTTGTGGATGATCCAATAAACGTTTGACGGGTTACGTTAGAGATTCTGGCACAAAGGCAGGGAAGTTGTCACGTAAATCGACCATTAATTTTAACCGGTTACGACCAAAGTTTTGGTAGAACTTTCTAGTATAAAGTTATGTGAAAAACAGTTGCGCGGTCCTCGCGTTGTTACTTGCGGACAGCCAGACATGGCAAAGGTAACAGGCGCATTCTTTCAGCTTGTTGGGAACACGATACACTGGTTCATTATTATCCACAATATCAAACTCACATCACACTGCTATTTAGAAATGCCACGTTCCTGTACGAAGGGTAGCTGTTGATTGAGAAATTCGTTTCGTTTCGTTTCGCAGTCCTTCCCTCTTCTACCTACTCACAGCAGGTGTCGAGGTTGTTTATTTTCATTTGATCACACTCACACACACCACAGTCGGTAGGACTCCTCTGGACGAGGGATCGGCCCGTCGCAGAGACCTCTACCTGACAACATAAATACTCACAAGAGACAAACATCCATGCCCCCGGTGGGATTCGAACCCACGATCCCAGCAAGCGCTCGGCCGCAGACCTATGCGTTAGACCGCGTGGCCACTGGGATCGGCTGATTGAGAAATTTATAGTGCAAATTTTCAAAACTGGAAAGCACATTCTGGCCGTTAGTCACCGACTCCTCACTGTGCAGGCCAGCGTTCGATCCCAGGGCAATCCATGTGGCATTCCTAACGGCAAAGTGAAACTGGAACAGGTTTCTCTCCAAATACCTCTCCCTTCCAAAGTAAATTATCATTCCACCAATACTCCCCCTACAAGTAATTCATCTGCCAGACGCTATATATACTAAAATATAATGTGTCACAAAGTCAAACCTGAAGAACGGAAGACACCATAGCCACAACCGTGAAGAAACACTCACTATACAGTGCACTGACACACGTCAGCTGCTGAAAGGGGATAACTGAGCTCATAATTCACTGAATAGAAACCATTAAAAGCTACATAATATACAAGCTAGTAAACGATATTCTGTTGTGATTAACTTTCTCTAACAACCAATAACGAAAAAACAAAAAAAAACGGTTCTGGTATTACTTATACCATCATCATATTACGTTTCCAATCCTCAACCGTTTCTATATGTGTTTCGCTGTTACGGGGATATTTACTTATGTGGTCTTTATACACGGTCAAGAAATTTCCTTCAGCATTGCACTTCTTGCAACAGCTACGCATAAACTGCACATTAAACACACACAAACACACAAACACACACACACACACACACACACACACACACACACACACACACACACACACTTCATATTAACATTCATGAAGAATTTATTCACAAACTTTTCATTAAAATTATACACACGTTCTTGACTTATTTCTACAGCAACTGGGCTGAGAAGCCATTTTCTCCCCCACTCCCACCACAAAACACCTAAAATGTAAAAACATTTCCGCCTAGCATTAAAACAACAACACAAATCAGTAAGACCTACAGTGCTAATCCCGTAGCTAAAGACATGTGCCATGCTCACATTGCCCAGATTTTAACTTGGGTGCGATCTTTGGTCCAATAACACCAACTGTACGACCGAGAGTGCAAATATCAGAAAAAGTCGCTGTTGGGACTGCACTAAAACACATCTCCGTAACAATATACGTCTGCAATCGCCAACAAAGAACTACCGCAAACAATCAGGATTCATGATGGGGTCACTTGTGCACATGGGAAATGGTGGTAAGTCTTTTTTCATAGCTTACCAGGAAACGGTGAAAGTGTTCGACATTCTGTCGTGAAGCTGTCAGGTAAAGGTTTAAAGGACATTTTCTTATTTCCAGCGTCGCCGTGGGCTCCAGAACACTGTGTTGCGGGCAACATCTTGCCCACGAGCTACAGATTAGACGGGCCTGATCCAGAGTTTCCTGCTGCAGCAATACCACTTTCAGTTTCATGACCAGCAGCCTCAAATTTATACGTAATGATCATAATTACAAGTTCCTGTTTACTTGAGATTTGAGGTTCTCGCAGCGGTGAACATAGACTACGATCTTCGGGCATGTAACGTTGATAATTCAGTAGTTATATGCGTCCATTTCGGGGCAAAAGAATTATGTACGAAGCTGGAGGCAGCAAATTTCTCAGAAACCGCATGGGGTCACTTCACCCAAGAAGCAGCTTTTTCCTAATCACATCTTTCTTCCTCAGGCGCCTACTTATAATGGTGCACAACTAACTTTGCGTCCACCGACAACTATAGCACGTTTCTATTTAGATGCATCCTACCCCGGCAGGTCTTTCAGAAAAAGGCAATGCAGTTTGGCCGAAGACGTTTCGCGCCTGCGACCGACGCAAAAAAAAAATCGTTTTGCGCAACTTCTAGGACTTCTCAGACTTGCGCCCGTAGTATACCTCAGGCGGCCAGTCGCTAGCTTCTAACAGCGAAGGCCCATACAGTACTCTAATCCCAGGGCAAGGCATGTTGGTGTGGCACTGGGACAGGGCTATAATAAATGCATTTGCATTCAGTTTTAATTACATAAGTCACTGTACTGAATACAGGGCTATATACTGATTTTCCAACAAACTGGAATGTGTACGTACACATCACCAACAAATTTGGAAACGAGAGTTCGGTCTTGTGTCTGTGTCACGGAACTTTATCTCCACGGGAGCACAGTTATACCCTTTCTATTTCCATCTCATGGAACTCTTATCTCACTGGAGCATAGCTATACCCTTTCCATTTACATCTCACGGAACTCTATCTCACTGGAGCATAGCTATACCCTTTCCATTTACATCTCACGGAACTCCATTTCCACTGGAGCACAGATATACCTCATCCATTTACATCTCACGGAACTCCATACCCACTGGAGCACAGCTATACCCTATCCATTTACATCTCACGGAGCTCCATATCCACTGGAGCACAGCTATACCCTTTCCATTTACATCTCACGGAACTCCATATCCAGTGGAGCATAGCTATACCCTTTCCATTTATATATCACGGAACTCCACCTCCACAGGTGCACAACCATATCCTTTCTCTATATATCTCACGAAACTCCATCTTCACTGGGGCACAGTTGCATCCCTTCCTTTACATCTCAGGAAACTCCATGTCACTGTGGTGTAGACGCATCCTTTCCGTTTACATCTCACGAAACTCTACCTCCACTGGGTTACAGTCATATCTTTCGCTTTTGGATCTCGCTGCCATTTTAAGTCTGGTTCATACGTTATCGGCAATGCAATCGGCTCTAAACAACTTCTATAACACAATATGGCGCAATTACGTAAGTCTGTCAAACGATCAGTGGCAACACCTGATTCATATGCACACTTAATGTCTTAACTATTGTAATTCTCGCTCAAAATCCGACAGAAAATCTCACTCGTTAAGTAGAACACACTGTTGGTACTTAACAATTTGAGTGCAGTGTCAAATTTACCTTCAAACGCCAACAGAAAGAGCAGACGGCAATAACACACCGAAACACGGAATGTCAGGTCTGTCTGTTTATTAATTTACCCATTTGTGGTTCAGTCAACGACTCCTTTAGTAGCTATAACTTGGCACTTTTAGCGCTTTCGCTGGAGAGTCCCCTGTGTTATGTATGATATACAAGGGTTTTCATCAGCGAGGATTCACGCTGTGGTCTTCTGGGTTATGACGCCGTACCAGAATACACGATGCCATTACCCAGAACACAACACTAAAATATACAATGGTTTTCAGAAATACAGATTAATTGATCTTACCCCTCTCTACCACGCTACAGGCCAGTGCAGTGCTGGTTTCTGAATCAGGTTTGTAGATATTTGGGAAATGGACCACCCCATCGCAAGGCAGCACATCAGAAACCCGCCAAAAATCCCAGCCATATATCCATGTCCAAGGTCACATTCGAACCCACAACCAAATTATTCGAGTGGTATAAATACAGTACACATTTCACAGCACGCGTCCACAGTGGTCAATGATTGGCCTACTGCTGCACTAACATACCAGTACACGGTAATTCGTCTACAAAGAACAGGTACTCGTACGTTCCCCAGGAAAATTATTTTGAAATTGCCACAAATATTATGAAGGGCAAAATATGATCAACTTTGAACTTTATAATGTGCATACCGTTGCGATACTGTAACATCATTCAATAGAAGAAGTACTGTCACTACAACCACAAGTTCTGGTGACGGTACTTCTCACACTGAATGATGTTCCAGTATCACAACGGTATGCACATTATAAGTTTCAAGTAGCTAGCCAAGCTAAAAGCATAAATCAATATAAAAATGTCAAAACGAAAATTCTAAACTGCAATGCCAAATACAAGTTCTGGTGACGGTACTTCTTACACTGAATGGTGACCAACTTTACTTTTACCAGCATTTAAGATTCTAGGATTGTGTCTTGTCGTTGGCGAATACAGGAAATGGTTCAGGAAGTTCAAAATTACCAATTTAAATGGATGCAACATGTTCTAAGAATGCCAGCTAACCGCCTGCCCCGAAAACTACTAAAGTGTAAACCTCATGGTCGCAGAGATTTGGGGAGACCACATCGCCGACGGACAGAACAGTTCCTGTAGTCGCAGAACGGGCAACGATACCCAAACTGCTAATGAGGAGGAGGAGGAAGCTTGTCCCTGCAACCGTCACTGGCGATTACGCCTTCCGCGTGGTGTCCTTGGGTTTGATACAAAGGACAGAATCTTTCATGAAGCACGTCATCTGAAACAACTTGCGTGCCGACAAGAATCCGTCTCCAGAAACAACGTAACGAATCATTAAGTGCCGTATAAACATTATCACTGTCGTCATATCTGAGGTTCTCAAGCGGTGAATACGAAGGTTACGGTTGTCTGAGAGGTGACACCGGGTGGTTTCGCATACACGTACCAACGTTTCGGAGGACCCTGCTGCCTGCCACCTCGAGTAGCTAACCTGGACAGAGTATCCTCAGAGCCACCGCCGTGGGAAACTCACACCTCGCACGTTATCGTGATATTCACAAATTTTGTCCTTGTTCAATAAACTCCTATAACTTACCAGCGTACCGGACCAATGCTCGCCCACGTCTAGATCCAGTTACTCACCTGAAAGAAAACAGAAACATGACTTTGTTGAAAACAACACAGTCCACATATACAAAAATTTTCTTGAATACAGTCAACATCAGTTGTAACGGGTCCGTCCTAAAAGATCCGTTATAACCGAAGCCCTTATATCCGAGGCCGGTATAACCGAGGTCGACTGTACTAAGAATTTGGGGAAAAAAGATAATAAATTTCCAATACAGGCTTCTGGATGTGAAAACGGCACATATAAACAACAAAAACACAAGGAAGTCTCTCCTGCGCATTACGAATTAGTCTATTTAAACTCATTAAACAATGCTTATCACCAGCTGCAGCATTAAGCGGTATCTGTATTTTTTTTCGTATACAAAGTGCATATACGAGTTTAATCCGGTTCTCAGCACAAAGACATGAACTTCGTACACATAACTAGGGTGGTGTGGTTTGTCACTCAGGCATTTCTTTACATGGAGTCAGAAACTGAACACACAGTCTGTGGCAAAAACAGACGGAAGTACTACGTAGTAGTGACATACTGTCCACCGCTCCCGAGAAACCACGTCACGATGTACAGCCGATGACAAGTGGCAAAGATCAAACTTTGGCGCCCTCCGACCAAGACGAACGGACATCCATCGGTCAAAAGGAAAACATTACTGTACTTTAAATTCGGTGCATGCAGGGTTGTGCTGTAACTGGTTCGGCCGAAACGGCAACTAAAAATTCAAAACATGTTGAAAGTGCCCTGAAAGCAGGCCACGACCGGAATAAAGGCTACATAGCTAAAGCGAGTGAGCGCGCCGGCGAACACACACACATTGACACATTCCACAACTAAGAACTAAAGCCCCTTTCCCAAAACGAATATCAAGCGTATAACGAATCGGAAACTTACAACAGAACACGCGAAGCGGTACAGTACTTAATATTTAAACAGGCGTAAGACATCCTTGGTTACGTGAGTAGACGGTCGTTCCTAAACGAATTTAGGCCTTCCAATAAATATAAAATCCTAGTTGTACAATTTGACCCAGATACTTAGTGCAGAATCCCGCAGCCACAATAAATCACGAGGTACTTAATTCAGGCAATCAAAGAGAATACCCTAAAATAAATGACCTCGTTGCACCTCTCAGGGACGACAATGCTATCTACACGACAGTACGGTACACAAAGTTTTACTGATGCCGGCTGTCACTGCATGTGGATGATTAAAGGCAACTGCGATAGTATATTATCCGCCAATGTGGAACAGCCTAATCAATTCACCTCTTCTTAGAAACGTCAAACCTGTATTGTCTCAACAACTGCCGCACCTAGACCGGACAGACAATACTGCAAGCAAGCGGTATAACGTTACGTAACTTCAGCCCCTCTCCAGCAGGTTCAGCTGTTCACACTTCAGTAAGTGAAAGTGCGGGAAATCCGACCATGGCGACCGCGGTCCATAACACGTTAGGGCACAGTGTGTACGTACCACCTGCTTTTAAAATTACAAACTGTGCCCTTTGCGACACCAAGTAACCAGTCTTTCATATAACTCCTAGAACACACACAGATTACTTCCCTACGGGACATTAACCGACTGGTATTTTATGACGCAAACGAACTGTTTCTGTTACGGTGGGAACCGAATGTTTAAATATTATCTACATGAACTTCAGGCTCCAAGCAGCCGACCAATCGAGCTAGAAGTCTTCACTCGCCCGGTCGCCGATTCCAGGCCCGCGTAAGGCACGGAGTCTAAAAAGGCAAACTTGTCCTCACGCAAGCCATGAAAGCATGCTGGGGAGTTGGAGTGTTCCGTGTGGGATGGAGATGACTGATCAGCTTCACGTCACGACCGTCTTATCCCCGGTATCAATTGAAATGGACGCTGGGTGGGCCTCAGAGCCAGTCTGGATGGTTTCGATAACATACGAATCTGTTGTCCCTGCCGAGAATCGAACCACGGGTTGCTCAGTCGTTCAGGCCTTGCCCAGTTACTATACCGACTACACTAACGTGGCTCCGCAGCAACGGACTGTACACCTTTAACCACCCCTGATCTACCTAACCATCTTTGGGGTCACGTAAAGGACAAGCCGTAATACGCACCACTAATTCAGTTGTCCGTGTGCTTAATTACGTATCACGCCATGAAGGCTTCTGAGATATAGCGCCACACATTCAGCTTCACGCTCCAGCAGCTTTACCGCCTCGGGTACCCATTGACTGGGAGGCTAGGTGGGCCCCACAGCCGGTCTGCGCTGTACGTACTGCACGCACTTCACCAACATGTTCTTTACTTACAAAATGTTACACGTTTCTTATATTACACGCGCAGACGTAAACAAAAACACTAATCACCAACAAATGCACAGAGAGAGTTTAATCATCAATCGTAACACACTCCTACATGTTTCGACCCTGCTGGGTCATCTTCAGGGAGAACTTCTTGTTATCTTTATACTAAGGCTGCACTTTATAGTTGAGTGAGAATGTGCTGTTGACTGTGTACTGCGTTGTTTTTGGAGCCGTGAACTCTCCGGTACCGCAGAGGGTTCACGCCTCCAGTACACAGTACACAGTCAACAGCACATTCTCACTCAACTATAAAGTGCAACCTTAGTGTAACGATAACAAAAACTTCTCCCTGAAGATGACCCAGCAGGGTCGAAACGTGTACGAGTGTGTTACGATTGATGATAAAACTCTCTTTGTGCATTTGTTGGTGATTAGTGTTTTTGTATAATTTAGTGCACGGACATGGAACACATTAAATGCGTAAACGTAACTTTATTTCCTGCATTCCACCAATAGAAGCATCTAAGACTTTGTACTGTGAGTCACGGAGTGGTGGGATCTACTCCGAGTACTTCGTTTTCCCGCTGTCAATGTCATTCCACCAGTGCTCCCTGCTCGTCTTCGTCTACCTGTTGCTCTTACCAGGACAAGCGGGCGAAGGCTGGCAACTTCCTTCGTAAAGTGGGCAGTACTGGGTAGAACCCTATATGGCGTTTATTTTTCCTACTTGACCGATAAGCGCCAGCCCGACGCTGTAGTGAGTTTTTAATGGACTTTCTAAAGGTTACTGTCACTGCGATCGTTTGTCTAGCTAACGTCATCAACTGTTAAACCTCCCCGATATGCGCTGCACGACGCAACTCTGGCAGGGCGACGCGCAGAGCGTTCGGCTGGCGCTTATCGGTCAAGCAGGGGTAAAAAAAAAAACCCCCCTTTACTTTCACTTTTTTTCAGGGTTCCAAAGATTAACAAATGCAAACACCAAAGAGTGCCGCTGAGTGGTCTCAAGGGCCTTTTCATATTCTCGAAGTCCCGCGTTCAACTCGGGCCGCTTATCCTGACTGATGCTTGTCGTCACTTTCCTCAGGCCATCCCGATAAATTCCGGAATAGTCCAAGTGAAGGATAGGCCCGCTTCCTTCCACAACCTTTCCAATTCACTGTGCGCTAACCTTCTTATCATTCAAAGCTGTAAGACATGTTCCGGGCTAATAAAGGCTTCGTTAAACAAGTCACAAACAAGAACAACAGAATCAAACAACGCCAACGTCACAGCATATCAGTGAACGTTAAACGTCCTGTTCTCCACGCCGCTGTATTGTTGGCACTCCGTATCTGCAATTTACAACCGCCATGCACAGTACGAGTTCCGCGAGCCGCAGACGGCATCCAAAACATTTTCTCTGGCCAGGGGCGATCGGCTCAACTACCGTCGGGCCCCTAAAAACCCATCTTTCAAAACTGATATAATAAAACCTGACCTTATTCGCATACAAATGAACATTATTTATAATTTATTTCCTTCCCACAAAAACACATTTCATCGTCATTACTGATTTTATGCAGTCAGGATGAAATGTAACCAATTTACAACACAAGTACTACTCTTTGCATCTTTTCCAACTATTAACAGTGACTGAATATGGGAAGAAAATGGTCAGCTGTTTGTCGAACACCTGCGTTAAAAGGGAATTTCTTACCTCACACACGTAACAGTATTAGCTGACCATAACACCGCGCTCCTCTGTTAATTCATTATTGTTGTCGATAACGTAAAATCGTTGTGCTCTGCAAGCCGGAAAGTGGCGGGTTCGATTCCCGATGGGATCATTGGTACTTTTCATTGACTTAATCCTTCCGACCGCACTATGGACCCTTGGGTCGACTCAGCCTCTAACAGAAATGAGTACCAGGGATATCTACGGGGGTAAAGGCGGCCGGTGTGTAGGGCTGACAACCCTGCCACCTTCATGTGCCGATTGTAACTACTGGGAGTTTCGAGCTCCTGGAACCCTAGGGGTCTGTCCAGGCCTGTAATGGGACAACTTTACCTTTTACAACGCAAAATCAGCATCAGTTTACGTGTGACTGGTTGCTGCAGTATTTATATTTGCTAGTAACTTGTAGCAGTCTGCGTTTTTTTAATACACAGCTTTAATTCCTGGTCATAATGCGTTATAAATACCGAAAGAGTGAATCTGCAACCAGACCATTTAATTCAGAATGGACAAATAAATATATGGCTAAATTCACGACAGAAAACTTGTATGCCTTGTTTGCTGAAAAAAACATTATCTGTGTCCAATAAAGAAACACACCATTCATCGACACTCTGACAAAAACATTCCGATTTGGCAGAACTGTATGTCAGTTAATGCACCTTAAAGCCTTGGCCTTACTGACACACCTCAGTGGGCAGCAGAAGTTTTAATTAAATACACATAATGAGGCAACTATGAAAAGTAGCTACTAGATTGCCAGCTGTTGCTGCTACTGTTGCTACAGAATCCGTCACTGAAGGCGAGTCTGTCAACAAGTGTTAATTAACAGCAGCTTCAAAGCTGTGTCGATAACAACAGTGTTTTAGACAATATCGGTCTGTCACGTACAACAGTGCAACTAACAGTGAGTGACATTTCTAACGACCTCAGTAATCAACTACACGAGAAAGATGAAAAATTTAATGAAATATTAGTCTTTGTCGATGGATTGGAGTACTGACTCAACAGACACTGTGCGATTGTTAATTTTCATTCATGGCACCAACGAAAACTTTGTTAATTATCTAGAAAGTACATGGTTTGTGCTCTGCGAAGGGCCATACAACCGGGAAAGAAACAGCAGATGAAGTAATCAAGTGTGTGACTGAAAATTTAGGTCCTACGTTCGAAGGCTCAGTGGCCGTTTGCACTGATGGCACTCCATCTGTGCGAGGCAAAAATCTGAGCGCAGTGCCTCTTGTGGGAAAATATGCTTGTATGAAGACACTACAACCCCACTGTTACCATACACCAGTAAGCGTTATGTAGGAGCGTTTTAAATTCTGGGTACGTGATATCTGCCGTGATTTCAATTGTAAACGTTATTTATTCTAGGGAACCGACACACACGCTGTTGCCAGCATTTCTCTAATAAGTGACTTGCTGTACCGCACTGACGTTAGTTCCCTGAGCAGTGTAAGAGCGCTGTGACGTTTTGCGGCACTCAGGGATAAAATGGTTCAGTTCTTGGAAAATTATCGAAGAAAGTTCCCACAGCTGAACGACAAGAAGCAGAACAATTGTTTTTAAATTAGCTTAATTTGCAGCTTAAAGGAAGGGCTTAACTTATATTCGAAACGACACCACCACTAAAACCCTTCAGAATGAAGTTGCCATCATTCAAAAGTCAGCTGTCTAGGGCAGAAACGGGTCAATTTTCTACTTATAAGAAACAGATTCCTCTGTGCAAGCATGCTGAGCTACGGTAAAGATACTCGAATTATAATGGACTACGAGTGTTAATCTACCGGTGTGAAAGGAGACTGACGCTTTCCGAAGGTAACAACACGTTATTCTGGATAAATGAGGACGCTGAAAGACTCCCCACTGATCTGCAGATGGAGCGAAATGAACAGCAAGGGTCGTCTGCTTACCCAAATAAATGCAGGGGGAAGCAACCTTACAGTAGCTTGAATATGATCAAATTCAGAACATTAAGACATTCTGCTCTACAAGTTCGTTGCGTGTTTGGCAAAACGCACATACGCAAGCAAACCTTTTCCATAATGAACATGAATAAAAACAAATAGCGAGCCTGTCTCATTGATGAGCATTAAGAACATTCGGTTTCCGCGTATGGGAAATTATCTGCAGACAAGTGCAACGTGTCTTACTAACCACAGGCAAAACATACGAACTTTTACAGTTTGCAATTACTACATTTTTTCACAAATATTGCATTGCGTATGATATTAGATAAATTAACATTTTCAAGTATCGACTTCGTTAAAATGTAATGCAACCTCAAACAGCATTTTACCATATTTTCCAGCTGTCACATCTTATGCTCCAGTTTAAAAATTAAATAAATCCTTTGGTTTCCGCATTACAAAAATGCAGCGTTCTTTCTTACAGTCTTGAAAGCTGCCAAACCCTTTACACAAGTCTGCACGTCTTAACACCCACAGCATTAAGAACTTAGTTACTGAAATCGCGTTCTTACAAATTGAAAGTGTACAACAGTGCGCAGGTATTGAAATTTCATTAAGGCAATAGTTAACATAACGCATTAACTATTTACTGACACGTAATGCATGCATAAAAGTACATACTTAATTTAATTAATGTAATTGTCATACAGGAAATAAGGGACTCCAGCCCGAAGCATTTCCACAGCTTACATTTCAGCCCGCATATATTCAGCCGATCCCAGTGGTCGAGCGGTCTAAGGCGTGGGTCTGCGGCGGAGCGCTTGCTGGGATTGTGGGCTCGAATCCCACCGGGGGCATGGATGTTTGTCTCTTGTACTGTGTTTGTGTTGTCAGGTAGAGATCTCTGCGACGGGCCGATCCCTTGTCCAGAGGAGTCCTACCGACTGTGGTGTGTCTGAGTGTGATCAAGTGAAAATAAACAACCTCGACACCTGCTGTGAGTAGGCAGAAGAGGGAAGGGCTACGAAACGAAACGAAACGAAATATATTCAACTTGTTCAAGCATGATTAATAAACACGAATTAATAATCTGCGCATTGCTTGCCGGCATGTCAGTTATGTCTGCAGCCTTCTTTCCATGTGCTCACTCACGGGAACTTCACAGCATTAAGGGCCGTGAGGTGTCTCTGGGTGCAGTCACCGTGGAGCCGCATGTTCAATTCCACGCTGGCCGATCTGGGATTCGTGACAGACAAAGTGGCGCTGGGATAACCTGGTCTCCGAGGGTTTCCGTTTCCTGCTGTCATCAATGCTTCATATCCATTTATCTATCGCCGCAGATATACATAGGTGGCAACTGATACTGTCGTTAAATAACATATTTGATGTTTCGATACTAATCAATAATCTACAGGCAGCTAATTTTGTGAAACCCACGCTCAATCAAACGCTTCAAAACCTTCCCACTGAAACTGTTACTACTACCACCTACCTTCAGGTCTGTTCATTTTATCACCCATTCTCAACTCTAGGAACATACAATAACAGCGACTGTCGTGGATAATATGAAATACTGAAAACAGAAAAGTATTCAAATTTACTGCGGAGTACTTAACAAAACTATCCGTCAAAATTTCCGGTTCCAACGTAACAGTCCAAATTTCATGCGTTCTGAAGCCTGAAGAACCAAATTCTGTATCATCCGAAAATATCACTTATTTCAGTTCATGACATACGCCGAATCCAGACTGATATGACGCGTCCTCAAGTTGTGGATGGGAGATACCTTGCAGACATGGTAGGTACAAGCGAAAAGGTAACGCTGTTCCTATGCTTAATTTTGCACCACGACGTGAAGGCATATGACGGAGTGGCTGTATATATCCACTCATTCCTGACCACTGCTATAGATGGAGGTGTGTTCAGCTTCACGATTCGGCCACTTTATTCCCAGCGAAATATGTTCCGGTACCGACTGAAGAAGAGGTTGGGTAGGCCCCGCAGCCAGTCAAGACGCTTTGGAGACGGAAAAAAAATCGCTACACACAACCGAACGCACATTCCTCAGTGGTGAGTCGTAGTCTATTCACTTATACCGAAAGATTTACTCAGGCTCTTGGGAGATTACTAAAAACATAACGGAAAATTGGCCGCGTACAGCCGACAAGAGGTGATTCTGCAGTTTAGGTGTCGGCAAGAGATACCAATTCCTGACCGCAAAACATGTTACGAAATGCTGACGTGGGCCACGGAAGGCGTCTTGTGAACACCACACATAACCTTCGTGTTCCAAAAGATGCAGGAAAATTCTTGCCTAGCTGACAGCCGTTCGGTTCTCAGGAAAAAGTATGTTCTTTAAAAATGACCTGACTTGACTCTCACTGTGCAAAAGGTGGCTGGGAGTAGCTACGCGTATTTTCTTGATAACAGTTTCTACTCATGGGATGAGATGTAAGTGATGGGAAAGAATGGCTCCAAGGCTGAAAAACAGCAATTACTTAACCAGTTACCTAAACGCTACGTCGCCAGTATGTCAAGGTCATGCTAAGATTAGTATGATACTCCTCATTGGACGATGGCCCGAATGCTGATTTTCCCATCTAACAACCCCGAAGTACAATAGGCACAACACGTCCATTCTCCTTTTGCTGCTTGTTTCTCAGCATTCGAAAAGCAATGTACGAACCTCAAACACAGCATCCAGTAATTACAGTAAGTAATGGTTTACTGATGTAACTAGTTTTTGTGGCACACAGTAACTATCTTGCTTAATATTTGCACAAAACTGGAATCGTCCTACATAGGATCGTTATATTTTAGATGAGCTGAAATAAGGAGAATGGCATACGATTCTACACTGCACGAACGGATTCCAACCTTCATATTACACTCACTCACTCACTCACTCATTCACTCACTCACTCACTCACACACACACTCTCTCTCTCTCTCTCTCTCTCACACACACACACACACAGCACGCAACATCACCACAAACGTGGATCTTTGCACAGTAGACATCGTAGTCTATGTATTTTGTGCGCATTCGTTATATAAAATAAAGCCTACACCATGCAAATAACAGAATGCCCAATTCCTAACAGACAAAACATGCCCGCACACAAGTAAGATAGACGTAAACAGTGTCTACTTCACAGAACTTCCAGAAAACTCAAAGGCGAAGGCCACGTTTTGAACAAATCAGTTTGTAACGTTACATTATACCTCTACCCTGAGAAATAGTACAAAATTTTGACTTCACTACATTCAGGATTACTATTAAAAGGCTGTCAGAAGAGCGTCACAAGCGAAACAAACAACAGTCAGCTACAATGAAGCCACGGAAAGAGGCCTCATGGACAGCGGGGATGACACCGCTCGAATCTTCCCACGCTACGTATAGCATTGCACGCCCTGCCTCACGAGCCTGCATCAACTAATCCCAAGCGTTTTTCCCTAACGAAGGTCATCCTTTTATCATCACTACAGACATTTCTTGCAAACGGCACGGCTACAAGACTGTGAGGAAATACACACACGTATGCTAGAGGGCAATCATACGAGTTCGTGTGAGATACGGAGAGGGTCGACCCACTGCACCTGTGTGTGGCCATAATATAACTGTGCGAGTGAAGAAACAGACCTGCAGAAATTCGGGTACCTGCAAATACAATTTAGGGTCGCACAAAGACAGTAAGATGATAAAATCCGGGATTTTAGCGAGGGGCTCACAACTCCCCGTGAGAACGCAAATTGGGAGATGATCAACAGAGTGCCGGATATAGACGTATTCTTCAGCGATGCGGACTGCCTTAATCTGACAGAAAACGGGTCGCTAGCTACTTTTTGTCCACATGGTAATAAAACATCGAGTTACTTACATGGCGGGGAATCCCTCGACTACGTGAGACACTATTAGTTCCTCCCAAACCAGTTTAATTTGCCTTTCGTCGGTCCAGATACCTTGAAGCACTCACAATGCTCAAAACCTTGACAGCGGTTTCAGGTGTACGTACTTAACAGCTACTTGGAATTATTAAAAACAGGTTAGAGCGGCGAGATCGTTCGGATTTGTAATTCAAATAGGCAAGTTTCGAATCTGAACTGGGCAGTGCCTACACGCTGTTAGGCATTTCACAATATTCCGCTACCATTCCAGGTGGATCTAAGAATACCTCGAAATATTCTGCAACTACCACGCCCCATTATCTTCGACATCACAAACCACAGTAACCATCCTACTTCATTCAACCTTCCAGTTGATACTATGTCGTTACAACCATCAGTCAGTAATTCCAGCAATTGTGTGTGTGTGTGTGTGTGTTTAGGGCCGAATAAATGGACAACTTCGGAACGCCTGTGCGCGCCACAGGTTCATCTCTCGCTGCACCCACCGTAATTTGCTGAATTGCTTCGGTTGAATCCTTTTAGTTCGCTTGCATTACGTTTAAAGTTTCAGCACCCACATCGCAGAAAACATGCACAGCAAAGGTCAATACTGCACAGAAAATAACCGGCGTTTATTCGAGCGGTGAAACGTATATTTTTAAATCTTACAATCTTCCGTATGCGAAAATTTAAAGGGTTAATATAGGCAGTGGGGCAGAAATACCCTATTTTTTAAGTGACTAACTAACGAAAGAAAAGGGTCGTGCCATGGCTCAGGCAGTTAGCCGCCGGCCTCCCACCGCGGAGGCTCGGGTTCGATCCCGGGTCAGTCCATGTGGGATTTGTGGTGGACAAAGTGGCACTGGGACAGGTTTTTCTCCGAGTACTTCGGTTTTCCCCTGTTAATTTCATTCCACTGGTGTTCCATTACTAGGAAAAGGATAAAAAATAATAATCATCATCATCTTCATCACAGGGTTGCACAAGAAGCCTCAAGGCTGCGGTACGTCCGTAGCGTCTGCTGCGCGGCCCTTTACCACTAACGAAAGAGAAGTTCCCATTTATTAACAGATATACACATACAGTCTTGCCTCAACGGAAAATTAACCGTCATCATCATTTCAAAACAACATTTGTCAGGTAACCTACAACACCACCATTGCCACCTGTGCATTTGTACTGCTGCATTCGAAAATGCTAGCGAGGGCATTAGACGCTGCAGCAAGCCGTTACATATATCTTCGGTACACCGATAAATTTACTGTTTAAAAAGTCAGGGATGCTGCCAGGACGTGTTGTTTCATACACTCTGGCCTTCAGGTAGTCCCACAGAAAAAATTCCACTCCTCAAACATCGGATCCAGTTAACTGGCCTAATCGCTCAACCGGCCTCGTTCTTTCGGCAACTGAATTTTCCTGTGGGCCTATCTGAAGGCCATACTGTAAAAGACACGTCCTGTCAGCATCACTGACTTAAAACAAGACACTCAACAGTGTACTGAAGCCAACCTTAACGACTTGCAGCAACATCTAATGGTCTCTCTGCAAGTCACATGCAAGTGAGGGAAGAGGTAGCGAAAACAGTGACACACGTCACCTGAAAAATTTCACTTTCGAAATGCTCACATTCACGGCTAATTTTTCCATTGAGTCAAAAACGTATCTACATGCCTATTTACGTTCATATACTGAAACTTTTCGTTCGTTATTTCATTTCAAAATGCGTCAGGCATTTCTGCCCAATTCTGTATTTATAAGCGTACCTTAACAAGTTACTTTTATCCAGACAGTTTTGAGTTTCCCGACTACTTTATTACTACCTCTTGAAGTGAAATCTGCCTCGGTTCTGCGTACTGTGCCCTGACCATTTCCGCCTTGCTTCCACGTAACGATCAAGGGACGCCGGGAGACTCTCCACCTTCTTGATTGTCTGCATTCTACGCATACTTGAAGGTCACTCATTTTAACATCGCCCTTGTCCAGAAACGGGACCCCGCGTTCATCCGACCAGAACCTCCACGCTGAGCGCTGGTATCATGCATGCAACAGTACATTGAGCAAAACTAATAATAGAGTAATTCTCGCAAAACTTGTAGCAAAACGTACAAAATGACTATAAAACGTGAAATCCCGACAGTAACCTTGGGAGATAAATGCCAAATAAAAAAAGCTGACTTTTGCTGCACGTGAGAACAGACCTACAGTAGAACTAATGAACTGTATATAGTACGACGAGCCTGACTGCGCGATGGTCGATGCATTTTGTAGCGTTTAGCTTCTGCTTTAATACAAAAACTGTAACTTCGCCGAAATCCTTCGGCCACTCTCCAGTTTCGTATATGTCTTACGCGTATATGCTTTTTGAATGTATATATAGCCTATTTTATTTTATACTACGTATTTTACACAATTTTGCAAATGAATTCACTGTAAAGTTTGCGGTCTCTTACTGCATTTTGCAGTTGTGTGTCAAAACTTATTTTCTTCTGTACAGTCCCATAATGTCTATTAAGGTAGCCGGAACATGGAGCTGTCAATATTGTAACAATATATGCTGTGTATACGGATTATCTGTTACTTTTATTTCACTATAAACACAAGGATGAATCGCCTTAACAACTTGTTTCGGTGACGACAATTGTCCACACTTAACACCACACCCTTCCCAGTACGCCAAAAGCGCCACTGCTTGGGCCAACCTGCTAATTAACAACTAACTACCCACTTCCATGAATCAGAGCAATTCTTTAGTCGCCCACCTAGTTCAGAAATTCCCCGCGTTTTATGGAACACGATGCTGAACGTGTCCACAAGAGCCTGCCCTCATCAAAATCCTGCTGTCGAACATCAATACACTCATACAAGTATCGAGAAACAAAGGCAGCCAATGTTGTTGCACAGGCAGCGTAACGAGGAAAAATGCGACTAGAATACGGGGGAGTGGGGCGACTTGTAGCAAGTCTAGATGTGCAATTCTCAGGCCATTAAAGCTATAAGAACTGCTCAAGACTCGTTATACTGTCCGAACTGGGTTAACAGCAGCCTTCTACGATGTACGGGTTCCGCGGCAAGCAGCAATCAAGCACATAGGCAAGGAAGTTCCATCGGCGCTGAAGCTGCAACGAATCAACTCGCAGCCTTGGCCAACTAACTAGATTTCTCTTTATTCTTCTCATATTACCAATCACATCATCCACAGCTCACTGCTTCCCTGCTTCGCAGCGTACTGACCATACTCACGATTATGTAACATCTCATTTAAGGAGCAACCTATGAACGGTCACGGTTGTCTTCTGGGCAATGACGCCATGTAGTCTGGTACAAACTTACGGACGTCTCGGATAAACGCAGCCTCCATTTTCAGGGTTCATCTCTACAACGTCGGTACATTTACAGCATGCGACACGGCGTCACGTTACAGATGGTAGAAATCTTCAGCCACCACCGTCGTGAGCTCAAATCTCACAATACTTTGGCACATTACACCAACGAAGAAAAAATCAAAATTAAAAGTAAATACAATTTTAAGATTTTAATACCACTTCACTGCCAAAGCAAACCGTCAGAAAACTAAGCCTGCCCCTAAGGTATACACAGCATAAAGCTACACAGGGAGAGTCCAGGTATAGTTCCACTTGTTCTTAACCTCGGCACTAGATGAAGGGGAGTGATTAGCCTTACGCCCCCGCCGCTTTGCCCCAGGTACCCATTTTATATGAGGCTCGGTGGGCCCCAAATCCAGTCCGGACGTTTTAGAGAAGGGATAAGTCTCTTATCCCAACTGGGATTCGAACCCCGGACTGTTCAGCCCGTAGCCTAGTCACTTTACCGACTACGCTGTCCTGGATCCTCGAAACTGTCAGCGCCACCACTGTACCTCATCCCTTTTCGTTTGTGGTTCACGTAACAACGTCGCCAGCAGGCAGTGGAACGAAGTAAGCTCTGGCTGAAATTAATATATTTTTCAGGCATTTCAATAACTGCTGTTCTACTGCCTGAAGAGTAAACAAACAACGCACGACATGGCAACAACGAAGGCTCGGATCAAACGTGTCTTTTCTGTGTTTTCAGCGTGTTAGGGAGCAAGATGCGTTCCTACAATGCTGAAAGGAATATACTTGTAGTTTAATTTAACAAGTGGCATTCAGTATTTTGCAAATGGCGGTGTAGTTACAGGCGTGTATTCATGCCTTATCATAATCAAATGAAAAATACTTTCGCACAAACTTTTATTTTTATCTTAAATAAATGTGACATCATAACTGATTCAAACAGCTTCGTGTTTCCACACAGACATTTATTCATACATGTGAAAGGCACCAGCTAGCACACAGACATTTAGGCCAAAATATGAATAACTTTATATACTTTTAGGCACATACAATTTGATACGCTATCATTTGCTAATTTATATGGGGTCAATCGGGAACGCGGTGGCGCAGTTGGTCGACGCACTGAGCTACAAAGCCGGAAGGTCGCGGGTTCGATTCCCGATATCATTCGAATTTCTCGTCGACTTAACCCTTCCGGGCGCACTATGGCCCTGGGGTCGACTCTGCCTCTAACAGAAATGATTAACCGGGATACTCCTGGGGGGTAAATGCGGCCGGTGCGTAAGGCTGATAACCTTACCACCTTCCTGCGCCATTGTCTGGAAATCTGAGAGCCTCAACGTCCTGAAACCCTCAGGGTATGTCCAGGCCTGTACAGGGATTGCTTTATCTTTACATGGGCTTCATTATTTTCAGAAGCCATTCCACGTTCAGTAACCATGCGCTGCTGCGAGTTTGTAGAACTTGTATGCAACAAAAGTGCAATAGAAACGGACTGTATAAACATGTACTGGACACAATTCGTAAGCGCAAATGTGGTGCTAATACTGGGAAGTGCATTAGTGTCATTTTCTAGTGGCTGACATGCGATTTTATCACTCAACACTAAAAGCAGTGTCGCCGAAATCGGAATCCTTTTTCTCCACAAATACTCTTATTGGCTGGATAAAGAACGAACGCTCAGTGCCAGCGTGAGGCGACGGTGGGGGTTAGCCGGTGCAAATCACCGGGCCCGGCGGTCCGGAAGGGAGTCCGGAGCCCCACTACGTTGCATAAGTTTTTGTCTTTCTCGGTAGTATTGTTATTTGTCGATTGCACAAATAAACCCTCCAAGACCAAGCCAAGTCAGTCTGCAACTGAGAGTCAGTCTTTCCGATTTAGTGCTAAGATTTTTAGCTGGTCCGCCCTTGCGGGGGCGGCCCCAAAAAAAATTACCGGGGCCCGAACCCGCTCTCGGAGGCCCTGCAAAAACTTCCAGACGCATTGTATTAATCTCTAAGCACCCCGTCAAAGTAACAAGCCTGTGCCATAAAGAAGTTCAAATAGGGAACACATCAGCAAACTTTCGATGCATGCAGTGATAGAAACACACGGAAACGAATACAACCTCTGATCGGAAGCCACTCTTTTCAAGTGGAGCTAGTATTCGCTGCAAAACATTCCTTGCGGTTATCAAGAAAACGGGATGTTGCACAAATGTTGGAACAGATAACTTAACAGAAAGTGCTCCACCAGAGCGACAAAATAAAGCATTCCTATCCCCTCGTCAGCCACCAATTCCTCAAGCTATACTGGAGAGGAAGCTTTGTCTGTTTTACAAACAGCTCATCCGTCAATATCAGAAAAGGAATAGAATGCACACATCCTAATATCTAGCCATCTTACAATACATTGCAAGAAATCTA
Source organism: Coptotermes formosanus (assembly GCA_013340265.1). Lineage (NCBI taxonomy): Eukaryota > Metazoa > Arthropoda > Insecta > Blattodea > Rhinotermitidae > Coptotermes > Coptotermes formosanus. The sequence continues at coordinate 5,509,777 of BLKM01001253.1, forward strand.
AATATTACCTCCCCCCCCCCTCCCAAGTAAGGTAACAGACATATCAGGTGCAAGTCTGGAGTCATTAACCGATCACTCGCTTCAACGTCTTATTTTCGTTCACACAATTTCAGGTAAAGAATCTGTAGATATTCTACTCAAACCGGGTTGCAATGGAACCGACCAATCGATTCAAAGTCTCATTTTGAGACAAGAAATTTCAGCTAAAGAATCGGTACAGGCCTATATGATATTCAAATGAGGTTTACATGGGATCAGCCACTCGATTCAACGTCTCATCTTGGTGCACAAAATTTCAGGTGAATAATGTATATTATATTCAGATGGAGGTGTCATGGGATAGACTACTCGATTCAACGTCTCATTTCGGTACAAGAAATTTCAGATTAAGAATCTGTATAGGCATATATTATGTTCAAGGGGGTTGTCATGGATCGGCCACTCGACTCAACGTCTCATTCTGGTACACAAAATTTCAGTGAGGAATTTGTATATATTCTATTCAAATGGGGTTGTCACTGGAGCAGTGGCATTCGACAAATAAACACTAAACACTACCAAATTGCATTTAACTCTGCATCGATGATATATGCCAGCAAGTGCACACAGAGGGCTAATTCATGGGACAAAGTAATAGGATTAGCCATTTGACCAGTTACAGACAAATATCTGAAGAGGCAAAAGAAGCAAGAAACAAAAACCTTAGTAAATACAGACAGGGCCTTGCAAGATGTGCACCAGAAAGAGCTGTGTGGAGAACGTCCAGCAAATGCTGCCGGTTCGGTGCGACGCGTTTATTTCACACATAACCACACCGCACGAAAACAGACGACATTAATCATTTAATGTCCCGAACTCCTGCGCAACCAAGTGCACTTTTAAAAAATCTTGGTACAACACATGATGCCCGTGAAGAAAATGCTGAAGCAGTTGTGACAGGAGTCTTTTGAATCACTGGAGGCTAGTACTGAGCTATCTAGTATTGGATAAAGTCACTATTAATTCTAATTTCACACAGCACGTTCGTCAATAATTGTTTAGAAATATAAACTGCACATGCAATAAACAATTACCATTCTCACCCAATGACACGTAAATAATATCAACTAAAATTATTATAATTTAACTTTCACGTTTTTGCACTGTTCTCCTCTCAATATAAGCTGATCTAGATCCGTATCATTCTAACGCAGCGGTGCACACATTTTCAAAAAATCTAGAAGCCACCCTAAGATGTTAGGCACCAGAAGGCCACATGAAGCAAGTTCCATATTGAGGATCCTTACCATTCGGCGACGCCATTACAAGTTTAATCGTCATGGCAACCTGGCACCCGCGATTTGTGTAGCACTGTTCTAACCCATGACAAATATCACCATACCTTCTTCCAGCTATAATTGACATCTGGCAGTAGCGCTGACGATACAGAGCCGAATGGTGGAGCGTTTAATGAATACCGAATTGGACAGGATGTGGGAGGACGCAGCAGTAGCTCGATCCCTTGCGTTATTTCAAAATATGGTCAGGCGGACTGAAGAAACCCATGGAAAACGTCAATCACGATTGCCAGTCTCAGGTCGGTGGGTTTACTGCACTGCTACAAACGTCTTAGCGAACATACACACGTTGCAAGCCGCCACGTGTACCAAATCACAGCAGTTCTTCATAAAATACATAACTACCGTATATTCATATTATTACCAGTTATAGCATTTCAAAAGTCGACCAGCACCGGGGTATCTTTAATTTTAAAAAAAGCAAGGCACAGAACAGTACGCCATTTTGTTACCCTTTTAAATAGGAAATACTTAGACAGGGTAATTCAAAAGAAAACTGCCAGACTTCGCGTGTACACTGCTCATGTCACTTATCAGCCACACATGTTCCATTATCACGGCTCCAATATGGAAAGTTCAGGTCGTCATGGCAGTTTGAAAGTCAGGCAGCACAACGCGGGGTGTCAATGAAGAATTTCACAACGTCAACGTAAAAATAGAATCAGTGTTCTTTAAATATATTACACACACTTTGTCCGTGTGTCAGTCTGTGACTTCAATGCACTTCTGCACATGCGTATTACTGGCGTCACCAGTAATTCCACAGCCACCTATCCTATAGCTTGAGCCACACAAATCTGCCGGAACACCCAGATGGCGATGACTCAGTCCCAACTACTTGCGCCCTCCCCCATCACCCTAGTTGCCACACTAGTTATTTTGCTTCTGGCCACGATGCTATTGACGTTATTTCGTAGTGTTAATATCTGGAAAGGGTTTTCCTCGTCAGGCCAACGAGGCAGAGTACAGCTGAGGGCGGTTTGTGCATGGCCTGGCTACATTGCGTTGTTCCCAACTGGAAATATAGTTGGAGGACGCTGCGTTCCGCGTACAATACGTTTAAACGATGTTACTGGTTTGCAGACTTGAAGCCGACTGGCCATGTGGCCAACATGCTGCCTGAGTCCCCTCCCGTTTGCAATCAGCCAAGTCTCCGGCCAAACACAGACTTTTCTAAAAGCCTTGTAATCCTAACCGGCCCCCCTGCTTGTAAAACCTTTCCTATCCAGCGAGTTGGTTCACGCAGTGACGCTTCTGATGTATGTTCGAAAGGCACAAGGTTCTAGTATCTACCGACATACCAATTATTATGAGAGTTTTCGCGGTTATCCTCAGCACCTCCTCGCCAAGTGCCGGGTTAGCACCTCGGATTAGGCTATGACCGACCTTCCATTTCCTTTTCAATCCCTTACTCACACATAACCAAACCACCCGAGATACTGACGTGATCGTTAAATAAGGTAAAGCTATCCCTGTACAGGGCTGGACAGGTCCCTAGAGTACCAGCAGATTGAAGAGCCCAGATTTCCAGACAATCGTCACATGAAGGTGGTAAGGTTGTCAGCCGTAAGCACGGGCCGCCTCTACCACCCAGGAAACATTCCTGGTACTCATTTCTGTTAGAGGCTGAGTCGACCCCAGGGCCTCAGTGCGGCCAGAAGGATCAAGTAAATGAAAAATTCCAATGACCCAATCGGGAATCAAACCCGCGACCTCCCCGCCTGTCTCAACCAACTGCGCCACCGCGTACCCCAATCGTTAAATATGCCACAATTAAATACATTTTATCTTAGGAATTGCCAATGACAACTCGAAACCTTCCGAATCTGACGCACGTTAACGGACTTCACGTACTAAAAATTGACGAATGCAACCACAAAGTTTGTATAACCCCTCCTGAATCACTCTGCATATATTTCTGAAAGACTGGTTTCCTGCAAGTGAATATCGGCCAGCAGCAATTCAGTTCAACTTGTCACATACTACTTTCGCACAGCTTGAAACGGCATAAAAAAACACAAAACTGGGCAGATACTGTAGGTTCAACAATGCACAATGTTTCTGGTTCATGCCGTGCCCTGAAGATACAAATCACTCATGGGCTACAAACGTACTGCGCCAAGCTGTCCAACCTACTCTTCACTTCACACTCTGAACCGTATACCACACAATGACAGTTTCCCAGTTTGATACAACACGCACTCCTTTGCTACATGCACAGATGTAGAATCGCGACAGAGAAATGCGGTAGGTGCAATAAATGTATTTGGTATGATTTAACAACTGGCAATCGGGATTTTACTATGGATTCGTGACATCCTCTAACAGGCTTAATAATAAGGTAGGTAGAAAACACAGCTGTGGAAATAATGGCTACAGAAACACTGCACGGTTGCAGTCGCAGACTCCTTGTTTTCCTGACAATGCTCTGGATGCCCAGGATCACACATTGACCGCTTGAAGTACATTCCATCCCCTGTTTTAAAGTCAGACATCCCGTTGTGTTTTTGTATAATTCAAGGAGTAAAAACCGTCAACATATCATTTGTAGCATTTATTGCAACATGTTTCGACCCCAAACGAGCACCATCAGGCTAAATACTTGTTAAAACACGTACAAGGGCATAAAACTGCTTTTAACAAACTGAGTTCTCAATTTTGACAATTTTGTTTTGTGGCAGTAAAAACTGAGATCTGTTTGATAACAGCAATTGTATGAACTTTTAAATGTTTTAATAAGTATTTAGCCTGGTGGTGACCCTTTGAGGTCGAAACATGTTGCAATAAATACTACAGATAATGTTGTGATGACGGTTTTTACTCCTTTAATTCAATCTCCTGTGTTTTATCGGGGTTGTGATATCAGAACCAGTCCTGTAAGTGAAACACGTCAGTAGCCACACAGAAATTTAAACCTACTAGTCTTTTTGATGACTCTTTGTAACCATTGGATTATTTAAACACAGTTAATCTACTACTTAGGTTATGCAGCCATCCTTAAGTGATGAAAGACAGGATGCTTGTAAATAAAGAGGACAGGGAAGGAAAGGGCCGTGCCCTCTTCTTACAACATTCTGTATATCTTCTGATATGCATGACTCACAGCACGTTTCCAAAAACAGACGTTTAGACCGTAGTTTTCGTAGGTGGTGAACTTCTTATACATGTTTACTAACGTTTCGAAGGCACAAAGAGCCTCCGTCTGCAATCTTAAAAGTTCGAATCCCCCTACCAGACTACGTGGTATCCAAATCCAGACGAGTGGTCCAAATCTTCAAATATGTGGGAACCCCAGTCTCAGATATCTGTTGTGATTTACATTGCACAATATTCGTACGAATGCTGGATCTAATTCATTCAACTGGTCATTACGCAGTGCGGCTGGTAACCCCGTCAGGCCTATTTATGATTCATCCAACGACGGTGTCAGCAGTTCAGAGTATACAATGTCGTTTCGTTTCGTTTCGTTTCGTTTCGTAGTCCTTACCTCTTCTACTTATTCACAGCAGGTGTCGAGGTTGTTTATTTTCACTTGATCACACTCAGACACACCACAGTCAGTAGGACTCCTCTGGACGAGGGATCGGCCCGTCGCAGAGACCTCCGCCTGACAACACAAACACTCACAAGAGACAAACATCCATGCCCCCGGTGGGATTCGAACCCACAATCCCAGCAAGCGCACGGCCGCAGACCTACGCCTTCGACCGCGCGGCCCCTGGGATCGGCCTATACAACATCGACTGGATTAATGACGCCGGGATAGCGCAGTGGGTGTGACTAGGCTACGACCTCAATGTCCGACGAATCGCGGTTCCCATCCCGGCTGTGGCAACATATTTACTTCTTCTCCAAAGCGTCCAGACCGACGCTGAGGACCCTACCGGGGGCGTGAAAATGACCACTCACCGCACCCTGTTGCAAAGTTAAGAGTGGAGGTGTACCTTCACTCCCCATGTCTTCATAGCGTGTACAACGACAACTTAAAGCGGAAATGATGTTAAGGAAGCGGTAGTGGCCTAACCTGAGATATTATTTCGTCATCTGCCTTAAACGACCGTGGGGGACTACGAAAAACCTCATGCACGATATCCGAACTCCGAAACCAGATTTCAACCCGGGACGTCCGGAATACGCAGAGGAGTGGTAACCACTCATCCGCGACGTTCGTTTGGTCTTTAACTGCACGGAAGTAACCAGTGTGAGTCCGTCACATTCTGACCTGGACACTAAATTAATATGTAAAATAGAAGTGAGAACTGGTTACGACAAGAACTAAGAAGAACTGCAATTAATTCTCAAATAAGCTGCACTTTACTCCGCAGAGTGACTCATACGCCATAAATACTCATCAATTGGCCAGTCTGACGCTGATGAAGAATCCGAATCACGCAGCAAAAACTGCACAACTGGTAACCTGCTATTAGTCCGTCAGTATCGAACAGCCTGCCTATGAATGGAGCTACAGAAGTCGCCATGCTACTGTTTACAATCCAACGAACATCGAAAGAAAAGCTTACTTGTATCGGTGGGGGGGGGGGGGGGCCCGCTTGACAGCAGTTACGCTAATTTGTTCCTATTTGCACTTACCAACAACGAACCAGATACCCTACCATATCACTTTTGAAACATACAATGAATCGTGGAGATTGAAGCACGTGCGTTCATAAAGCCTACAGACCGCAAATTGCCAGTCCAGACAGCTGAGTCGAAACAGCTAACAGGCTACCGGACGGACGGAGAACACGGTGTCCGATTCCGGGAATGGGCTGAGATTTTCTTCTCTTAAGGGTCTAGACCGGCACAGGACACCTGCCCTCCCAGTCAATGGGTACTGGGGTTCTTTCCCTGGGAGTTAGGCAGCCGAAGTACGAAGCTGAAGGACTCAGTTCTATCTACTGCTGGGTTCAGCACAGCGTCAGATTTCACTTTACTGACTGTTCTTACATTTCAGTCGTAGTAAATACCCAAAAGCCAGAAGTATCACATATTAAATCACGCAACTCAAGATGTCTGAACACCAAGAAAGTACATCAAATTAAGTTACGAGTGTCTCCTTCCAGATCCTTTACAATTCATTAGTCACCATTCGCCCTACCAGCCGACACTTTTGGTCTCACCGACAGAGTCGTTAAATAAACCGTAAATAAATACGTAAATAAATAAACAAGTAAATAAATAAAGTGCCAGAAATGATGTTCTGCACTAAATACATTACAGCCTGGTAAACATGAACTTCAGTCTATAGCAGGGACGCACTAATACAGGTGCCACGACGCCGTGGTGACTATACTGTGTACGGTGGAGCCAGACACTTGTTGATCCTCAGTATGGAACGTGATTGCCGTCACCCTTACGGCACCCACAATTTTTAGGTGCCTACTACATTTTGGGAAAATCTGTGCATCTGTGAATTATAGCGACATTACATTCCGCGAAGTTTGTGTTAGTTTATAAAACCAAGGTAAATTAGTTGTAATTTTTCAAAATCCAAGGTTAAAACAATGCATACAAATTAAGTTACTGATTCTTTAAGTACAACTAATATATATATATATATTAATTATAAACCTGACCCAGGTACGCACACCGTCTTCTGGGTATTGGCCATCGTGTACTGACCTAGGTGGTTACCAACAATAATCCTACCCTGAAGACAGAGGCTGCACAGCGCAGTAGCCAGGACTTTTCAAAGGGGTGGCAATAACACAAGGAGTCTCGGAGGGAGGTGCAGCTCCCCAGCAGCGCCACAGGAAGATTTTTAAATTTCATTTAAATATTTCAACACCTTACTGATTAACACTTTTTAATGTCTGTATAACGTCTGTAGCTACTGAAGATATGTGCCGCTGATCTGAAGTTAATGCACTATGTACAATTATTTCTAGCAAAGATATTACACATACGGAAATCGGAACACAATTTTCATAATTTTAATTTCATTGGAACAAATTCTTAAATGGTGCTGTACAGTCTTTTCAATCCGCATACATATTCTAGCACGCATTATAATAATTACGTAAAACTGCATATAGTGGTAGTTCATATAAAAAGTAGTTCCACAACTAATTATATTACCTTAAATACGATAAAATTACAATATGTATAGAAATAGTTCATAAAATGTCTATGCTGTTTTTTTTTTCTTGTTCTTTTCAAACCATAACCTTGGCGTTCCTCGGAAAACTCCCATCCGCTCCGTCAGTGTGCTGCCCGTATGCATTTGATTGTCAAAAGAGATCAAAAGTTTCTTCTTTCAAGAATCGTTAAGTGTAAGCCACCAGTCTTTTAAGTAAAAAAAAAAAACTTGGGAGTTTCCAGGAATTTATTTTCAGGAACGTACATTATCGTGACCCTGGGAACCCATGTGGGGGAGGAGGAATCCACCGCCCCCATCTTCCCACTGGCTTCGCCTCTGAGGTTGTACAATCCCTCCAAAAATCGGTAATGCCTACCAGACTAGTATGTACGGTGTCACAACCCAGAGCACCGCAATTCACATTTTCAACGTACAAAAAAAAACTGAATTTCATGCTAAAGAAATTTATTCACGAGTAGAAACGGTACGCGAATATCTGGAATCTTCTGGAATGTGACGCCGTGTAGTTAGACAGGTATAGTTCCAGAGGAGCCTGTTGCTTCCACCATCAAGTCGGCGGATTTCTCTTAATACGTTGGTAACTATGGCGCAAACTACACGGCATCAACAAGTGCTATAATCTTGATATTCACCACGGTGAGAACCTCACATCTTATGGCAACTGATGTCCTTTAGAGGTAGATACCTCAATTCCACCATCTTGCAAGGACAGACAAAATATCTAACCCATTCCGCAACATGGGAGGCTTCCTCTCTACACTCCACGCAAACTCTGGAAGACAGGAAGAGATATCACTGTACTCTGAGATGTACCGCCATGCAGGTTGATATACGTGAATATGCAGACAGCAGGTTTCCCCGGAACACTGCGAAGCTCTAGCAGACTCTACGGCGTCACACTGCAGAACCGAGTAATCTTCAGAGTCACCACCGTGAGAACGTCACCTCAAAAACAGATCAGAGACATCACCAGCAGAGCACATCACGTGTTACTGCAATGATATTGACGTAGCGTGACTCGGCGATTGGTGCGAATTTGCCATACATCCTACGTCTATCGCGAACACAGTACACGCTGCCGGTTGCACGCAAATTCCTGGTCACGGCCCCAACAATACAAGTTTTGTGTTTTGGCACAGAGTGTGACGTCGACTGAAGTGGCAAGCAAGGCCTACACAATAAACTACAACCATCCTACCAAACACATCACGTAACTAACCAACACACGAACATGTCGAAACGATAACCGAACACCCAGCAGGCAGGTTAGTTCGCAAAACCCGTTCGTGTGTCTCACCATACTCGATTCGTGCCAGAGCTCCGAACACCGGAAACGTCGTCATCACCGTCGCAAGAACCTCAAATCTCACACGTAAGGACATGTTTACGTGTTACCGTAACAAGTGACACTCTTACCTACACGGACTGTTGCTAAAGCCGTTACTGAAGGACGAGGGAAGTGTGCAGACCACAACTGCTGCACACAGTAGGTCTATCAAGCTGAACCCCCAGCAACAAGCAGAACTGGGCACGAGTCACTGCACTGTCGGCGTCATTCATTTATTGCACAGGCACGCTACGGTGCTGCTAGGGCTTACAATATCGGTCAAAATCTCAGTACCGGTATTTCGTTATTATTAATTTACGAAACCGGGAAAAATGTTTGTTTTTGGAATACCGCTATTAATACCAGTATTCCAGAAACAAACATTTTTCTCAATAAATTTTTATTACAATTAGGTGCAATGACGTACGGAAAAAACAATCACTTGAATTCATGCGTTAAATCGAACTCTTATTACAATAATAAATGTTCTGGCAAAAAACGTATTAAAAATACGGTTATTCTCAAAACAAAATTCGTAACATTGAGGGCCGGGTCTGTGCATCACGGTGTCTGCAGGTGTTTGTTGCGTCTTATCTTGGTGATAAGCATATCGTGACTCGCCGTCACAGATTGATGTTACAAAATTACCTCGCTAACAGAAAAATATTTTTACACTTTTATAGTACAACAATCTCTGAAATTATTCATTAACATGAAATATTTTTTTTTCCGTGTGCAACAGAGTGTCTAATAAACCAGAGCTCAGTTTCGTGTCGTTTTCACGTTTCCGCTCCATTTGTATTGTTTATAACAATCCTTCAGTTGCAAATTCAGTCATATTAATGATTTATTGTTGACAATTTTGTAACCTTTAAGTGAATAAATCACAAACAATTATTTTTAAATCAGTACCGAAAAACCGGTATTTTTGTATCAACACTGGTATTGGAATACCGGGAAAAAATTACCGGGATCCCGGTATTCGGGATGCTGGGATCACGGTACGCCCTGGGTGCTGCTGTGTGCGCGGCTCAATGGGAGGTTTGCCAATGACGAGCCGTGGTAAGACAGAAGGTGCGCGACAAAGGCAGTAGGCCTACTGTATATAAGCCCTTTAACCTTTTAAAGCCTAGCGGTAACTTTACGTACCACCAGGTTTAACATTAAAAAATTCTACGTGGTGCCCACATTGCGTTTATGTGTTTTGTACGGATCTCAGAACAAACAGCAACTTTTGCCTTATAAAACATTAAGAGATTGGTTTTTATAACCGAAGTGGAGAGTTTTTACAGCGCGGCGCTGAGTCCTTATATAAAGCAGATACGCTTCGTCTTTAAAGGGTTAATGCCTGGTAGTTAGTTTGTGTACCGCCAAGTGTGCGTTTTCTCAGCACGGTGTGCTAGTATTCCGTATGACTACAAATAAACTGCACTTATTTCCCATCACATTTGCCCAGTGGTCTTTCTAATGGAGGCACCGCGTTCATTGTGCGATACGAACTGAATATTTATATACAGTATAATGTAGACGCATTTTATTCTTCAAAGGACTAATCCTTAACACGGCTGAGGTGACTCACTTTAACGTTACTAAAAGCGACATTTCGTCCTCAGTTTACCTGGCGATTCGTCTGGTTCTAAAAACCATGATGGTGGGACCATAAGTTCTCAACGCGGTAATGGTAAAAGGCTATCGTCTTCTGGGGTGTGAAGCTGTGTAACTTGACAGACACGCATTTATCTACGAAACTACACGGCGTCACATGACAGCAATTACCAAACAACGACGTCCCTAAACATCATTTTAACCGACTGATCTACATAATGGACATGAGGGGTTTTCTAAGAGGCAAAGCCTACAACTTTGGCCTATAAAGGATTAACGAAGAACACCATTCACACATTCCCTTAGAGAGGCTACGGAAAAGCATTATGAACATCAAAACTGATGGTTCCTGGCGATATTCGAATCAGTACTGCAAGAATAAAAACGCAGGAATGGCGATCATTTAATCGTGTCTCAAAATTATTTTGTTACGACAGACCTATGTCATCATCCGTAATAAAATGCAGAAAACTCTCAAGAAATGAAAGTGGTGGCGGCGGCGGTGATGAAATGGCAAGTGTATCCCTGTGCATAAGCGCTAACCCATGAAGGCGTATAAGAAGCGCCAGGTTCATACTCAGCCTCAGGTTCTCTTTACCCGCGAAAAAAGCTGCAGAGGATGCACCAGAAACGTTCGTAATGTGGCGGCAAACAATTTCAGTACCCAAGCCAGGAATCGATACCTTGCTCCCGATACGGATGGTGGTGCTGGGGTAACGGCAAGTGCCGGGTTAGTAGATCAGCCGGGACACTGGCTATCTTCAGTGTCTCGCGGCATGCTTCGGAAGTACCTCAATTACGTCACTACCGCTTCCTTCCAAGTCCCTTCAAATCATCCTACCACGGACGATGTTAGTCGGAGATATGGCAGCGTCATAAAGCAAACAGCGAAAAAGGCTATTGTATCTTACACCGCCATGTAGGTGACTCGGCTGTCAGAACTATAAACAAAAGTGTAATAAAATAACAACAACAATAATACTCTGTCAGCCTGACAGAATTCCGGCCATCCGGGCCCTCAATGGCCTATTTTTTGTACATGACCTTGGACAACATGGTGGGCGGTAACTGATATACAAGCCCAGATTTCATGCATGTATTCATGCTTGTTAGCTTTCATTTCTTTATCTCCTATTACACTACGTAGTCCCACATGGGTTCATTTAACATTAAAGCCGCCAGCTTACGTTGTACGAACCAGTCTCCGCAAAACGCAGCTGAGGGAGCAACTCGGTCTCGTACCTCGCGTTACGCATTTCCATAATTCAGAGTCGAACACGGCTACACGTCATGAAAGGGACTGAATATTTTGTGTCATAAACGCGTGTTGTTTTAACTGAGGAGAAAAATGGTACGGTTAACAGTGAGGAACTAACTGCTACTACAGAATATTTGATTCTATAGGCGGGGTGTATGTCGTTACAACCGGGTTCGACTGTACATTTAAAATCCGCACGAAGTACACACACGCGCTGTGTTTCTATGGCAGAAAGAAAGAAAGAAAGAAAGAAAGACAGAAAGAAAGAAAGAAAGAAAGAAAGAAAGAAAAAGAAAGAAAGAAAGAAAGAAAAGAAAGAAAACGACAAACACGGCCTTGCTGAAGACAGAAATGCAAGATGTTTGTAAGACAAACCCATTTATTCATGGTGCTGCTATTTAACTACAGCCAGCAGACCGGACCACAGGCATATAGCGTTGAATATTACGCTAGTTAGTGGATAACAAATTGTTAAGGTGCAGAAACAAGCGGCAGCGGCCTAACGCGAAGTATCAGTCCACACTTTTATGCAACACGACGGTTCACTACCGTGTTCACCATAGCTCTCCGCTACTGTATCCATTCCGAACCATAAGAAGGAAGGCCCTCATCCTACCGCTCCAGTGACAAACTCCAATGTTACATTATCCTTACCTCTACAGCCAAATCTTCCCAGCAGTCACTTAAATTCATGTTAACCGAACAAGATGTTATATAAATATCACATCCTTCCCACAAGTACAAAAATCCCCACACATATCACCCACTTTCATCCGATTATCTTAACACGTGGTGAACGCTACATACATGGTGATTCAATACTGACTTTTATAATTTTCGGGATACGTTACAAGAACATAAACAAGTAAAAAATTCAACCGTATACTGGTCCGGAAACATCTCTATACTGAGATGTACCCACATCAAGTTTATATGTAGCAAGCGCTGCGGGATGCCCGGTTACAACTTTTCGTCTGTACCCGAGTGCGTTGGGATGTTGCAGCACTCTGCTCAGCTGTGCTTCGTCACGTCATGACTTCGCATGTCGGGAGGTTATTCAAACACGAGAAAGAAACGAACATACGTATGATCCTACATGATACGTACCCAGCATGGTCAAGTGTAACAGTCTGCAGAATACGGCAGACAAACGACGAATATGCAGGCATTTATCTTATCCTTGGTGTTATACACGTGTTCTTAGGCCTCCTCTAGAGACTGGACGCGCTATACCGGAACACGCCGTATGAAAAGTTACGATGCTCCCGTAATACCTGCATGTTAAGAGTAATTAATTTTCCAAGGTCATATTAGTGTACAATAACGACGATTGTATATTGGAATTATGTACTTCCTTTGCGACCACTGGCAATCGCTGCTAAAAATACCCACCCCTTGAAAACCACTATATGCAGGACTGCTAAATCAGGGGTGGGCATGTTAACATATAAGCACGTCTCGTATGGCCCTAAAATTCGCAATGTGTACCTACTTTAAAGACCTGTATATCACAAAAGACACATTTCCGGGCCAGTCTATATGCGCACCTTTTCTCGATTGCTGTCATAAAATATATTCTTAAATTTCTGAAACGCAGTCCTAAATCGCTCGATATTTTGAACCTCATTACGAAATTTTCTCCGGCCTCATCTTGCCTCAGTCAGCACCGCGATTGGCTACGGGCTGGACGATTTGGGGTTCGAACCCCAGCAGGGGCAAGAGATTTTGTTTTCCAAACCCATTCAGACCGGCGCTGGGGTCCACCCAGCCTCCTGCACAATGGGTGCCGGGGCTACTTCCCGAGGGTAAAGCAGCCGAGGCGTGGGTATGACCACCCGCCCCCACCTGGCACCGAGGTTAATAATTACAAGAACTATGCATCTACTACCCCTCTGTGCCTTAACGGTATTTTACGTGATCTTTACCTTCCCCTCTTATATAAGTCTCCACTTACCCCCTTAAGCAATCACGCACACAACCGACTACATCATCAAGAAAGTCCGCATTTTTGCATTTTGCCCACAGAGTGTAGTTGTGTGTTCCACACTATTCTCAGAACAAACAAGGATTCGTTCCTTAAACAGCATTAACCGACAATTTAAATAACATATAAACTGCCTGTTCCCACCACACACAAGCAACAGTGCGACTCCATTACAAAAACAATCGGTTGATGCTGTCTAAGAAAAGTCGTTTACCGTAACAATCGTATAAAACACACACTGCACGAAAAAATGACTTATTCTGCCAAACTTCAAGTGGTGACTTCGCTAAATCCTTTAAAGACGAAGCGTGTGTGTTTTATATAAGGACTCAGTGCGTACCGCGCTGTAAACACTCTCCACTTCGGTTATGAAAACCAGTCTCTTAATGTTTTATAAGGCAAAAGTTGCTGTTTGTTCTGAGATCCGTACAAAACACATAAACGCAATGTGGGCACCACGTAGAATTTCTTAATGTTAAACCTGGTCGTATGTAAAGTTACCGCTAGGCTTTAAAAGGTTAATGAGTGATGTTACGTTAACATGAGTCTAAATTTCGCCCATTATCGCCAGTTCCAGTAGAACGCCCCAACCAGTGCTGTAGTGAGACAGCGAACTCGCCCATGCCATGTTCACATCCGGACAATATGGGTGAACGCGCATGTTCAGTCCCTCGTCGAATGGAGGTTGTTTTTTTGACTGTTCATGAGAAGTGCTGGCGTCGCGCACACAAATGCATTCATCCCGTTTACGGAGTCTGCGGTGAGAATGCACGGGCAACGGTTTAAAACGCAGGCGTCGCTTTCCCACCCGTCACCAATAAAGCAGAGCGGTATTTAGCGACATGCATCATCAGCTGGGATACAAGGGATTATTCTCCACAAACCGTGGAGCACAATGCGTCAATGGCAAAGAAGATATATTACGCAAGGTTCAAAGCAGTCCGAAAGCGAGTGATCCCCCCAAATGCCAGCCAAATGCAGACACCACGAACGTGCGTTTGGTGAACTTCACAGCAGGAAAGTCTCTACCCACACCACATCCAACACATGCAAGCTCTCAACGCCCGAGGTTCCGGAGCTGGTGTACATTTCTGTTGTTGCACTGTGCAACATCATCGGCTTTTGAAACATACTTCCTTTCCTGATAAGGGACAATTCACGCAAAACGGGATATCCAACTGTCATAACATACATATACGAGTACAGTCGCCAGAATCCTGACCACTGCACTGCAAGCAACTTCCGGCGTCGCCTTTCGGTGAACATGCAGTGTGGTCTCACCCACAACCAAATAATCGAGGCATTCGTTCTGGAGGAACCTTCAACAGCTGTTGCAACGGCCAAGATTTCATTACCGTTTATAGTTAGAACTTTTTCACACCAGTGTCTGATCAGAACGGCAGGAGTCACAACTGCGACGCCAAGTCAACACGTGTGCCTGCATGTGCGTCAACTTTCGCTATAATATCTATCTTATCACTTACGGTATATCACTTCCGCTTTCTTTCATACCTATTCCACCATTTCCTCCGCAAATACGCTCAGTCCACAATATGATTTGATCTACAACACTGACACACACTTCAAGAATTAACACACATTACGGTACTTCCTCGTACAATCAATCGCTATTAACTACGGTCGATGAACTGAAATTTGTCTCTTCACAACATACCACTGACACCTCCCCGAACTACATGCCGTAGCTGTCAAGACAGTTCTTGTATATAGGGCAGTGAGCTCGACTGGAAACCAACAAAAAATTGCCCCAAATCACTTTATGAATAATATCACTTAACATTCACAAGGGCTTTTTCCACTGTCATCAATATTCATCGACAGCTAATCACAGTTAAGATATAAGAATGTGTCTACTAACATGGGTGCGAGCAGCTGCAGAAATCATAAAAAGAATGCGTCTACTAAGATCGAACTAAATGTGAACGACTTCGAACAATAAAGCGTAATGAAATCTCCGTCACTACATTGCATTTTCTACAGAAAGAACTACCACTTCTTTTGGAGAACATTCCTCTCCGGGCCAGATCAAACACTGGGTTGGGAACAACACGGTACTTTACCTTATTTCGGTCGACAAGGAAATCGTTAAGATTGGCCGCCGAGATCCGCATGCCTATCCACCCCGTCCGCCGGACTTGACACCCCTTGTTTTCTGCTAGTTGCGATACAGCAGTCGGTGAATCGGGAGAAATCGCGTACACGACACGAATTCGGATGGCGCATTATGGAGGTCGTGCTCTTCTACGTAACAATCACATAGGCATACCGAACGCAACACGCACCGTTTCAAAACGGGCTCGCTTATGGGTCGCCAGCGCTGAAGGCCATGAAGAACAATAACTGTTCGCGTACGTACTTTTATGTTAGAACTTACGTTAAACCAAAATAAGTGGCGGCTGTCATCACGACCGCGTTAACCTTTTAAAGCCTTGCGGTAACTTTACGTACCACCAGGTTTAACATTAAGAAATTCTACGTGGTGCCCACATTGCGTTTATGTGTTTTGTACGGATCTCAGAACAAACAGCAACTTTTGCCTTATAAAACATTAAAAGACTGGTTTTTATAACCGAAGTGGAGAGTGTTTACAGCGCGGTACGCACTGAGTCCTTATATAAAACAGATACGCTTCGTCTTTAAAGGGTTAATGTAACATTTTCTCACGCAAAATAAACAAGTGCACACCTGATGGCAGACATCTAGTGGGACACACTGTATAATAACGTGTATGCTTTGAAGGACCAGATACGGATATGTGGTGTGCCTGTGAAAAGTTTAGAGAACATGAAGCGAAGCTTGATGGACACTATTGTAATGAACTTCTTATGTAAGAAGTGACAACGAACGAATCGTGCTGTACTGATTTGGATCACTTACAGGCCGCGGTAATGGTCACTTCATTGCGAAAACAGGGCAAGCCACGCTAGAAGCGAAATGAACGACCTCTAAAGCAACTTGCTCTACTTATATATCATGTATTCATTGACACTATCTGCTACAAGAGTAAATGACCTATTACAATAGATTCTTCACAATTCTGATTCTGAATGTATTGAAACACGCATGCGGAAAAGAAATAATACGGCAGTTTTATTTTTGGCTGCACAAATGTAAGAATGTTGCTATCAATGACCATTATCTTCAGGCTAATCGAAACATGAGGGGGCACCCGTTGGCTTTCCTTCAGGCTAATGGAAACATGAGGGCGCACCCGTTGGCTTTCCTTCAGGCTAATGGAAACATGAGGGGGCACCCGTTGGCTTTCCTTCAGGCTAATGGAAACATGAGGGGGCACCCGTTGGCTTTCCTTCAGACTAATGGGAACATGAGGGGGCACCCGTTGGCTTTCCTTCTGGCTAATGGAAACATGAGGGAATATCACGGCTGCAAGTTTCCGTTCCACGTTTGTTATTACTCCTCTGAAGAATGAACTTCAAATAGCATTTACGAAGCAAGTTCGTACAGCACAGAAAACATACCACGCCTCCATTACAAAAAAAAACTGGTTAATGCTACATAAAGCAAAAATCGTTATTTATTTCGAGGGTCATAATACCTCATGCATACAATCTGTGGAAAAATAACAGTTTATGTCGAAGTATGTAGAAAAGAAGGCGACTAATATATACTAAAAGATTAAAATAAAACTGCTTCGATCATTACGCATCGTACTACAACGCAGGCAGTATGTCATTCTGCACAGTTTCTTGTATATCAGTTATCTAACGAACCATGTCCTTCTTGAGCGTAGAGAGAAAGTAACAGAAGACCGGAGAAAACTGCATGGCAGCATCATAATTTATTATCTTTGCCAAATAATAATGGGGTGAGCAACTCGAAGAAGAGGAGATAGGTGGGCCACGATGCCTACATAGGAAGGACGACAAATGCGTACCACATTTTATTTGGAAAGCCTGAAGGGAACCGCGCACATGAAATATGTGGGACTAGCGACAGCACAGCCGGCTGTAGGGGCGATCGGGCGGAGCAGCTGCACAGTGTGCAAAAATTTTCTGGATGTCGGAGATGAAAATGAAACAACAGATTTTTTGCGACTCTTGCTCTGAATTCGATGCGTTAACAAGTGACCTATCATCCCCGGACTTTTTTGAGCGCCCTTCTATCTTTTCATGAGAAAGTTCCCTTTGCATAAGTGCAGTTTTTTATACTCCTATTAGCAGTACAGAGTGACGGTGAAGAGAGCTGGAAGAAGGAAGACGATGAATGAAAAGTTTTGTTTAGTTTCTGCAGACTGTGCATATTCGAATGGGTCAATATGGAAGGTCTAAGTGCATTAAAAGCAGCAGTTTACAATGCCAAGCACCCTTCACATTCATCACAGTTTGATTCCTATCTCAAGGTACCAAACCTAATTCCACGAACTGCGTCATACTCTCACCATACATGCCACTTGTGTATACCCTGGGATTTTATCCGTAAGTTCAGTCACGGGACAAAGGAATTTTTTTTAACAATCCTGGCCCCCGTCTTGCACTTTCACTGAATAATTTGGTAAGTACCTATTTCTCCACACATCACACTTTTTTCTACGCCAATACAATTGATTTTTATAGATGCAGCTATTAAGACCGTTATATATCTGTCAAAAATAACTTTAAAACATGTAAGTAATGTAAATAAGAGGAAAGACTAGGTGGGAGGGCGAAGGGAAGCGACAAACGTATTTCCCACAAAAGCGGGCTGGATTAACCTGGCTTCGGATAGGGTCTCGGGGCGGGTTCTTGCGCATAAGATCACGAGCTTTCGGCGGAAAACTTCGTAACTAGCCGAACGACTGTCACTGTCCACAGGCCTAGTTATAAACATCAGTAACACGGCTGTGACTATGGTTCGAACTGGTGTGTATCTAACGAGGCAAACACTCGAGACCAACAGACTGCGATAATCACAAACACGGACAGCCATAAGCATATGGAATTATACCCTTAATTTCAGGCTTCCGCCGCAATGTTGATGGGATCTGCACTCTTCTGGGCTATTACGCGGCGTCGTGTGGTAACAATTACCACACGACGCCGCGTAATATCGCAGAACAGCGAAGATCTCATATGGAATTATAGTGCACACCCGAGCCTTATTTAATGAACAGCGCAGATCTCATATGGAATTATAGTGCGCACCCGAGCCTTATTTAATGAACAGCGCAGATCTCATATGGAATTATAGCGAGTACCCAAGCCTTATTCAATCTTCACGGAAATTTTTACAAACAATATTAGAAGAAGGATGCTTTACAGAGACAGTAAGTTAAGGGAAAAATGAAAGCTGTCAAATGCGTTCAAATGAATTAGGAATATCAACTTTGTCCATACATATCTGGTTGCCTATACCTAAATTAGTGATAAGATATGCAAACGCCACACTTGGCACTCAAAATCAGCCAGCCACTGACCGAAGATAAGTGATCCAAAGGCCATGTCCCTACACTTAGCACAACTGGGGCACACGGAATGCAATCGAAGTGATAGCAATATTTACCCAACTAAATGCCTTAACGACGTTATCAAGTCTCGCCAAGCGTGCTTAGTTATGATTTAACGGCAGCGAAAATAAAGATACAGTGGGGTCACTTACCGTTTCGGCAAGTGCCATGACCCGTCCCTCTGCTTTATCTGAACCGCGCTGTAGTGCTAAACGTGCCCCAGCACAGACTTCACTATATTAATTTTAAACACCTTCTCTCTTCCATCAGTTAAGAGCTATGGCACAGTAAAACAGTCTCTCTATGTTATAACAATTTATGCTGCTAACGAATAAACCACTGTCACAAACCTACAGAAAATCAGTCTCGGATTAGTCTACTGGCCAACATACTTGCCGTTCAAGAATGGGCCACAGAAAACACTGCGTCTCCAGAGATCAAGCACTTAATGCTCTTTAGCGAAATTCTTACTGTTTATTCTGAGGACAGCATACACAAAACACTTTGCAAACAAAATGCCGCCTTATCAGTGTTGCAATGGGTGGTACACACACAACGTAATTTCAGAAAAATAAGGTAAAAACCCCTCTGATAACGAGAAATTCATTCTGACTTCGATGCATACATGGCATATGGGTAGCAGCTGACACACATCAGACCTCCACGTAGTCACCATTGACATTTAAGCATCTGTCCTCACCGTGGCACCAAAACCTGTATCCCGGTGTAGAGGAAAGCGGTGTCACGTGTCTGTAACCAGAAGGTGACAGCTTGCTTCACGTCAGCGTCTGTTGCAAATCGCTTGCCAGCCAGGTGCTTCTCAATGGAACCAAACAGGTGGAAATGACTGGCCACAAGATAGCGACTGCTGGGATGGCGTGGTCTCTAACCTTACCGCCGTGCCCAGAGCACTCCTGGTGCAGCTGGCAGTCTGGGGAGTTGCGTCACCCGCCAGAATGATAACGCCTGGGCGCAGGGGCCGGGGCATTCTGCGACCAGCGGCATGCAGTGACCTCTCGAACGTACCACAGTAACACTCAGACGTTACGTCACCGCGGGAAGACATATCAACAAGCAGCACACCTCTATGGCCCCAAAGGACGGTAGCCATAATTTTCCTTACTGATGACGCCGCTCTGAATTTCCTTTCTGCGGAGGTAACAAGTGTTTCAACGTCATGGAGTTCTTTTATGTCGCGTGATTAGCCAGTGCATCTCCTGCAACAAAGGACTGCAGAAACTGCTCTCCCTGTTTAGCGCAATAAGCAGAACGCATGAGAGGGCGTGTCACATACGACGAACTTGGTGATCATCTAGACACCCAGCGTGTACAAATTCTCTGCAGTCGGGTCGGTCGTGGGCAATGTTGTCCGCACTACCCAGCCAAATGTCCGGCTCTCTGGCGATGCCAGCTTCATGCGCATACATTCTGTGATTAGAACATTTCATGACACATACAGTCATCCGTTGTGGACGTGCTTGGGCATCTGGGTTGCTTTTTTTTTTCCGGCATAATCTGCCTTGAAGTTATCATTGGTACTGCACCACATCCACGCCTCATTCTGTGAATTTACACGTACTCTGTACACCTCCAAGAAGTGGCGATGAACACTTACCAGTGCGACAGACTTCACAGGACACTTCGACAGTTGACCATATTTCCAGCACGTGCATGAGATCTTTAAATTGATCGTACGGTGATACGACACGCTTACGGTGTCATACCGTGGCCGTATGATGACACAAACGATCTACAGTAGACGTGCCCGTCACGTGGCAAAATCTGCGGTCGGATGACATTATTTCAAGTGAGACATCCTGTTACCTTATTTTTTGAAAGTCTCTTACAATAACAAGTGTCCGTTAAAGCGTTAGGGGTTTATTCCTTTCTCTGCGCAGCATTGCATGTGATCATATTTCGAAAATATCACTATAATTCACTTCTGTAGCAATCAACTCGAATCTACCAGGTTCTAGAGGTAAGATCAACCGTCGGGTCCCATGAAATGCCGAGACTTCCGGACTAGCCGAGGAGCGATACACTCTCGAGAAGGACTGTGCTTCACGGAGTTGAATTCGTTTGTTGCTTGCCTGCTTGCTTACTCTCTTGACTAGTACGTCATTTGCAGATCATCTCGCGCCAAAAACTTGCCGCTCATTTGGAGTTCAGATATTAATGTTATTCCCGTGCTTTGGACCTAAGTATTGCTGTATGTATAAATGACCCAACAGCGGCACAGGCAAATTTTCTTCACAACTGTACGCTAATCTCAAACAGTCACTATTTTATACAGTATCAATTCTTATCGTTTCCCTGAGCACGGCACCTGTCATGGAATGTGCCGGCAAAGCTGCAGTGATTGGGGAAACAATAAAAGAAACGCCCAGCGTGTACACGTACGATGTCGATACGGACAGCTCACAAAATTACATGAAATACGGAAACCTACAGAGTACAATAAAACGGATATAAGCTGGCACCAATCATATTCCGGTCTTCAGGGTTCAGATACTCTGTAGTGTGGTAATGGTTATCAACGTTTCGGAAGAACATGCCGTCCTCATCTTCCGGAGAGAATATGACGACAGTATGCTCGTCCGAGACTGTGTCAACCGCCTAACCCACTACACGGTATCATGACCCGCAAGACCACAATATCAAACTTCACTGCTTTTGAAATCCAAAATTTCATAACGGGGAGAGTCTGGTGCAAAAATAGGCCTACCCATTTGGATTCCGGCCATCAACAAGGTCAGTAAGTTTCCGGGTAGTTCGGTTTAACATACCTCACTGTTTTCTGGTCTTCCCGTGGAACGTCCTTGTTTCTGTGCGTCATATCTAGCAATCTGGTTGTCCCTCAAAACTGGTACTTCTGTCGTCAGTATACAGTAGACTCAGTATTCTGCAGATACAAGTATTCAGCGACGCTATGCCGTGTCGACTGATGAAGTTGCAGAGGTTTCGAAGGATGGTACTGCCTCTATGTTTACAGTGTTCGAAGAATTTAGGTGTTAAAGTAGCCAACTAGACGCGCGTGCAGTCTGCTGTAATCCTTACGAACTACAGGGACATTACTTTATCTGACAAATATTGCTAGCAGTAACCTGTAGCGTTTCTTATTTTACACAGATCAGCCTACATACCAGCTGGCTGACGAGCTCCTCAGTGGACAGTGCTCGACTCACGAACAGTGGACATAAGAATTCTGTACACTACAAATGCTGAATAGGCCTCGAGCTGCTACACGAACTTTCGTGTACATGTGTACTCAGTGTTCCTGATGAACCTACTCCAGACAGGGCAAGTTCCACGTACAGGAACAGTTTTTGAGCAACAAGTTCCATCCCACTATGCAGGGGAAAAAAACAGACATGTGCTAACTGCATCCATGCAAGACAATCATGGTTCACAAATTCTGCAGCAGTGATCGTGAGGCAACGCTGAATTTTGTGAACTGGTACGTTCACAGGATGCAAGATGGATATATATACTTCATGCTCGTTGAGGTTTCAAAACATGGTTCCCATGTTAACCCATATAGTGCCAATATATAGTATAACGACTGGAGTTGTGCCATGAGCGCAACCAGGCTTACTGGATCCATCTTATCTTCTTCGGGTTTCTTTTTTGCCACTTATTCACATCCATACAGATGACACAGTTTGCTGAACGCGTTGTCCGATCATGAAAGCCCATGGCTTTTTTCAGTAAGACAAAGCAACAACTCACATCCCACCCAAAAAAAATTCCGTACACTGTTGAGAGAATTTTTGACGACACAATAACAAGCCGCAGATTGTGCCCGCACGTTCACCAGATCTGAAACCGTGTGACTTTTACTTGTGGGACACGTTAAACATAAAGCCTACAGTAAAAATCGTTGCACTCAAAACGCAGGGTCTTCGATTTCACCAAAAAGACTTCGACGTACAATGAACGTGTCGGTTAGATATGGTGCGTTTCCATGGGCCGAAAGAAAACACTTCCAGCACTTTCCATTGCAGTAAGTAAAAACACACTGCAATAAATTTAACGACAACTTCCTTGTCTAATATGGTAGTTAAAAACCTAATACTACCTGCAATACACTGTCCTAAATACGTGAACCCCGACTTGAAGCAAATTGGAAGAGCGGCGATCGCTTAGCCGCCTACGGCCACGCGAAGAGGGCTTGAGTGGAGAGCGATGCGATTTGTCCAGACAAAATTATCTCCCTATTTACATAGAAGATTACGAAGAGACCATTGGTTACAGTCACCGTCGTGACAGCTCGAATCTTCTGAAGCCTATAGCAAACTGTCAACGACAGTCCTAACATTACGATGTCAGGAATGTTTACAGACAGGTTCCTTTCGGATTTTGTACGAGACAATAACTTACAGACGTAAACTTCAAGCCTTTAAGCAGAGGTACCTGCTTTAGGCTTTTAAGATTAAATTCTTCTCACAGTGCTTTTTGCAATGGAAACTCCATGTGTTTTGTATAAAGAAGGAGCTGGAATTTTAAACATTATTTTAATTACCTTTATGCTTCTGAGGATTAAAGCACAGTGTATATTGTACGTACCACTTTCTGCAATAATTATAAAACTACGTTGCGTCCACACAATGTATCTGCGTGTATCGTATGACTTTTTAAATTATACTCGTATTTATATGGGTTCCAGTTTGCAAGCAGTCCAGCTTTTAACACTGTCTTACTAGCCGAAGCTGCAAGCAATCCTTTCAGCAATGCATTTGTATTATCTGAAAAATGTACCGGTACATTCAGATCAGCACACGATGGACCGGTTTTATTTACAGGCCACGGGGAGAACGTTACAGTTCTCAGCATGTGTCGATCCGAACACGCACCGGTCGTGTGTCTTGTTCCGTGTTGGGGCCGGATCTCCCATCAAGGAGCTGGAATGCTCCATCCTACAACACAGCAACTCTTTCTTTCTTTCTTTCTTTCTTTCTTTCTTTCTTTCTTTCTTTCTTTCTTTCTTTCTTTCTTCTACCTACTTGCTCACAGTAGGTGTCGACGGTTTGTAATTTCGTTTGATCACACTCAGACACACACCACAGTCGGTAGGATTCCTCTGGACTAGGGATCGGCCCGTCGCAGAGACCTCTACCTGCCAACATAAACACTGTACTGTATAAGACAAACATCCATGCCACGGGTGGGATTCGAACCCACGATCCCAGAAAGCGCTCGGCCGCAGACCTACGCCTTAGACCCCGCGGCCACTGGGATCGGCCACAGCAACTACATGCCCATCAAAATGAACGCACCTTGAAAAAGGTAATGGTGCCCGCTTTGAAACTGCTTTATTCCCATGTTTCAAGCCAATTCCAGCAAAACCATAGCTCCACTGACGTTGAATCTCAGGGATTCTGGTCACCATGTTACGGATGTCCGGCCTTTCAAACATCCTAACATACTAATCCATATTCTGTATAGTGACACATCAAGACACATAACCGTTCTAAGGCGTCTGTTTTGCAACAAAAGTCTTCTGCCTGCAGTCACATTCGAACACGGTCCCTGTAAATCGAAATGCCAATAACAACAGATCACGGAGAACAGCATAAACATCCACTACACCCGCACTTCTGGCCTTACCAATGCAACACAAACAACCTTTGAAACACAATTAAACAATATAACTGCCTTGTCCCCAGGGTCACAAGTGAATACGCTATGCAGTCACAGGACTCGGAAAGTTAATGAACTTCATTTTATGCTTATCTTTGCATCAGGCAGTCATACTGGTGTATCTGTGTAACATAGCTCTGGCCCAAATAACTGTAATCTATGGAAAGCACAGAATACGCACAAGCGGACAAATACAATTGCAATTAAGAAGTCAGTTGGTCGCTGACGTCACTTCAGGCTTGGGATTTTAGAAGATCTTCGGCGTTTAATTCTTGTTGCACAGTGTGTACCAGATTACACGGCGTCATATTCCAGAACACTCGTTACCTTACAAATTAAATCTGTTCAAAATAACATTTGTACCCTGTAGAATTTCGGCATACTGATAACGCTCTACAGCTGATTTATGAAATTCCAGACGCTGCGTATTCGTACATCATCCCGTACAGTGTTGTGTCCCCATGCGTGCTACGGCGAGCGTCACGGACAATCTGCTACACACCATTAGCAGCCTAGTTTCCACGACTGGTGTACATGGCAAACGTGCCAATGACTGTGCAGTGTACAAGGACCCAAGTAAATACCTGGCAATGTTTCCACGACTGGTTTATTTGGCAAACATTCGTACTCGGGTACATTTGGCAAATGTTTGTCTGGTACTTTTGACAGCGTTCCCACAACTCGTGTACTTTGTCCAAGATGTACGAGACGGTAGTGAATGACACTGATTGTCAGCATATGCAAGTCACTTGCCTGCTTATCAAGTATAAACAAGTCGTCGGAATGGAACAAGTCCCGACTTGATAACAAACACTGGCAACTTCTTTGACTTTTGTCACACATACCGACAGCAGAGAGGAAACGCACAAGTGGCCGCCCTTTGTACATGAGCACCGTTCCTACGACATGACAAGCATCCATCCGCGGCAAATACACCAGTCGTGGGAATACGGTTTTAAATTCGCGGTTCTGACAACCGTGACTATGACGCGTGCTGTCTTCACGCTCTGCTGTATAGGCCTATTAGTATATCGTAACAATTGCCACAGACCAAAAGCGGGCCTAATCAAACGCCTGAAAACTAGAATTCGTCTCAGTAATCATACTAAAACACATAAATACACAGCATGGGCAAAATGAAGGGTCGTATGCTACAGCAAGTCGTATACATAATAACCACCGTGCTTTAATCCTCTAAAATATGGAGATCATTTAACTAATAGTTAAAAACCCAGTTCGTACCGTACATAAAACACATCGCGTCTCTATTACAACAAAACAATCGGTTAACGATGTGGCGGTAATTATGGAAACCATATGAAACATACTGCGAGGGACAAATTTAATCTTCGGAAGATGAAGCAGTTACCGCTGTGCTACACGGATTTACATTCAGTTCCATAAGGTACGGCCTATTACATAACCATTTCAGCAGTGCATCAGCTCTCCCTCAGTGCGTCGGAGACAGGAAAATTCCATGATCTACAAACTGTAACTGACAATCACTGACACACGTATTTGATTCTCTGGTGCCACGATGGATGTTTACCTGCAAACGATCAATATGATCACCAAACACTGTAAATAATTCGTAACATTTGGAATACATTCAGAATAAGACGCAAGTGCAGTTATGACGCTCTTGCTTTGTAATGTGGAGGAACATGCACATACCAAACCACTGCGGATCAAATAAAAAAAAAAGATGAATCAAACTTAAACCCTTCGTAAAACACTAAACTCACGTAATCAAAGTTCAACTGAAATACTTCCAAAAAACACTAACCTAACACAACATAAAAATACGCTCTACTAAATTAACGTAATCAACGCTAAACTAAAACCCTGTATAAACGTATTCAAAACTAAGCTACAACACTAACGTAACACCAGCAGAATAACACTTAATCCAAACTAAAATGAAACACTAACCTCAAGTCATCAGAATGAAACTAAGATACCAACTCAACGCAGGCAGAACTAAACAAGCACCTACGTAATGAGACCTGACCACTAACGTAAGCTACTCGAAACTAAATTCGATAATGACCGTCAATCAATCAGAACTAAACCCAACCCTTAGCATAACGCGATCGAAACTAAACAAATCCAATAAAACCTAACCAAATCAAACACTGGCCGAAACCAAGTGTTTCAAATTTCAGAACGTACGAGCATACCACATTTTCAGGTTTATGCGCCACAAAATACAGCGCCAGGTGTCACCGCATGCTGAAACTTAGCCAAACATTCTTCCCTCATTTTATACCTCACAATACTCAAGAACCAGGAATATACTGCGGTATGTGCTTGTTACCTTACACCGACGAGCTATGATGTTGTACACTGGCATTTCGTTGCGCTGTTCGATAGCACGGATCCCAGACGGTCAAAAGCAAATCGCATCCCTTGAAAACACGCCCGCGGGCTCAAGGCTGCCGACCTCCGCTGATCTCAGCAACTGAAGTTCATTTCAATGGCACATCACCCCTACAGTTTATTCGAAATTACTTCCAAATCACTGTACGTTTAATCGAACAAACTGCGTGGAACACACAACACACACATTGCACTGTTGGAAGCTTAGAAGCACACTGCTGCTATCTCAACACTGCCTCGGACGCCACACAGCAGCACCATAACTGAGCGATTCTTATCGATTATCAAAGGGTCATGACGTCTGCAAGACGAACGAAATATTAAGGTTCCGGGTTAAATGATCTTCCACAGCATCAATATCAAGCGACGGGGAATGAAACACCAGTGCTGTCGGGCTGTATAACGATGCCGGTTACTAGCGGCCACGCCTCCTCGTACCTATAGTCTTCCACCCAAACGGCGCACGTGGGACACTGCCCGAGCCTTCGGCTGCGCTGACACGACCAACGACCACAACACTTGCCAGCACACTGCGCTCCGTCGACGCTGCACGACACCAATAATCTTAGAGTGACGTTGCGGTGGCCAACAGTTGCGTAACTCAAACGCTGCTTACGCCCCTTGATACCCCTACCTCACCAGAAAGCGACAGCGCGCTAAGTTTACCTATTGCTGCATGATTAAACGAATAAATAAGAACTCGACTGTGAACTGTCTGCGAGGATGGCAGCTGGGAGAATATTAGATTAAATTAACACTCCATCCTGCTTTCACTGATAACGAGCATATTTATGCTTGTACAAACCAAGAGATAACGAAGTAACGTGGTTAAATAACCTGCAGCACTGTCAACGCTCTTCTCTGCACACCAACTGGAGCGCAACACTCAAGAATTGCTACATGACAATTTTCGATTTACTTACTTATTTATTTATTTATATCTACTCACAACACAGCCGATTTTTTGGCCTGACTATTAAGAATACCGCCTTCTAGAGCGACTCCGTGTAGTCTGGTAACTAATTCGCAACATATTTCCATCCTCAAGGTGCAAGATAGAGGCAACAAAATTTCTCAAGAAATTGGTAACTTGGTACTGGACTAAAAGGTGTAACGCCCCTGAAGGCAATAATATTCATATTGATTTATCATTTATTCAGAGATGCTATCAGCATCTCTGGCTATTTGGTGTCCAAGGATACGACAATTAAGGAATATACTGGAAAGGAGGTAAAATGAAGCGGTTGTGGGCTGATTTCAGATATTGAAGTATGTACTTTGTGGGGCTCGGGAAAACCACGGAAAACCTGTCAGAACTCGAGGTCTCCGGGCCGAAGTTTTAACCAGGACTCCGGAATACGAAGCAACAATGTCGGCCTCTTGAACATCATCCTCAATATCACGGTCCAACTCCCCTCATTAAACCCCGAACATTTTCGTATATCCCAGAAGACCGCAGAGCACCGAGAATCATTAACACTCACCGCTGTGAGAACCTTATTCTCCGTTCTCAAAATGAAACCCAAGTTATGTAATGTTACGAAAACCCCTACAATATGCGACATGTTTGGTTCTCACAACAGCTCCTGATGAAGATTCAACTCCTCAAGAATATGACGCCATGTGGATTGGTAAGTAGTTGCCCACGTTTCACACAAGCTTGCTGCCTCAATCTTAATGGTCCAATTCTTGGGCCACTTGGACTGTTAAAGATGGAAGCAGCAAGCTCCTCTCAAACCTCAGTAACTATTGACCAGCTGACACGGTGTCATATCCCAGACGGTTTGAATATTCTACCTATCATTTTTTTCCTTAATGTCCAAGAAATAATTACCTGCCTGACTCACGCACGCACGCACGCACGCACGCAGGCGTAACGCTCCAAAATACGGAGCTAAAATACATGCAACATAGAGATTCATTTTTCGATATTAACTTCAGAACGTTTATCACTGTTTTTAACTCGTTGGCAAGGCAAAAGAGATTAACCCTTTAAAGACGAAGCGTATCTGTTTTATATAAGGACTCAGCGCGTACCGCGCTGTAAACACTCTCCACTTCGGTTATAAAAACCAATCTCTTTATGTTTTATAAGGCAAAAGTTGCTGTTTGTTCTGAGATCCTTACAGAACACATAAACGCAATGTGGGCACCACGTAGAATTTTTTAATGTTAAACCTGGTGGTACGTAAAGTTACCGCTAGGCTTTAAAAGGTTAAACACGAACCCCGATAACCCATGCACAGGCCTACGTTTAAGAGCAGAGTTCTGACTTGCTTTAAAAGTGTCCTGGGCGTAATTTCGAACCACCTGTCCTCTCAGGCGTCTCTTCGTTTCATGCAAATGAACGCTCCGCCAATACCAGAGTATATGCTATAGGTTACAACAGTGTTACCACTCTAAGCCCAACCAACACTGTTCTTAGAACAATGCCACCAAGCAAATATGGAAACTCGATTAAATCTGACTGCTGAATGTGGCCCGGTGCTGCAGTCTGCACATACAGGCGAGTTTTTCAAAAACCTGCTGCTGGTTTTATAAGCTGACAATACAGCTAATTTCACACGCGCGCTACATGCCCCGCCCATTTACTGATTATTCCGGTAACGGCTGGTGAAGAGACTCGACTGTGAAGGTCCTCGTCACGCGCCTTTGTCCTGTTACTTGCCTCTCTTTGGTCCACATTCTCTCCTCAGCATCCCCGTCTCAAACACCCTCGATCTATGTGAAATTATGGTTCTCACAGCGTAACGACATGTACACTGGTGGACAGGTAACGACGTTTCGGAGGAACCCAGTTCCCGTATTTTCAGGGCACAAGACAAAACAATACTAACACTGCAGACGAACTGGTGGTCTCCATGTTCATGGTAGGTGACAAGTCTCAGATAGACGCAGCATGTCCTTCTGAAGCACTGGCACCTATCTATCAAAGCACACGTGTCACATCCCAGGAGGCCGTAAACTTTACACTCAGCCTATGAGTTATCAGCCCACCGCTCAACGCCAAACCTGCAGGACCACCCCTGGTCAGCTGTCGGCGACTGCACATTCAACACATTCTGGGGCAGTTCTAAAAATAATATTAGTTAATCCTTTAACCTTGTAAAGCCTGGCGGTTACTGTACGTATCACCAGGTACGCACAGTGTATTTATATTTTTTGTGTGTATCTCAGAAAAGGCAGTGACTTTGCCCTATACAGCATTCAATTATTGGTCTTTAACCGAAATGGTGTTTACTGCGCGGTACAAACTTGGCCTTCGACTAAAACAGGTAAATCTTTGTCCTTAAAGGGTTAAAGAACAGAGGTTATTGTGTGTGCCAACTGCACTAACGTTCCAAACCCTTCATTCTGCAGACACAATGCAGTTATGCGCTCCGTACGATTGTCAGAATAAACAGCAGTTACCTCCCTAAACAGCATTAACAGTACATATCTGTAATGAAGAGTTTTCTGTGACATACGACCAGATGTCTTTATGTATCATTTACGCAAAAAAACTGACACTACAAACAGCCTCTTGTACCTGCTTCTCTTGCCGATATATTCTGCGTGCAACATGGCAAAATGTTTTTGATAACATTCGACTTTTTTTGTCGCCTATCGTCATCCCCTGAAAATCGGCCACAATCAACAGTCCTATTTGCACGTCTTCCAGGAACAAACATCGTTTTCAGCTACCAGTACTGCCTTATAAATGCGACAGTTACGTTTCTCAATACCAACGCAGTTAGCGTAACTGGGGATGAAGGGTACTGCAATCCTCGTTAACACTCGTTACAGCCGACGTTGTCTACAACTCGGTTATAACGTCATGAAAGGGGCTGAATACTTTATGTCCTTATAAACGAGTGTTGTAACCGAAGAGTGTAGTCTTATGGTGAACAGTGAGAAATTAATTTGTACTGGGGAATTTTTGAAGATAAAGTTGTTTTAAAGTATTTGTAAAGGTTAATATTAATTGTATTTAGGTGGATTGTCTGTCATTGTGTAAACGTTTTTGGTTATTCTTTGGTTTATTCTTCTGCGCCCCAACATTTCAATTTTACTTTGTTGTCTTACTTTAATCTTAGTCTAATTAAATTTACTTAATTAGACACCAGTGTTTTCTTTGGCTAGAAAGTACGTGGAATCTTTAGTTCCTCATAGAAACCGGTTCTCCCCCCATCCCCCGCCGGAATCACCATCCTGCTGGGCCTGCCAACGGGTAGCGTGGACTCGCTAGGGTTACAACAGAGGTAACCTAGGTGGTGCCACAACAAGGTGTCGGATAAACCGACGCCGTTATAACCGGGTTTGACTGCATATGTAGGATAATAACGGCCACGATAGCTCAGTGAGAAGAGTGACAAGACTAGGGCTGACCAACCCAAGATTCGGGTTTCTATTCCCGGCAATACAAAGATATGTTCTCTTCACCAAACGTCCAAACCGGCTGTGAGGCCTACCCAGCCTGATTCAATGGGTACCGAAGCTACTCCCCGGGGGCGTTAACCCTTTTAAGCCTAGTGTTTACTTTACATACCACCAAGTTTAACACTCAAAAATTCTGCATTCTGCCCACATTGAGCATTTATGGACTTTGTATGGTTCTCAGGACAAACTGCAATTATTGCCCTACAGAGTGAACTGGAGTGTGTTTTTTTGTGTGGTATGAACCAATCGTTTATGTACAATTCAGTGTAATCTTAACACTTAAACGGTTAACGTAGCCACTCACCTCAATCTGGCACCGAGGATAAGGATGCGTGCAGCTACTACGCCACGACCCCATACGCCTTCAGGGCGTGCACAGGGGCAATTTTACATTTACATAAAAGGTACAGGTAAAGTTCACCCTATAACAGGCCATGAAGGCCCAGAAGAGGAGGAAAGGTATAGCTCTACTAGTTCTTTAACGTCGGCGTTAGATGGGGGGGGGCGCCCCCCCTGATTAATGCCATGCTCCGGCCACTTTACCCCCGGGAAACAGAGCCGGTACCAATTGTACAAGAGCCTGGTTGGGTCCAAAGGCCGGCCTAAACGGGCGTGGGAAATCTTGCCCCCAGCGGGATTCGATCCCCTAACTGTCCAGTCCGTAACAAGTCGCTACACTAAGCCGGCTCCCAATTTTACATTTAAAGTGTTGTAACAGTACTACTACTAATAATAATGTATCAGTAAAGGACGCGACGCAGTGATAAACTAGACGCCACTACAGCCCTGCCACGATACACAGTAGACCTCTTTAAGTGTGGAAGCCACATTTTTTTTCATGCGCACACAAATTAACCCTTTAAAGACGAAGCGTATCTGTTTTATATAAGGACTCAGTGCGTACCGCGCTGTAAACACTCTCCACTTCGGTTATAAAAACCAGTCTCTTAATGTTTTATAAGGCAAAAGTTGCTGTTTGTTCTGAGATCCGTACAAAACACATAAACGCAATGTGGGCAGAACGTAGAATTTGTGAATGGTAAACCTGGCGGTACGTAAAGTTACCGCTAGGTTTTAAAAGGTTAAAGGACGTGGGTACGTAAAACCAGATACGAGAGACTTACATTCGTAGCCATCTTACACTCACTACTGGAATCCTGTACTTTTAAACAGTTTCAACAGATCGTCAAGGTATATAATATCAACTACCTTGGCCCATAACTTTACTTCAGTAACAGTGCGGTCGATTAACATATTGGCCGTTTCTGAAGCTTATCGAGTGGATAGTATTCCTTCCTCGTTGTCTTCCAGTATCACCAACTGTGACCTTCGATGAGCACCAGACACCAATGCAGTGAGTCCTCGGTATGTGTCGGATTACGTCAGAGAAGCACGACCTCGAAAAGATGTAGCTGAGGAAATGTATCGTTACGGATTTCATACAGGGCCTACAAGACGAACACCAAGTGGGACACGGCAAGCTGGGGCGGCGAAGAACCATCAGAGGACGACGGGAACAAGCCGCTACGACTTTGCAGGCACGACACACCAAAGTGGGAGTCTTTTACACTAAACACGGAGACGTGACGGGTGCAGAATATGCTTAAGTTTGTGTGTGCAAAGCATTAGCAGTACGGAGGGCGTCGTTCCTTCTCAGGATTCTTCAGTGTGTGCATTACATGGACAGGGTAATCAGAACAGGGATTAGGCTACGTGCCAGACGATCCGGGGTTCGATTCCGGGCAGGGTAAAGGTATCTTTCTCTTCTCTAAAACGTCGAGACCGGCTGTGGGGTCCACCCAGCCCCCTACTGAATGGGTAAGGGAGAATAGTACACCGCCACCCAGGAGTCGGGGCATCAAGTTAACCGTTAAGCTCGATCTACTGCCGAGGTTCAGAATGACTGGAGCTATACGTATACACTCCGTGAAAGGGGGCGACTTTACTTTCACGTTTACCATGTTGGCTATACGACGACGGGGGTGGGGGGGGGGGTTAAAATCATTGTAGCCTTCTGCACACTTCCGCAGAAAAGCTACCAGAATGAGTAACTTCTCTCAGTGACTTTCTAGGACAGCGTAAGGATGTCTGACGGGTTTTGTCCACATTATCGTCACTTTAACACCGAAGGTCGGTTGGAATGTTGCGTCCTGCATGCTTCCTGCGTCACGTAAACGATTCAAGAGACGACATATTGTCCATGTTTGGCACAGAGCCTTGGAAAATGCATCACTAAATCATTCTTGCAAGTTACGTAAGAAAGATATTCCATGTGGTGTTCAACAACAAACACCTGTTGCACTTATAAAAAAACACGTCTGCACTTACACTGTTCAGAGACGACTGGCACGGATGTGTTAGAATATCGCGTTAATTGCGTGGGTTCCGCGCACCCGTACAGTGACGGCTATATTTTTTTGTTCACCTAGTTGAACTGCATTAAATTGGAGCCACCAATAAATATTTAAATACGGGTGTGTGACTTTTCGATCGAACTGTGTATTGATAGTTCAAAATGTATCAGCAGCTCATATCCACGCACGCACTCTCTCTCTCTCTCTCTCACACACACACACACACACACACACACACACACACACACACACACACACACACACACATATTATGACATCGTCCAACGAGACCTTGCCCCTATGACAACATTGGCTCTCTACGTATTTTGCCGAGGTGGTATTTCCTGTGGGAAATAAACAGTTACAATTAAACCTCTGTGTGACTGCTTAAAACGCAATAAAAAATCTTTATGTAATGGGAAACGTCATGATATCAGACACCCAAGGTAAAACTCGTTTGTTACGTACATTGCAGTGCTTTGTACAATTCCGTGAACAGCCCACCACTTGTCAACGTATTCCAGATGTAGTTAAAATCGGGCAAACATAACGTACACTTTACGAAGGCCTCCATACGTATCTGCGAGCACTTCCAGAGTAACTCACTCTTCGGAGCGAAATATGATTCGAACAAAAGTATAAGAAGAAATGCAACACGTGTTTTATGTTCAATGCGTTTCTCTTTTTCTAAGTCTGAACGAACGTGCTAAAACTGTTACGGTTCACGTACATTTCGTAACGTTTCATTGTCTCTTTATAATATAATTCGGTCAAAGGTCATTTGTCCGACACATCGAAAACATCGCTGTTTACGTGTACAGCTGCTATGACTTTACTCAGAATGTCTCCCGTCTTGGTGAAATGATGCTTCGGAGAAATATGCTGCTTCTGTCTTTACGGAAGAGAAGTGAAAATGAACCCGTCCCCGCCCTCCGATCACATTTGAAATCAATTTTAGCACTACCCTCGCATCTACGACTGATTCATGCATGAGGTCTCTGTTTCAAGTTTTCTTGCCAAAACTTTATATGATGCTCTTCTATTCCTTCCCAAGCAAGCTGCATGCCAAGCCCATCTCACCTCCTTCAGCAGAACATCCTAAAAGTTTTGGTGTAAGTCTGCATTACAATAGTAACTTACTCTTTAACCCTTTAAAGACGAAACGTGTGTGCTTTATATAAGGACTCAGTGTGTACCGCGATGTAAACACTCTCCACTTCGGTTATAAAAACCAGTCTCTTAATGTTTTATAAGGCAAAAGTTGCTGTTTGTTCTGAGATCCGTACAAAACACATAAAAGCAATGTGGGCACCACGTAGAATTTTTTAATGTTAAACCTGGTGGTATGTAAAGTTACCGCTAGGCTTTAAAAGGTTAAGCAAGTTTCTCCAGCCTCCTGCTACGTTCTCCGTTATTGGTTCACATGATCTCCTCGACGCCCTGTTCTCAAACACCCTCAACAATCTGTGTTCATCCCATAATTTAATATGCTATACCAAGTTCATCACCCAAACATACCAACACATGAAAGTTCAAGTTACATAAAACTAGCACATGTGGATACAGCAGTTTCTGCGTCTAATAGCATAATCCAAATTCGTACGCTAAAAAGGTCGAGAAAATCCGGCCCTGTGATACGCACTGGAAAGGAAATTCGCACACAATTCTGACGCGAAACCATGACGGCAAAAGACTGCTGGGAAGACCAAGCTGTCAGTGGGATAATATTAAAACTTATCTTACAAAAACAGAACTGCAGGATGCAGACTGGATTCATCGGACTCACGATAGCAATTAGTGCCAGGCTCTTGTGACGACGGTAACGAACCTGCGGGTACAACAACATACGGCGAATTTCTCGATTAGCTCAGAAACTGTGAGCTTCTGGTGAAAGGACTCTGCGCTATGAGCCAGTTACGTAGCCGGTACTAAAATCGATAATACTGATACTGGGATGTTAATAATCATTTCAGTCTTTTACATTTTCACGCAACGCAGGGTTTGTCCCACTGACATGACATGAAATATTTATAACTGCATAAACAGCACTGGCTAATAAGAAACGCCGTTTTTTTCCATGCCCTGACACCCCACGCCTGCGCGCCAGCAGACGGTGCGGTTAAAAGTATCTATAAAGAACCAAAGAAGAAACCTACAGACATAAGTTTTCTTTTTCTTAACAGTAAAAAGGTAAAGCAGTCCCATTACAGGCCTGGACAGGCCCACAGGGTTCCAGGAGGTCGAGGCTCCCAGATTTCTAGACAATCGTCACATGAAGGTGGTAAGGTTGTCAGCCCTACGCACCGGCCGCGTTTACCCACCAGGAAATATTCCTGGTACTCATTTCCGTTAGAGGCTGAGTCGACCCCAGGGCCATAGTGCGACCGACAGGATTATGCCAATGAAAAATTCCACTGACACCATCGGGAATCGAACCCGCGACCTGCCGGTTTGTAGCACAGTGCCTCAACCAACTGCGCCACCGCGGCCCCCTTTTCTTAAAAATGAGAAATAAAATAATGTTGACAGATTTATTTATCGTCGCTGTCAACAGCTTTGACTACGCAGCCTCGACTGATGAGTCAATAAATGATACTTAAAAAGTATGTGGAAGAGAGCGGCTGTGACGTAACTCGAGGCACCATACCAAAATTTGCGTGATGAGACGGACAAAAATCACAAAGAAGATGCTCAGACGCTTGGCAATCTGTAGGCCGACACTTGGAACCGAGACAGCGCGTCCCTGTAACTACAGTGTCTGTTTCCCAAGAATATGCAAGCGAATGCAGATGCACAAGCATTTACAAGCAAATAGTCAAACACTCATCAAACTGCTTGTACGATGGACACCTGTTGAAGGCTTCACTAACAACATGAAGGCATAAAGGTCCGCAGTACGTTTTAAAATATTAAACGGACCTGGGGTGAACATATCAAGTGGCCTTATACAGAAAATGTCACTTAAATGTTCTCCACACACGCGCAGTGAAAATGTGCATATCTCATCTCAACGGGGCGAATCTACATCTCAGATTTGTAAATACGAATATAAAATCAAGGAGTCCTGGGCACTGATTTATTTTAACTGCATTTTCACTTCCTAATAATATATACCCACAAACGCTTATTTGCCTGCAAGCCCCCACTCACTCCCTAATAGTTTCGAATAACAGATTCATGAATTTAAAAACATCTGGAGAAAAAGGAAAATTATGAAAAGCTTCAGTCAGGCTAACCAGTCTGGGGCAATATTTGAAAGTAGGACCTTATGAATAAGAATTGCAGTGCTAACCACCACACCGCTACGTTCAAGCTAGCAGGCAGTCAGTAATACAGTCAGCGAGTTACTAACAGTCCGTCCGCTGTTCAGTCAGCTACAACTACAGTGCACCGGTGACAAAAATTATTTGCGGACCGGCACTGGTCCGTGTCCCACAGTCTAAAAACACTGTTACAAGGAACAATGCTAATATGTCGACGCCCAATCCAGCTGTGCAAAGCACCTGTATGCACTGATAATGTGGGCGGGCTATACGTCTGCCAAGTGGGGCTCCTGTCTGGAGTGCCCCTTCCCCCCGCCCCGCCGGTGTGATAATGACTTGTTACATAACGGACAGTAAGGACAACAGCGCCAGATCTGCCTGCAACCACCGGATGATGTACGTTCCGGCTCGGTCAGGGCAAGCACAACCACTTACATTACTCACACAAATGTCGGAGTCAAGCGGACATATTCGAATGGTTACGGGTTCAAATCTCGGCCCACAGACCAGCTACCCTAACAAAGGTTTCCGTGATTTTTTCGGTCCATCCAGCCAAAGAGAGGGGCAATACCTCAAACTGGGCCACGACCTCTTCCTTACACACCCTTTCAAATTCACTAATCGCCATGCGGTCTGACTTACTGACACGTAGTTAAACCAAAACTACAAAATTATATAGCCTACAAAATGTTACAGACCAATAAAACTCAACGTATTCGATTTACTGCACCAACTACATGCACATTAGCTACATATTAATGTCAAACGCGTAGCTCCGACATGTTTCGGTACAAGCGTACCATCTTCAGTGAACACAGTGTGCATACTAAACTCCCTGCAGATGGTACGCTTGTACCGAAACATGCAGAAGCTACGTGTTTATCACTCATAAATTAGTGATCATATGCACTGGATCTGGTACAATAAACCGAAATGGACAACTTAAAAATAACAAAACTCAAGATGCCCCACTCGAGCCATAATCATCCATGAACGCACACTCAGAACAGCTTATGCACAAACAGGTGTTTCGCAGCCTTCAGGTTAATTACTGTTAATTATCCGAACAGGACGCCATCTCTCTTGACACACCTCGCTGTCCAGTGTTAACAAATCTAGCAATATACCTAATTGACATAACACTGTTACAGCACTGACAGAGATCACTTCCGAGACAAGGCTGTAAATGTGAGCTGATGTGAGATAACATTCGAGCTGTTTCCAGCTTCGGAACAAAGCATGAAGGCAGAGCGCTCCTCTAAACTGCACGCAATGCTGTTCACAGTCACCGCCCTCAAAACCTCAAATCTCATAAAATATTAAAATTATGTTAACAGTCTGAGTGTGAAATACGTCCAGTTGGTTCAGGAAATTATGGTAACGAAACGGTTTCCACAAAAGGTGGGGTATTTACTGACCAGCCGAGAAACAACAGACTTCACGAGGAGACTGCTAACTGGAGATACTCGTTTTCAAACAGTGCGGCTCATCCCCTCGTGGGGTAAGGCCCCACATTAGCTGGCAATCAGCGGACGGAGGCTGAAGGTAATTTGCAAGCGCACAAGCACCTATATAAACAGCAACACACAAGAAGAGACGACGACGTGCTGCAAGACGACGCACACGTCCATTTATCTCGTTTATTGCCAGATACAGTCTGTATAAGGAAACAGTGCTGATACTGTCCGACTTTTGATAGATAGCACGTGAAGAAGCTGCCAGTACAGCGGTTACTCGTTCGGTTCTGAACAAGCTATTCGTACCGACGTGCGTATGCTACAAACAGTGTTTATACTCGGCCGTACGTCACACAGAAAAGGTTTTGTTTGGAAACGGAAAGCTTGTTTGCATGTAGTAATATTATTATTCAGGCACAAGTTGTTTTTCTGAAGCTTTTTACTTTAACCATAGCAGATGTGATTTGTTCTGATTAGCTCTTGTGTTATCGTTTGTTGTTTCTTACTCTATCTTTTCAAGCACGTTCGCAAAATTGCGAAATGCAACTATGAGCTTCATCATGTCTCTGTCTGTCTGTCTGTCTGTCTGTCTGTCTGTCTGTCTG
The DNA here is from genome assembly GCA_013340265.1 of Coptotermes formosanus. NCBI lineage: Eukaryota > Metazoa > Arthropoda > Insecta > Blattodea > Rhinotermitidae > Coptotermes > Coptotermes formosanus. Next base: position 5,548,969 of record BLKM01001253.1, read on the forward strand.
TCCGTCCGTCCGTCCGCCCGCCCGCCTGCCTGCCTGTCCGTCCGTCCAGATGGAACAACTTTTCTCTCACTGGACGGATTTTCGTGAAATTTGGCAAGTGAATATATTTCGAAAACCTGTGGGGAACATGTAAAGTTTAAAATCTGAGAAGAATAACGGGTACTTTACATGAAGGCCCATGGACATTTATGATAATACCCCGCTCAATTCCTCTTAGAATGTGATGTGTCTGACAAAAAATGTATAGAAACTCAAAAACACGCATTTTATTTTCAGTAACTTTTTCCCCTGAAAATCGTGCCGTTTATGAGATAAAGTGAAAAATACGGTACAGCCACACAGGCCACCGATGACAATATACACTGTGCATGCGCACAGCATGCTGTATAACTAAGGCTACACACACACACACTCGGAATACGTAATACTTACTGTTTTTCCACGGCAACTATGGTTACACGAACGCGCCTCAGTGTTAGGTTATACGCACACTGCCTGCCTTGTTATGTCCCCTGTGCTGTATGTAAATGACCTTTGCCTGTTGTGCCGGCACACTAATGACAAAGGAGTAAAGTAAATTGGTTGTTATCACAAGTACTTACAATTATATACCTGAATCACATCACGTTTCTAGTGTATATAATATTGCAGTCATACTGTGGTTACGTGTAATGTTATTTCCTATGATAAATGTTTTGTACTTTTACGACAGTAGTTTCCAGAGTGTGTGTGCAGTGCCCAGTGTGACTGTTTTCTGTAGTTCCACGACGTCGTGCTTTCCAAGTATGTTGGTCACATACTTTCTCAATGATTCTGAGACGGTTCCAGGCGCCCTTCTGATAACTACTTTCTGAGACGGTTCCAGGCGCCCTTCTGATAACTACTTTCTGAGACGGTTACAGGCGCCCTTCTGATAACTACTTTCTGAGACGGTTACAGGCGCCCTTCTGATAACTACTTTCTGAGACGGTTACAGGCGCCCTTCTGATAACTACTTTCTGAGACGGTTCCAGGCGCCCTTCTGATAACTACTTTCTGAGACGGTTCCAGGCGCCCTTCTGATAATTACTTTCTGAGCCGGTTACAGGCGCCCTTCTGATAATTACTTTCTGCGACGGTTACAGGCGCCCTTCCGGTAACTACTGTCACCTCTGTTTTTACATTCAACATGCCCCGTATGTCCACTGTCAGTTCTCGATATTTTAAATCTTCCCCGTTGCTTTCTTGATCACATTTCTACCTCCCGAAATTTCACTGTCTATTAACAGACATGTTCCTTTTCCATTATATGGATTCGTTGGACGGTGTATGGTTACGGATGGACGTGTCAGTTTTCACCTGTTGATTTTGTAAGGTTACCCTACTTTCTACTGATTTTGTACATATACATACCAGTGTTCCTTGTCTAATCGCGCACCTCTAGCCTTGCATACGATAAGGAGTAACTGAGCACACACACACACACACACACACACACACACACACACACACACACACACACACACACACACACACACACACACACACACACACACACACACGTCGCTGTACATATATTGTTGTTTCGCCAACATTGGGCAAGCTGATATAACGTCGTCTAACACCTCGTCATACTGTTGACATAACTTGCATCTGCTGTGTTTTCAGTATTTTTGTTCATGATATTTCGTTTGTAGCCGATCCCGGTAGCCGCGCGGTCTAAGGCGTGGGTCTGCAGCCGCTCGTGGTACTGCAGGTTCGAATCCCGCCGAAGCGGCACGGCTGTCTGTCTCTTGTGAATGTTGTGTGTTGTCGGGTAGTGGTCTCTGAACGGGCCGATCCCCTGTCCAGAGAAGCCCTACCAAGTGTGTGTGTGTGTGTGTGTGTGTGTGTGTGTGTGTGTGTGTGTCGCTGACGTGAGTGCTATCAGGTGCAACAGTAACCCTCTACGCCTATAATAAGTGGGCAGAAAAGGGCCAGACTAAGAAGGAGGAAAGCAATATATTTGGCTTGTAACGCCTGGTCTTATGCTCCTATTAGCTCACCTTCAGTTTCTTTCAGAACTCACCTCGATAGCCAAAGGAACGTATCTTCTTCTCTAACAAGCCCTCTGTATAAACCTCTAACACGCCCTCCATGGATTACTTCGATTTCCCATGTTTTATTTAAGAATTCACCTATTTCTGCTTGTGTATGTTGTACGACTTACGTCTTTTTGTGTCACTGCTTTCCTTGGTTCGGTGTAATTCTTCTACAAACTTTTAAACTGAATTCTTATTTTTAGTTCGTTGCTTTCGTGCCTGTTAACAATATTCACCAACTGATCTTCCTTATACTTTGTGTTCAGATATTCTGCAATACTGATTATCTCTGCTTGGTATGGCACTTCGATTTGCAACAAGCCTCTTCCTCCTGCTTTCCTTTCTACATATAGCCTCTGTCAACTTCGAATGATCTATTTTATCCACTGCTACTACTTTGCTATTTTTCATTTCGATATTTTTTCTTCTAAAGTCTAATCAATTATAAAACATCTACATCTTCATATTCGGAAGGCTGATGCTCCAACTCCTGTAATTTTATTCTTGACAATGAACTCGGATGTCAGAAACATTCTTAATCTTCTGCTATATTCCTTCTCCAATCTTCCTTTCACTTTCTGATGTTGTCTACCTCCACTTTCCTCAATCCCAGGTTCTTGTAGGTTCTTCCCTGTTCAAACTCTTGTATTTCTCTGTTGATATCAAGTACTAAATTTTGCGAGGGAACCAAGTTTCCTTTCTTGAGTACAATCTTTGCATACTTGTCCAGTCCGAATTCCATATGGATGTCACAAATGTTTCTAGCTGATATTTAGAACTCTTCCTCTGTTTTACCTATCAGTTTCAATATTCCACGTCAGTACAGTAAGTGTGATATATTGGTCTCTGTTATGTGCTCCACATACTTTCTGCTCCACTTGTTAAATGTTCTGTGCGACGGATTAAGTGGATGCAAAACAATAGTGATGATAATGAGTCAAACCGAAATATTCCACATTGTTTTTTGTATCTTCTCTTTCTATTAACTTCTCTTCTGCATACAGGCACATATTGGTTTTATAATAACTCATGGTTTTCTTAGCGAAGGATATTATTTAATTACTGGTCCCGATTAAATTCTAAGGATCGGATTATCCAGCTGTGAGCCACACTACCAAAAGCCTTCTGACAATCTACCCGTGTCATGCGTAGGTCTTTTACTGTTCTTACATTCTTGTAATATCACTTTTGTTGTCAGCAATTCTCACCTTTGCACGCTTTTGATCCTCTGCAGCACACTTTCGGTGCTTCAGGTATCAGGTTTTCGTCATCAATTTGCATTATTTTGCTTTGTTTTGTATGTAGACTGTACGCAGACAGGTTACGGGTGCGTAATTCTTTGGTCTTTCCGTGTTTTCGTTCTTTGGAATAAGAACTGTTACTCCTGCCGTTAGCCACTCTGTATTTCATCTTCTTCGATCAATTTGTTCAAAAATGTTGCTAATATTTGTGCGTTATTGTAAGTTGCCTATGCAGCAAATTTGCTATTTGGTTTCTTACAAGAGATTTCCTATTCAACACTGTTTTCGTGCCGATGTCTCCTCTTCTTCAGATATTGGGCTCCACCCCACATTAGAATTGTTTTTGTTGGCACAGGTTTCTCATCCATTTGGCTTTTTCATTATGTTTACGTTTCCCAACACATTCCTTTCCAACAGTTCTCTCTATTTTTCCTTTCGCTGAGGTGTTCTTCATATTAGTATTTAACTGCCTAAGAAGACTGTAGAAGTTACTGCGATGTGTTCTACACATTTCATTTCGGTAGTATTAGTTTTGTCTTTCCCTGTATCTAGACAATTGTTGCGTCTCTGCTGATACTTTCTGTTTAATCTCCTCAATCACTTGATCCAAATTTTCTTTCTTATCTGTGTTATATTTCCAAAATAATCTCCTTCTTTTCATATGCTGTGTCTTCACCTCACCCATTTTTATTTCTGCCCAGGCTGATAGTTCTTTCCTATCACTCAACTCTCCTGTAATCGTGTTTTTTAACTTTGTTTTTGTAATTTATAACTTCCAGTTTCCTTTGTTTCTTACGTAATAACCGCTGTTGTTGCATAAATGGGGTGTTTTATCTTAGTGAGATTCGAATCTTTATCTTCTAGTGCTCCTGCCACTGCTTCATTAGCAGTATTCATTATTTCTTCCATTTTAAATTTACGCTGGTGTTTCTGTAGTCTTCGCCGTCTCTTAATTTCTGTTTGTGCCACTTGATAATATGTACTCTCAATCCTTTCCTTTAATTTATTAATATCATCTCCTCCTTAATGATTTTCCGTTTCTCCTCCTGCTGTCGGTGCTGAATTCTGTTTCTGCTCACCAGCGCTGGTATTAGACAATTGTTCTAGTTGTTCTTTCCCAATTTCGTTTAGGTTACTTCTGTGACTTTCTTGCAACTCCTTCTTTATGCATGAAATCTCCAGCGCTGTAATATTTTTGTTCTTCATAATATAGTTTTTTTGGTTCACGAGTTTATCATCATCATCATCATCATCAAAGTATGTGCAAAGAGCCGTACATTACTGAATGCCACACGCGTTCTACTACAGATGATGGATGCTTACGCACGAGTACAAGGCATGCAACAGGATAACACAACACAGCTGTTGTGAGCCGATCATAATCTCACACGTAATGTCCAAGAACTACTTTCGCTGTTCGGACGATAATCTACAAAAAGTAGGTCGTCTGTTGTTGTCAATTTGCAATAAATTATTGCGTGAAGGTAAAATTGCCCCTGCACTTAATTAAGCACGTTATGAAGGCATCTGAAGGTGTGGAGGGATAACTCCATGTTTTCTTAATTTCGGAATTAGGTACACATGAGTGATCGGCTACACGGCCGTGCGGCTTTATCCCTATATCCATCGGCTGGGAAGCTGAGTGCGCCCAGCAGCATTCTGGACTCCATGGAGAAGATAAATACTGCATGCTGTTGCCAGAATTCGAACCCCAACTCCTCTACGTCCGTCCCGCAGCCTGTCACTACATCAACTGTATAAATAGGGATCGCCTAGGCTACTGTGCTGATTGAATATTTGTAATCACATGAAATAATCGTCAGTCACTCTTGGAGACTTTGCATTAACCTTTTAAAGCCTAGCGGTAACTTTACGTACCACCAGGTTTAACATTAAAAAATTCTACGCGTTGGCCACACTGCGTTTATGTGTTTTGTACGGATCTCAGAACAAACGGCAACTTTTGCCTTATAAAACATTAAGAGACTGGTTTTTACAATCGAAGTGGAGAGTGTTTACAGCGCGGTACGCGCTGAGTCCTTACATAAAACAGATACGCTTCGTCTTTAAAGGGTTAAAATGGGCGGCTCTCGGAAAAAAACAGTATTTCCAGGAATGGACTTGAAATATTGCACTCAGCACATCAATGTAGGAAGATTTATCTTTCTCTTTCCCAAAGCCTCGTACAGGCTACTCGTTCCTATCCCGTTCATAATGACTGTCTTAAGCTCTGGTACTCACCAACACATTTGGAAGACTGAAGATACAAGTCTTCAGACATGTTAGGCTGTGACGACTCGTAAATAGCCACCGACGTTTCGAATAAGCGTAATACCTTCATCTTCTGCGTCAAGCAGTCCAGAACGAGCAGCTGTAATACTCTGCTTGGATTTGCTTACCGCTGAAGACGAAAACAATAGGCTGCTTCGAAACGTCGGTAACCAATCACCACTCGACATGGCGTAACATTCCAGCAGACTTAAATCTTCACCAGCACCGCTCTGACAACTGAAATAATCACGTTCAGGACCCTGTCAAGTCTTCTCATATTCATAATTTGGACCAAGCGGAATAAACTCGCAAACAGAATGCATTTGCAATGATATGTCTTATCTCCCACGAGCAGCAAAGTCAGAAAATATCAAACTAAAATAAATGTATGAGACTTAAGATTCTCACTGCGATAAGCACTAAGACTGCCGTCTCGGCTAGTCAACAGATCCACGTAGATTGTGTTCACAACAACCCGTCATTTTACACACTTTTTTATTATGCCAACTACTGCAAGCATAGTCGGCATAATAAAAAAAGTGTGTATTGTAAAAGACTGCACGGAAATGTGTAATATTAAGTACACAAACCGGCCACTTCTTTCTGCTCCGAGCTGAAATAATCAAGCACACATCCCCCCACCGTACTTAAGATCCGTTTTAATATTGTTCCGTCATCTACGCCTAGGTATTACATAATACATATATACATACAATACATGCGTACATACACACGTCCAAACACACACACACACGTGTACAATACACAAGGTATAAATACCTCCCAGTAGTCTGGTCTATCTGTTACAACAAGGCTGCACAAATCCCGAGCGCCAGGTCGCCGTGGCGACTAGATGTTTTACGGTGGCGGCTAACATATGTGGATCCTCAGTACGGAAGTTGATGTTACCCTTTCGGCGCCTAGATTTTTGAGGTGACTCCTAGATTTTTGCAAATCTGTGCGCCTCTGTGTTGTAACGTAATAAATGCTGACGTTCAAACACAGTTGGCCGATAATCACGTAACACATTTTCACATGCAGTTCCCAACATTACATTTAGTTTCATGTCAGATAACGATCGTGACGTGAAGGAAGAACGATTCTGGCATTCTGCCTTGGAAGTGGAGGGGTGGGGGTTGGGGAAAGCCACGGAACCCCCAATAATCATACCCAGCTTCCGGACCGAATTTAACATCCCCCCCCCCCCCCGATATACTCTTGGCGTTAAGTAAATACTCTATTCATCTTACGCGAGACAATTCATACGAGAAAGTCACGTATTAAGTTACGAAGAAGGTTAAACTACTAAAACGTCAATCACACGCTTTGTAAACACGAACAATGGATCAGACGGCGTCTTCTTTTTAAATTAGAGGACCCACTTCTTATGGAAACTGTCATAAACCTGCCAAATGGAAACTCGCCAACGTCAAGAGGGAGGCAGTGCGGTTATATAGTGCACTGTTTCAAGAATTAATGCGTTCAAAGTTGACTGTTTCAGGCAAACTTCTTGAGAACACACCCACATTTTTACCGTCCATAGCAACAGATGTCACAGAACCGGCCTTCGAACCGCCCGGTAACCACAAAGTGTACTATACCGTTTCGTGCGATACTCACAAAAACAGCGATTTCTGTCGTACAGTTTGGTAGGCAGACGCCTACCAAACATCACGGCGTCACTTCCAAGAAGACAGTAGTAATAATTTCGCCATTTAATTTAATTTGGCTATTATTACATGCACATTAGGCCTCTAACAGCTTATTAAAATCGCGGTGGACTTTCCATTCCTGACAATTTCAGGGGGTTTCCTTAATCCCTGCAAGCAGAACCAAGACATCGCCTTCGTGTTTATCTCCTTAAACACCATTAACCGCTTGCTCTTAACAGTGCAGACACAAGTCTTTTCTCAGTTACTTTCTGTCTGGTTAAATTAAATTTTTAAATACAGCGCCACTTTAAATTCATTCTAGCCTTCTAACGGTTAACTATATATGGCATTACAGCTCTATGGATCGATGACGATGACGGTGGTGATGATAATGACGATACTGACAATTACGATGATGCATTTGGGTGCTCAGAGCTGTCGTAACAGCCCATGATGACGCGATAGAGAAAGACACAACAGAAGTACTGGGCAGACACGGAATTCTACTGCGTGTTGGCGACAACAGTATCAGGGGCGTGTAGATTACCGTCTTCAGGGATATGACGCCGTGTACTCACATTACAGAGATCCCAGTGACCTCCAACACAAGGGTAGATAGTACATATTCATAGTCACGGCAATGACAACCTCACACAAAACACAGTACTACACCAGGTCTGGCGTACCTTATTCAAATGTTTCGCATTATGAAAACAACTGTTTGTGTCTGTTTCCGGGCGTTATACATACAAATCGGCCTTGGGCAAGGGTTTCCTGTGGTCGCAAAATATCCCAAAAAGCCATGATATCGCTCTGCCTTTGATGTGAATGTCTGAAGGCAAAGCAACAGTTACTAGAGCCCGGCGCAAATAATTCTGCCGCACCATGCGCCACATGAAGTGTGACAGACAGGCCTGGGGCGGGATAGCGGCGACTTTTAACAGCGTTCGTAAAAACATTTCATTGCAGGCAACAAGAATCACAATGCTTGTATAAAAGTCTGAATTCAACAAAGGGCTTGTCTGATTGCAGACGCGAAGGGACTTAGGCACCACGTTTCATACATGGTCAGTCTGCCTCAAGTTCTCACACCGGAAACATCGTTTAGAAAAACTATGCTGAACGCAGCTTGCTGCAAGTTTATTTCGAGTTCGAAACAGCGCACTTTGGCCGGGCTATGAACAGAAAAATCAATCCAGTTCGCACCATCCCACCAGTTTTAATATTATCCTCCCATCTACCCCCGTAATCTTTCAAGTGGTTTCTTTTCCTTCGTCTTTTTCGGCAACAATCTTGTATGTATTTCGCCTTTTTCCCATGCATGCTACATACCTCGACCATCTCATCCTTCTTGATTTTATCACACTAATAATATTTGGCGACGAGCAGATGTTACTAAGTTCCCCACACTGCACTTTTTCCAGCATCCCGTTGCTTTCTCTTATGTCCCGTCTTTTCCTGAGCACCCTGTTCCAAAAAAACTTTCACTCCTTGACCTTCCCTTAACCTTTTAAAGCCTAGCGGTAACTTTACATACCACCAGGTATAAGATTAAAAAATTCTACGTGGTGCCCACATTGCGTTTATGTGTTTTGTACAATTCTCAGAACAAACAGCAACTTTTGCCTTATAAACCATTAAGAGATCGGTTTTTATAACCTAAGTGGAGAGTGTTTACAGCGCGGTACGCACTGAGTCCTTATATAAAACAGATAAGCTTCGTCTTTAAAGGATTAATGTGACAGTCAATGTCTGCTAAACTCAGGCCCACCGTGGCTGCTACAGATACTCACAGTGGGTACAAAACTGTGAAGTTTTTGGAACAGTTTAGAACCTGTGTTTAAACGAGTAACTGTAGCCATTACCAGCTTAAAGACATCAGACAGGTTTAACATTTACATATGTTTACTGTCAAGATCGCTACTAGTTAATTACTGCCCAAGATGAAAATAAAAACAAAAACAGCTGACAATCATGTACAAGCAACGAATGAGATCTGCATGGCCTTTACTGGGCAGCCCATTACAAGCAGTGTCTTGAATTGTATCGTCAGACAACAATACGCAAGGTACCAAGCGCAACAATTCTGCCGCTTGCAATGTGGTTCAATTACGCCAACAACCGTCCATACGGAAAAGGTTTAATTAAAAAAACTGCCTTTATCTCTATAATTTTCCCTTCGAAATAACGTTACACCCGATCCCAGTGGCCGCGCAGTCTAAGGCGTAGGTCTGCGGCAGTGCGCTTGCTGGGATAATGGGTTCGAATCCCACCGGGGGCATGGATCTTTGTCTCTTGTACTGTGTTTGTGTTGTCACGTAGGGGTCTCTGTGACGGGCCGATCCCTCGTCCAGAGGAGTCCTACCGACTGTGGTGCGTGTCTGAGTGTGATCAAGTGAAAATAAACAACCTCGACACCTACTGTGAACAAGTAGGTAGAAGAGGTAAGGACTACGAAACGACACAAATAACGTTACATCCGATAACTAATTAGATCAGTTAGGCTCGAGATACGAAAACGCATGTACGTCTTCAAGTAAAGTCCATGTACTGCCCTCCGATTTTAACCAAAACCTGGAATCCACTGACAAATTTTCGTAAACGCCGCACCCCCACCGCCTCCAAGTTCACAAATTGTCACTGCAGGATGGAAGGCAGGCAGGCAAATGTGGCTACTTCAATTGGCGAACTTTTGCAACTTCTTGTTGTGAACACGTTAACAAGTACATTTCGGCACGTGACATATTCTGAAGTACATGGAACGACAGCTTCACCCTTCAAGAAGAAGGCACCATGATCCTTCGAAAACGTCGGGAACCATTCACCCAACGTTACAGCATCACATCCCACAAAACACCCTCAGTAAGACAGCTGTGGAAACCTGAAGTCTCGCTTTAAACCACCAGGCCAGTTTTGAGAAAGCAGCGCACATTAGACCACACGTATTTCTTTAATGATATTTCCTAATCAACCTGAAATTTCTCACTCGATACTACGAAATCCCACAGGTGACACACAGATCAAGTCAAAAAACCTCAACAGCCGAAGGCTACTGATGAAATACGTGCAATTAAAAATAACAAAAAATAAGGTTTTGCAATTCTGCGCGATGCCCAATTATCCGTTACCGTGCTAACAACGTGTAACCAAGGACGGGAGAAATTTAATATTTCAATGAGGGAAAAGAGAGAAACAGGCAGCAGTTAAAATCAGCATCATGGACACTGCATGCCGAGGGCCGTGAAGTAGTAACCCGAAGAATGTCAGATGTAAGGTTCTTACGACAGTGAATGCGAATCAAATGGGCTGTGGCGGCATGTAGTTTGGTAGATGCGCATCAAATTGTCGAAGAAACTTGCTGCCCACGTCTTCAGGTCAGAGAAGGGAGATTTAAGCGGCAAGTTCCTTTGAAATGTTGGCACACATCTGCTGAACTAACCGACGACCGTAATGTTAACAATGAAAACGTTCTTAGCACCCAGACTAAAATCTGTGGTCTCCCAAACAGAGAAGAGATACGCGAACACAAACTGCAAATTTTCGAGGCTGGATAAAGGTCTAAATATTTGTAAACCTTATCAGGTTATCTGGGAATTCGTATACCGATTAGGAATAAAAACCAGCTTCTGTTCTAAGAACCCACTTCTCTGCTCAACAACGCCATACGCGGACCACCCACCGTGACAGTAAGACACACCACACCACACATTCCACAACTTTACGACACATCCATCTCGATCTCTCACCTGCAAGACATGCTCTAATTAAAAAATGGTGCATAGCAGTGATTCCCAAACTGTGCTCCGCGGGGCCTTTGCAGCAACAGCAAATTGGTGCAAGCCACGAACGCGTATGTGGGAATGGAGTTATAGCTCGGCCCATTTTTAACCTGAGTAGAGTGCAATTAAGATGACATGGCACACGGCGACGCGTGGGAGGGGAAGTGAAGGGGTAACAGGAGAATGGAGTGGGTATCCAGCATGCCTCCCAAGACCGTTGAGCATAACCTCTCCAGCACAGTACAAATGCTACCAACTGACCCGCACACCTTGACTGCCAGTAGTCGACTGAACTGTCGCTCCCGCCGAGTCACATGGACTCGTCCGTTTCGCCGAAAGACGAAATCTGGTTTCTGCGCGTGTGCCATCCAATCTTAACTGCTCTCTACTTTATGCCGATGAGTGGCCAGGTAAGGCCCGGTAAGTTTACCTCGGGGAAAGAGCCCCTGGTAGCCAATGAAGAGATGGATATGCAGGCCCCAGGGCCGGTATGGGCGGTGAGAAAACATTTTGCCCCTGCCGGGAATCGAACCACGATGCCTCTGATGTCCAGCCCGCAGCCTAGTTGCCGTACTAAGCTATCTCGGCCCCTTTTTGAATTTTGCTGTTTGCAAGTATACCATCATATAACTGAAAATTTATCAGACATCAAAATTTTCCCGTCATCACCATGTTTGTAATTACCTATAGCACTTCACAGAGCTACAGTACTAATGCACACAAATGTTTATGATTACCTCCTTATCATATTTCGCATGCCCAGCACCCATGGTTCATTAGGATGCCACTACACCAAACCCCACAACAAATCTCCGCACGATCGCCATGTCTTTACTTTACATTATACAAGTAAAATTAACATATCCGACGTTGCATAATTTTCAAGGGACGTGTGAGTGACGCTAATGTCTTTCCCTTCTCTCAAGCTCGCTCGTCCGCCATAAAGTTCTTACTTATCGCGGGAAATTAAGAAGTACTGCGTCAGTGTGTCCTCCAATAGCATAATAGTCATACACAGGGGTGTACAAATTTCCCAAATATCTACAAGAAATTTCAAAATTCCAAGCCCCGGATCGTTAACATGAAGCACGTACCACACTGAGGAGCTACAAATATTACGCGCCACCGTACAAAATTTCGTCAGCCGAGCGACCTGGCGCTCGGAGTTTGTGCACCCTGGCCATACGAAGTTTCGTGAAAATCGACACACTGTTTCAGAAGGTGAAATGAAAAGCACTCACATTCACGCTCCCATGCACACCGTCAGCACGGTCACCTCATTATCCTATCCCTTTTTACCACGTGTGGGAAGAAAATTAACGTAAGAACCGCTCATAGCAGGCCACATGTCCACTCGTTACACACAACAGAGAACATATCAAGATTGTAGCCTTCTCAGATGTGACGCCGTGTAACATGGTAGTACCTATTTACCAAACTACACCACGTCATACTCCAGAAGACAATAGCTTCCATATTCACAGCTGCAAGCAACTCAGATTTCTCATATTAGAATATACTCATGCTTCTCATAATCAGATCCTGAAAATGGAGGCAGCATACTCCTCCGAAACGTCGGTAACTACTTCTACGTAACGTTACATCCCAGAAGGCTTTAATATTAATACTAGTGCTCGTCACAGACTTGCCTCCGTCTACATATTTACAATTAACTGTAAACACAAGAACATTCTACACGTGAAAGGAGAGAAATAAGAAGCATTACAGAAATGAAGCGCTTCTTACAGACACTGCAGATAAGAGTTGTTCACTAGCAGCCGTGTTCTCCGGCAGCAAACAGGAATCTGATCATGAATTCAGCACACAAAGCCGGGCGGCCCCCCCCCCCGCCGGCCGACTTCAACACACCATGTGTGATGAGTACGTTTCACTTTTCCACCGCACACCTTTAACAACACGGGTGTCACGGTCACTTCGACTGTTTGAAATGCCTACTGGGACAGACGCACCATTTGCGGTTTGAGGTTCCCATGGCGGTGAATATTAAGATAACGATGGTGGTCTGGGATGTGACGCTACCAACATTTCGATGAAACTTCCTGTTCCCATCCTCAGGGTAAGCAGGCTTCTAAAACCGGCAGGCTGCCCACCTACTAACTACAAAGCGTCACGTGCCAGCATTTCGCAATCTTCGAATTATTATCGTCAGAATACGGAATCTGAATTGAAACAATATTCCATGAACTGTAAACGTCTAGTCGTAACTCTAATTTCCACTAACTTCAGTAGCTAACAGCTGCTCAGGTAGGCACTGAACTGCCCGTATTTTATAAAACCAGATCCCCCACCCCCCGGCCCCTCCCCCAGCTGGACAGCCCCTCGTGGGTCAGCGCGTCTTTATTGTCGAGGCTTCACACTCGGTAGGACTCCTCTAGACGACTGATCAGCCCAACGCAGAGACTTATACCTGACAACACACAACACCACACACATCCATGCTCCCGGCGGAATTCAAACCCACAATCCCACCAAGCGAGTGGTCGCAGACCCACGTCTTACACCGTGCGGCCACTGACATCTTATAAAACCAGAATATTCGTTAAAATTCCATAATAACCTGCCAACGATCCCTATTTAGAAACCAGATGAATGAAGCCCACACCTTCCCCGCCACTTCAACATCCAACTACGCCTAGGTTTCCTAAGTTCCCTCCTGTTTCAAGCAGGGCTGTGGAGTCGGTACACCAAAGCTCCGACTCCGACTCCTCGATTTTTAAAACTCCGACTCCGACTCCTTCATAAACGCTCAATATGCATTAATAACGGTAAACCTATAAGACACATCGCCACCACGTGAATCATCAGGCTACTTTTTAGACTTATAACCTATACTTAAAGTATAAGTCAAATGGTTACTGTAGCTATCAGGGCTCTGGAGTTGGAGTACCTAGTTAAGATTTTAGACTGAGGTCGGAGTCAGTGTTGGTACATTTTTACCGACTCCGACGCCGACTCCACCTAAAATTCCTTCCGACTCCAACTCCACAGCCCTGTTTTCAAGTCTTCCCACCAGAATCATGTTCACATTTCTGCTCTCCCGTAAATCCTGCTCATGTGACCCCGCTAAACTTCCACGGCCCTAAAGACGCGTACAGAAGAGCACGACCTCATTATACAATTACCTCCTGCTTCTTGTTACTTTCTCCCTTCTAGGCCCAATATTTTCCTCAGCACACCGACCTCGAATACCTCTAGTCACTGGTCTTCTCTCAGTGTGCCAGACCAACCGCACATATTATGCACAGTTACACTACATACGTTCAGTAACAATGTTCATAACCTGAACCACGTTTCAGCGATAAAGCGCCTTCCTTAGGCGCAAATGCGAAAGCGCGTAAAGATGTCACTTTCCATACTTTTATAACAAGTAGATACTTCGCCCTGCTCTCATAGGCTTGCCAACACATTCAGCCACTTGAATGGTGGGAGCAATGCAGCAGTGCGATCTTCAAGGACGTTGGACAGCACTTGCTTAAAATACCGTCTGACGAGGCATCTTACGTGTCTGGAGAAGGCACAACTTAACCCTTTAAAGCACAGCGGCATCTATATGCACCACCTGCTTTAACCTTTTAAAGCCTAGCGGTAACTTTACATACCACCAGGTTTAACATTAAAAAATTCTACGTGGTGCCCACATTGCGTTTATGTGTTTTGTACGGATCTCAGAACAAACAGCAACTTTTGCCTTTAACAGATTGGTTTTTATAACCGAAGTGGAGAGCGTTTACAGCGCGGTACGCAATGAGTCCTTATATAAAACAGATACGCTTCGTCTTTAAAGGGTTAACATTCACAGGCATAAATCTGATTGGTTTTTATAACCGAAGTGGAGTGTTTACAGCGCGGTACGCACTGAGTCCTTATATAAAACAGATACGCTTCGTTTTTAAAGGGTTAACATTCACAGACATAAATCTTTGAAACTGACCGTACTAATGGGTTTCATAAGATTCTCAATTAAAGACACGATAATTTCCCTAAATATAATTAAGTAACTAATCTTTGTATGGACAGTGTTTTCTGTGAGGTGGTAAATGCTTCATAATTTGTACACTTTATCTTTTATTATTAGGACGGCGAATATAAAGACAGTGAGAAGGGCGGGGCATGTAGCATGTATGAGATGAGAAAAATGCAAGGAAAGTTTTCGTCAAGAACCTAGAAGTAAAATTATATTATAATGTGTCTTAAACAAAGTGAGGGTATGAACTGGGCCCATCTGGCTCAGGAGAAGGCCCAGTGGTGGGCTCGGCTTCCGTAAAAGGAGAAAAACTGATGAACCAGCAAGTTGGCTCTAGCACAACGTTCCATCTAATTTTTTTTTTTTTTGCAGCTGCGCGGACCTGCTACTTCTATGGGCACAGAATTTTTACATGACCTGACAACTGCGCGGCACTTTAAAAGTATTTTGTAATATGTATAATGACAATATTTACAATGAAAACTGAAAAATTCCAGCTGCGCAGGAACAGTTCAGTGTGTGCGGGTGCATTTCAGTTACTGTGCGGCCAAGCACCCGCGCAGCTTAGAGGGAACACTGCTCAAGCAGTAACGCTCATGCGTGCATGCGCATTCAGCTGATGACTGGTTCCATTCTCGACCGGACACCCACTATCGTAAGGGGTTTCGCATTTTCCTTAGCCGTCCAGGCAAATGCCGTGCTGTAACATGAAATCAAGCCACGCCCACTTCCTTGCACACCCTTTCCACTGCACAATTAACTAGCATCCAGTCAGTCGACGCCAAGCCGCATGCTCTGAGCGACATTACACAAACTAAAAAATCACACCTGTTATCTAAGCGACTCGAGAAGGGCTTCACACTCTTGGTGTTAGTTAAAACATGCACTTTTAAGCCTTTCAAGCAAAGTAGTTTGTCAGACGTACCGGTTGCTTCAACACTGACACCTCGGCATTTTGCCCACAGAGTGCATTTACGTGTTCTGTATGATTCTCGGAATAATGTTTATCATCAATCCAAACAGTATGTCAGGACCGGTCTTTGTAACGTACGCTGTTGGGGGGGGGGGGGCCATTAACTTTTAAATATCACGTACATGAATTTCACGTTTCAAAGGGTTAAAACAAAACGTACACACCCATGTACCTTCATATGTACGTACTGCCAAATACACATCAGGTAGCATTCCTTTCGTTACACAGAAGTTCATATACTCAACTATATAAATCTTTCTGACAAGAACTCGAGTGTGGGGTGTGACGCCGTGTAGTTTGTTATATATGTTTCGACGAGTTGAAACTGGGACGGAGACGAAAGGTTCTTCTAAAATGTCGGTACGTAACTACCTGGGTAACGGAGTTACATACAAGATCACGTCCACAGCCATCGCTGTGAGAACCTCATATCTCATACACTTTACGCCGTGTAGAATATTTTTCCTCGTCGACGTCTAGTTAAAACTGAGTACAGGTAGCACCTAGCCACCACCGTGACATTTTTGCAGCTCCAGAGCCGAATTCGAAATACTTAACTCGGACACCGATTTAAAAGCTACCATAATTTAATAAGATGCAGGTTTCTTCGACAAATGAGATATTCTCACATACTATAACAATCAACAAGGGAAAGTGTATTTGTAGAAGTGTGCGCTTGTGTGATCTCAAGAAAACTCATAAGCTAATAACGTCTCAACCGCTGTGCACATTTCAGGGCCATCTACTGTTAAATCAATATACTTTTGCAATTCACTTTCTTATCGGACATGTAGATGTCATGTTGATTTAATCATATTTTCTATACATACGCTAAATATATTCTAAACACGTCATAAAACACAGCTACACTTATCTCTGATGTGGATGTAACCTACTTTCAATACAGACTGTTCCACTCATTATTCCAAACAATGAAGTCACGCCTCTGAGATAGAACTTCGTCTCATAAACACATAAAAGTTCAATTCCTACCTCACAGTAAACATTCCTTCTCCATTACACATGCCAATTGGTTAACGCTGTTTAGGGGAACAACAGCCGTTTGCGCTGGAAGAGAATCGCTGTCTGTTACGAGATTCACAAGAAATACACCCACACGACGCGTCGACAAAATGCAGAGGCCATTCAATGACAAGACAGTAACCACTGTGTTTTAAGGGGCTGCGGCTTTGAGGGTCGCATACAGAGCGTAGCCTACCACCATTTTTGTACTGTTCTAAAGCCGTCCGTAAGTACTGCTGACCGTTTAAAAAAGCAAACCCACAATACACTGACACTCAACAGAAGACTTTAACCCTTTAAAGACGAAGCGTATCTGTTTTATATAAGGACTCAGTGCGTACCGCGCTGTAAACACTCTCCACTTCGGTTATAAAAACCAGTCTCTTAATGTTTTATAAGGCAAAAGTTGCTGTTTGTTCTGAGATCCGTACAAAACACATAAACGCAATGTGGGCACCACGTAGAATTTTTTAATGTTAAACCTGGTCGTATGTAAAGTTACCGCTAAGCTTTAAGAGGTTAAGCAAATGTTTCCACGGTGAGATCCATGTTTTCACGCCAATCAGTATCAAAATTACGGTATTCGGGAACAGGAAGGCTAGTTGTTTGATAACTAAGCCGGCCGACCAAAATACACGGCGTCATATTCCAGAAGACCGTCATCTTGTAGCGATGTCGAAACTCTTCCTTCCCTGACACACACACTGCGCATTCTGTACACCTGTACGAACACCTGTCCGTCTTCCAGGCCACTGCCAGTAGGGTAAGACTACAGTATTCGTGAAGGCAAAGAACGTTTCTTGCTATACTAAATGGAATTCAGTTTAATCCAGTGCGAAATAGCCTACTGACAACATCAGCCTACTCACACTCACAGCGTCACCTGTCCTGGCGCCTTATGGAAAGCACATGTAACAGACTGTTTCATATTTAGTACGGTGATGTATTAAGTTACGGATCTGTACTGTTTTTATTTATTTATTTACAGTATCCTTAACGACGTGCTCGGCAACTCAAGACTGTACAGCATCGACAACAGCAGGATGATGCCTGAATCATTTGCTGGAAAGGACGTGGCAGTGAGTGGCCGTAGCCCAATTTGAGGAACTATTTCAGCATGTCCCTTTACATAATGAAGTAAACCACAAAAATTCCTACGACAGTCGATCTACGGAGGAGATTTGAAACCAGCAGCACCTTCCAAATAAGAAGCAGGAATGCCACCATCTCCTCCGCGACGATCAACGATTTAGTTACGAGTTTACATTGGTATAAAAATATAAACCTAGAGTACAAAAACACTAATCACCAACAAGTGCACGAAGAGTTTTATCATCAATTGTAACACACTCCCACATGTTTCGACCCTGCTGGGTCATCTTCAGGGAGAACTTATTGCTATCGTTACACCAAGGTTGCACTTTATAGTTCAGTGACAATGTGCTGTTGACTGTGTACTGCGTTGTTTTCGGAGGCGTGAACTCTCTGGGGACCGCAGCCGGGACCACAGAGGGTTCACGCCTACAGTACACAGTCAACAGCACATTCTCACTCAACTATAAAGTGCAACCTTAGTGTAACGATAACAAAAAGTTCTCCCTGAAGATGACCCAGCAGGGTCGAAACATGTAGGAATGTGTTACAATTGATGATAAAACTCTTTGTGCCTTTGTTGGTGATTAGTGTTTTTGTATAATATAGTGCACGGACATGGAACACACTAAATTAACAAACCTAGAATTTTTATGACGTGATACTGTTTGCCTACCTTATAGGAGAACACGAATAGTGCATTAGGATTATACGTTCTTATCTGTGCCTAGTACGTTACCAGAAACAACGCATGCAACTTTATAGCATAACTTTGCCTACGAGCAAATTACATTATCTTTTCACGTAAGGCTATTTACATTACTTTATTCACTACTAATACTGCAGGGTAAATCAGAACACGTGTTCACTCGGACGACCCAACTTCTTCACAACACACAGCAACGTCATTAACGACATCTAACTAGTCCTTCAGCTGATGTCTTAATAATTTGTAAGTGAATAGCAAATGTTAATACAAACGTTGCTGGTCCTTGAATATGTTGTCCGGTTCTGCATTTCACAGTGTAATAAGGACAGCTGTCAGTATGTCGCACACCAGATGAAAAGAGAATGGGACCTGCAGTATTACATAAACCCCTCACTTCTCTAACAATAATGCTGTAATCAGCGTCCCACCACCAAGACGCGCAAAACTACAGGCTACGCCGTCTATCAGTATGGCACACACGTGAAGTTGGGGAGCGCTACAAACCGGATGGTCGCGGGTTCGATTCCCGATGGCCACTGGGATTTTTCAGTGACTTAACCTTTTAAAGCCTAGCGGTAACTTTACGTACGACCAGGTTTAACATTAAAAAATTCTACGTGGTGCCCACATTGCGTTTATGTGTTTTGTACGGATCTCAGAACAAACAGCAACTTTTGCCTTATAAAACATTAAGAGACTGGTTTTTATAACCCAAGTGGAGAGTGTTTACAGCGCGGTACGCACTGAGTCCTTATATAAAACAGATACGCTTCGTCTTTAAAGGGTTAATCCTTCCGGTCGCATTATGGCTCTTAGGCGGACTCGGCCTCTAACAGATATGAGCACCAGGGATATTTTCTGGGAGGTAAAGGCGACCGGTGTGTAGGGCTGGTTCCTTACCACCTTCATGTGCCGATTATGTATAAATTCTCACAGCCTCAACCTCCTGGAGCCTTAAGACCTGACCAGGCCTGTAATGGGATAGCTTTTACAAACATACGTTGCCTACATGTGCGTAACAAGTGACGCTGTTAACAGCATAAATGCCATCTGAAGTTCTCACGACGAATATCAAAATTACGGTATTCTGGGATGTGACGCCGTGCACAATGGCAGATAGATACCAACGGTTCGGACACACATACGCCTCCATCTGAGATGATACCTGTTTTTACCTGACTATCCGACGCCATATCCCAAGAGACAGTATATTTGGAACATAAAACATTTCTTTTGTCGAAAAGACAACAAAATCCGTCCGTCGAAAGGGTAAAAATCGAAAGGTAGCGTTATTCCTGTCCTTAATTAAGAACCACGCCATAAGACATATGATATAGCGTACTTTGCTGAAGCATTCTTAACCCCGGCACTTGCTAGGATCGGTCAGCTTCGCGCAGATTCCACTTTCCTCGGGGAAAGAAACCCCGGCACACACTGGACAGGAGTCTCGGTGGACCCCAGGACCAGTCATGAGGCCCCGAAGAAGAGAAAACTCTCTTGTCCCCATCAGGAATCGAACCACAATGCCTCGGTTGTCGTACTCTCAGCTTAGTCACTATACCGACGAGCTACCCCTGTTCCCGCCTAAGCCCAACATCCGCTAAATTTTTTCTATGTCGTTACTATCAACCATAAGAAAACGCAATTCCAAGCACAACTAAAACAGCCTACTTCGCTATTGAACATGTTTATAGTGGTACGTCTGGTAATACTGTATTTGTCTGATTTGCTTTTGAGAACTAGAGTACTGTATGCATTAAATTTGTAGGGCCAGGCGGAGCACTGAGGCGGGCAGCCGCCCCGGCGAACAGAGTCCAAGAAGTGGCAAAGTGGGCGGCAGAAATAAATATTTTAAGTAGACAATTTGATTTCCTGCACTCATCAAATTTTCAAGTACATCGCCAAATGAGAGGAAATTCAATAAATGACAGGGATATGTTTAAAGGTGATACTTTGCGTTAGGGGCGGGCACTGTGGTTACTTGCCCCAGACGTCAAAATATCTAGCTACGCCACTGCGTGGGGTATAACGACAAAGTTTCGCACCGTCGCCATGTTGTAACTGTCGACATACAAACAGTACTGCATACATAACATACCTATGTAGGCAAGTCATAATCCATCTGCGTACGAAAACGCACACGCCTACGACCGATGCTTCATCAGTTGCCGCCAACAAACGGAAAACTAAAAGCGTTAAGCAGCGTCCCGATATTCTTATTCTAGTTTGATGGTCATCATCCAGTTGTGTTCGACATCAACAAATAAGTATTTGTATCTTCAATCTATGAAATTCTGTATCTACTATGGCTTAGCTTACGTTTCGGTCCCTATTTGGGCCATTATCAGAGTACTGCATAAAACTTTTAAAAATAACGGTAAATATGTACACGAACGTATACACTTCACTTGCCAGATGTCATAAACGAAGTGTATATTTTTGTGTATACAAGTGTAGCTTACCTAATGACAAGTACAGTGAGTACTACAAAGGTACACAAACGTGGCTCCAAATGAAATATGATTCACATAAAGGCAAGAACAAGAGATAAAATACAAAACGGGCACAACGCCAAACTCATAGGGTAACGCAGCACGAAATGAAATTTGTACACAGAAAACAAGGGCAATGAATCAAATACGAAACGCATAAAGTGCCAAATTTACAGGCTAAAGTGTCAAACAATTAAATATGACGCAGAAAAAGACAACGGGATAAAACACGAAACGGACACAACGCCGAATTCAGGGGGAAAAGTGCCAGGAAATACACTACGGTGCGCAGAAATACAAAGTACGGGATAAAACACGAAATGCACACGATAAATTTACAGCGAAAAGTTAAACACAGGGTTAGCACCACGCCATCAAGGTGTATGGAGACTGAAGACACACAGAGGCCCACACATTACTACACTCGGCACTGGATGCAGCCCTACGAGCACTGCGTGAAGACATGAACCGTCTGAAGCACAACTTCCTTCTGACTAAAATTTAAACAGTCAGTTCCCACCTCTCACTATATCACCACTGCACAATTAAATCGTCTGATGCTTAATTTGTACTCTTCGCAAAACATTATCGGTATGATCGAATCAAAA
Organism: Coptotermes formosanus; assembly: GCA_013340265.1. Lineage (NCBI taxonomy): Eukaryota > Metazoa > Arthropoda > Insecta > Blattodea > Rhinotermitidae > Coptotermes > Coptotermes formosanus. The sequence goes on from BLKM01001253.1 coordinate 5,570,854, forward strand.
CCATGAACGTGTCATGTAGGAATGACAGAAACAAAGAAATGCATACAAAATTGTCGCAGAATTTGTACGCGCTAAATCAGAAGACCCAAGAGTATCTTACAATGAAATATGACGCTGTGGATTGGTTCCATGTGGCCGACAGTATGGACCTGGGGAGGGCTCTCGTGGTACAGCGAATATAATATTAATGCCGAGACACACAATGGCATTTTGATTTAGTTTTATTATAAGGTACTCTCCAACACGTTTCGGCCACTTAGGTATTGGCATCTTCAGGGAGGTGTCATGAAGAATACAAACACAATAACAATTACGAAAGTGTCAGAAGCTCTACACCATTGGAAATTCCCTACAACGCTGCGAATTTCTTGGCTCGCTGAGCAAATATTAGTTTCTCAAATATGACTTTGCTACATCCAGTTAGTTTAATGCAGTCTGAACAAAGAATCTCTGTTCACTCTCAGAATGACGCATAAATGCATCGCGCTGGTGAAATGTAGGGTTATTTAATATTAAAGCAGACGGTACACACAGCAATCACTCTGCCTGAAAGCTTTTATCCTAAAACGGATGAAATACATGATACATGCCGTTGCGAAGCGCCTTCAGAACAAAGTGCACAGCAATACCTATTTCACAGAGACAAGAAACAGCTGTAGTGATCAAAATCACGCCACATGAAGGACACACAGCCACACTGTAACATGGACATTCTTTTGTCAACGTAAATTGCATAATCTCTCACGCGACACAGAATAGCACGAAAAATATCCCACACATCGTCCTTCCCCGAAAAGTACGACAAATTAGCATCATTAAACATGAAGTGGCTTAAAGCTAAATACCAGGGCTAGGGCCAAAGTCGTAAATATTACGCAATACAAGACAAACTAATGCTATGAAGTGTAGAAAATTAATGCTGGTACACCCACGCCACAGAATTCATAAAAAGAAAATTACCGAAATTTGTACAAAAGTTACGAACCTGATAAGAGGAAGAAGAGATACGCGAGGCATGTGACACAGAAAGCGAAGAACACAAATGCATACAAAGTTTTGGTTGGAAAACCAGAAGGAAAGAGGCAGCGTTGTAGACTCAGGCAGAGAACTGAGGAAAATCTTAATATGGGTCTTAAACAGGAAGGGATTCGTGTAATTCAGGGCAGGGACAAGTGCCGGCTTATTGTGAACACGGTAACGGATGTTCGGGTTCCATAAATGCCGGAACACTACTTAACCACGTGAGCACCTACTAGCTACTAACCACGCCATGGAGTTACGATCCCAAAACTGTACAGCCTACTGCACATTGCCTCATGTGGTATCTGAGATTCTCACGATGATACCTACAAATACCAGAGTCTTCTGGGATGTGACGCAGTATAATCTGGTAGAACTCAACCGTTTTCGAGTTCTTCTACCACGAAGATGACGGAACATCACAGAAGTCAGTAATCTTCATATTTTCTTACGTTTTACTTTTGCTTTTTTTTTTTTGGTCTCTTGTTATGAGGCTTGTGAAAAACTGTATTATTTTTGGCTGATTATGAAATATTTTCTTCCTGTCTTAAATTCGTTCTTTACTTGTTAATATCTCCAATACGCTGCCCTGCATTAAGCACGAAAACGTAAGTCATCAGTGTTCAAACCGTGATATTCGCCTCACATGACGGTCTGCTGTGTTACGATACTGACGTTTAGAAGCAACCTGCTACCTACACTGTCAGCGTTTAAATTAACATGGAAGCAGTATGTTCCCTCGGGGACATCCGTACCCACGTGCTAGACTACACGGTGTAACATGCCAAAGAACAGTAACGTCCACGGTTTATCCATGTCTGGCCTTAAATATTAACCCTTTAAAGATGAAACGCATTCTGTCTAATATAAAGGCTCAGCGCGTACCACGCAGTAAACACTCTCCACCTCAGTTTAAAAAACCAATAATTTGATGACATGTAAGGTAAAAGTTGCAGATTGTTCCCAGATAAGTACAAAACACATAAACGCAATGTGAGCACCATGGAGAATTGATTAAAGTTAAGCCTGGTAGTATGTAAAGTTACCGCTAGGCTTTAAAAGGTTAAACTACACTTCTGTTCTGAACTCACTTAACTATGCACTTTTTCTATCGTATGAACTGAAACTTAACACACTACGTTTCGGGGAAAGGACCGGTCCCAGTCTTCAGGAACCGATCCTGTCCCCGAAATTTGGTATGTTAAATTTCAATACACACGATGGAAAAAATCCAAAAAGTTAATAAGTTCGGAAGCCTATACCACCGTCAGCACGCTACAAAATAGTACAACACCTCGGTTTTACCACCTCAGTCGATTCTCCATTCACAATAATTATTTTACATCCCATACAGTACTAATAGGATACACAGATATAAAGTATGTTTCGGTGATCCTCACAGTCTCCATCTTCACGGAGAAGAATTTCCAAAACGTCGGTAATACAGCCTACTTCCACAGGGTGCCATTACCAATAAACAGGATCCACATCCGCTTCGACCCACCGTCAAAGCCTGAACCTTGTAAACCAAAAGAAAGTTCATGAATACGTAAGTATTTAATAATCAATTCAAATCTGTTTATCTTGCCACGCAAGTTCAATGGCATCAGTCCAAGAAACACAGCTCACTGACTTTAACCCACTCGCGAATTACAGTGTGTGACAATGTCTTCCTGCCCAGTGCTTCCCTATATCCTTTGTTTGACGGTTACCAGACTTCCCCCGCTTGTCCTTTCCCATAATAGTAACATTAAGATGAAGATGATTACGGAGCACTGGTGCAGTAATACCGGTAGGGAGTAACCTAAGTAGGGTAAAGGTAAAGGTACGGCTATTCCATTACAGGCCTCGACAGACCGTTAGGGTTCCAGGAGGATGAGGCTCCCAGACTCTTAGGCAGTCGACACATGAAGGTGGTAAGGTTGTCAGCCCTACGCACCGAGTAACCTACGTACTCGGAGAATAAACCTGTCCGAGTGCCACTCTGCCCAACACACATCTCACATTAGTTGTCCTGGGATCGAACCCGGGTCTCTGCGGTGAGAGGCCGGAGACCAACTGCCTGAACTATGGCAAGGCCTGACGGCCAAAATCGATCTACATTATGAAGCCTATATATACATTCAGTTCGTACCTCACAGATAACAGTGTGCTTCCGCTAGGAAGCCCAGTTGGTCAACGCTGTGTAACAAAACAGTCTCTGGTTAGAGTTAAGTATGGTACGTGACACGTAAGTGGCCTGTGTGGACAAAATGCACAGATCTGTGTTTAACCTTTTAAAGCCTAGCGGTAACTTTACGTACCACCAGGTTTAACATTAAAAAATTCTACGTGGTGCCCACATTGCGTTTATGTGTTTTGTACGGATCTCAGAACAAACAGCAACTTTTGCCTTATAAAACATTAAGAGACTGGTTTTTATAACCGAAGTGGAGAGTGTTTACAGCGCGGTACGCACTGAGTCCTTATACAAAACAGATACGCTTCGTCTTTAAAGGGTTAAACCATGCATTACATGTACTAATTACCATGCTTTACGGGGTTAAACTGAGTTCAGTGGTTAACAGCGTTGGCAACACTGAGACATAGTAGCGTATGCTACCTATTTCATCGCTATTTGGTGACGTCTCTGCTATATTAATTAAACAGACACGTTGTCTGACGTCACAAACGGATTGAACGAGGAGGATATTCTGCCGAATGCGTATGAGATACTTATCACTAGTAAGCTGAACCGACGTGCTGCTCCTAACCAACATGGGAGTGAAATACAATGCTATATTCCGTACAGGTGACGGATCAGTACTAAAGTCAACTACGAGGCTTGTGGCCTTCTTGTGAAGGTATGAGGCCAGTCTTTCATCGGTGAATAGCTAGCGTCACGCTCTAGCCGATTTACCCCCGACGAAACAGGTTCCGGTACCTACTTCCTTGACGGCTATATTCTAGAGCTGATCTGTATTAGGTGACCCTCAACAGGAATTGATTCCTATTCTTACGTTGTCCAGCGCGTATCCCATTCAGCACAGGCTACTGACTCCAGTCTCGACACAAATTACTGCCGAACAGAAAAGTGACCGGCTGATGAATTAGCAGCAACAGCCGCTGTTAAAACCTATAAATAAAACCATAAATATTGTTTTACACTCAAGTTGAATCCTTACCCCAGACGTCTCCAACTATAAAATACATGGTGATTCACAAGGAATTGTCAATATTTTTGTAGGTGATAGTATCGGTCATTGTAAGAACACAAAAAGTTCATATCAACGTGTCTAATTCTGAATGGTTATGCAGATAGAGCGGTCTGAATCTACAAATAAAAAAGCACTGTGAATAGTATTAAAGAAAGAAAAATTACTTACTGTCATTTTTATTTTAATTTTAACTTGGCGTTTAAATGACAAATTTGTTACAGTTCAAAATAATGGCTGAAAATCCCACCGTCAATCTAAACACACTATGCAACTCGTGCGCCAAAATCGCGTGTTGAGTTGATCTTCACATTTCTTTATGAGGGCAGCAGCAACAAAAATGCGAGCGAGCAATCCGTCTCGTGTATCCACCGTTCTTTTCTAAACTTCGTTCTTCATCCAGCGCCACAAACAAAAGTCTAATGGAGTTACGCCTGGAAATTCGCACAGCTCTATCTCGGTAACCATTCAGAATTAGACACATGTTCATACGAACGACTTTTTCTCACAATGACCGATACTATCGCCTCCCACAATATTGACCCTTCCTCGACAATCACCATGTACAGAGCAACTCTATCAGTTCACGGAAACTCAAATCAAACCACCCAGTTTCTAACATAACAATACACAAGGCACCACTTTCGGTGAAGTTTTAACAGGTCCGTTTTTCCCTATAATTCTCGTAAATATGCATGGCGAACGTTCATAATACGTTAGTACCTAGCCAGTATTCACTGTAAACAGAAACCTGACCCTCTCTAGGTTACAGGTGCCTGACGCTCGGTTAAATACAATGTTCTACAAGACTGCTACAGTCTTTTGTTTTCAAGCCTTCTAACGGCAGATCAATTGGCTTCAGTGTGGTTATTTACTCACATCTGTGCACACAAACGAACGCACAATTAGATCCCTCACTTACGACCGACTCTTTCCAGGAAAAGGTAACACTAAAGTTGTTATCGGACTTAAGCTTCACGCCATGGAGAAGTATGATAGAGTGAACAAAAACACTAATCAAAAACAAATGCACAAAGAGAGTTTTATCATCAATTGTAACACACTCCTACGTGTTTCGACCCTACTGGGTCATCTTCAGGGACAACTTTTTTATCGTTACACTAAGGTTGCACTTTATAGTTGAGTGAGAATGTGCTGTTGACTGTGTACTGTGTTGTTTTTGGAGGTGTGAACTCTCTGCGGTGAGTTCACACCTCCAGTACCGGGACCGCAGAGAGTTCACACCTCCAGTACACAGTACACAGTCAACAGCACATTCTCACTCAAGTATAAAGTGCAGCCTTAGTGTAACGATAACAAAAAAGTTCTCCCTGAAGATGACCCAACGGGGTCGAAACATGTAGGAGTGTTACGATTGATGATAAAACTCTCTTTGTGCATTTGTTGGTGATTAGCGTTTTTGTATAATATAGTGCACGAACATGGAACACATTAAATTTATGAAAGAGTGAAGTTATGGCCGGGGGTGGACAACCGCTGGACACTAAATTTGGTACGGTAGGGCCTAACGTTTTCACCGTGTTTACTGCGGGTTTTTCTTACACATAAAAATATGCATCACTTGATACGCACCGAGAAGAGAATACCAGATAACACCGAGTTTGACAGGTCACTCCAGAACTGTGGGTCGTTGGTATGGAACTTCATTGCGCCCATTCGGTGCCTGAAATTTGGAGGTGGCTCCTAGATTTTTGGAAAACTTGTGGATCCCTCGTGACAGTGCCAAGCCTTCTCAACTCGGCACTAGATGGAGATAATACAGCCTCAAGACCCGGCTGCCTTACCACCGAAAAAAAATCCGGTATCCAAACTACAGGAGGGTGTGTCAGCTAGCGTTCCCCTACATAACACCAACCGACTGGTTTTTCTAATGGAGGCACAATTCGTGCTGTGACAAACGAAATTAATCTGAAAATATAACGCAGAATAGTCTTAGTCGTGACGGGCGGTGCCATGGCTCAGGCGGTTAGATCTCTCATCCCGGAGACCCGCGTTCGATCCCACGCCAGTCCACGTGATATTTGTGTTGGGCAAAGTAACAATGCAACTTCTTTTTCTGAGTACTTCGGTTTTCCCCTGTCCGTATCATCCACCAATGATCCACTCTCATCTTCATCTACATTTGCACCCACGCGAAGTAAAAGGGGCGAAGCTCGGTAACCTTCACAAAAAGCGATGCTCTTTCAAAAATCGGGGAGTAGACGGACAGAACAGTAACTTCTGCTTTTGGTCCTGAGAGGGCGTACCAGTAATTCAGAATCACTCCAACACAGTACAAACAAGGACACTGTTTCACGTTCAGGCATATCTCTTTTAACAGCACTGTGTATGCGTATGTCAGCACACAGCGGCGTCGGAGGAACACCGTGTGATGCCATCTATACGGAACAACTGCAAGCAAGACCAGCTACGGTGGCTCTACACCAGCCGTTTTCTTCGTCGCTCTATTTCGTAACAAACAACACAACTCAACGCACCTCTCTCTCGTTGACGGACTTAGGCCGTTATGAACTGTAGATGACGTCGGTACAAGTGAATAACTCGCGTTTTCGACTATGTCATCTGCGAAGTTCAGAAATATGATGCACACGGTTTCATTGCTTACCTCCGTCTAAACCAGTGACAGGGTACCCGCAACCTGCGACTGTTTTCGAGCACACTTATGCTCCCCCATTCGGCCGAAAGGCAGTTTTTTGGGTGATCTGACGAACGTCACACGCGTAATGAAATTGCGTCCATGGACAATATTTAAGCTGCAATGAACTTCAAACATCGCATGTCGGACATTTCACGTCTGACGGTGCGGGAGGGGGGGGTGATAAATTACGCCGTGGTAAGCTCCAACATCCCTCTTACTCTCTCAGTTTTAAGTATTATCTACTAACAGTACGTACAACTGTATTTCAATGACAGTTCTACTGCATTTAAGTGTACACTTCTTAAAATAATTTATCAGGGACAAACACAGTGACAAGCTTCTCACATACGTTCTTCCAGTCTTCAAAAATAACGTCCTAAAATTAAATTACAACTATTCAATACACTGACTTTATTGAAAAATGCTAAACACCCCCCCCCAAAAAGGGGGCTAATAATGCCAGCAGCGTCCTATACGCTTCTTGAAAACACAAACAATATACCAAACACCCATCTGGTGATACCGTGTAATTTGGTAGACACGTATAAGCGTGCAGAGACCTACTACTTCCGTGTCTACTGTAAGGATGAAGACAGAAGGTTACCCTGAAACAATGGTACCCGTGTACCAAACTACACGGAGTTCACATCCCACAAGAATCTATTCTTATAGATTTGTTACGTATTTAGTGCCAATAGTTTCAGGGTCAGAATAAAAGCTGTCGCGAAATTATACCCACCTTCTAATCTGACATTAATATTCAGGCAATGTCACATCGTCCTTCAACTTTCATTATAAACAGATATAAATTCTGCCACGTGCAAAGGATTAACAAATCGCCATATCTCATGCAATGTCTACTCTGGCAGACGTCCCCTACTCCTACGCCACGTTTCGCCGTCTGTCTCACATCACCTACGGTCTCTGTACCGCATCAGTTAGTCTGGCACCGCTTGCGCTACAACCCACGGCTTTCTGCGGAAATTTCCTGCTTACAATTTGACGACAGTATTCAATACTTTTGGCTCTTCTGAGAAATAAACGCATATTCCATGAGCAACAAAGGGCACGCGCAAGTCTCTGTGTGCGTGCGTGCGTGATGATTATATACACTACATACACGCAAACGAGCATACATGCATGCAAAAACACATATTCATTCATTCATTCATTCATTCATCCATTCATTCATTCATTCATTCATTCACACACATGCATGCATGTACATACGCACGTACATGTACATACACGCATATTCTATATACGCAGTGAACGAAAAACGTACGGCCAAACTTCACGGGCTGAATCTACAAAACCAATACAAGACAAGCATTACACAATGTTCGTGCGAACACAAGTCCTCTGTGGTTTGGTCTCGGAGTTAAGGCCTCCTGCAGATTAAAGAAAATCTCAAAGCGTGCAGCGTCTTCCGTGTACAGATTACTTCCACACACAAACTTCCTGCGATAAGCGGCTTACCCGACCCTCGCGACCAGGCTTTTGAAAGCACTCTAGCATGATGCACTGTCTCTTTTGAAGGAAGCACAGTGATCGCTCTAGCTTCCCGTTTAGTAAGGAACCTGTTGTTCGAAATTTGTTCAGCAGTCGATATAGTGTTGAATTCGTACGAACTGGGGCACTGGGAAACGCGCTTCTAAATTTGCTACGGCAATCTTTACAGGATTCATCCCTTATACAGGTTTCCACAATAAGACGAAAGCCCTATATATTAAAATCGCCGAACCCGGTGGCCGTGTGATCTAAGGCGCAAGTCTGCAGCCGCCTGATTGCTGGGATCGCTGGTTCGAATCCCGCTGAGGGCATGGATGTTCCGTCTATTGTGTTTGTTGTGTGTTGTGTAGGTAGCGGCCTCTGCGAGGCGCTGGTCACTCGTTCAGAGGAGTCCTACCGGGTGTGTGCGTCTGTGTGTAATCTAAAAACCTGAACAATGAGGCGGCCTACGCCCGATTTGGGAAGCTGGGCCAGAAAAGAAAATATTGCACGGCACTGCATACTGACGAACAAAAACAATAATTTACGTCGCAATACAAAACCTGTGTGTTGTACTGTACTTATATTCAGGATACACAAACAAACTTAGGTCCCTATCGCCACACATACGAACCTGGACTGTCAATTAGCACTCAGTGACTTGACATACTTGACACCTGGTGAACAAGTTACAGAAATCCCTTCGAAGGTCTTGTCTATAAACTCCCCATACTGCGCGCCTCATGGTAATCCGTCCTCTGCGTGTGTGTGTGTGTGTGGGGGGGGGGGGGTGGATTACTCTCGCCTGTGTTGTCTTGCAAACTTCCCATAGATACGTAATACTGGAAAACATCAAGCAAGTACCACAATGAGGACCCACAAATATTAGGCGCCACCGTACAAAAATTTATTCGCCCAGACGACCTGGCTCCCGGGATTTGCGAATGCTGTTAAATCATCACTGTCTACATCACAGAAAAGTACATCCATTCACTACAAAGACCAACAAACTAATGCTGTTTACTTTAGAAATCATAAACACACTGTACGGGCAAAATTCTGGGTTTCTTAATCACAAAGCAGCAGTAGCAGTGCACACAGTAACCACTGTGCTTCGAAGGATACAAATTGGACCTATTTAAAAGATCTGGAAGAAGGTATGTCCACACGAGTTGAAGCTATTTATAAGTTTCGATATCACCAATGAAATGTCATTCCCACATCCATTTATCACTCTGTCAGAAAGCTACATATTCGCAGAACACATCGGATCGTTGCAAGTCTGAGTAAGGCAATTCAATTCGAAACTGGCGAACCTGTTACGTGAATAATTCAAAACTGCACTGCTAAATACGAGGCAACGTAACATTTCATGGCACTTTCAACGTGGCCAGTCCCTTGTACAAAGGCGTAAACCACACAGGAACTCGTGACTGAAGCGCTTCCATAAAGTCTCATTTCCTTCGCCTTCGAAAATACGGTACTCGGAAGAAACTTACTTCGAAAATACGGTACTCGGAAGAAACTGGCTTCGAAAATACGGTACTCGGAAGAAACTGGCTTCGAAAATACGGTCCTCGGAAGAAACTGGCTTCGAAAATACGGTACTCGGAAGAAACTGACTTCGAAAATACGGTACTCGGAAAAAACTGGCTTCGAAAATACGGTACTCGGAAGAAACTGTCTTCGAAAATACGGTACTCGGAAGAAACTGACTTCGAAAACTCTAAACGCAATCCGACATCCTGACTAGCCCTATAATATACAACATATACATTACTTCACACCACATCGTACCCGTGGAACCCGCTTCTTTCAAATTATCTTTTTCTTCTTTAGTACTACAGCCCTTTAAGTTTAGCCCTGGCTTCCCTTACTTCCCTGTTCTGTCAAAAGCACTTGTTCTCCATCTTTTCACACCCATATTCCTCAAGACCATTCCGACATCATCCACCCACCTTTATCCAAGTCTTGCTCTTTTCCTCCCTCCTCTTCGTTTGCCTTCCGGTAACTCAATACTGTCCTCTCACCTTCAGGCTGCCAGAACAATAAACGCCTATATGGTCCAAGTGGTAGACAAGTGCAAACAGTCTCAAATGCCGATCGGCCTAGCCCCATTTAAACCATGGGGTGTGCCTTAAATTAGGCCACGATCACTTCCTTACACTTTTGTCCCGGTCATTATTTACCACGAATCCTAGCAGACGCTATACTACATAGACTGAGCTACAAAAATGTCGTTCATTAAAAGACCAATAAATGCTATTTAATCTCAGCAAGTCCGTTTAATGTGAGAGCTGAAGTCCTCATCCTTGCAGTGGTGAATATGAAGACTGCGGTCTTTGGATATGCTATGACGTGTGGTTTGGTAAAGTTATGGAGGGCCGTCAACATGAAGACACTCTGCTACATGGCGTCACACGATAGAAGACCGGGAACTTCAGTTAGTTTAGTGGTACGAGTATTACACGGTTCAGTGGAGTAAGACTGTAACGTGTGCAATTACAACAAAACACGGTAGAAAAAGAGACAAGACTACGCTACGGTGCTGAGTAACAAACAGGCAAGATGTCACCAGAACGGGTGTTGGATGCTTCAGCTCAGAACTGGATGGACTGAGGTACTGTAGAAAACCGGTCCGTTCCTGGCGGGAATTCGAACCGGGTACCTTCTGAATGCGAGTCAGGTTTGTCATCAACGTGCCATGAATATGCCAAAAACAAAATTACAGCAATTGGAGCATTAGCCGTACCAGTATTAAGATACAGTTTTGGTACAATTAATTGGAGATTAGAAGAAATTAAAAAAATTGATAGGAAAACCAGGAAGATACTAACCATGTACAAAACGCAACATCCTAAACCTGATACAGATAGGCTGTATGTGAAGAGGAAAGAAGGAGAAAGAGGCCTGGCACATATTGAAGCAGCATATAAAACAGAGATAATTAATACTGCAGAATATCTTAACAAAAAGTACGTATAAAGAAGACCAGTTTGTAAATATTACTAGAAGCCACGACAGCACTCAACCAAATACGAATTCAACAGCCAGGGCAGCAGCGAAGATCATAGATGAATTAAGTCAATCAAACGAGAACAATGACATGACATGAAACAAGACGGAATACAAAACACAAAGGCAAGATTGGCAGAGTCCTTAAACGAAAAATGGGAAAACAAAATAATGCATGGCCAGTACATTAGAAGCATAGATAACATGTCATTAGCAAGGAAAACACGTTCCTCTGGCTGTCAAAGGGAGACCTGAAAGCAGAAACTGAAAGTGAAATAGTGGCAGGACAAGACCAAGCCCTGCAAACAAAGTACCATGCAACAAAAATAATGCAAACAGAAAAATACCGCAAATGCAGATTGTGTCACCAATCTGAGGAGAGGGTAGACCACATTATGGCAGCGTACCCAATACTGGCAAAAGAACAATACATCAACGACATGATAGAGTGTGTGCTCAACTACACTTCATTATATGTAAGGAATTGGGTAAAATTAGACAGTGAACTCCGGTATGAGCATGTACCAAAATCAGTAGGAACAAGTCAAGTGGGCAAGGTAACCATATTATGGAATCAACAGGTGCAAACAGACGGAACCATCCCCAACAATAAACCCAACATCATAATCCGGGATAACGAAGAACGAACACGTATACTAATTGACATAGCAATCCCGGGAGACAGAAATGTGATAAAAAAAGAAGCCGAGAAGATTCTAAAATATAAAGACCTCATAACAGAAATACAGCCCATGTGGAATGTAAAAACAAAGGTGACGCCAGTTATAATAGGAGCATCTGGAACCATTTCAAAATCCTTTAGAAAATACTTGAGCAGCGTACCAGGAAAGCACGGTATCAAGGAACTACAGAAAACAGCTATATGGGGCACAGCACACACACTGCGGAAAGTGCTAATGTAGAAGCACCAAAGGGTTTAACATTGAAGACAGCGTTATATGCACCATTAACAGTGCGTGCAGAATAGCAGCGACACTGTATACCCTAGAAACATCGTTTGTTTCAGGTATGTAAGTGTGAATACCCTGCATAAAGGAGATGATGATGATGATGATGATGATGATGATGATGATGATGATGATGATGCACTTGTGTATCCCGTCAGACAATTGTGGATGCTTCAATGCATGCGCTGGATTCCCCTGACGCCGGAAGCACGTGTCGAAAGGGCGATATCGTCCTTCCTGTATTTAGTGACATAAACTGTAGTTCTCATAGAAGGTCTTCTTTAAGTACAAGACTTTGCTGTACGTATGTAGCACTTCGGTACTACGCCAAACTCCTGTTAACGCGCACATTTCTAAGGCCTGATGATATGTGCACCGATATTGCAATACAACTTAAGACTTCCACGAATCATTTGGCTTTTACTAACATTAACTACGATTAATTTAAACGCATGCAAAAGGCATTTCAGCGGTCTCTTCTAACCTGACGACAAAGGTCCCATGTTGCTCCAAGAATTGGTAACAAGATACCGGATTACATCGCGCTACCAACCGAGGGCTGGGCAGCTCTACAGACCTCACACAGCTTCTGAACTTGTAAAACAACACAGACACTTGCGTTGTTCCCTTCCCCTCCTCTCCACATGCTTCTTTTTACATTTCAGAAGTTTCTGCAGCATTCTTCCCCAGTTAAAGGGAAAATCTGACGCAGACACGCTGTTTCTTCAAGTCTGAAATGCTCTACATATGCCAAAATCGCACATGAAACACACACGTGAACTTAACAAGACATTACTCCATTATCACACGTGCTACGGTCTTCCCAAGCAGGAAATGCATCAGCAGGCTGCAATCGATACTCTCCACCTAGCGGTAGAAGTTCGTGCTAGCAGCAGTAGTGTAATCTCTCGGTCAGTCAGGAAACTATTTGATCCCACCACGTACACGTCAGAATGTCAAGAAAGACGCTCTAGAGACAAGGTAGCACACGAAAATGAAACCATGTACTCAGTTATAGTTCGCAGGGCAGACACATGAACACATATGCCAAAGCTAATCAACAGCTTTGCCACTATCTGTTGCAAATGAGGCGTAGTTAAAGATAATATTCTTGGAGAAGCTTTCCACTAAATTATAGTCCTACATACTGGGGTACTTCAATATTCTTTCTACCCACGTATACATTCTGCATATATGACACTTCAGTATTCTTTCACACAGATGAATGAGCATCACTGACATACAAGACGTTTGCTGCAAGACAGGCAAGCTGTTCACCGTCCAGCAGTTCACTAAAACGCAGTACATCTACTTGCGCTTGTGTTTCCAGACGTACAGTTTGCAAGACGATTCCATTACTTAAAAGTCAAATACGGGAAAGCAGGGCACAGGTCCTTAATTAGCCTCAACAGAGCCTTTACACAATTACTACTCGTATAATATTGTCATGATTACTGTCATCAGTGTCAGCTTCAAACATTCAATACATTTTCTCAATGGACTGGAGGTCACTTGGTGACATATTTCACTCAAGTTCTCTTGTGAGAAAGCACCAGTTGCTGTCACTTCAGTTTTCACAATGGGGGAGGGGCGTAAAAAAGAAGCGGTTCAGTTAATGGCAAAGAAAATTGACTCATCACTTTCTTCCCCATTCTTTTTTATAATTCAGTCGCACACACTTTATGTTCTTTCTCACATCCTGGTGAATAGCCCCTTCGTCATTTCTTTCGCAACTGCAACAGTGGCACGTAATGACAATACTGCCTTTACGCAGTCGGTATTTAATGCGAAAATCGGAAATATTTTGAAAACTATCAACCCAGTTTTTGTCTAAATTTGGTCATATGAACACAGTGATTTCCCTTACACAACGTCAATATGAGAATACTGACAATAAACACTGTCCCTGTAACCAATCCTTTAAGAATAATAGTTCAAACGGGTTACCTCATCAGTGCTTGTGGCAACGGAGCTGAGGCTGGGTGACAGGACGTTTTCCGGGCTGGCGCCAATCACATGGTGGTTCTGCACAGTTACAGTAGCAACAGTTGGGGCGCTCTGCACCTGCACCACTCCGCTTGGATGGTCACCAGTACCATGAGCATCATCACTAACAGGTCCTATGGTCTGTTGGAATGATTCGCTCAAATACTGCCGTACCTGACTCTTTTGTTTTTGTATCACGTGATACTTTGTTGGATTCTCTAGACCTGTCCGCACCTGGAACACATTTAAACATAATATTACCTCCAGCACAAGTTAATACAACCGTATGACACAATAATTTTAAATTCCTGTAATAAAATATTCAATTCACCCTGCTAAAATGCTAAACTTGTCAGGCATGTCTGCCTAAGTAGGCCTACATAAGCTGCGAAAAGTTTCATGTTACATTACACACAGTAACTAAAAGCTGCGCAACCCAATACGTAATAGATAGTTTCTCTCATGTTGGTAACACTACGCAATTCTTACAAAATCACGAACGTGGCAACACTGTACAGGCTACTTACAAACGCAGGATAACGACTGCTCAATTACATTTACACAGACTAATTTCGAAACATTTGTCCGTGACGAGTCCATCATGAAATATTCCCTGTGTGGACATACGTTTAGTCGAACAATACTTTTGTTCGAAATCGTATTCGAAAGTCCAAACCGAATTTATAGCATAATATTCTCATTTACCAGGACAGAATAAATCAACAATTTCACGACTGTTAACCCGTTTTCATGACAGCGTTTGTAATAAAAAATAACTAGATAACTTGCTAACCGCAGAACGACCTGAAGACCGTAATCTACGTCTACTGCAGTCGCCCAAAAAGCACCAAGACAAAACTTGCATCGCAAATGGCTGTCCTATTGTGGGCGCCATTCTGAACAGCAAAGTGTATATACATACGCCCATCCACCAGACGACGACAACGACGACGACGACGACAACATACTAAACGGCGGACCTAAATGCCAACACAGCTAACAGAGGCGTTCACACATAACATAAGGCGTCAGCGAACAGGCCTATGGAGAAAAAGAGTTCGACAAATGTATTCAAAAAGGCAGCGGACATTTTCAGCACTATAATATTTTATAATTAGCTATTATAACAATAATTTTACAGTACAATCTTATAGTTAAGGCAGATTAATCAATTCTGATCACAGATACATGGATATGGCGACTTTTGAAACCGCCCTCTACTCCACGTGTACGACGTCAACAAAAACGGTTTCGTAATTTTGGCAGCGTCCAATTCACAACTCTTGAAGGCAAAATTACTGTCAATTGTAATTAATGTGTTAACATCAGAATTTCTCCGGTTGTTACGTAAAATGGTGTTACAATCACTCGTAGTACGTTGACAGTATTCTTCTGACACCGTGCAAAAGGTTTCTTGTATGAAGTCGCTTTTTTGTTTATCATTTATTTTATGACGCTAACAGAATGTCGAGAATATATAGCAACGAATGGTAGGATGACTTGTGAGTGATAAATTGGAAAAAGTCTGGAAAGAAGCCGCCGCGGGCTAATTTACCATCCTAACACTTGCCAAGAACGACTGCAACAGAATTGCAAATGGTGTACCCCGTGACGTGAACACTGACTTTGCCAATGCATTTCACTTACACCCATCTGAAAAATATGCCCTCTGCTGTGTCGCATTTATCCGAACTCGCAAATACACAAAAGAAATGTGTACAGATTTCTTACACCGAGTATCACCCCAATCGAACAATAAATGTGATCAGTTCGGATAAAAATGAATTTATGTGCCTAAGTAAAGCACGGCTTTCACGGAACCCACAAACACTAGCTACACTGCTGTGGACATCTCCTAATACCGAATCTTAGCCAAATTGAATGAAAAATGCAGAAAATATGGGGCTATATGTCATTCATTACGGTCTTTAAGTAGGCCTACTGATTTCGCTGTAACGCTTCTTACGCAACTCACACAGAATGGCATTATGTGAAGATCTTCTACGTCGAATTTTATCTACAGCGGTCAAGAAATGTGGGAAGTATGCCAGAAATCCATTTAAGCCCTTATGTAAAGTATAACTGGTATAAAGCCGATTTTCACGAAACTGTAGCTTTCCTGGCAATTTTTTGTAAAGAACTACCACACCGAATTACATGAAAATCTAACAAACCATTTAGCCAAGAATTGACGGACGGACGGCCGGCCATGATCCCCACATAGGGGGTTCTTTTTGTACTTCGGAAGGAATGGCTAAAACCATAACTGACCTCATTCAGGACAGCCACAGTCCCGACTAAGACTGAAACCGGACACCTCCCAAATACAAGTCAGAATGCCATGGCAGTCACTCAACGAGGCAAGATGGCCGCAGGGCTGTGGAGTCGGAGTCGGAAGAAATTTTAGGTGGAGTCGGAGTCGGTAAAGATGCACCGACTCCGACCTGTCTAAAATCTTAACTAGATACTCCAAACCTACAGCCCTGATAGCTAAAATAACCATTAGACTTATACTTAAATATAGTTATAAGTCTAAACAGTAGGCTGATAATTTACGCGGTGGTGAAGAAATGTCTTGTAAGTTTACCGATATTAACCCTTTAAAGACGAAACGTATGTTTTATATAAGAACTCAGTGCGTACCGCGCAGTAAACACTCTCCACTTCGGTTATAAAAACCAGTCTCTTAATGTTTTATAAGGCAAAAGTTGCTGTTTGTTCTGAGATCCGTACAAAACACATAAACGCAATGTGGGAACCACGTAGAATTTTTTAATGTTAAACCTGGTCATACGTAAAGTTACCGCTAGGCTTTAAAAGGTTAATACATACTGAGCTTTTATGAAGGAGTCGGAGTCGAAGTTTTAAAAATCGAGGAGTCGGTGTCGGAGGTTTTGTGTACCGACTCCACAGCCCTGGATGGCCGACGTAAACCGACCACGTGCCAAATGTCACTCGGGCACTCACAGTAACTAGCCCTACGTAAGCAACACGTGTTACGGAAAAGATATAACACATCACAAGTTGAAAAAGGTTACTGCCTTATAAGTTTGTTAATTTTAAAACTACATGTTTTATGACATACACAATCGGAGGCGTTACGACTACAAATAACATTACCAAAAATGTAGCTTTCATTAGGCCGAAATACTTAACTTTAAGAAAGACGACTGGAGCAGGGTTGTAAAAATTCTGACTCAAAAAAGCCTCATGGAGGGAAAACTGTTAGTCTTTCTCTACCTCTCTTTTGTTTTATTCCCCCCCCCCCCCCCCAAACAGAGATCAGCACGTGGCTAGTTTAGTACAAGTATTATACGTCAATAAGAGGTTGTCACTTGCAGTGACTTGACGTTTCCAGGTTGGTGAACATTCGTGCTGTGGTTTTCCAGGTTATAACACCGTCTGGTTCTAACCTACATGGCGCCACAATATGACGCCTCCACGCCACATCTCAACTCACGACGCTGGATACTGAACAACTCTTTCTAACGTGCGGAATTATTAATAAAGGGTAGTTCCTGAAGAATCCACAGCTTTTACCAAACTTGTTGTACACGTACCTACTGCACACTGCATGATTTCCATAATTTCACAAACATATCTGCGCCACATATGGTGCAAATGTTACGAACAATTTGTGTGTGCTGAACAAACAGTTAGGCAACGGAACGCGACGGTCGTGCGAATGGCAGCCCCACGTTTCATGCTTGGGAGGTACCAGGTTCAATCTATGTCTGGAAACCGGCTACCCTGACGTTTTTCGTGGCTTTCCTCAGTTCCTCCGCGAAATGCCCGAATATCCTGAAATATACCACGACTATTTCCCTCCACGATCCTCGTTACGTTCTTATTCAAGTATCACCCAACCAGTGAACGCTACAGCTGGTAGCAGCGGCGTTAAATATACCATGACTAAACAAGTAAAGAGACACAGGGAACTCAATCGAAGATTACAACTTAACAACTGAAGCGCAAAAGACAACTTGGTCCCTCCAACAGTCACGTCTAATTGGCTGGACAAACTAACATCAGCCGGAATAACGACAGCGCGCAGTCATTGCGGTGTGACGTAATCAGATATCTGTCGGTCAAGAGATCAACATCTGTTCGGATGACGTCGAGATTAAATCACTTCGAACTTTCAAGTCATAAAGGTGGCCTTAAAGAGTGTCTGTGAATCAAGCTGATTAGTTACAAACCAGCGAACTGGTGACTGTTACTCCTACTGGAATAACGGGCACTGCCCTACTGCCCACTCAAGACCCGCACACTTGCTTAGCGACTTAAGTGTGACCGGCGGTAAACAGCCTCACACCGTACGGCGTCAGAGCGAAGTTCGAGAGCTGTGGAAATCAACTGCGTAACGCAAAATCAGTCTTTGAGATACTAAAAGTCTCCCACCTAGCCAAGAAATCCCCCGCAACCGCGTTCACAGGCGCCCCCCCCCCTGCCCAATCACTAGCTAACAGAATCCAGCCCACATCTCCCAACAATACTTCTTTAAGATCTATTTCAATATCACCCTACTAACTACACCTTCGAAATGGTCTCTTCCATTCCGGCACCGCAACAAAACTCTGCATGCATTCCATGGGCGCTACATACATCTCACCCCACCCCCCTCCATTTAATCATCCTAACAATATATGGTAAAGAATAAAATTCATTAAATTAGTCATTATGCAGGCGTGTCACCGATTTTATTCAACTTATACAGCTATTACCAAGGAAGCTCTTGAAGGGCTTGGAGACTTCAAAATAGGACAAGTAACGCGCACTGTGATATATGCGATGATGATGCGCTACAGGCTACGGAAGAACCGGTGCCACACGGCATGATTGATATACTGAGGTTGGAAGACGCTCTGCAATGGGAATGAATGTCAAAAAAACTAAGGTAATAAGAACCTCATGGCAACAATCCCTCCCAGTACGTAATATGATAGATCAAAAACAGCTAGAGAATGTAGAATATTTCAGCTATTTGGGTAGAATGACAATAAACGGCAAGAGACGTACACATGAAATTCAATCCAGGATTGCCATGGCAAAAACAGCATTCAACAAGCAGAATCTTTTCAGCGGCAAATTGGACTCAAATTTAAGGAACAAACTAGTGAAGTGCCTCACTTGGAGTACAGCTCTGTATACTGCTCAAACTTGAACACTTCGGAGAACAGATCAGAAATACCTGGGAATTTTTGAAATGTGGTGCTGGGGGAGGTTGGAGAAGATCAGTTGGTTCGATCACGTGAGAAATGAAGTATTACACAGAGTTAAAGAGGAGATAAGATCTCCTATATGCAATAAAACGAAGGAATGCTAACTGGATTGGTCACATCTTGCGTAGGAACTGCCTTCTAAAACACGTTACTAAAGGAAAGGCAAAGTGCCGGAAAGACGAGGAAGACGACGTAAGCATCTACTTAAAAAAAGAAACTGAAACTTGAAACTGGAAATACTAGATCGCAATCTGTCGAGAACTCGCAAGACAGGCTAAAATGCGAATAACAACGTTAATCGGTTGATCTTTACAATGGAGACACATTTCATTTTCTGCTACAAGAAATACTTACGCAGAGGAATTTCATGCTTTACAGGATTAAGAATTACTTGAACAAAATTCTACCAAAATACGTCAGTACTGCACAAATGTACGGACCACTACGATGGTCCCAAACGGCGATAAAGCGATGTTGCAAAACGCGAATATGAACATACTGCTACGTAAGTTCATATTAAAATTACTATGTTATGTAAATTTGTACCATTATTCCCTTCGTGGAAACTGACAATGTCCTAATGCCATTTGTATCTGAGGCGGCCCTGAAATTACGCGTATACCGGAACAGCACTTCAGATCAGTGATTTCCAACCGGTGGTAGGCGGAGGGTCGTCTGGTGGTACGCAGTGTTATTTGGGAATTATAATTTTTGCATGATGTAATTTTAAAGATATGAATCGCATTACAAAAATTCTTTACGTGTATTTAAATGGAAAGAAAAAAATTTATGAAATATGTACAAAGTTTAACAAAATAAAAACTGTATATTGTTCGCATATTCAATAGGCAGCGGTACGCGAGGAAAAGAGGATTGAAAAGCACTGCTGTTGCCGGCCAGGCAGCTCCATCCAGTGCCAACAAAGTACAGTACTTCACTGTGATCAGAGGTATTCACAGGGCCAGCATCAAGGTTATGGTCTTCTGGGACGTTACGCCGTGAAGCGGGATATGACGCTGTGCAGTTTGATAGATACATACCCCGTCTGGAGTGTGACGCTACACTGTTTGTAAACGGGTACCAACAGGACGCGTCATATGCCAGAGGGCCGTACTGCTACATTCGACGTGCCTCGTTACACTACGAACTAACCAACAGCCCTGTTATTTTTATTAAACATAATCATATTTTATAGCATCACATTCCGATGAAGCATCTCCCTTCTTCCCCTAATTTTAAACATCGATATTCGAAAACGTCATGTGAAGGTTGAAAAATAAGGGAAATGATTAGAGTCGAACCCGGTTATAACGATATCGGTTTACATGACACCTCCTCTACAGCGTCAGATATTTTGTTGTACCAAGTAATTTCTCACTCTTAACCATAACATTACATTATAATCCTCGGTCAGAACAACACTGGTTTATAACGACACAAACTATTCAGTCCCTCTCATGACATTGCAACCGAGTTCCACTGTATATCAAGACAGGTCATATTATTTACTGTGAACATGTAACCTATGTCTTGTTCCTACACCTACTACATACGGCAGATTAATACACTTTAATATCATCGCCAAACGGCGTCAAACTCATTCGACCTACTGAAACATAACTACTTATTCCGAAAATCCGCTTAGGTTGATTACAAACCCTTCTCCAATTCGAAACCCCGCCTGCTCAAACTTTTCCTTTGATGATGCTAAGAGTTACAACTGCATAATTCTTACTGGGTTAACTCCTACATAATGAGTATCTTACAACATCACACGATCTGCCGTTTATACTAGCATGCTGAAGTTCGTATTGAGGTTCGCCGTTTACTTATCAATTACAAAATATCAACAGATAACCAACTGTTATCTCATTATAATACGAATGGAAAGCAGGTGGTTTCTACGTAGCTTAGTTGCATAAATCCGTTATGGGAATATTTTCAATTACAAACGCCATTTTTCCTTCAATTCCCCAAAGTTATAACGTCCTCGTGGTGGAATGAACACTGACAAGAAGTTCATATTTACTTTGATGTAGATTCAATGGAAGCAACGGGCTAGGTTTCAGACGTCCTAACTTAACTTCATGTTGCGATACTGTAAGTTACAGCATCGCGCTGTAGCCTGGTACGTGGGGTTACACATCTCGGAGCAACACACTGCCTCCATCTTCACTTCAAAACTGAAGATGAAGGCAATACTTCGCCCGAAACGCTGGTACCGACCTTCTACATGTCAAAGTCTCAGACGACCACAACACGAATTCTCGCCGCCATCTCAAACCTTGGTCCTAAATTGTTCTGATAACCCGAAACAACTTCAGCCGCAGTGCAAAGCCAAGCTCTCGTCAGAATCAGACGCTCTTCCCGTTACAAATAACTTTTAGCCTTAAGGTACGTCTTTCTTTTTTATTTGGAAATTTCTCGCGCTGTGACATCTTCCCAATCACGTATTAAGTAAAACCATTTACAAACCACAGTGTCTGCCACATATGTCGGACCATTGTAACTACAAACAACTGCTATATTTCTGGAGGTACATGAACACTATGAATATTGACAGGCACCTTCAGGTACTTACTTGCAACACTTGTGGAGGTACATCAAAGCTCTGAATACTGACAGGCACCTTCAGGGCGGGGGTATTTGACGGGGCACGTCGCTCCAGTTGCTGCTGCTTCAATTCTGCTTCTCGACGTTCTTGCTGCTGCAGCTGCTCCCTCATCAACTGTTGCTTCAGTTGAGTGCGAGACGTCGGCGTCGCCGTTTTGAAGGTTGGTGTGCTGTTCAGAAATGGAAACAAAACTGCTGAAGTCAAATTCTTTCATTCAGCATATCTACGTGAGTCAGACAAATTCGTCCGATATATTTCTCAGCTATCTTCCACTGACACTATCTTATACTGCTTTTCATTTACAGATACGTTCCTACAGGTGTATGACACAAACGTCTTTCCATATACAAGATAGCGCAAAAAGCACGTAACATTCCTCTGTATACATGTGACCTCAAGTGTCAAGCGACGTCAGAGCCATCTGTATATTTCGGCAGAATCAACATAGACGCCAACTGCAGTGATGGTCCAAATTACCGATTCGCGGTTAAGACTGAACACGGTTAGCATGAGTTCACGTCGGTTACGTGTTCCACAGCCCCCCCGGGGGGGGCCGCCCCCCCCCATTTGCACTGCATACACACTATTCGGCTCAACACCAGTAATAAGCCAAGAAAGCAAAGAAACGTTCCGCGTAACGACAGTCACACTACAAATGCCAGCTGTTAGGAGTGAAGCAAGGCACGCAAACCAGGTGGTACCTACTAGGCAGTCGGATAGGCGAGGTGTTGATTCTTTCACTGACTCGATCACTCCTTCCTTGACTATAGGGAAAAAAAATCTGAGAACAAGAGGCTATGTCACTATTAGTCGAACGCCAGAATGTTTTATTACATAGGAGAACCTGAAAAGGCGCATTCAATCACTTCTGAATGATGATGATAATGATCAAGATAATGATGACACGACAACGAATATATTACAATTAAGAGCATTAATGCGATGACATGACAGACGAGCAGTAAACTGAGCGAGCGAGCGTTTAATACGGCACGCATACCGTCACGACGTACGGAATTTCCGTCATTCTTAGAGTTCTGATACTGTCACAAGAGATCTGAGTCTTCCACATATCTCTAACACTCATGACAGAAAACGACATTGCATGTAATCCCATGCTCATACAAGAAAATCGCGTTCACACGCCGTCTGAAGACCCCCAACAGTCACCCTAGTATGTAAGCACGTCCCTATCAACAAGCCATTATACGTTGCTTAAGAATCGACAATATTAGCATTACTAACATTCAAGCCACGGAGGAAAAGTTAAAACAAATCGCAGAGACGAATGATGTTGATGGAATGTGGCCAACAGCCAGCATTCTCCTCGCAAACCACACACACCTCACACCGCCCACCTCAGCACAGGACGGTTCCCGGCTGCTGGCTCATTTCCAGTCAGGTCATGAATCCGATCGTGATATAAAATAGTTCATTCGCGGAATTCGCTGGTATCCAGGCTTCATTTACATTTCAGGTCCTCTTTGTTCAGTTTCGCTGAAACTGGGGAAAACCGTACATACATCAAACACTGGGGTCGAAATAGAAGCATGCGCTGTAAGAATCTCGTTCACCAAGTGGCGTTCGGCCCGTCTAAAAAGACAGGCAGTGTGAGCATAACCGAAAACTGAGGCGCGTTCGTGCAACCATCGTTGCCGCGGAGAAGCAATAAGTATTACATATTCTGAGTGTGTATCGGTAACCTTTGTTATCCAGCATGCAAAAGCGCATTCTCCGTATTATATTGTCATCTGTGGCTTGCCTGGCCGTAACATATTCTTCCACGTTATCTCATAATAGGCACGATTTTCGGAAAAAAAGTTACTGCACATAAAATACGTGTTTTGATTTTCTCTACAATTTTGGTCTGAAACATTTCTCATTCGAAGAAGAATTAAGCGAGTACTGTCATAAATGTGCATAGGTCTTCATGTACAATGCCCATTATTGTATGATTTTTAATGAAACGTGCAATTTTCTCGAAAGATTTTCGAAAAATACTCAAATATCAAATTTAAAAAAAAATCCGTCCAGTGGGAGCCGAGTTGTTCCGTGCGGGCGGGCGGGCGGACGGACGGACAGAGACATGACGAAGATAAGTCGCTTTCGCAATTTTGCGAACGCGCCTAAAAACACAGACGGACCTCTGTAATTAGCCTATGTACTGCAGTCTTCTGGGTTATGAATCTCTGGGTGCGTGTGAAGTCTGTTTTACCACCCTGTACCCCGCACTGCGTAGCGTCGACGCCTGGATTACTGGTGATAATGTGAAAGAAGCGGTAGTGACCTAATCGATGTGCCGTCCCGGTATTTGCTTGGGGAGACTGACAAAAATCTGCCACGATGGCCGGAGTTCGGCCGAGATTCAAACCAGGCAGTTTTGGAAACAAGTACACAGCGTCACCACTACATCAGACTGATTGGTGGGTATCAAGTGTTTTGGGGGACAATAATGCCCCCAACTTTGTGGCTAAATCAGGTTTCAATTCTGATAACAGATGCACCATGTTCCTTGACCATGAGTGTTTTCAGGGTGACACTCCTGTTACAGTGCACATATTCCGTCCCCACCCCTCACTATTATTCTCCCACATTTCACTACTTACTACCACCTTTATGTAAGACTGCGAAATATCTTCCGGACAGGACAATACTTTTACTGCCGGCAGTCGCAATCAAGTGTTCGGCTGCCCTGCTTTGTATTGGGGAGGACGTGAGTTAGAATCTCGGCGCGGAGACTGCATGCCATAGCGCTTGTTCGTGATTTTTCTCAATCCTTCCACTACGGTTCACGGTAAAGGTCAGGTCAAGACATTTGGGGGGGGGGGGGGGGAGTGAAGGTGCTGCCTCCTGCATTGCTAACCTCAGAAAATCACGCCCAAGCAAGAGGCCCCGGTACCCGGTGGATAGGAAGGAGGCTGGGTGGACCTTACAGCCGGTCTGGATGATTCGAAAACAAGAAATCTTGCCCCTACCGGGAACCGAACCATGGTTTCGCAGTCGTACAGCCCAAAGCCCAGTGATTATACCAACTGAACTATAGCGGCTCTGGACGCAGGGACAGTACATGGAATTGGACTTATGTTCCTTAAGAGCTCAATTTATTCGGACAAATAGCTTCGATGCTTAAACTGCGTATGTTTAAGTTAAACATAACTAAAATTTGAAGTATCAATATGTATATTTTTTGTTTTCAGAATAACCGTTTTTTAATAATGTTTGCCAGAATATTTATTATTATAATAAAAGTTTGACTTAAAACACAAATTCAAGTAATTACTTGTTTTCTCCTTACGTCATTGCACCGAACTGTCCTCAAATTTTAATGAAAAAAGTGTTCCCTAAATTCGGTTTCATAAATTAAAAATATCGAAATACCCATATTTAGATTTTGGCCGGTATTGTGAGCCCTGGTTTTCGAGAAGCGATCTTACACATCTAGCAGTATGAATGACGTCTTATTCCAAACAATATTCACGGTCTTCGTAATGCGTCGTAACTACCGCTCCACCTCCAAGGTACACCGCGACAAAATCCTGAAATCTGGCCTATATAACTATATAAGCTATTATATGTACAAAATTAATACAAATATTAAATAATTATCCAAATAACAAATAATAATAATAATAATAATAACACTGGCACAGGGGCATCACATTCGCAGGAAGAGTCCACAATTTCCGAATGAATAAAAAAGGTTTGGCAAGGTCACAAGCTGAAAACAACAGTGGCAGAGTTTGGCACACGGCCTGCAGTCCGCCGATATGTCAGCTGTTCCAGTCCTCATTTGTCTGGTTCCTTCCTCAGAGGCCTTGATCTCGAAACACGGGCACCCATTTTGATGCACAACCTTACGCAAGCCTTTCGTTGGAGACTTGGAAAGAAAATATGTTAACACAGTATGACTGCGTTCTTCTGGGATGCTGAAGCTAAGAAAAAAGCTTACTGATAGGTACCACAGCCGTGGAGGAACGTACTGACTCCAAAGTGTAAATATGCCAAATGAGATTATTCCAGGTTCTCACGACGGTATCATAATTAAGCAGTACTGGTATGAACTTTAACCCTTTAAAGACGAAGCGTGTCTGTTTTATATAAAGACTCAGCGCGTACCGCGCTGTAAACACCCTCCACTTCGGTTATAAAAACCAGTCTCTTAATGTTTTATAAGGCAAAAGTTTCTGTTTGTTCTGAGATCCGTACAAAACACACAAACGCAATGTGGGCACCACGTAGAATTTTTTAATGTTAAACCTGGTCGTATGTAAAGTTACCGCTACGCTTTAAATGGTTAAAGAAAGAAAGCGGATGTGGCGTAATGTGAGGTGCCATCCCCGCATTTTGGGTAAAGAAACAGTGGAAAAACGAAGCAAAATCCTCAGTCAAGACAGACGCTCTCCATAGTCAGATTTGAAACCGCAACCTCCCGAATATGATGCAGGACTGGTCTGTTTCGTAAATGAGCACACCTGTCCGTAACTGCGTATGTATATAGCGAAACAAAACAAAAGGGTACGCGGGCCAACGAGGCATGTTTCGGTTAACGTGGGTTATATTTCTTGATTTCCTGCCGCGCTTACAATACGAAGTCGTTCTTAAGCTTTGGGAAGTTGCCACGCAGTCGGTCAAATGTCTATTTCAGGCCCTGTCAATAATATAACTATTGCTCAGTTGGTATAGTGACAAGGCTACGGGCTTAGGTGGATCACCGAGTAAGGGATGTTCAATTCCCCAACATCGGTAAGGCATTTTCTCTTCGCCAGCGTCCAAACAGACTCTGCTCCCCCCCCCCCCCCCAGCCCCATAACCAATAGGCAACCAGTTAAAAATGCGTGGATGCATGCCTTCATTTCTTATATTCCTTAACCTTTTAAAGCCTAGCGGTAACTTTACATAGGCCAGCTTTAACATGAAAAAATTCTACAATCCGCCCACATTGCGTTTATACGTTTTGTACAGATCTCAGCACAAACAGCGACTTTTGCCTTATAAAACATCAAAAGACTGTGTTTTATAACCGAGAAGAGTGTTTACTGCGCGCTACGACCTGAGTTCTTATATAAAACACACACGTTTCGTCTTTAAAGGGTTAATGGTGTGGTGTTTAATGGAGCAAAGGGAGTACTTTACCTTACAGTACAACCTTTTAACGAAACAAACAAAACTATAGTGCTAAAACACTACGGTCTGTTTAACGTATTTTTGTCACTTCCAGCACGCCCTGATCAGCTCTGTGGCTCAACCAGCCATCCAATTCAATGGGTACCAGGAGCCCTCTACCCACGGCAAAGCGACCGCGGCGTGAACCTGACACTTCCACCTACTGCCGAGGTCGAGCAAGCGTGCAGATATGCATCCACTCCCCCATGTGCCTTCACGGCCTCCACAATGACAACTTTATGCTTATAAGAATACTTGAATCAGCAGCTTCTGTGACGAAAATCAGCGGACACACAGCCAAACTGCCCGCCTACTGCAAAGACGGGCAGGACCACCTCCAGGGGCACCACGGCAGGTGTAACCTACAGTCTGGACCAGATAGAGTACTCGTATGAGTGTAAGCTAACGCTAGGATCTTCCAGATAAAAGCCGAACGGGAAAATTGATCCTTACTCTTAACGTCACTCGGATTTACGACAGCATATCTGTGAATGAAGGCTACAGCAGTAAACAAACTGCAGAACTTCCAAATTACCCCGACAATCTTATCCATACCTTTTACAGTGAATACACATCGTACCCAGAATTCACGAGTCCCGAGTTCACGTCTTGGCCATGTAGCAGGCTACCCTGACTGATGTTTAACTTGGTTTTCCTCAGTCGCTGCAGCCATTCAAGAAAAGCATTTCAAATTAGGCCACCATCATCTCCTTTCAAATCCCTCCCAGTTCATTATCCCGTAATCATCCTACCATTCCACGCTTATTCTGGTCTACGAAATGCGCTGTTAACCCTTTAAAGACGAAGCGTATCTGTTTTATATAAGGACTCAGTGCGTACCGCGCTGTAAACACTCTCCACTTCGGTTATAAAAACTAGTCTCTTAATGTTTTATAAGGCAAAAGTTGCTGTTTGTTCTGAGATCCGTACAAAACACATAAACGTAATGTGGGCACCATGTAGAATTGTTTAATGTTAAACCTGGTGGTATGTAAAGTTACCACTAGGCTCTAAAAGGTTAAACACACCACGCATTAACAAACTACACGGCGAAATTACACGAATACAAATGAATATTTTTTCTGTGGTGCAACAACCCAACTCGGATCTAGGCCGCCTCATTGTTGAGGTTCCTGGATCTCTCTCTCTCTCTCTCTCTCTCTCTCTCTCACACACACACACACACACACACACACACACACACACACACACACACACACCCGGCAGGACTCCTCTGAACGAGTGATCAGCTCGTCGCAGAGACCACTACCTACACAACTAATGCAACAGACCAGCATCCCTGCCGTCAACGGAATTCGAACCCGCAATCGTAGCAATCATCTTCCGATCTACACCTTTGACCGCACGGATACCGGGATCGCCGAATGACGAATTAGGTAAACAAAATTATAGTTGCCTCATTTAAGAGTACTATCGCATTTTCCGGACAGACGAAGAAAATAAACGAAATATTTCAGAACAGGCAGTCTCTTCTGCGAGATTCAAACCCAGGGAACTCCTAAGCATAAAGCAGGAGTAATATTTTCTCGCGCCATCAAACGCATTAACTCGAAGAGTATCTCACGGACGTCCCTGTCGATGGAGACAGCGGCAGCTATCGAAAAGACGCAAGATCATATGAAGGAGTGCGGGTACAGCTCCACGCATTCCAAACGTTGGCAATGAGTGGTCAACTTCAGGGCCAGCCGCCTTAACGCCGGAGAAGGCAGTACGGGAAATATCAACAGAACTGGAAACACCATGAAAACAGGACGAAATATACCTGATTACCGAAACTTGTATACTTAAATCCACGGCCACAGTGGGGAAATCCAAAAGCAGATAGGGAAAGACCGGTTTCGAAACTTGTGAATATCGCTTTCAAAACTTCTGAATATCAGTAACAGGGTTGTACGAAGAAGCAGAAGACTATGGACGGAGGAAAAAGAGCACGCGGAGGCAAGAGACGAACAGGTTTCCTTTGGCCTGTGGATCGCACGAGCACAGTGTACTCCCCCCTTCCCCCTTCCTGTCGTCTACCCACTCTGTTTACATGCATGTCAGTAGTAGTGATGTGACAACCTCCACTGCTCGAAAGCGATCTGGCCTTAATGCCAAGGACAGCAAGGCCTATAGCGTGATACAAAAGCAGATAGAAAGGGGAAGCCCCGAACGCTGACATGCCCGTCTTCCAGCAACATCACCACCACACAACAGAAATGACCACCAACAAACTAACAGTCCCTCTCCAGTATCTGTTAGGGGTGGCAGTCATAATGTATGTAAGGCACAGGCATGTTAATTCAACACCGTATCAACTGCAGAAGCTGCGATACATCAGTAAATCAGAAAACAGCCACCGCGGTGTAATTTACGTTTACGTTCGGTAATCGCGTACACAGCCAATGGAAGAAGCACGACAAAATTCACCCCGTACATTCGGTCGTTTGGCCAGGATCCGATCCAGTACTTCCCAAACTCAAAGTGAGTAACGCCTGTGAAAAATCCGAGACAGGTAATGAGAGTTTAGTTGGACACTGAAACAGTCTGCTTTAGTCAATATCCCAGTATTAAGGTCATGCCAGAAATAACCAATTATCTTGATCAAAACATTCGGCTTTGGAATGCGCATTGCCGACTTCCTAAATAGGAATCAAGTGCAGTTTCTTTCGTACGAGGCACAATAACTCAATGACTATGTCCTATACGCCTTACTCGCTGTTAATTTCTGGTACGAAACTGTAATCCTGTATTTTACATTACTATTCCACTACTAAACTTGAGAGAAATCGAGGGGGGGAAAACACTAATATTATTCAACTGCCTTAGGACTGTGCCGCCATACCGTCTGCCACAAATTTATCGGCGTGTGTGATGAAAACACTGCCTCCGCCCATGCTCTTCTACAAGCCAGGCGCTGTACACAACGTAATATTGAGACTACTCGTTAGCATAACCATGATTGCCATGGAAAAGCAAAAAGTATTACATATTCTGAGTGTGTGTTTGTAGCCTTAGTTATCCATCATGCAACGCGCACAAGCCGCGTTATATTGTCATTTGTGGCCTGTCTGGCTCTACCATGTTTCTCCACATCATCTCATAAACTGCACGATTTTCGGGAGAAACGTTTTGAACATAAAATGTGTGTTACCATTTTCTCTACAACTTTTGTCTGAAACACGTATCATTCTAAGAAGAATTCAGCGAGACATAAATGTACATATGTCTTCATGTAAATTTCCCTTTACTCTTGTCACGTTTTAATCAAACTTGAATTTTCTCGACACACATTCGGGAAATAAACAAGTATCAAATTTCATGAGTCTGTCCATGGGAGCCGAGTTCTTCCATGTGAACAGACAGACAGACAGGCATGACGAAACTAACAGTCGCTTTACGAAATTTTACGGCCGCGCCAAATAAAGGTGAATGCAGGCCCTCCGAAATGTCACTTTGTACCAGACTAAATGCGACGGTTACCACAGTGAGAACCGCAAATCCTGCACATTTACGTCGAAATTATCGTAGTTCGAAATCCGTGCGCCGAGATAGCGTAGCCCGTATGTTAGTTAAGGGCTGGACGACGGACAAATCGTGCCTCGATTTCCGGCGGGGACAAGGCATATTCTGCAGTGTCCACACCACCTACGGGTCCCACCCAGCCTCCTACACAATGCGGGGGGGGGGGGGGTGGAGATGTCGGGGCATGAAGCGTAGCACTTACTTACAACTACAGCCAAGGTTACGAATGAGTAGAGCTATACCTCCATTTCCATATGTCAAGGTGTGCACAGGGATAGGTTTACCTTTACCTCTCAGTTTCGTATTTATTGGGCGCATGAAGGGCTTAACTCTCCTACGAAAGGTCTCCTATCCAACCTCGTACAGCAAACCTGATCTCACACCTTCATCAGTCACCATATGCAAACACAACTTCGCGCTTACAGTAACCCAGAAATAAGTCCCACGTGTGGTACGGCCGACAGGGCCCAAACGGTTGCTCCCCTCTGTCTAGTGTTCTACTCCCCTCCAACCCGTCTGGCGTAGGTACGCCAGCCCACAGCGCTCGTTGCTATACCCAGGCCAAGGAAAGAAGTGCCATGGATGATGATTACGCACACGAATCATCCCTGTCTACTGCTATACTGCCCGCTGACCTATTTCAACCAACCCAAAGCGCCTGTCGTTGCTATAGGCCTACTCCCCGCTGACCTATTCCAACCAACCCAAAGCGCCTGTCGTTACCGAATGTTATCACCAGCAACTCAACAGAATGGCTATACGACTGAAGGGGACCCAGGAGGAAGAAAGTTTAACGGTTTGAGGGTGAAGCAGAGGGGGCTCATCCATGGAAATTTCTCGAACCGCGTCAACATAATGCAGGATTTAAGCACGTGTGCGAAAGACTCTTCGTGTCTCCTACGAACGGAAGCACTATACAAATAAGATAAGTCGCAATCAGTGATGTGTGCTCTGTCGGGTTAGTAAACGGGCGAGACATGACATATCGACAAAAGACCTGGAAGTTGATTTTCCTTCTCCACTGAAGATAAATCACGTATTTCACACGTCATATTTCATACAAACCATGTATTTCGTACGCGTAAAAGAACCCTTCAGCGTTCCTGTATTTATTCATCCACACAAGGAGCAGCTATTCTTGTGGTTCATACCAAGAGCGTAAAGTCAGCAGCAGATAAGAGAATCGAATGAAAAATGAATGTTGCCACGGAGTGTACTTTCTGCTAATCCAAGAATATCGTCTTAAGTAAAACAAAACAAAAAAAAAACTCGGAAAAGGGATTGGACATGCGTTCTTCAAACCCTTCTTTAATTTTACAGCAGCAAGTTCAATGTCGTACATACACACAATGGCACAGTACACTTCACAATCGACTTCGGTAAAATTTCTATTTACTTCGGCACTTCTAAGACAAAACGTAAATATATTTAAGTCTGCAGTTCCTCGGGCAACTATGCATGTAACCAACAAACAAGGGTAAGAAAACGTGTGGTAACCACTTGTGAAAATCAAATTTAATTAAAGCCTACAGCAACACAGAATTATAAATTGGATAGGTTACTCACTCTTGCACTTTTACCCCATATGCGTATTTGATGTACCCAGCTTTACAAGTGACAAGACTTCTACCAAATTCTCAGCCTATATATACCACGGACGGCCAGCGGAACGACCTTCGGCATCCGCACAGGCCACTTGGCAAAGAGTCAACATTAATAAAATATGATAGTTTTTATTATTTTATGGCTTTTTATTTCCTGTCACCCAACTACAATAGGTTAGCGTCAGTTAATTATGGGTCTCTTTTCTTTAAAAAAAATCTTTTAATACGGCGTTTTCGGTCAGCCTCATACGTATGTTAACTACCTGAATATGAAGTATTCTTTGCCGGCAACTTGCGCAAGACCAACCGTGTCTAACTCCATGGAGCAGAGTTCTTCTTCAGAAGGAAATACGTCCTCAGCTAATCAAGAAATTCTCCGCATTTCATGGAACTCAAAGATTCACTACCGCATTAACAAGCACCGCCACTTGTCCCTATCCTCAGCCAGATCAAACCAGTCCATGCCTCTCCATCCTCCTCTTAAAGATCCACTTTAATATCATCCCCCTCTACGCAGAGGCCTTCCGCGCTGTGTCTATCCCCGGCATATGTACGTACAATCTGTGTGTCACAAGTTCCATAAATAAACATCATTACTTCCCTAAAAATTAACAGATTTTCTCTATAATGGAGACGCAGAATGTTTGCTGCGAGGTAGGATCTTTATGATTGGAAGAATTTCCACACGACTGGCAACTGTCCACTGTGCACACGGACCCGCGGTTTGAATACGCCTCTCAATATTCCGTATGTTCATGATTTCATCACAAAATTATGCAGGCAGCAAGAAGTCATACAGAAATCATAACAAAACGTTTGCAACGCTGGAAAGGGCGAAGCCAAACACAGAAAACGTAAGACGCTTAACATTGGCTTCGATCAAACCTACGAGCATTCAAGTGACTGCGCTGCATTCTAGCAAAAGTAAAATACGGTACGATAAGCAGATACGGAAGAAAATACAGCCTGAGACTTTCGTTTGCCTGGGACATGATGCTGCGTCGCTGGGTAATAGTTCCCGACATTTCGCCTCAAATACGGTGTCTCTGAACGCCAGGAACCGAGGTACAGTCACGTGACGTATAGCAGAAGAACAGAAATCTCAACTACACAGGTGCGAGTACCTCAGAACTCGCACAGTATTACCTGCTGCACAAGGTCTGGAGTGACAGACATCCTGTAAGTACTGTATATTCTATGTTACTTTACGTAACGAATAATGTGTATAAAGAATACCTCCAAATCTTAAAATATGCACAACCGACAACGACGGTAACTTCTCACAACGGACAGACCCATACTCTCGTCAGAGACGAGGCCCGAAGACTGAATGACATTAGGATTTAACAAACGAACATCTGGTAAAGGACGGACTCTCTGCCATAACGTGACACTGACTTCGACTCATGCTTCAAAGAGTTACTACATTTCAAAATATAATAAATTACAAATCAGTAGCAACAGTAATATTGGCGGCGGCGGCGGCGGCGGTGGCGGCGGTGGCGGTGGCGGCGGCGGTGGCGGTGGTGGTGGTGGTGGTGGCGGTGGCGGCGGTATTAGATGAAAACACTTAAACAAAACAAAATGCTAACGGCCTACATATATTTTTCTTCCAACCCCATGTACTTGTGCAGTACGTTGCTATGAACGTCACTAGAAGGTGTTACACCGAAAGAAAATAAATGGCATTTATAGCATAAGTCCTTCGCACGACCACGTCAAGGCCTTCAGCTAAGGCGGAAAATCCGTTAGCGGTTAGCTTTAA
Organism: Coptotermes formosanus; assembly: GCA_013340265.1. Lineage (NCBI taxonomy): Eukaryota > Metazoa > Arthropoda > Insecta > Blattodea > Rhinotermitidae > Coptotermes > Coptotermes formosanus. The sequence goes on from BLKM01001253.1 coordinate 5,605,080, forward strand.
GCAGCCCCAGGCTATAGTTATCAATTATCCTGCCACAGCCACATGACGTGCTTCATATGTGGAAGTGGCTAAACGGATCCCGCGACGCGTCGAATTGCGCGCTCCACTCTTGGCTGGCTGGTCAATCAGACACCATACACCAGCGTTTCCCAAACGTTGTGGTCCCGGAACACTTGTTATCGTACACATACTTTAGCAACGTCAGTCCTGTAACACTCCCACTCTACGCTCTGCCCACACGGTGTATTGGCGTGTTTTGTATGGATCTAAAAACAAACAGCCATTACTCCCCCGTACACCATTAACTGATTGGTTTTTATAACCGAGACGGAGTGTTTACTTTGCGGTACGGGCTGAACCTGTAGTAGAATTCAGCTTTAATTATGTGTCTTGTATAGATCTCAGATCAAATAGCGATTATGTCCCTATGCAGCATTAACTGATTGGTTTTTATAACCGAGATGGAGTGTTTGCTTCGCGGTACGAACTGAGCCTGTAATAGAATTCAGCTTAATCTCAGTCTTTAAATGTTTAATCACAAAGATATAAAATAGCAAAGAAATATCTATACACATTGTTCTCTTTGGTGTAACTTATGATTTATAACTGCAGACATGTTATGGGATTTTATGATGTGGCTTTTTCTTCAAATGCTTCAACCTTCTGCCTTCTGCAAGCAGCAATGCCATCTCATATACACTGTAGCACTGTCAGTCACTGTAACACTCCCAGTTTGGAGTTTCACAAACCGCCACCAGATGGCAAGAAAAGACAATATACAGAATTTAGCCTGACGGACGTTCGGATGGTATGTGACAAGACTAACTGCGGTATCCACGTCAACTGCGTAAACGTTCGCCGGGCACTAACACTACAGCACCATATACATATATACATATTATTTGGGTTTTCACGCTAACTGCGGGAACCACTACAAAATTACAATACCCAGACACACACATTCTTCACGTTTCCACGATAACTATGAAAATGAGTGTGTCTTGCCTGCCCGCATCGCGAGATTTCCGCGGTAACTACGTAAATGGGTGTGCCTTGCCTGCCAAGATCGCGGGCTATCCATAGTAACTGCGCACATGAAGTATACCTTGCCTCCATGGGTCACGAGTTTTCCGAAGTAATTATGTAAATCTGTGTTCCTAGCCTGCCCGGGTCGCCCGGCACCAGCATACTAGTCTTAGTAAATATTTACGAAACACGTAAGTTTTGTACTCCCTCATTTATCAAAAATCAGCGCAACGATATCTTTTAGTAGTCAAATGAAAAGTTCTTATAAAAATGCTTACATGAACAGTATCCTAAACTATGATCAAATATACTAAACTCAAATTTAATAAAAACACATGTCTTTTTTTTCTCAGTTGTTTACAGAACACCTAATAATATCTCGCGTAACACTGGCGTTCCGCGCAACACAGTTTGGGCAACGCTACCATACACATACCACGGAAGAAACACAACCTCGATGTGGGGAAAACCAGGCTCCAGGATTCCCCGTTTTCACTTCAGTAACCTCCATACTGCTGAATTCATTTAACAGTGTGTTGGGTGCTGACCTAAAAGCGGACAGTATCACATAAAAACACGAATACATTACGAATCCATTCCATGGATAATGTCGTGAGCATAAAAATAATGCTGATTTTTTAAACATCCGCTAAGTACCTGAATGTGCGCGCGCGTTAATTACATTACTGACACGCTCGTTTTCGGTTGGCCTGCAAAGTAAATCACAGAATACACAGGCAAAAAATGTAAACTTGCTAGTCAAATCGCTTGACAGTCATGTAAGAAGAGACTGAAAGTCACCGCCGACGGGGCAGCACTAATACTTCACGTCACGATGGTCTCGTATTCACATCTCGGTCCAGATATCGGCCGTCGTAATTGATCGTGAGACTGTAGTGGCGTTTCCACTGCCACAATGGTTAGCGACCGTACCACAACGGTACGTTATACATACGTACACTGCCTATCTTGATACTTCTGAACATATTCTTTGTAACACAGTAATTCTGCAGGACGGGACATTCTAAATAACGTGCGCCATACCTCAATTCATCTACCAATTATCATTAAATCATCAAGCATATTTGGTGTCTCTGAACTGAAGCCTTAGAACAGTCTACATCAGTTTCGTCCACAACACTCTGGAGCATGGAATGCGTTATTTCGTACCTCCCAAGCACTGCGTCTGCATTACAAACCACGCGATTAATTACGCTTCGAAAAAGAATCGCTCTTTGTTGAGAAAAACACAAAACACACCACAATGTTCTGTGGGCAAAAAGCAGAGTTTATAAATGCTACAGCAGGTGGCACGTACAATAACCACTAAGCTTTAAACAGATAGTTCTGTGTCAGATACAAAGTTATCAAAACGCCACGTTGTTTGCCGTCTTGTTGGATTGGATACCGTGTGGTCTGGTGTGTGTGTGTGCGTGCGCGCGCGCGTGTGTAGCGACGTTTTGGAGGAAAGGGTGGCATCAACGGGTTCCTCCGAAACGTTGGCACATGTCTTCCCAACTACACGGCGAAGCATCCCGTTAGACAGTAAATTCATGCCTTCAATTCATTGAACGTGCTGCTTTCTATCAACATACCGATCTAAACTGCTGGCACAGTTACCAACTAAAATAACCGCCGCATGAATGAAAACACAGCAGCTAAACATAATCCCACAGAAGTAATCGTCTGCCAGTCAGAACGTCCTTCCTTCACGGTGAAGGCGAACATGTACAATTTACGTCTGCGATTGCGTAACGAGTACGGAGCGCTGCTAGCACACACTTCACCGGACACTCTGTCATTTCCTTTGGAATGCCATTTTAAACTAGGCATTTCTTTGTCTTTTTCGAGGATGATGTCATCCATATTATAGTTGTACGACAAAGCCCAGTGAACAGGATTTCTACGGGCGTAGTCAATAATGTAGCATAGACAATTCAGAACAGCAGGGGCATTAAATTAAGCTTTCTTGCGGCCTGTTTATAAAATCCGATGCACGATTTATATGATATGGCATTAAATAAAGTGGGCTTCATTATGGGTCAATATTGCTAAAACCAGAAACTGCCCAGCAACTTCTACTGAAAGTCTCACACACCGAACTCAGAAAGATTAAGGCACTGATCTACGTCATGGACGAACGGATAGACGGACAGACAGACAAGACATTACCTCCATACAAGGCGTTGTTTCTTACTTTTTACTTGGTCAAGAACGTTGGGTAAGGTTACGTTTCAGACGGTAACAGAGTCACAACTGAATATTTCACACAATATGCTGCTCGTGCCTGCTTACGATCTTGAGCAGGGCTGTGCAGTCGGTACACAAAGTTCCGACTCCGACTCCTCGATTTTTAAAACTTCCGACTCCGACTCCTCGATTTTGAAAACTCCGACTCCGACTCCTTCATAAAAGCTCAATATGTATTAATAATGGTAAACTTATAAGACATTTCATCACCACCACGTGAATCATCAGGCTACTTTTTTGACTTATAACCTATATTTAAGTATAAGTCTAATGGTTCCTGTAGCCATCAGGGCTCTGGAGTTGGAGTATCTAGTTAAGATTTTAGATTGAGGTCCGAGTCGGAGTCGGTACATTTTTACCGACTCCGACTCCACCTAAAAATTCCTTCCGACTCCGACTCCACCTAAAATTCCTTCCGACTCCGACTCCACAGCCCTGATTTTAAGGTTAAAAGCACCCAGTTTCTTGTACTTCAGGCACGTTCGCATAGTCGCGAAAAGCGCCTATTGCCTTCGTCATATTATACCCATCTCGCTCCAGTCGGTAGTTCTCATAATACCAGGGAATCGAAATGTTTCATCACAGGCGCAAGAACACTTGTACCACAGTGTCTAGCGATTTAGCCAAATGTCTTTACAACTGCTCTTTTTGTTGGCTTATTACAGTTACTGTCCAAAACGATTATGCAGTTATTTTCTATTACTGATGGTGGTGGTGCTGAACACTTTTTTACTTCCTAAGGTCTAATGTTTAGTCACTTCACTGGTGCATTACTACTAATCACGCCGTACTTACAAAATTTCTAGTTATAAAATTTTGGCTATAACTCACCACATCGGAGTGGCACAAAACTGTGTGTTTATTTACCCCAGTCCAAGCGGCTTCTCCCTTGGCATGGTACGCGGTAGCTGGTATCCCGGTCACAATTCATCCCAACCTCATGATTCTCCCATCGTTTCCCCCTGTCCCTTGCAAATTTTGCCCTGTCCTAATAGGCAAAAAAAAAATTGTAAACACTACTTTCCCCACTGGCTATCAATAAACTAAAAGTAAGTCCCTCATTTGACCCGTGTAACTCCTGTGTTTCCAGTAACGAAAAGTCTCAGACAAGGGTCAAAGTCAACTCTTACTTTCAATTTACAAGTGCAAATGCTGTCAGAGTATCATTTAACAGTAGTTCCAAAGTTCTCAGAAGTCCCATTAACTCTGACGCTGACAAACTGAAACAACTGGCAAGTCCGTCTGCTACCAGCTAGCCGCCTTGTCCATCTCCTTCTAACATGTCCCATCTCCCTTCATCTGATATTGCCCTAACACTGCTGTCTCACTGCTGTCACATGTCCTAATTACCTGCAGTTCCATACATTTGTCCAACTGCCTCAATCTGATTACCTTGTTTCGATACAAATTTATAATACAAAATGTCGATGGTAAATTAAAAAATTAGTCTCCGTGATCCGGTTAAGTTCGTAAGTCTGTGCGCATGTATCAGCGCGGCTCCCTCTTGATGGATTTATGTGAAATTTAATATTACGGGCTATTATAAAAATTTGTCGAAACATTCCAGAGTTTGCTAAAATCAGGCAGTTTACATGACGACCTACGTACGTTGTATTGTTGCAGGCGACATTAAATCGCCATAAAACCGCTCTCTTCTTACGAAATGGTATCAGGCTGCTTGGATGGCACATGAGGTATAAACATTATGCGAACGCGTCACAATGCTACGTTATATATGCACTGCCTGGCGTGTTGATGGTATAATTCTTTCTTATCCCCACGGCCCATACAACAAAAGGGTTACGACACACAACGCATTAGTCCACCACGAATCCCTCGTCTCGTGTTAAAAGAAAGGGGCTAAGAGCAGCCTTACGTATCGGCCCCCCCCCTTTTTTTTTTTGCCTGAAGAGCGTCACCAACCCAGTCTCTGAAACTCGGCGCTTTTATTAATTTAATACTCGTATTAGTTATCATCTGTTAATGTGAGACGATGGACGAAGTCCATGAAGCAGATGATTCCAAAAGTGATGCAGGCTACCACCGTCATAACCTTGAAGACTTACGTACATATACGGTAACTGCAAATGTCTTCTGGCCTTCACCTTGGGCTTCGTCAAATAGTGCACTTACCTCCGTCAGCATATTCCGCCTCCTAATCGAGACTTCAACCCAGCACATCCCAAATACGAAGCATGAATATAACGCCGATCATTAAATAAAATGAACCTGGATTTCCCTAACTACATGCGCGGTGACGTAGAGAGAAATCCACAGCACAACGAAATCTTACAACCCCGAGTCTCTGTGGGTGGTTGACTTTTCCATATCGCGGCCTTCTGCTAAAGACAAAACGTGTGGTGTGGTACATGGTTGGAAGTGTTTTTGGATTCCTTAACACGCTGTTAATTCTTAAGGTCATATAGCGTCAGTGCTTTATGGCTGGATACGAATCAGCTGCGGAGTAGCGAAATGATAGGAACTGGGAAAATCCGAAGTACTCGGAAAAAACCTGCCCCAGTGCCACTTTGTCCACCATAAATCCAACATCGCCGGGCCTGGAATCAAACTCGAGCCTCTGTCGCGCCTAACCGTCTGAGACGCTGACCATCCTGGTACGTAGTTTGTAACGTTTCCAGGAAACATGCGGCTCCATCTTCAGGATATAAAACCACAGTTTGTATTAATCACGTGAATTGTATTTACACAGTATGTCTTTACCAGATTAGTATAATCAAATGACGCCCAATACTAAAACACTACAGATCAGATACTGCACTGTACTTACTTCCCGGATGACCTTAAATATCGCCTACTTCCTTCATTATAAAGACAAAATAAAATTACGAGCTTTCAAAATGTAAACACGGTGGCTGTAGTCTTCTGGTATTTGACATCTCGCTGTTTGGTACATACTGTATGTACCAACGTTTCACGTGAACTTGATACGTCGATAACTCCATCGAACTATGGCTGGGGCAGCAGTTTGCTACATAACGTCGGTACATTTACCTGACTACACGGTGTCATATCCCAGAAGACACCAATCTTCATAGTCACCGCTAGGCGAACTTCAAGTCCACCATAAAGCATGTTTAAGCTCAATTTTCGTTACAGCTAAAGGCCACCTATTTCTGTAAGGTTTTTATCAAAGTACAAACTTAAACCTGCAACAATGGATCTGTTTTTACGTAGCTATTGGAACCGAATCGGGGCACGCGGTGGCGCAGTTGGTTGAGGCACTGCGCTACAAGCCGGAAGGTCGCGGGTTCGATTCCCAATTGTAACATAATACTTTCGGTCGCACTGTGGTCCTGGGGTCGACTCAGCATCAAACAGAAATGAGTACCATGAATATTTCCTGGGGACGGGGGGGGGGGGGGGGTGGGGTTAAAGGCGGCTGGTGCGTAGCGCTGACAACCTTACCGCCTTCATGTGCTGACTGTCTAGAAATCTGGAAGCCTCAACCTCCTGGAACCCTCTGGGCCTGTCCAGGCCTGTATGAGATAGTTTCACCTTTACTTTTACTGAAACCGAATTCAGATACTAAAGCGACCTACCAATGGGCCCTGTATAGCAATATCGAAAAGCCAGAAAAAATTCACGATACAGAATTACTACAAAATGGTCTGCTACTTCTGCGAAACTTCTCACACAGCGGGTCACGCACCTTCGGATGAGAAACCTAACAATTACGAATCAATACGACTGCGCTATGTCGAGGGCTCTTCCAACGTATTGCATCGCAACTCCGAAGGATTAACGCAAACAGTATTAGAACAGATCCGCAGCTGGGATTTGAAGTGGCAACACCGCAAATGTTAGTTGCGTTACCGTTCACACCCACTTCCTTGGTCAAATACAGCACCTGAAATAACTATAGCGGACAAACGCACGGCGTGAGAAAGTAAAATACAACTGACGTATCACATGTGGGTATGTATGTTCATACTGTTACGTTGAAAACCCCGTATTTTCTTAAGCCTGCTCAACAAAACAGAGTCCTTGCCGGCATATCACTGCCCTACTCACGAAAGTTCACGCCTTTTATGGAACCAGACAGTTCATAATCCCGTTCGAAAGAAATTGCCACTGAACCTTACGCTCAGACAGATGAATCACACACGCACTTCTGCATTGCGTTACATCATTACGAATGTCACGTTTATTTTTGTTCCGTTACTAGCGTATAATTTATCGACGAGTTCGTATTGATAAAATTCTGAACATATAAAAAACACTAATCAGCAATAAACTGCACAGAGAGTTTTATCATCAATTGTAATACACTCCTACATGTTTCGACCCTGCTGGGTCATCATCTTCAGGGAGAACCTTTTGTTACCGTTACACTGGGGTTGCACTTTATAGTTGAGTGAGAATGTGCTGTTGACTGTGTACTGTGTACTGTGTACTGGAGCCGTGAACTCTCCGGTACCGCAGAGAGTTCACGCCTCCAGTACACAGTACACAGTCAACAGCACATTCTCACTCAACTATAAAGTGCAACCTTAGTATAAAGATAACAAAAAAATCTCCCTGAAGATGACCCAGCAGGGTCGAAACGTGTAGGAGTGTGTTACAATTGATGATAAAACTCTCTTTGTGCATTTGTTGGTGATTAGTGTTTTTGTATAATATAGTGCACGGACACGGAACACATTAAATTTCTGAACATATCGTCCTGTACGTTACATGGGGCTCTCACAATACCAACAACGCGAACTACTGGCTTCTAACACGTGACATCGTAACCCCGGAACTGGCAACCTGCGGCCTGCCGAAGCTGTCTGCGGACCGCGACAGTTTTCGAATACATTTAACTTATGCTCCCCTGTCAGAATAACGAAGATTTTTTTTAGTGAAATCGCGAACGTCACACGCATGGTTGAATTTTGTAACAATTATCTAAGTTGTAGCGGACTTCGTGCATACTGCATGGAGACATTCTATGTTCGAAACTTTACAACGGAAAGGGTGAGAAAAATATGGAACGGTGACCTGTACCATCATCCTTGCTCTTTAAGCTTCAAGTATGTTCTAATAATAATAATAGTAATAATAATAATAATGATAATAATTATTATTATTATTATTATTAAGGTGTATTTGTCATAATTTTATAAAATGGAATTTTTCCTGAAGCAAATACGACTTCTACTGTTAAACATTAGTCCGCGGCCAGTGCGGGGTTTGCAGGTTTTCAAATGGCCCTTGTGCAATAAACGGTTGTTGCACACTGTCGCAGTCTTCTGTCCTGAAGCTGGAGGCAGTAGATTCATCCTAAACGTTGGTAAATTGTTGCCACGCCACACGACCACATCTCAGAAGACGTATTCTTCGGCACTGTAGTAACTGAAGATCTTGTTTATACTATTTATAAGATGCGATTAGCTGGGATAATCAGTCAATATTTGACTGGCTGTGGATTGAAAGACTGGGGTTCCACACTCGGCAGGGGCAAATGTTTCCCTTCGGCACGCCATTTACCTCAGATGAGTCGAGCCCCCTACTCAACGGGCATCGGGGATAAATCAGCCGCAGTGTGAAAGTGACTCACCTACATCGGCGGCGAAGGTTAAGGGTGTGTCGATCCTTGGCTTGGTGCCATAGATATGTAACTACTTTCGCTTCACCTGCTTTACATTAAGATGTCCGTTATTCTGCAGTTTCAGTTTCCTTCAAGGTCTATGGGCACAGACCTGAAACTAAGTATTTTAAATCGAAGTGGTAATTATATGTACCACCTGCTTTAACCCTTTAAAGACGAAGCGTATCTGTTTTATATACGGACTCAGTGCGTACCGCGCTGTAAACACTCTCCACTTCGGTTATAAAAACCGATCTCTTAATGTTTTATAAGGCAAAAGTTGCTGTTTGTTCTGAGATCCGTACAAAACACATAAACGCAATGTGGGCACCACGTAGAATTTTTTAATGTTAAACCTGGTCGTATGTAAAGTAACCGCTAGACTTTAAAAGGTTAACACTCAGCAGCTCTGCATTTTGCACACGGCGTGCATTTACGTATTTCGTACGACTCCCACAACAAACAGCAATTATTTCCCTAAACAGCATTAACCAGGTGGTCGTGCAATGCGGTGGGCCGGGACAGCGTGGTCAGAACAGCGACTCGCTACGGGGCTGGACGGTCGGGGGATCCAATCCCGGTGGGAACGAGATTTTCCGCACCCATCCAGACCGGCCCTCGGGCCCACCAAGCCTCCTGTACAATGGGTACCGGGTCTCTGCCGGGGGTAAAGCGGCCGTGGCGTGGGGCTACCCACCCCACCCCTTCTCACGCCGAGGTTAACGAAACTAAACAGCTTTTTAACCTTTTACAGCCTAGCGGTAACTTTACATACCACCAGGCTTAACATTAAAAAATTCTACGTGGTGCCCACATTGCGTTTATGTGTTTTGTACGGATCTCAGAACAAACAGCAACTTTTACCTTATAAAACATTAAGACACTGGTTTTTATAACCGAAGTGGAGAGTGTTTACAGCGCGGTACGCACTGAGTCCTTAGATAAAACAGACACGCTTCGTCTTTAAAGGGTTAAATATTATTTAAATAAACATCACGCTTCAAATGAATGTGATAATGAAATATGAAACGACCGTGATCTCAACGACACTGACGATCTGATAAAAAGACGCGCCAAAAAGTATGTCATATTACACGGAATCCCGAAATTCCAAAGTGATACACCGGGACATACAATACCACTTCTACGTAATATTACAGATACGGAAAATTGGACATCTTTTACGTCCTTCATGACTGTTCTCAGTTCTAAGCCCCAGCAGCACGTCAAGACATGCCACAACCTGCCCATCTACTCATTCTGCAAGAAACTGCTACAGCAACATTAAATGAACCACGGAACGCGACTACTACAGGAAATTACGCCGTCGCATTCCTGAAGACATTAATCTTGCCTGGCCCAATAATTCAGTTAAAACTGATGTGACCCGTACAACAGATATCGCTATTACATATTAACCCTTTAAAGATGAAGTGTATCTGTTTTATATAAGGACTCAGTGCGTACCGCGCTGTAAACACTCTCCACCTCGGTTATAAAAACCAGTCTCTTAATGTTTTATAAGGCAAAAGTTGCTGTTTGTTCTGAGATCCGTACAAAACACATAAACGCAATGTGGGCACCACGTAGAATTTTTTAATGTTAAACCTGGTGGTACGTAAAGTTACCGCTAGGCTTTACAAGGTTAAACAGCACTTTACTACGAAATTATTACAGCTACATTGGAGCCTCTTCGAAGTAATAACCATCGACAGCCACACGTCGCCATAAGCCCGCCAGGCCTCGAAGCATCCCCAGACATTTTATGTAAGCGTTTAAGTAACTCCGCCATCTTGTCCATACATCACACGTAACAGAAGGATTCTGCTGCAATTTTCTTGTTTCACTCCAAATTTTACGCTTACTCGTCGCATATGTTCTTTGCCAAGCATAATTGCGGCGACGTACACAAGAAATGCGTGTAGGTATAACGTATCAACATTGCGAGTTCAATTCTTTGCAACCTGGACTCCTCTCGCATGACCGTAACATTTAATCCACTGGGGTCACACTTCTATTGTACATATATGGAGTGTGCTGTATGAAACGCCACCCATTATTTCAATACTACTTTTGACTTTTTTCCAAGATACCAACAACGTGACAAAAATGCGTAACTACAGCACACGGTGAAAATGTCCCCCCCCCCCCCCCGTTTGAAGACAAGCATGCGCAATTTTCGCAGTGTTTTCTGCAACTTTTCGAAGAGTTTTTGGTCCGTGTCGGCAACAGCCTGTTCAGTGGTACGTTGAAGGTCCACCAGGCTTCTTTGGTTATTGCCGTTGACTCTTTGCTTAGGAAATTCTCACAGAAAGGATTCAGACGGCGCAAGATCTGGATATAGTGGTGGCCAAAGACCACGACACCATCGACAATAATGAATTCTTGCTGCTGAACAACGGGACTGAAGCTGATGTACTGATTGGTAAAGAAACGGCTGTAATTTCTGCTGTCTGGCTGCTCGACGACTTGTCGTAAACAGACGAACTTCCCTTGACAATCTACTATCAAAAGACATTCTGGTAAAAATATTCTCCCAAGCACCAAATTACAACTTTACAATATTACATCCCAAACAGCACTTAAATAGGCAGTGTAGTTTGTGTTTTGAATAAAAAAGAATGTCAACTATTAGAAACAGCACAAATGAAATTTTTGAGATCACTTTTAGGACTCAAAAGGTAGGACCATCAAAGGGAAAAAAAAAATCGAGAAAAACTACAAGTATAACACACGGCAGATGAAATCCTGAGCCACCACAGGAAGTGGTTACATGTTAAAAGCATGGAACACTCACGAATACCCAGTACGGCATTGCAACACAAACCAAAAGGCAAACGCGACATAGATCGACCAAAAACAAGATGGAGAGATGAACAGGATCTTCAAGATTAAATTTTCACAGGACAGGATCCAGGTGTCCTATATCTGTTTACGTTCACGATGATGATGATGAATCTTCTTAAAAGACTTGCGTGGCGATCGGGTCAGTGTTTCTTCAACAAAGCGGACCATATACCGTTAGAGCTGTCACAGTCCTAACAGTTTCCTGTCGCACACACTCCTCCCCCTAATGCTGTCGTCTTAGATGGAACGGATGTACGTACATGGCGAAATGCTTCAATAACTGCAGCAAAAGACGTGTTTGCAAAATAATGTTCGAATATGAACACCATTTTTTTTAATATCAGGTTTTCGATTACAGAAGTTCCACGCAACTGAATCAAGGCAGTGAACGTGCGCTGAACCATTCGGGGGGCAACTTCTTATACGCTTCTTTCAGTATTTATACATGTCCGCTCTGTGAGCTGCGTGTCATATAGTACACTCTGCATTATACAACGTTACAGCTATTATTAGGGCATGTTGTTACGAGCATGTTACTTTGAAAACACTATTTCTGTGCCTAGGCTGACACTGCTTTATTACATTCACTGGTCACGCATAAACTAAAAATTTCAGCCCGACGAAGTATCTTATAATTTCTGACTTAGAAATAATTCATTCAACAATTCACATGCATATTCATAATCCATCCACAAACCAAAATCTCATATTCCTAGATATACGCAATAAATATTACGTACAACGACGGCACGTTTTTATATTCCTTAATCTTGCATCATATAGATGGCAAGATAAAACAGATAACTGCACAGGAAGGCCGTGATTTCACAGTACGAAGGCTTCGTCACCGATTACGTCACACCAAAACAAATTCCAATCTACAGTATGTGGCGCCATATTGTTATGTAATTATGATCAAGCCCGCGACAGTAACTAGCAACAATCATGACTATGTGTTTTTGCCTTGTTGCCCGTCATGCACAATGCATCGTAACTTCAAACTTTCATCCTGTTGAAAACAATAAGCATTAAACTCCATTACTCTATTTTTGTCTCTACTATCCGGCATTCAAATCAGTCTTCTTTGCGCCACATTATGTGCCATCGTCCATGGCCTGTCGAGCTTGACCATATTTTTCGCAATTATCTAGTAAACGGCACAATTTTCGGAAAAACAAATAAATTTCACATGATACGTATTTTGGTTTTCTCTAAAACTTTTATTCGGAACCTTTTCCATTCCAGGAGGAATTCGGGCAGATATTATCATAAACGTATCCAGCTCTTCAAGTGAAGTGCCCGACATATTCGTCCGATTTTCACTAAGCGTGAATTTTCTCGACATATTCTAACAAACCTTCCCAACATAAAATTTCACGAAAATCCGTTCAACAGGAGCCGAGTTGCTACATGCGGACGGCCAGACATGACAAGCTAACAGTCGCTTCTTCGTAACATCCCAAACGCGCATAAAAAAATTTCTTCTCGACACTATGTCAGCACAACGGAGAGTAGTCTGGCTGCAACTGGAAGATTCTTCAGCGGTAACTATTTCACTTTGGTGATAAACGGTCAATATCAGAAACTGGGCGTGTAATCTCGTAATTTCATAGCCACATCTCGTATAAACGTAGTAAAACATCTGCCAACATACTCGCATTTTAAATCCCTCTAACAAAATATTCGATTCATCTTACACGATTCATATAAAATGTCGCCATCTTCCGATGTGTTTAAATGGGTACATAAGCCAGTATAAACTCACATTACACGAATATGTAATACGATTAACCTGAATTACTCAGCTCGCACCGCGCAGTGAACACACCTGTCTCCGTTATAAAAATCAGTTAGTGCTGCAGCGAGAAATAATTTCTGTCTGCACTGAGATTCATATAAAACACATAAATGCACTACGTGGGCCGGAAGTTGAATTTATGAATGTTAAACTTGGTAGTACATAAAGTAACCACCAGACTTTAAACAGATGATGGTCGTTTATGATTACTAACCGTAAAGTAGTACTACTGCGTCTTATACAGGTAAAGAAAATCTCAAACCGATCCCCAACACACGGCAAGCTTCAGCCTTGCATTTCCTCATATTCATAACTACCGCATGTTAGAGCTCGTAACTGAAATGGCCTCCGAATTTCAGGCATCCTTGACACGTGGTACACAGACTTTTACATTCTGTTCGAAGTTCTTGTGTAGAAGTTGCCCACACTGCACGCCCAATGAAACGGCCGCTGTATGACCCATACACCAACAATACTACTGTCGCGCGTACGATTACACTGAAACACTTTTGTCACACGGTCCAGCTTAATCTGCTGCCCGACAGAGACATGAAGCACAGCGCAACGTAAATTTGTTTTGTTCGTGAGTATGCAGTACTGTTTAATAAGTGGGTTTTCATTGTGGAAACCGACACAAGGAATAAATCGTACGAAAAGCATCGTGGAAATTTAAAATACCGTTTCCGGTGTTTCCGTTCCTTCGAAACCAAGCACGCATGAGAGCCGAAGAAGTCACTTCAAACACCTACTCGAACATGCGGTATACATATTATGCATACACACTGCATGCGGAAATGTGAGGTCGTTAAGTTTGCCGTGTGGGTTCGGTTTTGAACTGAACTCCCTGTACATATTCGAAGTACACCGAAAAACTTTAAATGGTTTTTTTGCCATCAAGAAACATACTGGTCAAAGGTGTTTGGAGTCGGTACACAAAACCGCCGACTCCGACTCCTCAGTTTTTAAAAATCCGACTCGGACTCCAATTCCAACACCGACTCCTCCATAAAAGCTCAACGTGTATTAATAATGGTAAGCCTATAAGACATTTCATCACCACCACGTAAATCACCAGGCTACTTTTTAGACTTATAACCTATATTTAAGTAAAAGTCTAATGGTTATTGTAGCTATTAGGGCTGTGGAGTTGGAGTATCTAGTTAAGATTTTAGACTGAGGTCGGTGTCGGTATATTTTTACCGACTCCGACTCCACCCAAAATTCCTTCCGACTCCGACTCCACAGGCCTGTTGGTGACACTACTAAAATTATAAGTTCTCACCTGAATTTTCATTCAAAAACATTCGTGCAATAAAAAATGCATGCACCCATAAAGTACGCGGGCACGCGAGCAAGTGGCGATGGTCTTCACTTGTACTCGGGAGATGCCCGTTCAAATCTCCGCCAGGACACTTGCTATCCTGACTGCTTCGTGGCCTTCCTCGGTCTCTCCACGCAAATGCTAGGGTTATACCTCGATTAGGCCAGGGCCCTTCCAAAACCTTTCCAATTTACTATTCACCAATCACAGAACTACAAACTCTACAGTGTCTACGACATTAGCAGCGTCTTAAAGTAAACCACAATGGTTTATGCACCTCAGCAACCCGACACATATGAAGATGGCCCAATTTCAGACGAAACATGCACAATGTGTTTATTATTTTACTGACGTCACTGAAAATATGTTTATCTGTGGTTACATATAGCTGATATATGAATATACGGCATAGTGGTAATATTACATCTTCAGTCTTTGGTTTGTCTGGACTGAAACACGCCTACTGCCAAATTAATTTTTCTGGATGAAAAGAGAGAGAAATTTTTCAAACAACCGACACTTGGAACTCGTCCAGACTTCGACGATACGCACTATATGAGGTACTACGGACGCGGCTTGTCGTTGCCTTTCCCTCAACTCTGCGCATGTTTTGCCTTAAAACCGCCACTAATGGAACCTTGACAAGGGCATAAGGGCCTTCGAACGTTTCTCAGACAGAACGGGATATTGCGCAATAGTCCCATCGCTGAAAAAACATGTCAGGACTGGCGTATCAGCATTGACACGGAAATAACTCCAATCGTGCCCGCAGCAAAGGCAGGAATTCTACTTCTGTCTGCAGTCCACAGCGGAGACGGGTTTTGCTTCCAAAAGCGACGCTCCAGCCCGACCTGAACCCTTGTTCTTACGCAGTTTTCGAAACACCATGAGGACCAGGCGCGCTCAAAACCAAGATATGAATACCGTAAATCATTAAAATGTGCACAGAAATGTGCTCACGACAAGAACAATATGAAGAAATTAATTTTTAACATATATATGAACCTCCGACAAGGTCGGACTACATGTTTGACATATATAACAAACAATTAACCTTTTAAAGACGAAGCGTATCTGTTTTATATAACGACTCAGTGCGTACCGCGCTGTAAACACTCTCCACTTCGGTTATAAAAACCAATCTCTTAATGTTTTATAAGGCAAAAGTTGCTGTTTGTTCTGAGATCCGTATAAAACACATAAACGCAATGTGGGCACCACGTAGAATTGTTTAATGTTAAACCTGGTGGTACGTAAAGTTACCGCTAGGCTTTAAAAGGCTAATGACATCGCCCTCCTCAAGCAAATTTAACCACCGCCCAACGTAGTACCACAGAAACAGTATAAACGAAATAAATATACAGTAGCCGTCTCTACAAAATTCGCCTAAGCTACCCCAAGTTTCATCATTTGAAATATTACGTTTTATTATATATATATATATTCAACACACGTACACAATTATTTAAATTTAATAAATTATACAAATAAACATTTTTATGAACTTCATAAATTATTATTCCTGAAGCTGCGTCTTTTATGTCATGCACATTATATAACACCACTTTCGTACGGTTCGAGATCTCTAACTACCAACGCAGCCGTAAACATCCGCTTTTTATATTTTTGTAATCGGCCTGAAGCTGGCTACCATCATTAGCCGAAACATACAGCTGGTTCTATTTGTAAAATAAAGTTGCGCTTAGACTGAGTATATTTGCACTTCCTGTCATACTGTAAACACAACGAGGATGAATCACCTTACGATTAAGAACTGCACACGCAGTTCTCCTCTACGAACTCCTTACGCCAACGAGGCCAACTGAAAGGAACACGCAGATCAGAGGGCAACACTGAAACTGACTTTATGGGACGTGGTTATAATTATGTGAACTGGACTAAACTGATTCAAAATAGGTCAGAATGCGGATGTATGTGGGGACGGCGATAAACCTACACGTTTGTTAACAGTTAAGAGCGTAACACACGGAGTACTCACGGAACACTTGGCACAAACTAAACAGGTAGTTCCCACAGGCATATAACAGAAAAACCTGGGCATATTCCACGCGCACAAATCAGGAATGGGTACTGGTTTGATAACAGCTATATACATAGGGTTTTCGTCAAACACAATGGACCAAAAATTATATTTTAAACGCTCTTGCAAACGAATGGACAAAACATGCTCAAATTTTGAAACCCCTCTGTATTAAATGGAACACGTCTCAGTAGACTACAATGAGTAGTTTGGACTCTCAGAATTCTGTTACGTGGTATTAAGTTCAATGTGTGTGCCCCTTGCAGCGCTGTACACATCAAGATACTGAACCAATTCCCGCCAAACCTGATCCACTGTTACCGGAATTACTCACTCGACTACCGTCTTGATGCTGGCTTTCAGCTCTTCCAGACTGGGAATTTTCGTTTAAATAGATGCAGTTCCTCACATAACCAAAAAGTTAAATATAATCAATGGTGTTAGATCAGGACACCTACACGGCCAAGAAGATCACAGACCCCCACACAGTATTTCTGGTTCAATACTTCACAAGCAGTGTAAACAAAATGCAGGAATGTATAACCCAATTCGGAAATTTTGGCACGCTCTAACGTAACGTAGCAAAGGTCTACCTAACGCAGCCACGTACCAATCAGGAGCGATCGCGTAATGTTCATAGCTTCTCGGCTCTTTAAGCGGCTTGATATCATTCCACTAAAGGCAGAGCTTTTACGGCGATTTAATGTCGCCAGGAACAATAAAACGTACTCAGCTCTACACGTAAAGTGCCCGATATTTTCGCCCCATTCAACCGAATTCGGATTTTCTCGACAAATTTTCCTAAGTCCCCGATGTCACAGTTCATGGCATCCGTCCATTGACAGCAGCAATGATACATGCGGATACACGGACGGACGGATATGACGAAGCTAAAAGGTGGTGTTTGCGATTGTGCGAACTTGCCTAAAAAAGACTGGATCATTTACGTCATCCTTCACTAGTGCACACCACACATACACTTCCAGTCCGCCTAGTTCATAGACATGGCAGTTTTTGAGAAGTGAAAACACGCTGTGCAGCCCGAATTATTTCTACCTTGACGACGAAGGCAGACGATTCCTCCGAAACATCGGTATTTATCTGTCAGACCACACGTCACAAATCCAAAGACGGCATATGCATAATTATCGCTATGAAGAACTCGAATTTAAAATTAAGATATTTTTCGTCCATTCTGTATATATTTTACTGTGTACATGAACTCAATTTACTTCAGACTTCCTAGCTAGAATTAAATTTGTCTAGCGACAGGGACACGTCATTACAAGATCATACCCGCCAGCCCACGGCGGTAGGCCTAGCACCTTGTCAGAAGGTGGTGGGGCCAGCGGTGGAAGGGGCGGAGCCGGAGCTGGCACCTGTTGCTGCTGTCGATTGTCGTCCATCGCCACCACATCTATAATACTGGGATCCATTTCCAAAATCATTTTCAAATCTTCGTCTATGCCAATATTAACTCGAACAGTCGCCGGGATTTCTTTACTCGCAACAGGAGAACCTGCCCATGATGATCGTGTTTCAGGCGCAGGATGCAAGTCTACGGCCACACCAGCCGCTGCAGGAGCGCTACGGCAATGCTGATGATTTGGCACGCAATTTCCAACAACAAGATGGGTACCACTGTTCGTCAAATTACCAGAAGATGAGTACGTATTAGAGTAACCACAATAACTCGACGCTGTTGTTACGACTGGTTCATTCATAATACGATCCATTCTTTGAATTATATCTTCAAATTCACTTAATTGCTCGTTCGTGGTCAATATACTACACTCGTCACTAATTCTCGAACGTGGACCGCCGGAAGGATGTGTAGATGCAGGTTGGAAAGCAACCTCCATCTCAGATTCACTTATAAGACGTTCCTTCTATACCGTCACAGCTCAAGAAAACGACAACGACACTACGTTTTCGCGATTCTTCTGTACGCACGTAAGCTTGTACTCAGTCTGAGTGTTTGAGACGTGAAGACGCGAGTTGGCTATTTTCTGCCCAAGCACGCCAACTTAACTAATTTCTTCCCGTACTTCGCCAGCCCAAGACTCTTGAGTCCACTCCAACTTTTCGGGTGAAACTTGCTGACGCAAGCGGCAACAGTCACACTCCAGTGTCGCCCTGCTTCGAATTAATAACAGTGAGTCCGGTAAGAGAACTGTCGACTGAAAACGCAACATTAAAAGTATGGCTGTTCCTGTACTTACGTACTACGTTATAAAAACATATGGGGGAACGGGGGTACAGCTTTACCTCGACACTAGACGGTGAGTGGTCAGCTTCACCCCCCGGTGCTTGCCTTATGGGGAAAGGGCTAAGTTATCTAATGGATAAGAGTAATGCTGACCCCCAGAGCCAGTCTGGGCGATTGGAGATGAGAGAAATCTCTTGCTCGCAATGTAAACCGAACCCTGACCCCTCGGTCTGGACCACAGCCTAGTCAGTACACTAAGCTATCCCGGCTCCTTAACAATTTATTAAATTAACTTTTACGTACAAAATAAATACATTCTCTCAAAGCATGCGACTACATAACTGCAACGTACGTAAAAACTGAAGTTATAAATAAAAAATAAGATACACGGACGTCACGGTTAAGTGGGTTAAAACTCCCACTTCGCATTCTGGAGATGCCAGGTTCCAATTTCCGGCCGGACTCGACTTTCTTCATTGTTTTCCTGAATCCCTCCAGGCCAATGTCTGCACAGAAGGCTATCCCAAATTATGCCACGACCGCTTCCTTCTACATCCCTTCCAAACCATTTTTCCCTCGACAACCTAATGCTCTACGCTATATGGGCTAAGTCACTGACGTTGTCAATTAAACTACATATAAATAAATAAATAAATAAATAAATAAATAAATCAGTCGGCATACTGGGTGGCTTTTTTCCATGCCACCAATATGCCCTTAAAGACGCTGTACGTGGATACGTAGGAACCTTTACAGAAGAACGTAAAAAGGGTGACAGACAGCACAAAATTTTAAATTTATTCACACGAAAATCGACTAAGATACAGGCATAAAAATAAAACACAAGCTCGTGCATAAAGCAACTGTGAGATAACAAGCATGCCGAAATAAAACGCTTTCAAATTGACAGAAAAATGGTCTATTGAAGGCTGTTACTTTCAAAAAACAGTACCAATTATGAATCAAAATTCGGTGGCAAAATGCAAGCTATAAAGTTAACTCAATCTCGGGGGTGTCGTTCATACACTACTTTCTCGTCATCGCAATGATATGCATAGTTCTACTTTTCAAAGTAACCCTCCTTTGCAAGAAGTGAAGCCCTCCTAGGGTGCTGTTAAAGACTGGGGTCGTCTAGGGCCTTATGCTGTCGCTGGACAAAAAGTTCCCAATGTTTCGAAAGGCCGTAGTGCCTTCATCTTCAGGGTAAATCGGTCCCACATGAAGAGAGTAACGTTTTTCTTATGGAAGCGTCCAAAGACTCAAAATCGAAGGCAAACAAACAAGCAAGAACTTTATGAATTGTGACGCAATGCGTTTTAGTAGGCTGCTTCCATCGACACGTTGGTACCCATCTACCAAACTACACGTCGTCATACACCAGATGATACCGATCTCCAGCCACAGTAGTTTACTTGGAGACCTATACACATTTATGATAATATCTTGCCGAATTCTTCTTAGATCGAGAAATTTTTCTGACAAAAGACGTACAGGAAACTCAAAACACACATTTTATGTTCAATAACTTTTTTCCCGAAAATCGTGTCCTTTATGATATAATGAGGAAAAATACGGTACAGCCAGACGGACCACAGATGACAATATAAAACAGTGCATGCACGTTGCATGCTGGATAACTAAGGTAACAGACACACACTCAGAATATGTAATATTTCTTGCTTTTCCACGGCAACAATGTTTACGCGAATGCGCCTCAATGTTACTTCACACGTACATTGACTGCCTTGCTGTTTCTGGGGTAGATGTTGCTATCAACAACTTAAGTTCTCAGCGTTGCAACACAAACGCAACAATACCTTCCCATCGCTCTGTTGTCGAGCTACAGAATACTCCGTACTGCTGTTACCAACAATAAGTATTAACCTTTTAAAGCCTAGCGGTAACTTTACGTACCACCAGGTTTAACATTAAAAAATTCTACGTGCTGCTCACATTGCGTTTATGTGTTTTGTACGGATCTCAGAACAAACAGCAACTTTTGCCTTATAAAACATTAACAGATTGGTTTTTATAACCGAAGTGGAGAGTGTTTACAGCGCGGTACGCACTGAGTCCTTATATAAAACAGATACGTTCCGTCTTTAAAGGGTTAAACATTACAAGTGTGTCTGTATTCTCGCCTTAGTCATCCGGCTTGCTAATCGCACCTTTTCTGCGTAATATTTTACTGTCATCTGTGGCGTGTCTGGCTCTATCATATTTTTCCATCTTATCTCACAAACGGCACGATTTTCTAAAAAAAGGAAATTTTCTGAACATAAACTGCGTGTTTTGATTTTTTCTGCATCCTGTCTGAAACATTTCTCATTCTAGGAAGCATTCAGACAGATATAAAAAATGCACAGAGGTCTTCATGTAAAGTGCCCGTTATTCGCGTCACATTTTAATCAAACTTGAATTTTCTCGACAGATTTTCTAAGAACCCTCGAATATCAAATTTCACAAAAATCCGTCCAGTGGGAGCCGAGTTGCTCCATCCGGACGGACAGACATGCCGAAGTTAATAGTCGCTTTGCGCGATTTTGCGAACGCGCGTAAGAATGTTCACATCTATCTGGCTCCATTAAACCGAT
The DNA here is from genome assembly GCA_013340265.1 of Coptotermes formosanus. Lineage (NCBI taxonomy): Eukaryota > Metazoa > Arthropoda > Insecta > Blattodea > Rhinotermitidae > Coptotermes > Coptotermes formosanus. The sequence goes on from BLKM01001253.1 coordinate 5,626,756, forward strand.
CACAGTGCCCTGAAAAACAAAGCTTTCCATCCTAAATTTTGTTACTATGTACGGGTCTGTTAAACGAGGGAAATTCCGTGTCCCGTGTGCCAACTACAGTGCGAATACTTTGTCGAGTCTACACAGTATTAAGGAGCAACACACACCCCTTGCTCTATTTCCCTCCATCCACCCCCCCCCCCCCCACAAGTATCCAACACGCTATACACACCTAAATTGAACATGCCCGCAAATCCCTCCCACGTTTAGATATTACTGATTTTTATGAGTTTCCCAAAATTTTTTGCTCGCGGGCCCCTTTTGGCTAGTAAAAATAACCACGGATCCTCACATCCTTGCTCACGTAAATACAGAACGTCCAGGTGACAGGTCTCCAAAATTAAAAATTTATACCTCAGAACTGATTATACGCATGTTATATTTACAATTACCCTCTCCAGACTGACACAAAAAATAACTGAATAATAAAGTCTCACTATTTGAGTATACATTTAATGTTACGTCATATGCTACTAGTGTTACAAATCCTGCTGTTTATTCATCTCACAAAGACCTTTATGGTGGGACTGATTGTAAACAACCTAATTCTCGTGTCGGGTGCGACATCCAGCATGTAAAGATATTCCAATGTTTCTGCCGCATATCTTGAAAATCCAACGTCGCAGATAAGTTTTGGGAAACAGAAGAAGTTTCAGCACTGCACATTTAGACTGCAAATCTTCCTCTATTTTGTTCTGGAACAAGTAACGTACAAATACAAGTACTACCGCTAGCCCTGACACGTCGGTTGATTCAAGTTGCAACGAAAAAGCAAAACTGGATTTAAGTCGCGACACCGATTGTTTCCCTACACCTGCTGCCAAATCTTGAATGCGACGTTTAACAGTACTGTTAGATAAATGAACTGTTTCCGAGTTTCTTTTTCGACTGTTCGCGAAGCACACAAGTTGTCACTTCCCCCGCAGAGTCTAATTCGGGTTTCTGCAACTGTATGGGCTTCTCCTGCACGTGCAATACTCACTCTGTGCGAGGCCTCGGTAGCGTTTTCATTAACAATTTTTTAACTTTTCAGCATAGGGCTCTGACAGTTTGTTAATGCCTCAAGCTTACGTTTCAAACAAAATACCTTTGCCCTTACTTTCAGGGTCACCAGCCATCACGATGTCTACGAAGTTTGGCAGGTAACAAAGTACTGTTTGGTAACACGTTGTTGCACAAGACGCATGGCGCGTCTGGGTCAATTTCATCATCTGTGTAACATAAACACCAGAGACAAACAGTGATCATTGTACTTCCATTTTACACTACTTTCTGCAGTTCTAGAACTGCCGATAGTGGATGACAACGTAAAACGCTGCGATTCACATACAATGTCGGTGACACCCGTACTTACTGTAGTGGTATTTACTGTTTACGTAAAACTACCTCTTTTTAGCCACTGTTCAATCATAAATAAAAAACAAAGGACGATTAGTGCTGCTGCACTTTATTTCACTGACACTACTGCAACCAATAAAAATAACTACTTCACTTCCTTTGCAATTATGTTAACGCTGTATGAACTAAGACTAAACTGAACTGGATATCCGTGGTGGTGAACTCACAGCTAGACATTACTAAAATCTGTAGCAAGTGCAACAATGCCAGTTTATTAATTTAACGCGCATTTTTTTTTTTATTTCTGCATCCACGTGCAACGCACTTCGTAATCAGACAGCTACAAATACAGGCCACTAGGGTCTGTAACACTGCATTGCATGGTTTGACCTTGATTAAACCGTCGCTCCCTTCTTGGGTACAGGGGGTTTCTTAACTAGATATTCTAACGGTCATACCGAGATAAACATATTGCCAATTAAAGAAGTTTCGCGATTAATTTTAACAAAACATTATTCGTTTAACTAAAAAAATAAGCAAACTTCAAAGCAGCCATAACATAAATGTATTCACGAATCCCCTGGAAAATGTTCACGGATCACACTTTGGGAAACACTGCACTAGAATATAAAGAAGTATAAATTTTCCTGTGCCAATTCCGGCGGCCTGACGCTTGCTAGGATTGCGGGTTCGAATCCCGCCGGGGGCACTGATGACTATCTCTCACGAGTGGTGTTTGTTTTAATTTAGAGTTCTCTGCGACGGGCCGACCACCTGTCCAGGGGAGTCCTACAGAGCGTGGTGTGTCTGTGATCTCGAAACCTCGACAAAAAGGAGGTTCACTAAAGCTGTCGAGCCATGGAAAAACTATGCCTGTTGTTTTATATGGGTGTAAAAATGGGCCTCTCCCATTAAGGGAAGAATACAGACTGACAGCGTTCTAGAATTTGGACCTAAAAAGGGTGAAACGGCCAAATACTGCTAGGCTGATCAAATCAAGGAGAATAGGGCACGTATAGGGGATAAAAGAAGTACAAACAAGGTCTGATGCGGAAACCCTAAGAGACCATTTGAAAGACCTACGCGTATATAGATGTTAAACAGGTCGTACTGAAACAGGATAGCAGGACATGGGCTGGATTAATATGACAGAAGACACGAGCAACTGGTCAGCTCTTACAAACACGGTAATGAACCTTCGCGTTCCATAAAATGCGGGGAGTCGGTTGATTAGTTGCAGAACTATTAGATCCTCAAGAAGGACTCTGCTCCATGTAGTTACTCCACTAGTAACCTGCTCAGTGTCAGTCCGTTACTTAACTTACTAGAATAACATTTAACAATACTTCAACAAAATGAATTTTAAATTTTAAAAAGAGAATGTAAAGTGGCATTATTTTCGATGACCCAACACAATAGTCACTGCCGTCGTGGGACTTCCATTTTACACCAAGCGTGCTCACCTGGCCGTTCCCACAATACTTATCTGACACTGTGCCTTGAGGGGGAGTGGGGGGGGGGGGGGCGGGATCCCTATGACTCATCCACGGTGGCTACTCAATTTCATTAACCAGCCTCCTCACTCATCCGATCTTTCAGCTACGGATTTACAAATGCTGATGTTTAGAGTCAATTTTCCGTTCATTTATGAATGTACAATCGAACCCGGTTATGACTTCATGAAAGGGGCGCAAAATATTGTGTCATTATAATCTAGGAGTGTAATGTTATGGTTAAAAAGGTAAGAGCTATTTCCATCGGACGCCCGGACAGGCCCCGAGGGTGGCGGGAGGCTGAGGTTCCCAGACTTCAAGGCAATCGGCACACGAAGGTGGTAAGGTTGTCAGCCCCACGCACCCGCCGCCCCCCCCCCCCCCCCCCGCCCTGAGGAAATATTCCTGGTACTCATTTCTGTTTGAGGCAGAGTCGACCCCAGAGCCACAGTGCGGCCAGAAGGAATATGTCAATGGAAAATTCTAATGACACCATCGGGAATCGAACCCGCGACACTGGTACCACAGAATATGTGAAGCTGTAGACGAAATGTCGTATAAACCGATGTCGCTATAACCGGGTTCGACTGCATTTACGAATGTTAAGAGACTGCACCCTCTCTTTCATTAGTTACTTCATTTCAAAAGCCACCAGGTACTTCTGCCCATCCTGTACCTATGGCAACATATGAATGTAGTGGTTATCAGACCTATTTCACATTCCATAGTTACAGTATAGCAACTGATGAAGTATAAGAGATTCAAAGTTCCCACAATTTTCCTTAATCATTTCTTCCACATGGCAGGGAACTGATTTAAATTATTTGAAAAGCAACACCTCATACTGAACATTCAAAGATTCTGAAATCTTGAACCCTGACAATGGAGGCAATAAGCTCCTCCGAAGCATCAGATAAGCTTTACCAATTAACACAGCATCCTACCTCAGAAGACCTGAAACTCTAACATCATCATTGTGAACACCTCAACTCTAACACCTGATATTCATTGTTCTCTCTGTCCATGTACTCTTGAAAGATCAAGCTGCTCATCACAAACAAAAATCATAATTCCAAATAAATATAATAAAAGTACATACAATTTTAAAACAATTATTCTCTTCAGAAGCCAAAGGGCTCGATTTAGTCTGAATGTATGATGGATACATCCTACATAGTGACCCACATGCTGCTGAAGAACTTCCTGCAAGAACTGTTAACTGTCCATTGCTCAACACCTGTTCTGTATATTCAAAAATGCAGAATGAGTCAATTGTGGGTAAAGATCATTTGGATAAAATACACAAGAGAAAACCTGCGCATAACATACACCGAAGGATCAGCAACTACAGTGTAAGTTCTAGTAATATAAAATTAAGGCCAATGAACATACATAACATAGCTTTGTCTACAGCACAAGTCAACTCCGTAATTCAGGCAGACATAATCGGGTCACGAAGCGACCGTGTAACGCCTGAAAACATACAGGTTTTCACGGCCGTTGTTCTAACGATGGCATTGGGGGGGGGTTATGTAGTGTAGTTAAACATTCATAATCTACCTAGATCAGCTTCAGTCACCCTAAAGATAGAATCAGTACGTTAACCCGCAACGTTGGAACCTTTACCACACGGTGCAAAAATTCCAAAAAAAAAAAAAAAGTACATCATATTGAAACACGTTAGAACACACCGAAAATGTTTAGCCCTACCAACTGAACACCCTAGCTGTCGGACCCATCTGACGTCAACTGTCCACGACCGCTGATTGTACCTGCAGATGAATATCAATAACAATAACGAAATTAATCCAACATAATAGCCAAAAACTGACCCGTGATGAGTTCACACCAAACACCTTACAAACACCATACATTCCTATTCCCATCAAGTGTCAAGGTCTTTGGTAATATGCTGCAATTCTCATATATTCCTGGTAACACAGCAGCTCTAGACACTGACACACTACAGGATGCTATCACTTTCAACTTAACAATTATAATTCTTTCAGTGTCACCATCGCAAACAATACTGAAGCACGAACTAACCTCTCTGGCACCGTTTTGGATTTCAGCTCGTAAAATGAACTGGAAAATGCCACTGGCTCCTCTTGGCTGAATACATCGCTGCAAACGGCCAGGTCTTCAGAACTTAAGAATAATTCTTCCAAATCGAATCCAAGGTCTACACCAGATTCAGACATTATAATATTTCCTACTGTCACCACTGCCTACCACGCAGAACCGCAGTTGCACAACACTGCACGGCCTACGGCAGTAACACAAACAACACCAGCGCCATCACATGGTGACTTTAAAAACTATCGCGCACTGTTGCCAACAGTTTCTATCAAAACCTACTTATTACTTTCATTCTGTTTCAATACTGTTTCTGTTTTTCGTATAATAGCTTCAGTAATTTAGGCGATCAGTTGTAAACCTCGCAAAGTAAAATATAAATATGTTACAAAGTACAACTTGATGCTACAAATGCCACCATCAACAGCATGTACTGTATTGTGCCGCAGAGTACGGTGAGAGAGCATGGATGTAACGTGCAGAGACACCCGATCCGTGGATCCACTTGAGGGCGTCAGGGCGAGACTTGCAGTCGAAGCTAGCGGCTGTTGTTAAGTGAAATGTTACCGAGTTCAGAACTGCGCACAGTAAAAAGAAAAAATACCGTAATTCAGACCAAACCTCAAAGCAGCATGTCTGAGAATTTATAATTATTGTCACCTGTCATTAGTGCTTATTCGTTTATTACACACAAGGGAAGACGCTCCCCGACTTACGCAACTGTTAAGTTCCGGAAGCTGTGGCATAAAGCGAATTTTGTGCCAATCGGAATTACTCACACATCGTCAACTACATACGTATATACAAAGAAGTTACGTTGAAATCAAAACTGGAACCTGACAGGCAACAGCATGACTTGTCCTGCGCGTGTCTTCGCCCAGCAGTACTCTTCTGCCACCTTTATCTCGCTGCGCTTTCATTCCCGCAATTAAGAAATTCATGCGTTTCAAATACGTTGTTTAATTTTTTAGTCTTTTTTAAAATTGCATACGTCTGAAAAACTTGAAACTCAGTCGGGAAGTGTCTGTACCGTAAGATTCAAGCAGAGGATTATTGATGTTAATGTATCTGCCTAACACACTGGACTGTCTGTCCTTATTGTGTTCATCCACAAGTTTCCAACTTTTCAAGCTTTCAGAAAAATACATACATTATCAAAATATTCAACAGTTAACCATGCAGACTCAAATGTCTGATTAAGTGAACTGCTCAATTTAAAATAGACTTAAGGAGATACTTAAATACACACTCCTTTTACAGTGTTGACATATTTATGTTATAGATGACTCATAAGTTTATTACCAATTTATATAACGGATTTTTTAAATTGGTAAAAGGTTCAACAAAGCTATCGGATACGGAATTTGTCATAATAATAGAATGCAAGTACGCACGGTTTAACAAAGCACGTGTCTTCATGACAAGAAACATATAAATACAATATGACAAGTGTTCGAATTGATTTAAAATTATAACAATAAAATCATAATATAAAGCAGTAACTGTACAAAGTTATCAAGCATAACATTTTTGCTAAAATTGAGACTTCTAGCATAATATCCACAATATGTGAACAGAATATTTTGATGTGATAGCATTAGCAAAAGTGCACGATAAGATTGTAAAACTGTAGCTGTTACATTATGTGTGTAGTTACACTGTGAAATAAAAACCAGATCCTAAAGCTAAGTACAAGTAAGATATTCATCTAAGAGTACAAAATGACTTAGAATGAAGAAAATCACTTAAGGCCAATCTAAATTGTTTAACATTATGAGACAATTTTTTACATCAGGGGGAAAACCTTGATGCCAAAGTAGTAGGCCCCTTTTTCATACATTGTAAAGTTACGTACTGGCAGATGAAGATTAGAATATAAGCTAAAAGGTAAGCAGTGCGTGTTGCATTATCGTGGAGCATTTACAGCTGGAGAGAAAAGACACGAAATGTTATATCCAAATGACCTGATAGAGAGTTATGTTCGAAAGTGTAAAGTTGCATAACATGGTGAATGTGTCCTCAAGTACTGTAGCTCCCTGAAGATGGCTGCCGAAACATGTAGGAGCATCAAAACTATGTATTGTGCGGTTAGGTGGAAATTAATTTGTGTATACTGCTTCCTGTGTTTTGTTATTCCTCTAGGACCTCCAAACTTTTGAGCATGAAGGCAGTACAGTCCTTCAGAATGTTTGATCTGTTCACCCTGCTACACAGTGTAACATCCCAGAATCCTCAGTATCAATGCTGTTGAAACCTCAACACAAGCACATGATTGGTAGAGGAACAAATATCAACATTGGTGTATAATAATTTCAGTCAATAGGTCTTCCAATCTATGGCTTATTCAACAAAATTATTATTTCTACTGCAACAACAATATTTTGCACAGTGGTGGTCACTGTGACATCAATGTGAAGACAGAACAATTTTTTTATTTGATGTCACTTTTGCTGTAGTGATACCAGAAACACTGTGAACAATGTAATCTAAAATCAGATAGCCTCAGAAAAACCAAATAGCTACACTGATGTCTTGTATATTCAACAAAATTTCGGGGAAGATACCAACAACTTCCTTACTAATCGGAAGTCATCACCAAGAAAAATTATTCTGTCATTCATGTTAAACTTTTCACTTTGAATTGTTGTTTGGAATATTTTGAACATTACAGCCAGTGCTCAGCTCTGCAACTTTGCTGCAATAAAATTTCATTTGTCCAAGAAACTTTCACTGTACATGCCACCTTGACTACCTGAAAAAGTCAGTTCCAAATACTATGGAGGGGAGAAAAAAGGGGGGAGGAGGTTTGTAAAGGAATGCTGAAGACATAATTTAAAAATTTGTATTTTAACATTTTTATGGCAAATATAACATAGCAACACAATGTAACTGGTGTCATGGAAAATATCATTAACCAACATTCTAGCAAAGCTGGAATCAGTAACCAACCAAATTTTGTTTCTAACAATCTAACTTTTTCCCCCCCCCAACTGCTAAAATGTGTAACATAAATTTCTGTACCATAAAGTTATGTTTGGTTTTATACATGCATTGAAAAGGACGAAATTCGTTGTTCCAGAACTTTCTAGAATACAGTTTGTGACTTTTCCCTTGAGACAAATGCTTTGGTCAGTTCTTCAGTTATATGCTCATGTAATACAGTAAGATGCCCTTTTAAATGACAAAGTTGGCAGTTCAAATCATCTAAAGCACCCAAATATATACATTTCAGAGCCCCTCCTACGACACGAGGCTAGGTGAGATGTCTTATGTTGGAAGTACATGTTTCCTTAACAAAATAAGCAAATGATCAATGAATATTTCATTTGATTGTACAACAAACTATAACTGTACATAATGATGTAGAACACTGTATAAACAGTTTAAAATACAATTTTTACTTCAATGCTGCACTTTGCTTGCTTTGAAATGTGTAACAGATAAAATCATACGTCACCAGTCATACTCTCAAATGTCAGAATGCCTACACATGAGTAACATTTTGGATGGGAATAGGAAATTCCACCATTATTTCTACTAGAAAAAATGACACAAATTGATAAATAGCCTTGACCTCAGCAAGATAGTAGTCTTATCCAGAACTGCACTGCATACTTATAAAGAAAACTGAAATACTAACATTATGAAGGAAATAAAAAACTCACAAATTTTAGGCTTTCACAGCTGTCAGAATTGAAATTAAGCCTGAAAGATTATGATGATGATATATTACACTTAAGATCAAGGAGTTTCTTATCCACTTACTAGTACAGTGAACAGAACATAGTATTTTGAAAACTAAATCTGCTTCCACTCTCAGGTGCGCAGGTCCAGACTAGCTGTCTCTGTACTTGTCACTACAACTAGCTCTTCCTAATGGAATCAACTGAATAGATGCTTCCCCACCTTTCCCCCTAAAGACAGAAACAGACTGTTCCTAAAATGTAGTGTTCTGTTCTGAATACTAAATGGTGGGTGAAGTCCAGAAACCCAGCACTCCTATGAACATTTGAGTGTGGTCTTCTGGGTTACCACACCCTGCATCAGCAGCAGTCAACAGGGAAGAAAACATTATGCTTGGAAGACTCAGACGTAAGCTGGTATGGTGATAACTCATACAGTAGTGTGTTGATTATCTGAACTAATTGGGACTGAGGAACTTGGTTAATCAAATTGTATGGATAACCAACGTGCATGAGAATACCCAATTTATACCAAACAAAGTGTAATCACAAATATATTAGTGTACACAAGATTATGTTTTTAAGCATTTAGTATTTTGAAATACAGATTATCATCATCAAATAATTGATTTAGGAAATGGTTTGTAAAGGATAACCAGCAAATACTAAACTAATCATGCATACTAAATTTATTTGGAACTAATTGTTTTACAAGAAATCTGCATATTTATACAAAAAATAAAAAACAAACACATGATTACATGGTAGAAACAAGTAATGTAAACTTGGAAGCATTTATTTTTTAAAATATCGGCGGTGTTTTGAATAATTGACGGTTCAGATAATCGACACTCCACTGTACATAGCTCAGGGAAATGAACTTGGCAGGTAGGTGAATATGGCAGTGAGGTTTAGTCTGGGCAACCTCAATGCACAGTAAGTACGAGCAATTGCACATATCTCAGTTACTTCAACATAAATATGCAATGTGCCCAAAATATCAGGAGATTCTCTCTCTTCATTTTTGACCCTTAAATTCATGCAACGATGGTAGTTACATGTGGCAGTATACTCTCCATATTTCACATATGCTGCCCACCATGTTCCGTTTTAATTAATATGGTTGCTTTCCTTGTCCATACAACAAAATATAGTAGCTAGAACTTTAAGAAGGAATAATATACAAATTAAGAAATTTACATATATTCATGTAACCAGAGAAAAGGACTGGTAATGAGGATTCAAATCACATAGAATAATTTAACTGCAGTACTTGCACATCATTCTAAAAGCCATGACTAGTGTACATACAGGCAAGAGTAGGCAGTAACTTCATAATGAAGATTCAATTCTTGTGAGATATGACAATGCACTGACTGGTTAATAGTTTGATTTCAAGCTTCCGCCACGATGTTTATGAGATCCGCGCTCTTCTGGGATGTTTGCGGCATCGTGTGGTAATTGTGGTAAGCACTTACTAAACAATGCCGTGTAATATCCCAGAAGAGCCCAGATCTGGCTAATAATTACTGTCACTGTGGAGATACTTCCTGCCTCTGTCTTTAGGGTGTGTACAGATGAAGAGAGAGATGGCAAATTCCCATGAAACATCAGTAACCATTTACCAACTGACAGGACATTATACTCCACAACAACTGACTCCTTCTCAACACGTCTGTGAAAGCCTCAAACTCCATAACTTTCACATTTTTGGGTGGTCTCTATTAGGTTGGCTGCAAGAAACATAATAAAGAGGGTGCTTACATTTTTATGTAGACTAATAAATTCTATGATTCAGTGGTTTAACACCATATTCAGCTGAGCAAGAACTTTCTCCTAATTCGTCGTCTGAAAAACTGCTGGTTGCCCTATAATTGCAAACAAAATTAAACATGCTTTTTATAGGTACTTACTGAAAATTACGATGTGCAGGGGGTTCGTCTTATATTGAGGGAAATACAGCATAACAGGCCTACTGAATTAAGCACGTAAGTTTGTTTAATGGAACTACACACAATATCAACACTAAATACCTGAAACCAAGGGTACTCTTCTCTATGCTTAATATTATGACTGAAGTTGTAACATTTTTAGGCACGTTCATACAATTGCAAAAAGTGACTATTAGCTTTGTCATGTCTGTCTGTTCACATGGTACAACTCGGCTCCCACTGGACGGATTTTCTTTAAATTTGATATTTAAGGATTTTTAAAAAATCTGTCGAGAAAATTCAAGTTTGACCAAAACCTGACAAGAATAACAGGTACTTAGCATGAAGATCTATGTACATGTATATCTCACAGAATTCTTAGAATTAGAAATGTTTCAGAAAAGACATATTCTTTCCGAGAATCGTGCTGTTTATGAGGCAACGTAGAAAAATGTGGCACAGCCGGAGAGGCCACAAATGACAATACGGCACAGAAAAGATGTAATTTGCATAACAGATAACTAATGCAGGAATACAGACACACTCAAAATATAAAACACTTATTACTGTTAACAGTAGTATGCAATATTTTGTAGCTAAACAACAGCACAAAGTGAACCCATTTCTGCATTTCCATGGCAACACTGAACACTTTTATATCCTTGACAGCTACATCTATGCCAACCATAACAAAAAGGTAACTTGTTGCTCTGTTTTCATGGCAACAATGGTTATGGAACACACCACAATGTGATGCTATACATACATGTCTGTCCTGTTTCCGCATGTCTGGTAACACATTAACCCACGTTTCATGATAAAACCCGGCAGACACTACACCACAACAGCATAATCTGTTTTGTTGCTCATTTATGGTGGGGACAGTTATATTTGGAACACAAGGCAACTCAGGTTGAAAGTGTTAGCCAGCAGCTTGTAGCTGTTCATTAGATCAAAACAGTATTGTAGTTACACTCCCGTTAAACATTTTGTTAGTACTGACAACGCTATATGTCTTAATACACAATTTGTACTCTCAAAATTGTTAGTTGAATGTCTGTTCTTACAACAGTCTTGGCATGCAAAGAATGTTATGGGTACAAGCAAAATGTGGTAAAGTTCTATAGCTTTAGAATCAAATCAAAAACCAGGTTACAACCTGAGTTAAAACCTTATGTGTCCCAGAAAATTTCCTGCTAGCAATACAATCTAGTCATTTAACAGTGTGGGCTAACTTATGTGGTGTAATTAATAGTAACTTCTTAAGCAGCAAAACCCCTGTAACAAAAACAGATTTATATTTCCACTCAATTAGAAAAATACAATACAGCTAATCCTTAGCTAGTCAGCTGTTCCTAATCATCAAGTTCTAATTAAGCATGACTGACTTTCTTTACTAAATGTTTCAATCACAAGATGTGAATGTTATGTTGGTTCACAAATTTCCAACATGGTATGGCAGCAGCTGCCATCATAGGGCAAGTACCCTACCTAAAACCTACTGGGATAGCAGTGCATGTCTTATGTTAAATGAGTAAATATGTATAAAAAACATGTCTAAAGATAAAAATAGACAGGTTGTCACTCTCATTATGTATTTATGCTTTTGCACTGTTGTGTGGATTCCTTGTCTGTCTGTTATTTACATACGTGGTTCATACAGAGTTCAATTTTTCCACATATATGTGGCATACGTCAATAACACCGTTGAAAGTACTGGTGACCATCATACTTAGTTACACTATTACTCTGTTGTGTCTTGTTTTTGATGCTGATTATATATCTGGTTCCTGCTGAAATCATATTATTGTACTTTGCACTCAAATGATGTTACTGATTTGATACAGCCTACAGTACTGAACACTGCTGAATGTTGTGATATCTCATATACTGCAGGGCTTTCTGTTGTTGTGCTTGTCTTTGTCTTTGTGTGGTTTAGGAACAGTGGTACTGCAGTGCTGTTGTGCTAGGCCTACAGAAACCAGTGACAAGACTAAACAGAATAAAAATGTGATATAAATGGTGTTGTACTTTGTGATCCAGACTCCCTGCAAAAGTGAAGTCAACAGAAATTCTACACCCTTGTTGGTGAACAGGATAAAATACAGAAACCACTGACATGACTAAAAATAATAATAACAAGAATGTAAACACTTTGGCACTTGATGATTCAGAATCACCTGCAATGCAGACCAGTCACTAGTGATTTAGAGTCTCTTATTTCACACACTTGCTATATTGTGCATTCTGAAATAAGTTAGAATATAGGGATCTGTGTCAAGGCAAAATGGCAGTCATAGAAATAATAAATAATACAGCAGAATTCCTTTAATCCAGAAGATGATACTCTGCAAATCCTGATACTTCAGCAGCTGAGGAAAAGAGTCCCATGTACACGGGTTTCAGCATCGCTAACGTCCAATATGCACAGAAATTCCTTGATTTTACTTTGTGTTATGTGTACCTTATTGAGCCCATCAAGCTATTATAATGGCTTAATAAGACCCCAAGATGAGTACAGAAGGTGCTTCTGGCAAGAAGAAGCATGTAACATTAAACATTTCTCAAAAACCTGAAATTGGTAGGCTTGAAAGTGGCAATAGTGGCAGTGTGATGACTGTCAAACGTGCATTCTCTGACGGCTAGTTGCGATATTTTAAAGAATGCCATGGCATTACAGAACTAGATATTGGTGGCGAAGTGCTGTCTCCTGAGGTTGAAGCTTAAGAACAGTGTAGTGAATTATTCTGTAAAAAAAAAAAAAAACTGTTTCCAACCCAGATTTAAAATGTTGATAAAAGTCAACTCTTTTGGTGGTGTTTATCCAAGAGCACTTCAGCTGGTGCAAGTTATAAAAGTGTCAAATGTTTCAAAGTAAATAAATACAGAAGGAGAAATCCAAATGAAGTACTAATATGATCAGTTGTTCAGCCCGAATATAGGTGCAGTAACAAAAAATCACATGTACGAACTCAGATCAGTATAGGTACTGTTTAACGATCTGAAATATTTCACAATTCAGCACCTGCCTAGTCCTATGTGTGCCAGACTAAGGCAACTCTACTGCACTGACTTATTCCCCATTTCATGTGCATGAACATTATGTCTGAGGCTTAATACAGCTGATTCCAAGCAACCGGGCCAGCAAATGCTTTTGGATCTGTTCTGTCACATGGAGCAACACAATGTATACAGTAATGGATATATAAAGTGCAAGTTTAAGATATTTCTAAAAGTGCCAAAAATATCTTAATTTTTCAGCAGGAAAACCTCTTAAAAGGTAGGACTGACATATACTACCTCTTTTTTGAGAACCTGTTACAAAAGTATGCTAAATTTATGTATAAATAGACACATCAGACAGCCAAACAATATTTATTTCATTAAAGATTAAAAGTTAAAACATCAAAACAACCGGTTTCAGCGTGGTTTATGCCATCTTCAGGTTTTCAAATTTTCAAGAACACGTATAGATTTTACATAGTCTAGTGTAGCTGTTAAAATTAGTGAAAGACCTTTCCCTTTACATAAGTACTGTGAGTACATTATAGATTTTGGACTAGTTTCCTTAAAAGGTAGAACTATATCGTAGTTGTTGTTTTCGCCAGATGTGTAGTGCCTTATGTATTTCTTGGGGAATGTCTGGTTTTGGTATTCTGGTTATTCCAATATTGGTTATTACAGTAGTATTTCTTGTTTTCTCGTGTGATATTCCAGCAGTTGTGGCTTTTCTTCTCTGTGATCTGTACTTCGATAATGATTTCCTCATGGGAGCGTGGTGTCCTGGTAGAGGTGACAGCTGGTTGTGTTGGCTGGTGTTCACTGTGGACACCAGCCAATACAACCAGCTATCACCTCTACCAGGACACCGCGCTCCCATGAGGAAATCATTATCGAAGTACAGATCACAGAGAAGAAAAGCCACAACTGCTGGAATATCACACGAGAAAACAAGAAATACTACTGTAATAACCAATATTGGAATAACCAGAATACCAAAACCAGACATTCCCCAAGAAATATATAAGGCACTACACATCTGGCAAAAACAACAACTACGATATAGTTCTACCTTTTAAGGAAACTAGTCCAAAATCTATAATGTACTCACAGTACTTATGTAAAGGGAAATGCCTTTCACTAATTTTAACAGCTACACTAGACTATGTAAAATCTATACGTGTTCTAGAAAATTTGAAAACCTGAAGATGGCGTAAACCACGCTGAAACCGGTTGTTTTAATGTTTTAACTTTTAATCTTTAATGAAATAAATATTGTTTGGCTGTCTGACTGTGTCTATTTATACATATATTAACAACAGCCAACGGGGATGATGAATATCAAAATATGCTAAATTTGTTTAACTTGCAGCAGCCTTAACACATTATCACCCCCGTCTGACTGTCCAGCCATTTTGTCACTAACCCTTCTCATACGAATGCTTAATTCTTAAGTAATTGTGGTGCGTGGGACATTTGGAATGCCATCCACCATTTTTTTACATACAGCTTTTCAGATATTGCAAGTGGCTTGCATTGTATGCCAGTTTTTGATGTCACCACGTTCAAGGACATGTTTCATGAACTCAACAAAAAATCTAATGTTGTTAACTCAACTTTAAACTTAATTCATTGAAGCATTGAGTTCACTATTAGCACTAAAATGAAACAACTGCATGAAGTTCCAAATTAAAACCCACAGCGCTCAATCGTGTCATTCTCCCCACTCTTTACGGTGATGTGTCCACGGATTTCGATGTTTTATGTATCCAACAACTGATGTTAAACACAGATTGTGATTGCATGTTTATCAAGCAGTGGCATCCCTAATGGGAGATCTGATTAAGCTGTTGCACATTACCAGTGATAACTTGTAATCAAATCTGAAATCTCTTGATCAATTGTTGGGAATCACTCTTCCCACAACTACTACTTGGAAGCAGCCATAGGTTTCATATGAGGGTGCATACCTGTGTAGCAGCTAGGTACTGAAGAATCCTGAGGATTATAAAGAGAAGTGAGGAGTCAACACAGAATAACTGCAACCAAAATAACTGTAGTAAGTGTAGTACTCCTACAGAGCAGTGAGTTGCCATCAGCTGTCGGCAGTCATGCATCAGTTTCACGCTTATAGTCAACACAGTCAATGTCACTAAGATTACAGTTAGCAGAAGTATTGCTGAAGTCTAGTTAGAAGTATACCGACCTACGCATAGACCATTAAAAGTTTTCATAACTAAACCATGATTTAGTACGAAAGAGTTATGGTCTGAAACTTCAGGATATGTAATTTATGAGTGCACACTGCACAAAGAAGGGCCACTTTCATTTACTATTGCACAGTAACATTACTATTAAATATCGACGTCTCTTACCACTGTGATGTTCACCCTTACTGAACCCACCACCATCAACATGCAGAATCCTTAAGACCCACCCACTGTGCAAAGATGAGCATAAGATATCAAATTACATTACAATGGAAAATGTGCACACCATTCACCCAATATCAAGATCAGCAGAGTCTGCATTTGACACTGTTCACTACCCAGTGCATCCATTACTGAATAAAAGTTCAGTTTTAAGGCTAATGGGGCTAAGGGTCTAAGTAGTACAACTCTTCTGTAACTACCTAGACCCTGAAGATGGAGGTAGCCAGATCCTCTGAAAGGTCACGAACTCTGTTATCAATTCACATGGTGTCACATTCCAGAAGACTTTAATCTTCATGCAGGGAAACTTTTGTAAATACAGAAGTCACACCTCAGTAACTAAGAGATTGAAGAAAAATTAAATACCACTCATGAAAGTATCATATTGCAGAGGTTTTGCTGTAATGACTTACATCGAAAAATTACTTTAGATGACAACTTTCATCGCTCCCCACCCACACCACTTCATGTCATGGCAGACTGCACAGCACTTGCTGCTATTCCCATTTGCCGTGAGTCAGAATCCACATGTTGTAGTTCACTGTTGTGTTAATATTAGGTTTTCACTCAACATACTCAAAAATATTGCTGGAAAATTTTTTCTTAGTTTGGAGACATATATCAAATCTAAAACATGATCATTGCATATCAAAGTTTTGTAAGTTAACACAATGTGGGTGGTACATACCTCAAGATGGGCATTCATTCCTGACAACCAACGACCAAGCATAAGTTAATGCATTTCTTCACATATCTTCAAATAAATGAACACCTGCCAGCTGTTGGATGTCTGCTGAACTTCCTGTCCATCTATGACTGATCAGAAAGGTTGCAACACTAAATTGGCCATAAATTTTGTGCTTTGAATCCCCTGTAAAAGCTGACATTAAGCATGTGAAATCTTTAAAGACAATTGTCAACATCTGTCAAAAATTTCTGCCTCCAAATATATGACCATGCTATCAAATGAAGATATGCTTGACACAATGCATGAGAAGCCTTTAAAATGTTCCTAGGCACTGAAAACAACAGTGAAGATGGGAATGGTAAATCAAGTGATAGTTATTTTGATCTTTCTACCTCCAAAATGATGAACAGTATGCGTGTTGCCTAGACACAGCTAGTGATGCAAATATTACTGGCAGTAATGTTGTAGATCATGATGGATGGACAAAAAACAACACAAAACCAGTATTACAAGACTGAGAAATTTTATGAAGTCAAAACCTTTCTTGAGGACAAAGAGAATAACGGAGAATGTGTGCATGCTTTTTTCAAGGCAAACATCCCATTGACACTTCTTGTAATGAATCCGACATTTATCACCACCAAAATTCTGCAACGTATGCAAGTCTCTGAAAGGACTAAAGTACAGTGACATTACTGTGTCCAAAATGAAGAAGTTTGTGACAATACCTTAATACATACGTGATAGGTGAGGGCATACCAGATTGGTATATGTTGTACCAGGGAAAACCTGAACTGGTTGAAGAAGGTTGGACTTGGGCTAGTCAGTTGTGCCTTCAAGATGTACAAACAGTTGCACCAAAACAGCAGAATGAGGTACAAGACATTTTTGCTGAAAATAGAAAAACACTGAGCATATGACCAACCACCATCAGCAGTGACAACTGACAAGGATGAAAATCAAAACACCAGTGTTCCAAGGACGGACCCGCAGGGCACATTATATGGGGACGTGAAGGAATACCATGTGGTGAACACCGTGGTTACAAAAAACAGACAGTTCTGCTGCAGGGACTGCCAAATCTGGAAGGTGGAGATGAGGAACAAAAAACATGGAAGGCCTGCAGTTCTGGTAATGTTGCACTGCATCCAGGAGAATGTCTCACCAACCACAATACCAAAAAGAAGTATATGTACTAACATTCCATGTTCAAGAGCACATTTAAAATTTCAGCAAAATCCATTGTGAAATACAAAACTTATACTAGTGTTAGCATGTGCAAGTGTTTTAGTACTCAGTGGGCAATAATTATGCAGGAATAGGTGGCGTGTCTGTAAAAGATATCCCTGGTCCACAGTGCATTACATGAGCCACCAACCAGAAAGGGATCAGCAACAGATGTCAGATAAAATAATGTCCCTATACATCGTTAACAATTTTATGATAAAAGCTGCAATACAGCAACAGTCAAAATCCTACATACCATATTTGGGCAGTTACCATTTTCTCTCTCTCTCTCTCTCTCACACACATGCGCGCGCGCACTTGTGCCAGCACACATGCACACACCTGCTTACATATACACACATGCGCACACAGCAACACAACATTCAGATATAGCAGTCATTCTTAACACATAAATAACTTCTGATAATACATTCCAGTATTCTCTGAAATGGAATAACAATCTGTAACTGCTATAGATACATAAATACACATATATCATTGTACTATGTGGCAGTTTGCTTTTAAAGATAAAACTTTTAAATTCTTTGCAATAACACCATTAAACATATCTTTCTCTTATGACCATTACTTAGGCAGTACAAGACAAGCACCGAAGTACATTTCCCAGCTATACCATGTGAGATTTGATATTCTCATACTAGTAAATGTTAAGACTATGATCTCCTGCAACATGACACTGTGTAGTTTGATACATATGTATAATTCACATGTATGTGCTGTCCTTATGTATCCTTCCACCCTGAAGATGGAAGCAACAGCTTATTCTGAAACACTGGTACTTATCTACTGAACTACACGCTGTCACAGCCCAGAAGCCTACAACCTTAATACACTACATAAGATCTCTCATTTATACAAAAAGTCTTAGATTAAAAAAATATTTATCTTCTATATGTATTTTTACAACAGTCTCACTTGAAGTTACACTTGTCAGACTTTATAAACGGGAAGATCTCAGAATCATCTGTTCTTAAACTGAGGTCCTCTGAGTTGAAATAATACCAACTTTCTCAGCGAAATTACCCAGTAAGCTTCCAAGTCCTGAATCTTGGCCATTTTTAAACTTGAAGCCAATTGTTGAGCAATATGCATTATAGAAGAGGGTGCGAACCGTTTGGAGTCTCTCCCGTCGCCTGAAACAGTTCATATTCCCATTCACCACTGTTGCCAACTACTGGTATTTTAAAGGAATACATCACAGATATCTCTTCTCTCCTGTGACTTCCAATTATTATGATACATCACTTCAACATTACATACACCTGCTATAGAAGCAGCAGGGATTTAAACTCCAGAGTGAGTAAGAAATTTAATATGTCAGTTCAAAAGGTGGTGTCATCTCTCTTACTTCAAACAGTCCTATTGCTAACAGAACTAGTTATGCTAATAAGCATGAATCAAAACTTACAGAGTGATACTATCTGAAGGTCCTGAATTATATATGAAACATTCATCTTCAATGACTGTTGTGCTTGATTCAACTGAAACGTGCCCTTCACATCTGTAAATACAACACAGGATTTAATATAAATTGCATAAGGTAAGAGGTAAAGTTGTCTCTCTGCTTCATAAGTCAGGCATTCTCCATCAGAAAGTGGACTTACTATGCTTGGTATTCCCTTCACTTCAGACGTGGAATTAATCAAATACGGCATGTGATATTCAGGATCATATTCACAGCAATGAAGTTTTTCAAAAAACTTGTCATCACAACAGAATGTTTACATTCACCAATAATGATGCATGCCAACACATGGAATGAATGGATGAATCAATGAATGGAATGAATGAATGAATGAATGAAGAATGAATGTTGTTCGAGAATTGGGACAAAGATTTTTCTGCAAGATGCAGACGATTTTTCTGCATAATTCAAAACCGTACGAAGAACATAGGTGAGATGGGTTACAACAGCCTGTGTAACAACCAGGCTACAGGCAGGATGAGCAAGGAACTGGGGCTTGATTCAGGGGTAGCAGATTTTTCTCTTCTACAGAACATCTGGGCCAGCTCAAGTGCCCACCCAGCCTCCAATTCAATGGGAACTGGTGGCTCTTGCCACGGGAAAAGTGGCATGGGCTTGCCACTCACCTCTACCTAATGTTGGGACTAAAAGACTGTACAGACTTATACCTCCACTCCCCCATATGCCTTCAAGAAGTATAAAGGCACAAATTCAGCTTCATCTTTACACAGAACACAATCAGTCTTACTGTACATCCCAAACAAAGAACAACACTTGAGAATGAGTATCAGAAAAATTCAACCATCCACACACGGTTAATCATTACATCAGGTACACAAAATGTTTTAGTTGGTACAGTGACTTGCTTGAGGTGGATGGTCCAGGGTTCAAACCCAAGTGAGGGTGAGATTTTTAGGACCCATCCAGATCAGCCCCAAAGCCCACCCAGCTCCCTACACAATGGGTATGATGTCTCATTCGCAGGGTGGTAAAGCGACTGGGGGCGTTGCACTGACTACCCACCCCCTTCTAGCACCCGGGTCAAGTATGGGTAGAGGTACACCTCTTCTTCCCCTCTGTGGCTGCTTGGCATGTAACAGGACAGGCTTTACCTTCACACACACTGTTTGCTGTTGAGTACTTACAAAGAGGTATTACTGCTGTTCTGTGATAACAATGAATTGGGGGTGGCCGAATCTCCTGTTGACGTGGATGTGGAGGCAGATCCCCGTAAACTACCAGTCCCTGATATCAACTGCCAGCTGCAAAAGTAGGCCGAACATCAATGAATGTAAAAAACACAATGAATATTAAGATTATAAACGGCTGAAAATTCCTGTTCCAATGCTAACGGAATAGTGGCACACATAGTTCTGCAGTGAAGTTTTGCTTGTGTATCGGCAAACTTAAGAGGAAAAAAGTTTAAAAATGTTAAAATTTAGAAGTATATCACTCAAATGCTTTACAAAGATTTCTTTTACCAACGGCGCAACAGCCCAAGTGGCCCTTGGCCTCTTCATTTTCAAGGCTTTGTGATCACACTCAATTAGACACACCACATTTGGTAGGACTCCTCTGGAATAGTGACAAACCTGTCGCAGAGACCTCTACCTGACAACACACAACACTCACAAGAGACAGACATCCATTCCCCTGGCATGAGTCAAACCCACAATTCCAGCAAGCGAACAGCCACAGACCCACGCCTCAGACCATACGGCCACTGGGATCAGCTTACACAGACTACTAATGTAAATACACTAATTAATGCAATCTTGTTATAATAAAATGCTGCCGAGATGGTAAAAGGTCTAACACTAATTTGTTCCATCCCCCGAGTGTGTCAGAAGTCTAGAAACAGATACAGGCGAGTGTAAAAACAATCTATGGTAAATCCCAAGGGGTATACGAGGCGTGTTCAAAAAAAGACCAAACTTTTTAAATAGCGCGCCAACCAGCAAAAAGGGCGCGCTGCGGCTACTGAGCCCACCTACCAGCAGGTTTTGACAACAAACTGCCATTTGCCCCGTTTCGCTATGAGCATTATTCATCAAGCTACATCCGCTGAACTGAGCATGTGCACAAGCTGTTCGTTGGATTAGTGACAAAGTGACAATGAAAGAGCTTGAAGAACGTGTGTGTGTGAAATTTTGCTGCACACTTGGTAAAAATTTTACAGAGACATTTCAACTGCTTACCCAAGCATACAGGGAGGACTGTATGTGCCGAACGCAGTGCTATGAGTGGTTTAAGAGTTTTAAAGAGGGCAGAATGTCTGTTTGTGAAGATCCCAGGCCTGGACGACCTTCCACATCAACAAACGACGACCATGTCGAGAGATTTCGTGCTGTGATTCATGGAAATCATCATTTAACTGTCTGAGAAGTTGCTGACGAAGTGGGCATCAGCATAGGATCTTGCCATCAAATTTTGACTGAAAAACTTCAGATGCGTCATGTCAGTGCAAAATTCGTGCCGCGTTTTCTGACTGACGATCAGAAAGAGAACCGTGTTGATATCAGTCAGGAACTGCTTGCCAATGCAAATACAAGAAGTAATGAAAACTTCCTTAAGAACATCATAACAAGAGATGAGATGTGGGTTTATGGCTATGATGTTGAAACCAAGATGCAATCGTTGCAGTGGATGGGGAAAGGGTCTCCTCGACCAAAAAACGCACGGATGAGTCGGTCAAAGATCAAGGTGATGCTGGCTGTGTTTTTTGATTGCAAAGGCATTGTCCATCATGAATTTGTACCACGTGGTCAGATGGTAAACAAACAGTTGTACCAGGACTTTTTAGCGCGTTTAAGGGATCCTGTGCGCAGGAAGAGGCCTGAATCGTAGGAAAACCAAACTTGGATGTTGCACCACGGCAATGCACTGGCTCACGCGTCGCTCCTCATCCGCAGTTGTCTGGCAAAACATCAGATATCCATTGTGCCCCATCCACCCTATTCTCCGGACTTAGCCCCAGCAGACTTTTTCCTGTTTCCCAAACTTAAAACCACTTCGAAAGGACGTCATTTCCAAATCATAGAGGAGATTCAGGAAAATGTGACAAGAGAACTGCGCGCCATCACAGAAAGTGCATTCCAGGAAGCATTCCAACAATGGAAGAAACGTTGGGAACAGTGTATCGCCAGTAGAGGGGACTACTTTGAAGGGGACAGTGCTTAAAATGTTGTAAAATGAGCAATAAAGTCTTTATAGCAAAAGTTCTGTCTTTTTTTGAACACGCCTTGTATGTGACAGAAACGGAAGTGTGGAAAGCAAAATGATTACTTTGCCTACTTCAACAACATAAACCTTGTAAATGCAGAAAAACATAGTTTATTCTGCAATTCAGGATAGTGGCAACAAAATGAGTACACAGAGACTGTCAATGGAGGCAGCATAGACTATGGAATACACTACACAGCCGCTAACTACTGATATGGTCCACCATGCAGTGTACACTACAGAGCTGCCAACTGTTGATGTGGAGCACCATGCAATGCACACTACACAGGCGTCAACAACTGCTGCAGACTGTCATCCACTGCTGTGGAGTGACATGCTATGTATGCAAATGGCAACCTGTTTCTTATTATGCAGATAATCTGAACTACATGAAACATGCTTGAAGAGCCTTTAAGACGAAGTTCTGCACTTTGTTGTGGTATATGTATCAATCATATTTGTAGATCTTTCACAGAGTAAACAATCTTAAAGATTTTTTGATTGCAAATCAGTTGTTAGTAGCCTCCCGCCACAGCAGGTTAGAGCCTGAGATTGACATCCCTCATGCAGATGAGTTAAGTGTACTAGTGGCAGCTACATTGATGGCTCTAGATACTATCATCATTAATTTTCTACAAGAGAAGGAAACCCCAGATGTATCAGCACAGATAACATGTACTAGTTTTGTTGATTTCTCGAAGCCTTCAATTCGAATATGACAGCAAGCAAAAGAAAGAACTTTATATTTGTTAATAAATGCCCATGCATGTCTAACATCTGTGTTAAGATGATAGCTTCAAAACATTATTTCTAACATCAACTTTAAATTAAATTGCTTAAAAAATTCTAGTTGTTTTGGCAAGTCACGAAGGGAACAGAAATAAAGGCCATACAATGGAACAGCAAATCAGTGACTACTGACGAGCAGTACTACATTACAGTGCTGCTTGAATTAATTTTGCCAGGTCCCCAAATACTCATTGGCAGGACCAGTAGCATGGATGTTCCTGAGAGGTAGATGGGGTCATACTAAACATGAGAGACAATGTAGGTATAAATCAAACACCGAGGCACATTCTTGTAACTACTGTTGCTATGAAAAAGCAGTAAGTACTATAAATTCTGACTGTGTGTCTGTAGCCTTAGTTATCCAGCATGCAAAGTGCATGCGCCACATTTTACTGTCAGCTGTGGCCAGTATGGCTCTGCCATGTGTTTTCACATTATAAAGTTATTGAGCACCAAATGTGTGTGTTTAGATTTTCTACAGAACTCTTTTCTGAAATATTTTTTATTCTAAGAAGAATTCGGCAAGATATTCTCATAAATGTACATATGTCTCCATGTAATGTACCCATTATTCTTGCCACATTTTAATCAAGTGTGAATTTTGACAGATTTTTTAAAAAATACTCTAATATCAAATTTCATGAAAATTCACCCAGTGGGAGCCAAGTTGCTCCATGCGGAGGGACGGACTGACAGACAGACAGACAGACAGACAGACATAATGAAGCTAACAATCACTTGTCACAATTTTGTGAAAGTGCGTAAAAATATTAGTATCTATTTAAAAATCCAATCCACTCAATAAAAAGAATATTTAATTATGTTAAATTAATAATCAGAAACTATAAATGAAAATTCCGAATGAATTGTTTAAAGAAAACAAATGTTGAAATTTACCGCATTACTATTAATGAAAACTAATGCAAATCCCAGTACTTATGGTAACTATGATAAGACTGAAAGGAAAAACCAGACAAAGAACAAAGCTTCTGGGTTTGAACCAGGCAATATTAACTCATCCTGCCCACCAAAGATAAAGTACAATGACAGCCTACAAGCCCCACGCAGTACGCATCTTGTTCACACCATCACCTCTCCAGGAATCACACCAGATTCATATCGGCAGGCAGATATAAGGGAATGCAGGAATGAAGTAGAACACCCCTGACCAAGGCCAGATGTGCCAAAAAAAGGGGCAGAGCAAAGAGTGGCTGGGCCAAGATCACAGCTCCCTTTTGACCACTCAACTTTCTAAAAGTGTCAGCTTCCCTGCGTATACTGAACCAAAAATGTGTCACTGGCCAAGCATGAAATATCTGTTACATGACACGGTCACAACAAATAAAAAATACTTTATTTTCAGGGGTAGCTAGTTTCCAGGACTATAAAACCACTGATGATGAAGTTCTGCCCAGTTCTTTATTAACTACTTCATGTGTACTGTGACAACATATACGCACTGCACTTGAACATAACAGGTCTGCTGGTGACAAATGTCAACATCCTCTCCTCAGCCACATTATGTTATTATTTTCATGTATGTAGACACAAATACCAAGTTCAAAAGCCCTCCCTGTTACTTGTGAGTATTGTACGATGCTTTATCATTGAATATCATCACCCTTAGTTCCTGTCCTTATCAAAACTATGGCACGGCCTAGTAAAGCGATGCAAGTAAATGATGCACAAATACGTCATGAAATATTGAAAGAAGACAAAATCAGTGTTCATTTTGAGTGAATTTAATGACAGTGATATGGTTATAAAATCTCTGTCTGGTAGCAAATAAAGTGACACTTCAGATAATGTACATGATGACAGCAATAAGCAGTGTTGGACACAGGCAAAGGTTGGGGCTGAGCAACCCCATTTTCCCTTTAGTGATTAACCTGATCTAATGTTGGGTTGGCAGACCTTAACAACCCGTTGGAATATTTTGAGCTTTCATTACACCCAAAATTATTGAATAATATGCACAGAAACAATATGCAATGCCCTACAATTTTTAGAAAATATGCCAAACTCAAAAATAAGATTAAGAGTCCCCCCCCACACACACACGCACGCACGCACACACACACACACACACAGAGAGCATATAATAATGCTACTAAACATTCCTTTTTCTACAAGGAACTGACCAGAAAGGTGACAAAAAATGTTACTTTTCCAAGAGGAAAATACTGGAAACTGCCACACTTTGGAAGTCCTTGTGAGAGATCTCACCTTCTACTCAACTTCCTTTACTTTGTTGATAATGAACATAAGGGAAGCCACATGTGGTTCCAGGAGATTGTGAGACCTAAAACTTGATACCAGACCACTGAACAAGAAGTTTAGGAGTGTCTACACCCCAGTGAGTAATGGGTCTGTGGATGAGTCACTGATGATGTTGAAGGGATCACTTTCACAAAAGGTGAACATTTCCTCCAAACGGAAAAATTTGGAATAAAATCTTTGAATTGCATAAAGCTAATTCTGCATGTGTGGAATTTTATCATCTATGCGGGACAGGATCCTGCTTTTGACAACTCCCTAACAAACGGTTCAATCACAGTTAGCATGTGACTGGAAAGTGTAAGAGGAGGTAACAATGGCAATGGAAATCAACTGCCATGACTTATATTTTAACAAAGAGTAATTGAGGGGTGTGTTTCTTGGCAACCAGGCTATTTCACTTGATAAAGTGATTAGTCTACAAGCTGGATGAATGGTAAACAAGACCTGAATTCCAGCCATGGCAAGATATATTCTGTTCCAAGAGCATCTACAGCAGTTCTGGTAATTGTTCACCTTTGTCAAGTGCCAGGGTTAGGAACACATGGAATTGTACTGCCACTCCTTTATATATCTTCATGGTGTCACTCTTAAGCAAACCTTTCCTGTTACAGTTTAGCAACTGACAGTTTGTTCTGCATGGATTATACTTGCAAAAATCTAAGCAACCAAACTGTAAGGAAAAAAGTGTTTATAGCAATTCTCTACAAGGTTTCTAGCAGTTGGTAACTTGGGACATAAAAGAAAATAGAAAAAAAGCTGGGGGTTGGAGGAAAAGGAAAAATATTCCTTCTTACCCCTTTCACAGTGGGTGCAAAATGCACTCAGCATTTTCTGGCAAAAGTCAGAAAATACTAGTCTTGTGACCAGTGATATATAATAGTGGGGGAAGAAAAGATATTGCATATTTTGTGTTTGCATTGTTTTTACAACATTAAACACACTAAAAACAATATAAACATGAAAGATGTAAAGATATATAATGCCATACAAGTACAGCATTATATAAGTACTTTTACTTAAGACACACAACATGAACCAAGTAGTGGCATGACAGTCACACGTTTATATGTGGAAAAAGTGAGAGTACATATACAACACTCGGCACAGAAATATGCAAAACAATTTTACGATCAATGGCAGTCTGCCAGAAAGTCACAAAAGAAACCACACTAATATGGCACCTGCAAGTAAAGAGCCCTTATATACATACAAACATACATGGCAACAAAAGAAGACTCAAAGGAAGAGCACAGCATTCTTTACAATTAGCATGAATATAGAAAGTAAAAGTGTAAACTGTAGTGTTACTCCAAGGTTTTTTGTATGTGGAACTTGGTAAACACACAATTATTCACAATATTTTAGATGAGAAATCATTTGCAATTCATAAAACTGTTTCTACTCTCACCTTCCAACACTTAATGAGCTATTGGAATCATTACGCTGTCTGAGGCGACTAGATACTGGAACCGCCACAGGACTTGTTCTGCTGGGATGTGGGGAACGTGGCCCTGAACCAGGCACACCCTGGCTGGACAGATTTCCCAATCCAGGAAAGGCAGGACTAGACTCAAATCCTGATGACTGCAAGTGAGGTGGCCATGTAGTCTGAGGATTGTAAATGTGAAGATTTCTATAAGAACAAAACGGTTCATTAGGTTTATAAGATATATTACAATGGGCTATATTTTTAGCTGTTAATAATAAGCTGGGAAAGGGCATGGCACTTCTGTGGCTGTCATAATGTGTTCACTGTAACAAATTTCACAAAAACCTAAGAAAAATATTCAGCAAAACAAATAAACAACAAAGTACCACTCACCAAACATGCGTATAAGTCCTATACAGTCATGCTACACTTGATTTCTCAAGACTTCAGTGGCAGAATTTACTGAACTACATGAACACTGCCTTCTTTATCCATAAATGTAAAAAAGAACTAGTTTCATGAATGATGTAGCAACAGTGGAAACATGAAGAAACTGCAAAGATTCAAGTCCTCAACATGTCACGCAATAGTGACCAATAGACAGTCACCTACATCGTGAAAGACTGTAGCAACCTCCTATCAGAAATAAGTCCTTGTGGGGTTGCCTTACCCTCAGGTCTTGCAAGGAGGGACAATAACTACACTGGCACAATAATGGTTTGACAAAATGACTGCCACCATATTCCTTCAAAACTTACTGCAATACTATTCTGTACATATACACAAAATTACGGTTACTTTTTTAATATAACATCACCAAAACTCACCCATTAGTATGTTCATCAGGTAAGTCGGGCACGTTGTGGAAGAACACTGGTGGATTATCTTGACTTTTGCTACTAACTGAGCTACACGAACTGTTAAGACTGACGTTGGAGCCCCGTGAACTAATGGCACAATCTGCATCAAACAGCATGCCATCCAGATGCAGGTCAGAGTCATTTCGCAGAACGGTCGTAGCACTGCCTACACTGCTCCCACCACTACTGCTGCCGCCACCAGCATTCTGCTTTGACTTTGAACGTGGAGCCACACTATACTCTTCCCCTACCAGATGCTTCAGAAAGTAGAAACAGAAGAAAAATATTTCTTCACCTTTACTTAGTCGATCCATAAGATTGTGTCCAAAGAGCATCCAGTCATATGCAATGGTGAAGTACAAAATCTGGTTGGCATTAAGAGACTGATGGACAGCACCATCTGCCCACAGTGAAAGGCGCAACAGTGAAATGAACAAAGGAGTGCGATCCCAACCACTGATGCAGTGAATAAGAAGACCCGTGTTGCTGTCTTGCAAGTAACGTAACATTAACTTCATGTAATTCTGTGTTAATTTGACCAGGTCCCACCCCTGTAAAACATAAGAAGTAATACCACAGTTACTTCTAATATTAGCACTTCCTATAATCCTACATGCTGTACATATAGAACAAACACGTAAGCCTTCCCGTGCTATGTGTATACTTATATCCACTGATGATACATACGTAGATACACATTTTCTAAGACTTCTAACAAAACTCAGCACAGAAATGGTTAAGAGCTGTCAAATTTTCCAATATGCAAGATTCTACTCAAATGCCAGAAACTAACGACTCTTCCCAAAATAAATAAAAAATGCATGCCTCCTCCTGCTGGACCTCAAGCAACAAAACTCTGAAGACTCAGCAATACTAATAGTGTGAACTGCAATTTCCTTTCTTTCTCAAGTAAGATTTTCTCTCATTTGAATTACAATTTTTGTTTCAAGCTTAATTCTCAAAACACAAAGCTCCCTCATTCCCTTGCTCAGTGTAAGCAAGGAACTTAGGGTAATAAACAGTGAGGCACTGCATGATTTATGTCACATATTACAGCTAATAAACTGAAATACAGGAGGCTATGATGGGCTTGGTATGCATACAGAAAGGAAAGAAGTAAATGGAAAAGCAAAATATACACTATTTTGGTGGGGAAACTGTCCCAAAAAATGGACACTCATAGAAAAGGGAACCA
This sequence comes from Coptotermes formosanus, assembly GCA_013340265.1. Taxonomy (NCBI): domain Eukaryota; kingdom Metazoa; phylum Arthropoda; class Insecta; order Blattodea; family Rhinotermitidae; genus Coptotermes; species Coptotermes formosanus. The sequence continues at coordinate 5,655,924 of BLKM01001253.1, forward strand.
GACACGATAATACTATAATGAATCTTTGTGACAGCAGTACTGGAAGTGGATGAAAATGACTCGGAATTGACACACTCTTAGCTAACTGAGTAAGTGAATGTGTGCTAAGACATACCAACTGTACTTGAAACTTGTCCACTTACCATCACATATGCTCTTCCCACCCTAACCCCAAAAAAACAAATGTACTGCTATTTACAGAAGCTTTGGTGTCAGCTCCCTGGCGATGGTGAGATAATAACACCGAAACATGGAGGAGCTATGTAAAAGATAGTACAAATAAATTATAGAATAGTGCATTTGTTGGTGTTACCTAAGGTTCTTAAAATGTATTGCTATTCTTTGCTAAGTTTGCTAAAACTGTACAACATATCGTCAGCATATGATCTAGTACTAGCATTAAACTTTCAATGCACTGGTTGGCAGCATGTTAAGAATGTAAAAAGATGACAATCTGTTACTTGAAAAATAAATCCACACACCAAGGTTTAAACCATTTTGAACTTTGGCACATGTTGCTGCAACTCTCAACCACAACTGACTTCCTGTACGAGAACTCCCCACTCACTTTGATATTTACTTTGACTATATATATATATATATATATATATATATAAAGACCAAAGCTACATGAGAGGCGCCCCTACATTATTTATTTCTGCTGGGTCTTCCTTAAGCAGTTCCATTTAATGGGATGTTCCTGTATCATTCTGTAATTATACGATCACACTATTATAACCTGTTGACATTACCGTCTTATGTTAATTTACTAGACTGTATCAATAAGTGCAGTTCTGAGGCCACAGGCAGGAAAGTGGAAAGTGACACAAATAGAAAGTGGAAAGTGACAAGAATAGTGGTATGGTATGCATCGAAACCACATGCTTAATTTGTGCTCTCTGTAATTGCAATCCTTGCATCACTTGTCCATTTTGTTATTATATATAATACACGATGCCAATACCTTGTATTTCTCCCAGTCAATCTTCAGTTGGGAAGATACTGCATCATTTGGCACTCCAATCACAGCATCTACATGAGACTGTGTCCAATCAAATACCAGACCCTTGGCAACATAATCGTTGTCACGGTATTCCTTAAAAAACTCACATCCTGGATATGGTAGGGAAATAATTGTGAAGTCCGAGTAACGATTCTCCTTGTCTACTTTCTCTGATGAAGTTACACTGCAAAGTAAATATACGTAAGCAAGATCAGGGTGAGGACACACTGAAGCAGACCAAATCAGACCGGTCTGATTGTTTCCAACTTCAATAACAGATTTAGATGCCAGCAACCCAACTGCGTAAGTCATTGGCAGACGCAAGTCTTGTCTTGCCTGGCAGGAGAATGGTGACTGGTATCCCATTCTTTGCCAGTTAGAACATACAGTGGTACAGTAAGTATGTCCAATTTCAACACCAAGTTAGTGCAGAGTAAATCGTTCCTGCATGATGTACTGGATAACTATCATGAATACTGTCCAGAAAGTGTGGGGAGAAATGTGGAAGGAGAAGGGACACATAGGTTATTATCATCATCATCATCATCATTTAATTTTGAAATTATAAAAACTGTCCTACAACAAACAAAGTTACAAATGTGGGGAAACATTGAATTCTGGCCTTATTTCAGTTATGGGATAAATCCAAAGGCATATACTCGTCATCTAACTAACTAACTCCATGGAGCAGAAGCCTTCTTGAGAAGCTAACAGTTTCTCAGCTAGTCAAGAAATTCCCCACGTTTTATGGAACCCAAAGGTTCATTATCGCATTCACAACAACCCGCCACCTGTCCCTATCCAGAGCCAGCTCAATCCAGTTCATGCCTCCCAATCCCACTTCCTGAAGATCCATCTTAATATTATCCTCCCATCTACGCCTGGGTCTCCCAAGTGGTCGCCTTCCCTCCAGTCTCCCCACCAAAATCCGGTACGCACCTCTCTCTTCCCCCATATGTGCCACATGCCTGCCCATCTCATTCTTCTCGATTTGATTACCCGAATAATATTTGGTGATGAGTACAGGTCATTAAGTTCCTCATTATATAGTCTTCTCCACTCCCCTGTCACCTCACCCCTCTTAGGCCCAAATATCCTCCTCAGCACCCTGTTCTCGAACACCCTCAGTCTTTGTTCCTCCCTCAGTGTGAGAGACCAAGTTTCACATCCATACAGAACAACAGGTAAAATTATAGTGCTGTATACCCTAATCTTTGTGTTTTTGGATAGCAACCTGGAAGACAAGAGATTCTGCACCAAATGATAGCAAGCATTCCCCGACTTCAATCTGCTCTTAATTTCTTCATGAATGGAGTTTTGATTCATTAGGGTTGCTCCCAAATATTTGAATTCTTCCACTCTTTCAAAGGATTTTTTATCTATTTTTATGCTGTGATTGTGTCCTGCATTCTAACTTCGAGACATGACCATGTACTTAGTTTTCTCAGCATTTACTTCTAGACCAATCTCCTTACTAGCAATCATTAAATCTTCTGCATTTTCCTTTATACTATGTATGCTTCTGCCCAATATATTAACATCATCAGCATAAACCAGAAGCTGGTGCGTACCATTCTATTTCAAGCCCTCCTGGTTTGCCTGAACCCTCCTAATGGCATATTCTAAACTAAAGTTGAAAAGCAATGGCGACAGAGCATCTCCTTGTTACAAGCCATTCTTAATAGGAAACATGTCAGACAGATGTTTGCCTACCCGAACTCTGCTATATGTTTCACTTAGGCACATTTTTATTAACCTTACTAGTTTCATGGGGATACCGAACTCAATGAGAATATTATACAAGACCTCCCTCCTAACTGAATCATAGGCTTTCTTGAAGTTTATAAATAGTTGATGTACTGCCTCATTGCATTCCCATTTTTTTTCAAATATTTGACGAATGCTGAATATATGATCAGTAGTTGACCTGTTACATCGAAATCCACACTGATGATCCCCAATAATTTCCTCTGCATATGGAGTTAACCTTGACAAAAGAATGTTGGATAGAATTTTGTACGTAGTCGACAAAAGTGATATGCCTCGATACTTACTACAATCTGTTTTATCCCCCTTCTTATAAATAGGCAAAATTACTGACTCCTTCCGCTCCTCAGGGAATTGCTCCTTATTCCAAATAGAAATAATAAGTTTATGGTTCTCAGACTGAACCATCCTACCCCCTGATTTAATCAATTCTGCTGGAATCTGATCAATACCTGGTGATTTGCGTGTTTTTAGTTTTTCAATAGCCATCTCAACCTCAAAGGCACTGGGCTCAGGCACTAGTGTCTCTGCCTTGCGTACTTCAGTCTGCCTAACATCATTAACCCCGTGTATATTCAACAGCTGGGAGAAATGATTTTTCCACCTTGCCAAAATACTGTGGGAGTCTGCAACCAGGTCACCCTTCTCATCCTTTACTACATTACTTCTAGGCTGGTACCCCCTCTTAAACTCATTGATACCCCTATACAAGTCTCTTATATTCTTGTTCTTACTGTTTGTTTCAATTTCATTAATTTTAGCTTTCAGATATTCCTTCTTTTTGTGCCTGAAATGTCTACTAGCTTCACGTCTTACGTTGTGCAGATTATCTCCATTATTTTGGTTTGGATTCTGTAACCACTGAATTTTAGCCTGCTTCCTTTTATCTAAAAATTCTGCACATTCTGCATCAAACCATGGTTTATGCTGCTTCCGTTCGTGTAGACCTAGACTCTCTTGAGCTGAGATTTTTATATTCTCTTTAATGTTTTCCCAAGCCCTATTTATGTCCTCACTAACATTTAAGTTTCCCAAAGCTGCAAACCTGTTTGAGATCTGAAGCTGATACTGATTCCTAACCTCTAGTTCACTTAGCTTCTTGAGATTATATCTCTCTGCATCAAACTTCTGTGCTGCTTGTTTACTTACTGCTAGTCTTTCCCTAACTCTTGCAACCACCAGATTGTGATCAGTATCACAGTCAGCTCCTCTGAAAGATCGTGCATCGAGTATACTGGAATGCCATCTCCTATCTATCAATATGTGATCGATCTGATTGTGAGTCTTCCCATCAGGAGAGGTCCAGGTGCATTTATGAATGTTTCGGTGTGGAAACATGGTGCTCTTAACAACTAGATTCTTTGATGTGGCAAAGTTTACTACTCTAACACCATTATCATTACTATCCTGATGTAAACTCTTGTACTCGTCATCATCACTGTATTACTGTTGCAATTAGGACAGCCAAGTACACATCCATGCTGGCAGCAACAAGACACCCAGATTGGTTTCAGTGACAGCTTGCAATGACCATTCTGACATAGACTGGAGTTGCTGTCTTGTTTGTGTGACTGTTCTGGGTGTGCTTCAGTGCACCCATATCCTTAACCTCTTAATTTATTACTTCATTCACAAAAGAAAGTGGAAGCCAAATTTTCCTGTGCATCACACCACTAAGGCATCAGCAACAGGTGGGAGCATATTGTCACCTACATGCACTGAACACTTCTGTACCCATAGGCAGGGTTATCTTATATTCCTTTGGAAGATCCTATGAGAGATAAAGTGAGATTTTAAAATTACTTTAGAATGTCTATGGACTCTTAAAGAACTATATGACATTACTCAGTATCCTTTTCAAAAAAAAGGTACTAGTCTGGGGAATCTACACCACCCAAGGAGATATTAAATGAAAAAACTGTTCTGTGCCGAACATTTCCTTTGAGCCACCACAGGGTCTGTCTCCTACCTCAAAGCTCACAACTGTGTGGTGCTGCAGTCTCCATCAGTCTCCCAGTCCGCAAGTGACAAGAGGGAAAATGTGACAGCAATTCTGTCACTTCGAGATTGAATGCAGACAATCGATCGCGTGGAGACCCTTACTATTTACCATATTCAGTTGGCAGTAGATCAGTCACCAGTAAATTAGTACGTCATGTCAAAAGGGCCACAGACTTATCACAATCACACTTGCTCACTTGTGGTACACGGGAAATTCAAAACAACTTACCATGCAGTTCAGATCGAAATAATTAGTTAAGTCATAAACATCCCTGTGAAATTCAATTTCTCACTATTCTCTTATGTTTGGAGAGGACAAACTGTATGAGAACAGAAATTAGTTAATTACATGCTGCTTAGTGGCAACAGCTATGGCAAGGTGCCAGAAACCACTGGTCCACCTTCCTCCGGCAACCAAAATATCTGTATGGCCACCAGCATTTCAAATGTTTTTAATCCTATTCACACAGATGACAAGAACTTGCTCCATACTGAAAATAAATTTGGGACGGCCCACTGCCATTCCCAACACAGTGACCACAGCCAACTGCTTGAGCTCGTAGAGCTGCAGCATCAACAGTGCACAAGCAGATACTGGATTTATAACATGGCTCTCCTTAAAGCAGTTTCAAGACACTCAATATAGCACTTATGCATACAATCAATGCTAGAAGTCATATTTATACTGTGGCTGTTTGCATAAAAATTTCAAGACATTTAATACAGCATTTAAATGTATGATTCAATGCCACAGATTGATTCATACTGCAGATGTGTTTACACCACTTTCAAAACACTCAACATAAGTACGTACCAGAGGTCATACTTATACTGTAGATGTTTTTAGAGCAGTTTCAAGACATGCAACATAGCATTCAAATTTACAATTACAGAACAGAGGTTATATTTACATTGCACATGTCTTCACAGCTGTTTCAAGACACGCAAACTGCATGTAAATGTTTGTCTAGCAAACTCTCTCAGATTATAGTACATGTCAGAAGTTTCTACCATGATGCAGAGACCAAATTTGTCTTCCCTCACCCAGCTACACCATTTTTCTCAGACAATTTACACATTGCCACAGGGTCATATTGGGGTATGCAGTGGCACAGTTGGTTGAGGCACTGCATTACAAGCCAGAAGGTTGGGGGTTCCATTCCCAATGGTGTCACTGGAACTTTTCACTAACATAATCCTTCCAGCTGCATTATGGCCCCAGGGTTGATTCAGCCACTAACAGAAATGAGTACCAAGAACATTTCCTGAGCGGTGAAGGCTGCCAGTGCATACGCCTGACAACCTTACCACTTTCACGTGCCAAGCGTCTGGAAATCTGGGAGCGTCAACCTCCTGGAACCCTCAGAGCCTCTCCAGGCCTGTACAGGGCTCGCTTTAAAATGGTTATACTGCTCTGTGACATGATGCCAGTAACTTAAATAGAGACAATATGACATGCACCATATTTCTAGACCTTTCGCAACCAGCTGCATCGCACAGTGAAAAGAGTGGACTGTGATTGGCAGTAGGTCCAGCTTGCAGTGCTGTCATTTTGTAGGAGGATGAAACATATTTCTTCAAATAATGCAGGTGTCTGAATAACCTGATCAAGGGTGGGTGAACTCAAAATAATCAGAATAAACTAGCAAATAGCCCACCAGGTAATGCTCTATTTTTAATGCACATTACAGCGGAATGTTTGGAAATGGCTGTACAACCTTAATGCATATGTAACTGCATCCTCATTTTTTCTATCAATTTTTCATGCTGTCAAGAAGAGACCATGCAGAAAAGAATGAAAATCTGTTTTTGGCAGAGGACTTATCCACATTGCATCAATAGAACTGCAGATGTCAAACTCTTAACCTCAAAGGAGACTTCACTAGTTTATTGTCTAAATTTTACAGGTTTATTGTATGATGATGTTAATACATAAAAGTACACAAAAAGTGTTGATGTTTGGATTAATGGTGAATGCTGAATTGAGAAGGACTTGAATGGAAACGGTCATAGCCTAAGATCAGTACCCAGCACTTGCCTGGAGGGACAGAGAAAAACCATTACATCCTCAGTCAGTATACATGGTGTTTCAGGTGCAATTCAAGCTGAGGACCTCTAAAAATACATGTCTAGAATGTTACCACTACACCAACCTACTCAACTGCTGTTTGCAAGGATGCATGAAGGATCATTTCTGGAAGACTGAATACTTACTTCATTCCAAACTTAACTTTCTTCTTCTCAACCATAAAATCAATAATGGTCCCAACATTAAGTGTTTTTAGAAGGCGAATGTCCTGACTTCGCACCCTGTCAAACAACTGCCAGTCCTTTTGCGTCTGTGTTGCACCCATTAATCCTTCGTCCCCATCTTCAGCATTGGCCTCCGTAACAGAAAAAAGGTAATCAAAACCAGAGCGGCCATAAATTTCTGGACCTCCAGATAACGTGGATGATCTGTACAAAGGACAAACACACAGACCATCATAGGACTGCAAATATACAAGGAAATCTTCAACACTGTTAAAATCAGTTCTCACCTGCATATATGTTTCCCACGATACAGGATGACTGGAAGTGGAAATCTTGCCCGACAACGTGCAAATCTAGACTTCCCAAAAAGTTCACGTAATTTAGATGCATCATACATGTTCTCATAGATTGTGCTGGTTGTGCGAGGTGGCTCTACGGAGCGCAGAGAGCTACCAACATTTGTAGAGGGACGCTCGTGCTCGAGGATTATTAAGTGACTTGGATAATTCGCACTTAGTTCCCCTGCACTATTGCTTATAACCTCAATAAATAGAAAAAAAACAGGCTATTAACATGCAGATGAACCCAGTCTATATCCTAGTCACTAGACTAAGTTATCCTGGCTCCTGATGAAATAAAGCTACACAAAATAAAATATAAAGTCTGATTAAAATAACAAAAAGACACGTGAATTTTGATAAGGATTTGTAATAAAAACTGCTAGAGGATGGAAGTCAACCCTTTAATTTCCTTTGTTAACAAGACGTCAACATGCCTCTAATGTCATACTGGCTCCTATGCTAACACAAAGTCACAGCAGTTCCTTTTTGTTTCCTACATGTTGAAAACTGGAAGTTTGTATGTCTCCTGTATTTTAGAATTTCATTCTGGAAACCTGAAATCAGTCTATCCACAGAAGAATACCTTCCTGTGCACACTGTTAACTGTGCACACAACTATCTCTACGGGACAGAAACTTCCTTGACATGACTACAGCTGCACAGTTAGTCAAAAAATTCCCTGTACTTTATGGAATCCACACGGTTCATTACCATGTTCACAAAAGCCTGCCACTGGTCCCTATCCTGAGCCATATAATCCAGACAACACAATCCCAACTATTCCCAAGTCTTTCAAATTGTCTCTTTCCTCCAACTGTGTGTATATTCTGCTAATACTTACAACATGACTATAATCCAGAGTGACTAGTTTCAGGCACTGCTGCATGACATCTTGACTCTGAAAGTAAATACTTTTATCACTACAGCAAGAAGTAGTTGTGGTGGTGGTGGTGGTGGTGGTGGTGGGGGAAGATTTCTAGTATAAAAAGACACAAAGCAGTCAATAAATATTTCAATACAAGCTAAACTTTACAAGAGTAATACGCAGATATGCAAGAGGGATGATAAGATTTATACAGAGTACTGAAATCAGGGGCACAGATATCCCAGGCAAAAGGCCTCTCCTCTGCATTAAGTTAAAAAATTTATAGGACCAAACATGAACGTGGCCTCATGGTTCACCCACCTGTGCCCTCACAATCACCTACACCACTAGTCGCTGCTTTTGTAGTTATTTTATTGTACTGTTGATGACAAGGCTGCCTGTTATGCCTAGCACTAGCACTAGCACTAGCCAAAAACACAACAGGGTATGACAATTACATATAAATAACATAAAACAGTAAACTAAATTAAAATAAGTTGTTCCATTCACATACATCATAAGATACGAATAGTGTTACCAACTGCTGGTGTTTGCAGCTAAATGTAGCTGAATTTTAAGCCACCTAGCTGGCTGCACATATTCTGCAGGGGTCAACATAATGAGTGTTACACCGACCCCTGCACAATATGTGCAAGAGGTCATACATATATCAAGCATAAACAAGGTTCAGAAAGGCCACTTAAACACTTCATAAGGAAAACAAGAAAGTCACATACAGAAAATAGTATCACATTTGGATATAATTTTATGTAAATAAAGGAGAAAATACCACATTCATCAATAAAAAATTACATGCGCAATACTAGTGCAAGGTGAATGTTATATATCAGCAACAAAAAAAACATAATATTAACACAAGGAGGTTAATGAATTCTTTTTACAATACAGTAAAATACTGTATAAGAACTTCACTGATTTTATAATATTCCTAGATTTTACATTTTTACTATACTATTAATGCTATAACACAGTCATAACAACACAAATATATACACAACTTCTCACATTATATACATAGTAATTATGGTGTGTCAGGTTGATTTTTATATAATAATACAACTGTAGTGGGTAAGGTTGTAAGAAAGAGATCTCTTTCATAAGAATGACAATATAAGGTATCTGACTGCCGCCCTTTTTATATATTCGCACTTGGTGATCACCCTTAAGGGTCAAAACATGTAGCATTATACATTGTAGTTGTGTTAACTAAAACTGTCTTTATTATTTAGACCAGAATGTAAATTTTTACATGCACATTTCCAAATTAGGCCATTTTATACCTCAGATAGCTGGTTTAATTTGGTTATCATTCATCTGGCTCCTAAACTTTTGGTCTGGTACCTACATTCAAAGAGAATTTGTGCACCCCTGTCTGCATTTATGCTAAAGGCCCTAAAACTTGCTTTTAATGACTTCCTCTAACTTCCATGTTTGCTAAACACCTTTCAATGATCCATTTCAATTCTTCAATAAGATGCATGCTATTACTATTTGAATAATGACGACGATTACAGACGAAATGTGAAGAAACATACTTAGGACAGGGACTACATACACATCACAATATATTCTTTCTTGACACGTCAATACAATGCAAATATTTAACTTCCTATACAGTAAAATTTCACTAAATGCACACTGCCAGCCACTCCTCAGATGTGACATTTAATCACGTTACAGAACTTCTTTGTAGAGATCATCTCCTCTAAACCATGTAATTTCAAAATAAAATTATCTAAAGAACACCAGACTTTTTAACATAAATATCAAGGTCAAGTGGCAAAACATTTTTTTGCTTCTTCAAAGCATCCAGGCTGGCTCTGGGCCTACCCACCCTCCTCTTCAATGGGTAATGGGTCTGGAGCAAGGGCTGACCACTGACAAAAAAAGTCTTAATTCAAAATGACCGAACTCTTCAGATGATTTGAAAGGGACTAGAATTAATTACTCATCAAAATATCATTTTAAAGATGTTCTGCATGTTCAAACAAAAGAACATTACTGCACTCAAGGAGGACTTAAATCCATGATGTTATAATACAAAACTCCAGCAAAACCACAGTACAGACTTTAGTTAATCTAACAAATTTAAAGGAACTAACATATAACAGAATCGAAAACTTATCATTTTCCTTCCTATTACATAACTGTTTGAAGTTCCCTATTCATTTAACACCTCAAAAAGACCCCTGTATGTGTGTGTACCAGAAACAATATTCATGACTGAATGCACTGCTGTAATCATATTGCACATGCACGTTCATTTGTGCCATGCTACTCATGTCACAATTAATGCAACCAATAATGAATGTGCATTTCCAACATGCAGAGTAACATAAGATTGACAAAATTCATGTATGCCAACACATTCACACAAACTCAATGCCCAACGTGCAGTTTGCGTTGTATATACATGTTAGCAATGGCAATGTCTCTGTCATTAATATGAACACTGAAAGCCTAACCTTAGTAGATCACATTTTCTGTTTTGTTTATGTTTGTTGGGAACTGTAATTTCAACTTTTGTGACAAATGTGTTAGCAACCATGATGCAATATAGCAAGAATTCTAGTGGGATGAAAGGACGGCCAAAATGAAGGCATGTACTATGATTACACTTACAAATATTGTTTTAATTAAAGAAATAATACTACTCTTAGATGTTAACAAATGAAAAACTGTAAATGCATAAGTATCAACAAGTTCTGCTGCTATGTACATTACTACACACTTACAAGCATATAAAAGAAATGGCTACACTTCATTAAAACCAAAAAAGTGCAATTACAAACCTGAAAAATAACACATATTTCAATAATTTAAATGCCATTATAAAAAATACATCCTGTATGTAAAAAAATGAGAGAACAAATTATGTATGCCATGCAAGTTAAGATTAATTATTACACTGCACCTGGTCAAATCCAGCAACATAAGAAATTCAGTCTGTTTAACTGTGATCCAGACGTCAAACTGCACATTCATTTGAACATAATGTTTTAATGCAAAACAAAATTAACACGCTATTTGTTCATGATTGGACAAAATACTATTACACATCACAGTTACAACAAGAGTCAAGCCACAAGAAATAAAGAATCCACAACTGGCCCTCAACCAAAAGGACCCTCCTGAATAAACTGTATGTTGTTTGAAACCAAACAAAAAACAATATTTACCAAAACAAAATCAAAGGAAGGTTTACTGGTTTCCAGCTATGGATTCAGTAAAAATGTTATATCAAATTTGCCGTGTTGTATGAATAAAACATCACATATAATAATCTAATTCTGTATTCTGTCAATTTTAAGCCCAAAATAAAAGTAAAATACTTTTACTGTTCAATACTCACAGATGTACTGCGCTGCTGTATCAATTACAACCATCAAACATCTTTTTAGGCTTCATTCATTACAACACACAGTCACAACTAAATAAAATAATCTCACATAGATATCCCTTCAAATTCTCTGACCCCATTAATTTTTAACAATATGTGTCATACTACTACACACACTGTACGAATACAGATCTACACACTGGTTTAGCATCTGACGGGTAGATTTGGAACAGTGTCAACTTCAAACTTTTCATCCCATACAGGTCAATATTACTGAACTCTTTACATAATTCTAAATAGTCATATTATCAAAATCATCCTGCCCAGTCCTCCAGACCTCTAAAATAGCAAACTATGATAAAATTAAAATAGGCCTGCTCCATCCAACATAGCAAGCAACAATAAAATCTCATTACAATTTAATTATCCACCCACAAAACAAAAAGTATGTTGAAAACAATACAAAGGTGTTTATAGTGAAACAAGCAATGGGTGTGATGGCAAGTAAGTCATACTGCTACATGCTAAAGCCATTTTTTTTAATTTGTTCACAGGGAACAATAAACGTATGGTTCTTGCAAAACAAGAAACCCTAACTTCTGAAACAATCAACAACAGACTATAGTGGCAGTTGAGTGAAAAATGAGTGCAAACCTATGCAACCCTAAATGAAACCCAAATCCAATGACATGTTAGGGACATTTGGAAAGGTCCTACACTCGGCCTTTCCGCAAGCACAGAACAAAAACGTAACTTACATTTCAATTCTGACTTGCCATACCAAATGGATTTTCTTGGATTTCTGCAACTTTCCAAAAAAAAAAAAAAAGAGTGGACACCGCAGTACCTTACAAAAACTTTCCTGTTCATATTTATTCTCATATACGTAATGTTGACGCGTAAGTTCCACAGAAAATGAGTCACATAAATCACTGCATTTTAAGAAGAAATGGAATCGTTAAACAGACGAAGTTAAAAACGTCAGTGTTAGCAACATGGGCACACGTGTACATACACTATCGCTTGAAATATGAATATATGTGAAACTGTTGCAACAACGCTATTTGTTACCACGTATCAGAATTCACCTACACAAATATCAACCAAAGCATCGACTTCGCATGTAACTAGGGCAACTCACCTAATACCACATTTAGGACTAACACAATCCTGTGTATCATGGAAACACAGTCCTTTGCAATCCGTTCGTTTCACCAGTTTCTCCCGGTGTATCATACCGATTTGCGATGGAACTACAACCCATTAATTTCCATACACTATGTGTAAAGCGGAACCATGTGCTTTCCAGTGCACGATTTCCTACCTTCGAATCCGTCTCCTTGGCTTTATACACACATTTTGAAAAATGTTCCAGAAGTTTATGAATGTCTCCTTCTTTAATATCTTCCATGATATATCCAAAACAATTACATTACAAGGTATACGGTAAGAATGCATGAGTTAACACAAACACGCCAGCACCAACCACCACGCACTTACGCCATAGACCTAGAGCTGTGTCGTTCGTGAATGAAAGGTCCGAAAGAACGAATCCGCGAGAAGACTGATAAGATCCGGGTCTCGGTCTCGCGAACACGTCGTTCACTTGGATCCGGACGGGTTTGTATCGTTCAGCCGGTCTTACTGCTCACGAACTGTCTCGTGCAAACGTCAGCCGTTATCAAAAGGGAATATTGACGCGTACATTTTAGCGACTGGCATGTAGTCTCTTAGCGTGACGATGGATAATAATGTTTAGTGGCAGTGGGCCTATTAATTACATAAAGATTCCACTTCGTTCAATTTTATATGCGTTTATTTGCAGCACATCCTGAATTCTTTCCACTACACACATTATGCACTCCATAGTTATGCGATTTTATTTTAATATTTTACATGCTTGTTGGAAACCGCTAGAAAACAACACCAGAACAATCGTTATGATTTTTCAGTGTTTTATGGCGTGTTGTTCAATTGATGGTCGTGTTTTTAGGTGTTTACCCCACTTACTATATGTGGTTTGTTCTTCTGAAACGTCGGAACAAACCGCCGATATTATACGGTACAGAAATCCAAAGGGCTGCCATCACCAGAACAAATCGTACTAATTTCGCTGATATAAAAAACGGGGCGAGTCGTTTTGTTTCCATGCACTGTTTACAATGTCTTTCACTAGCACTGCTAAATAAATATCGTTTTTCAAACATGCAGGTAGTATTTAGAACCAGAGTTTGTAATAACAACCAAGAAGTACACAATAAAATGTAAGCTTTAAGGACATATTGCGTATCGGCACTGCCGATTCGTCGTTTTCTGTTATCTTGACCGGTCTCGTCCACGACCATGTCCACGTGTTTTTGCAGGTCTTCGTTCACTCACCTCTATCATTCACCAGTACGCATTTCGTTTCGTTCACGGATCCATGGACCTCTCTCTCCTTCACCGGTTCCCAGTTCCTCTGTCGCGCCCCAGTCACTGAACCTACGTCGTTCGTCGGCCCTTCTTTCGTTCATGGGTCCACGGACCTGCCTCGCTCACCAGTCCGGTTCCCAGTTCCTCTGTCGTTCCCCAGTCACTGAACGCACGTCGTTCGCCGGTCCTCCGTTCGTTCAAGGGTCCACGGACCTGCCACGCTCACCAGTCCGCACTTCCCTTCGTTGACGGGTTCACGCAACCGTGTCGTTCACCGTTCCCCGCTTCGTCAGTCCTTCATCGGTTCTCCGTTCCTCTGTCATTCCCCGTCCTCATCTCCTTTCGCTCACGGGTCCATGGACCTGTCTCGTTCACCGTTTCCCACTTCCTCCGTCCTTCATCGGTTCCCACTTCCCCTGTTATTCATCACTTCACAGCACGTGCACGATGTGTGTATATGGAGGTGCTGTGCGTACCGACCTCGTTAACCAGCTACAGTATAACGCCATCTCTGACGTAATTTCCCTACTACTTCCTCCGACTTGGGTAGCTCTGTTATATGTTCGCTCCGCGTGACTTGACTGTTATACTGTACCTCGCGATTTAGTTTCTTGGTAAAGGAAGTAAGGGTTTCCCTTCTTCATTGTGAATGTATTTCTTCTACAAGTACAGCTTACCCGGACTTATTTTCAGTTCCCGATTTTTATTTCATAGTTCACACCTTTCTTCAGTCCATTCAATTGCATCTTATGGCATAATTTTGTGGGGTACTTCATCTAACAGTAAAGTCATATTTGAAATCCAAAAAAGAATGATTAGGGTAATTATGAGTTCTGACAGTAAAACTTCCTGCTGCAAATTCTTAAAAAATGATATATTCTTCCCTTATATTCTCAGTATATATTTTCTATACTGCTGTTTATTGTTAAGAACAGACCCTTATTCAACACAAATTCTGATTTTCACAATTTAAAAAGAACAAGTCATGATCTACATCCTCCTACAGCGAATTTAATTTTATTTAAAAAAGGAGTTTATTTGGATGCCAAAATTTATAACCATCTTCCCTCAGCCCTCAAGCAGTTATCATATGACATCAATAAATTTGAAACGGCTTTAAGAGGACTTCTTCTTGAAAATTCTTTCTACCTCTTGGAAAAATATTTCAGCTGAAAATAAGTAATGATCTTGGTTGTAGTAATTCAGTGCCATTATATTGTTATTATTATCGTATCTTTCCAATGTCTTTTATTCAATTTTTAATTCACTGAATGAAAACAGGGCGCATAAACCTTGCTATGACTGGCTCTGAGCAGCCTTTATGCCTAGATTTGAATTATATTTCATGTAGCTTTACACTTAGATGAAGGAATGACATGTTTTATATCCTGTAACTGGATTTATGGAATTTTAAGTAAATGAGAAATGAGAAAGAAACCGTTAGAAAACAAACATAATTACTACAACTTTATTATTTTTGTACAGATTTGTTCACCATGATGAGAAAAAAAGTGACCTCTGGTATCACTTTTCTTCATCAGAACCTGGAAAAGGTAAATGCCGGTATTGTTCCTTTGTAATAAGTTGCACAGGAGAATCAACAGGGAACCTGACAAGACACTTGAAGAGAAAACATCCAACTGTACCTCTACGTTGGACTCCAACACCGGCTGAAACGCGTGATTCAAGATCCCCCAAGGTGAAGGGCCCCAACAGGATCCTGCAGCAAAGGCAGTTGCTGCTGCAGTTGTGCATGAGGACATCTCATCTGCTTGCACTTCAAGATCCATTCAGGCAAGACAGTCTCATATGTCATCACTAGTATGCTGGTGCCCGGCGACCCGGGCAGTATAGGGATACACATTTACGTATTTACCGTGGAATCCCCAGCAACCCGTGGGGGCAAGGCACACTTCACGTACGCAGTTACTGTGGAAACCCCACGGTCCGAACAGGGAAGACACACCCATTTACTTAGTTACATTTGAAACTTCGCGACTTGTGGGGGCAAGGAACACTTCATGTACGCAGTACTGTGGAAACCTAGCGACCCGGGCAGGCAAGGCACGAACATTTAAGCAGTTACCGTGGAAACCTGAAGAATGTATATGTTTGTGTGTTATAATTTCGTAATGGTGCCCGAAGTTATGGTGAAAACCCGAATCATGTGTACGTTTGTATATTATACTGTCGTATTAGTGCCCGGCGAACGCAGTTAAAGTGGCAACCCCAATTAGTCGTGTCTGTTACATATCATCCGCGCATCCGTCAAACTAAAGTCTATGTCTTGTCTTTTCCTGCCATTTGATGGCAGTCCATGAAACTTCAGTGTGCGAGTGTGACAGAGACTGACAGTGTTACGGTGTATATAAGATGGGCTTACTGCTTGCAGAGAGCAAAAGGTTGAAGCGTTTGAAGGAAAAGCCACAACATAAAACCCCATACCATGATTTAAGTTTTCTTTGTCGAGAAGAACCCCGCAGCAGAGGCTACGGACGCAACGCAACCTTAAGGCTTCGTGTGCAACCGCATGATGAAGCTTATTATTATTATTGTCATTTTCCCGGTAATTGAGCACCAACGGAATGAAATTGACTGGGGAAGACCGAAATACTCTGGGAAACCCTGTCCCAGTGTCACTTTGTCCATCACAAATCCCACGTGGTCTGACCCGGGATCGAAGACGGGCCTCCGCCTTAGGAGGCGGGCGACTAACTGCCTGAGCAATGGCACGACCTTAGATCATAAGTTACACCAAACAGAACATTGTTTACGAATATTTCTTTGCTATTTTATATCTTTGTGATTAACCATTTAAAGACCGAGATTACGCTGATTTATATATTACAGGCTAAGGTCGTACCGCGCAGTAAACACTCCGTCTCGATTTTAAAAATCGACCAGTTAATGCTGGATAGGAAGTAATCGTTTTTTGTTCCGAGATCCGTACAAAACACGTAAATAAAGCTGAATTATATTACAGGGTTAGTCCGTACCGCGCAATAAACACACCCCAACAGGGTTCTAAATTCAGTCATTTAATGCTGTATGGGGAAAGAATCGCGGTTTATTCCGAGATACATATAAAACACGCAAATAAAGTTAAATCATATTACAGACTCAGATCGTACTGCACAGAAAACACAGTTCTCTGTATTTACGTCTCCTGACATCTAGTGGCGGTCTGTGAAACTCGAACATTCTCATAGTTGTCCTGCCATCTGGCAGCGGCCCATGAAACTCCAAGCGTTACATACCTTCGCATTACTGAATTTTTATATAGATAGCATGAGAGCATTAGGCATGTTATATTAGAATGAGTGCATCAATTGCTGCAGCATTGTCACACTGAAATGCTACAGTATGTGCAGTTATACAGCATGAGAGCATTAGGCATGTTATAATAGAATGAGTGCATCAATTGCTACAGTATGTGCAGTTATACAGCATGAGACCATTAGGCATGTTATATTGGAATGAGTGTATCAATTGCTGCAGTACTGTGACACTGAGATGCTGTAGTGTTATGTTACGTGCAGCTGTATATGAATCACAGCATATAACTACTGTTGCATTCCAATATTACCACATTTAAAACACTGGAATTTCGTGGTGGTGTTGTATTACCTTCATTGACGCTTGATTCCATATATATATCATTTACCGTGATAGCATAAATATCATAAGAGCATAAATGTCCAGTGTTACCACATTCAAAGTTTGTGATTACACTCAAAAGCGTTTTCATAGGCCTGTTTATTTGCGTCTCCTGACATCTAGTGGACATCTATGGAACTCCGTTCTCATAGTTGTGTCTGCCGCCATCTGGTGGCGATCCATGGAATTCCCATGCAAGACAAAGGAAATGTTTCTCAAAAATATTATAGCTACGTCAATATAACTAAGCCAGGTCCTATTGAAAAAAATAAGTATCTGGTCTGGCATGGGAGACCCCACCAGTAGCTACGCTACTGCCAGCATAGCTCTCACAATCATTTGACCACACATGTCCCACCACGACAAAGTACGGATACCTTCGGGGGGGGGGGGGGGGGTTATGTCATTATTAGTACATCAAATAACATAACCTATACATTCAGGCCCAGCACGTTTGTGTGGGCGTGAGCTTATCGGAGTACAGACATAAGACCTTAATTGAAGTATGACCTTGTGCCACGTATCGCCTCACTTAAGTAAAAAATGGCTGGATAAATGTCTTGTACGTACATAATTAATTTCCGTACACAACTGGCCAAACAACTTAGTCATCACTGCACTCTATTACACTGGTTTCCTTTAATTTCAATAGTGTGACAGTCCAAACTACACCACTGAAACAGTTCACTACTGCTGTAAAACTGATTAACAGTCAGTTGCACAAATATGATTGACACCTATGGTCACTAGAAACAATAACACTGGCGAAGAATGGTGCACAACACGAACGTCTCGTTGTTAATACAACTGACCCTTGTGGTCACTAGGAACAATAACATTGGCGAGGAGCGCTGGAGAACATGACTGTCTCATTCAGTGGAGCAATTGCGACTATTTGTGCGTACTAAAGAAGAAAGTCTGCACACGACCCGCGGCGAATCTCGTGTCTATAATGTTGCCAGATATAAAATATGTCCCATGCCCAAACATACTGCCCACCAGACAGTTTGGATAATTAATTAGAACTGACAGGGAATAGTGGATATATTTTATTGATGGGTCGTTTGACAGTTCCTTGATTAGTACTGACAGTGATGACTCTGATGTGCCCATCTTGTCCTTGACAAACAGGTATGATAGTAGCCAATGGTCACTGAAGAGAAGACATATTTTCGACCATCATCAGCACAACATTTCTCGGTTGAAGTTTAGGTGTGGAATGATGCCATTTACTGTGCTGCTGAAGCTCTTGCAGACAGTCGGAGTGACCATCGTTTCCAGAACTGCTGTACCTGCTGCTGTAGCTGGTGCCATCTGGAAAGTCTATTAAACTTTATATTAGTCAGATCTTGGGAAGGTAAAGTTGTGAGAGGTTCTCCAATCAGGAAATGAGTTGTGTTAGCTTTCTTGTAAAGCTTAGCAAGGAGAAGAGCACTACACTCTTCCAGTCTTGGTAATGCGGTTTTCTTGATTGGTGAAACTTTAGATATTGCACACAGTAATTCACATGTAATTTCTCCATATAAATCAGTAGAACGGAAATACAAACAAGCGCCGTAGGCTCATTCACTATTGTCGCTAAAACCATGGAGCTGTATGTCTGTAGCATTAGCACATAACACTTTGTGGTTGATAGTGATATGTGAGACACTAGGTAACTGCCATTGCAGTCAAATCCATTTATGTAACATGGAGTAGGAACAAGTTCATTCTCTTGGAGTTTCTCTTGCCATAATTTCTGGAGCAATATCTTGCAAGAAATAATGATTGGACTAATCAGTCCCAATGGGTCAAAGACTGAAGCAACAGTTGAAAGAATGCTGCACTTAGTGGTAATATGTACTTCTGCAGCAGAAGTAATTTGACACTTCACTTGAAATTGATCCGTTGTGGGATTCCACAGAAAACCTACTGTGCTGACACTATTTTCTTTGTCCAGTGGAAGTACATTTTGTGTTTCTCATAGATTTTCTGGAACGGTAGCCAGAAGTTCCAAGTTATTGG
Organism: Coptotermes formosanus; assembly: GCA_013340265.1. Lineage (NCBI taxonomy): Eukaryota > Metazoa > Arthropoda > Insecta > Blattodea > Rhinotermitidae > Coptotermes > Coptotermes formosanus. Next base: position 5,675,588 of record BLKM01001253.1, read on the forward strand.
AAGCCCATTTTCTCAGGGAAAATCCTGCCTGTTGTAGAATGGATGATACATCTTTTTGAAGTTGAATGTTTCTGCAAGGGTTTGTGAACCGCTGAGAAGATCATCAACATAACAATCACTGTATGACATCTGAGCTGGCTTTGGATGTAGTTGTGCATTGTCTTCTGCTAATTTGTTCAAACACTTAGTGGCAAGGAATGGTATTGAAGCAGTCGCATATGTGACTATAGTAAGCTTAAACTCTTGGAAAGGTTTATCTGAAGATGATGCACTGCATTTCACTAGTTTCCTTTAATTTCTAGTGTCACAGTCCAAACTACACCACTCAAACAGTTCACTATTGCGGTAAAACTGATTAATAGTCAGTTGCACAACTATGACTGAACCCTGCTGTCACTACAAACAAGAACGCTGACGAAGATCGGACGAAAAACATCACCCCCCCCCCCCCTTCAGCGGAGTGATTGCGACTATTTGTGTGTACTAAAAAAACAACGACGGCACACGACCCGCGGGGAATCCCACGCCTACAAAGTTGCCAAATATAAAATGTCCCATGACCAATGTTATTTTCTACTAGTTTCACAAAGTGAACGAAGTGAACGGGTTAATTGAAGGGATCACCAGCCGGACCCGTACTGAATGAACCGTATCACAGTAAGGATCCGTTTTGCCCACCCCTACATATACCACGAGGTCGTAATCCGTGCCAATTACTGCACCGACAGCACGGAAGCTACAGGCCACCAAGCAGGTTTGTGTAGATCAGGATGTAGATAACGTACGGCCACCAACAGACTTAAGTGGCATTTTACAAATGAGTACAGATTTCCTAGATGGAGTCCATTTGCATCTGCACAGCACATATTGAATGACAAGCGCAAGTATTTACCACTCATCGTTCTAAGCGGACACCGTTCGGCTGACGAAATGTTTCGTGAGAGGTTTGCGGTTTTATCTGCCATCTCTCGGGAAACAGTTTGTCATAAATCCGAAAATGGTTACGATGGTTAGTTGCTTCGAGATGTATTTTATTCAGCAACAAATTTGAATATACCTTTAAAGTAAACTATTTTACGGAATAGAACGCGTGAAATAAGTGGTACCGTTTATGTGCTTGCTTAAATGCGTGTATGGAAAGATCTAGACTGTTACCACAGATAATGACTGTTACTACGGTCAAGGGAGTTTATCTGGTCTAAAACGTCCAGACCTGCTCTGGTACCCACCCAGCCTCCTATTCACTGGGTTGTTTCCCCGGGGATAAAGCGACCGGCGGGTGGAGTTAACCACACACGCCCATCTAGTGTCTATGTTAAGAATATGTGGAGCGTAATAACTATATTCCCGCATATGCCTTCGTGGCGTGGACATGGGAAACCTTACCTTTAAATAGTGCACGATTATTTAAATTTTCATTGCTATGTAATGAACTCCCTGTTTATACCTGCTGAGGTTAGTTCGTGGCTCAAGGAGGTCATAACCTATGCTTTGTGCGTCTGTTGTATTTTTTTTTTTATTTTCCATATTGTTCGCAACAAATGGTAATACAGGTAGTAAGAATTCACTGGCAAACAGAAGAATATTAAACTAGATACTAGGGTGTTGAGAATGTTCATGTCAATATAATATACACTTCACTTAAATTATGAGAGGTTAGCTGTTTGTCTGGGAACAGTGCTTACTGCATATATTAGCATTGTACAAATCTCTGAAATAGATATGTGCATTAATTTCTAGGTTTGTGCTAAACCTATAATTTAGAAACTTTCTTTTACGTATATAATATTTTCTTTCTAAGATGAATCCCCCCATCCCCCAGATTGTCCCCTACTTCCCTACAGAGTGAAATAGGTGAAATAAATTACCTGCAACTATTAGAAACTTATGTAACATCAGGAAGTGAACTATTCTATATTTTATTTGTACTGTCCTTTACATAGCTCCAACATGTTTCGGCATTATATCACACCATTTTCAAGGAACTGACACCCAACTTTCTATAAAACTCACAGCAATAAAATAGGTCACAATAGGCACATATGTTGTGATATCAGTAGTGCAGAATAATAGTGAGTTATATGCCGCTGGGGACTGTAAGTGATGTGCATAGTAAGAAGGAGAAAAATTGAAGGCAGGGTTACCATATGTCAGTAACTCATACCTTTACTTGTATTCCTTCCAAGTCTGAAGTTATCTGTCCACAATGGAAATTGAATAGCCATTTCATTGTGATTTATGAGGCTTGATAAAATGTTAAAGAATTAGTATGTCCTAAAGCCGTTACAATGGAAGAAATATCATCCAAACTAAAACAAGGAAGATACAAGTTAGTGCGTGAAACAAAGCTTTAAAGTCTTCAGTGTGGCAGACATTCAGGTACATTGTCTGTGGTGATGAGAAAGTGGAACATGTAGTCAGTCGTATCATTTGTAAGAAAGTATATCCACACATAGGACATAAATGAGGAAATTCAAATCTCATGAAACACAAATACAAAATTGACCAAACCACCATGGCCAGTTTCTTCTCAGTTAAAGCAGAGGTTAGAAAACCACAAGTTTCTTCAAATTTGAAGTCACTTGCATCACAGCAGCTGGTAATGTTTGTGCCCAAGGATGTTGCACCTTTTGAAACTGCAACTGGAGATGGTTTCATTGAAATGACACAGTTTCTCATTGATGTAAGAGATTAGCATGGGGTAGTAAGTGCTAAGAGCTGCTAGTTCACCCAGCAACTATATCATGGAAGTTAAATAAAACTGCAACTCCTGTCCAAATAGTGTTCTGAAGGAAATCAAAGACTTTCAGTGAAATTGGTGGAGCCATGACGTTGGATTTGTGGAGTAATGTGTACAGGAAAATAAATTACTTGGGTGTTCCAGTACATTATATTGCCAATGGGAAACTCCAAGACCATGCCATATGCATGAGAGAATTACTGTACACACTGATGTGCAAAAAGTGGGAGATAACATTAACGTTGAGGTTATAAGAATATTAAGATTGTTTGACTTGTATGACATCATTGACAAACTTGTGCTTGTTGCAGACGGGCAAAATGCTGTAGTAGCACTTCATCAGGTTACAAGGCTGTCATATTCAGCATACATTCTGAACACTGTATTGGAACACATGATACAGGAAGAAAGTGGGGAAGAAAGTTGTGACTTGGAAGGGTTAATGTGTTTTTACTAAGCTCTTACTACGTTTTCCAAAAGGTCTAGACTGCAAAACATTATAAACAAATCACTGAAAGGTGATACAGATCTGGGTGGAATAGCAAACTTAAAATATTTGGTACGCTGAATTCACAATAGTAAGAATCTTTCAGGTTCTTATCTAAAAGAACCAAGAGAAATGAATTGATCTGGTAGACAAAATAATGGTGGAACATTTCATTGGTTTTTTGACGACTTTAAAAGATTTATTTATTTAACATTCCACCAATGAAGTGGAGGGCATGAAGGTACCTGCTCTCTATTGAACAACACTGTGGAACTTAAATTGTTAGCTTTTGTAAAAATGAAACCAGATGACTGAGTTTGTTCAGAAGTTGAAGAAGAAGGCAAAACCACTTTCCCTGGACAAGTGGACCGTCACAATTATGCAAAAACTAGCTACATTATTACATCCGAAGTACATGAGCTTATTAATTCTTCAATTATGGTATGTTTCGTTACCCACTGCACAGCATAACATCCCAGAAGACAAGTAACCTCAACACCAACAATGTGGAATCCTCAAATCTCACACAACAAATTTAAATAGTTCAAAGGAAGCCACACCTAAAAGCGTGCAATTTCTGTGCCTGGAATACCAGTAAACGGTCATGACTGGACTTCCTGCATCAGTGACCCTTTTGGTACCACCACTGAGTATAAATCATGATATCATCAATAAAATTATAATTAATATTTTTAATTTGATGCTATACATCCAGCTGCATATATTGGCTTAAAGAAGTAGCACTATGTACTCTGATGCAACCAGTATTTATTATTATTTTTTCAAACACCAAAAGTTTTGTTAAGCTGATCATCATCAGGTGTTTGTTTATACAAAAACTTCAAATTCAAGGTAAAAATGCAAAATTTTGCAAGCTTTCATAAATTATATAAAATATAAATTACAATCGACTTGTAATCTTGGTGATGTGTTACTGAACATTAGCTTTTGGGTTGTGCACCACACTGTTTGTGTTCAATGACACACCACCAAGATTACAAGTCAAGTGGAATTTATGTTTTATAGTTTATACATTCTATATAATTTGTGATATCTTGCAAAATATTGCATTTTTACCTTGAATTTTAAGTTTCTGTTTAACCCTTTAAAGACAAAGCGTATCTGTTTTATACAAGGACTCATTGCGTACCGCACTGTAAACACTCTCCACTTCGATTATAAAAACCAATCTCTTAATGTGTTACAAGGCCAGAGTTGCTGTTTGTTCTGAGATCCATACAAAACACATAAACGCAATGTGGGCACAACGTAGAATTTTTTAATGTTAAACCTGGTAGTATGTAAAGTTACCGCTAGGCTTTAAAAGGTTAAACAAACACCTGATGATGATCGAGTTGAACGAAACGTGTAGTGTTTGAAAAAATAATAATAAATACAGGTTGTGTCAGATGGAATATGTAGTGTTATTTATATAATGTTTTTATAAATGAAACATAAAACAAATACAATTTGTGATTTTATTTCTTCATTTGTTGTCTGTTGTATTAATGGCTGAATTTTCTAATTAGTTATGTGTGTGAATCTGGATTAAATATTTGGCAAATTATAAAGTAAATAAGTACATTTAGTAAGAGACTTAATTTGAAGGGTAATTCTGCTTAATAGCATGACTTCAGTGAATCTTCATGGGTTAACAAATGCTTCATTGCTCTATTCTTGTACTTAGATTTAAAATTTGAATGTGAACAGTGTCAATGAAGTGACTGTTATTATTAACTGAATTTCTAAAGCTTTGTTTAAGAATATAATGCAAGTTACCTAGTACTGCCACACTTGCTGATAATTAACTAAACTTCAGATTCAGAATATTTTTGACATAAACAAACAGAAAACTGCATTACCATACATTACATTCGTAATTTTTTTCTCGGGTATAGTTTAATGAAAATTGTGGATGAGATTTGAAGTTCTCATGGCCGAGACCATGAGGATGGGGCTGGGACACCATCATCATCAGATGGTGATGGCAACATATTCATTTCAAATCAGGGGCACTGGCAGCAGGGTGCAAGGTGGTGCACTTGCACCACCTTGGTGTTTGGTATAATTTACTTTTTTTGTGTAATGATTTATTAAATCAAACAATGAAAGTTATACAAAAATAAAAGCAGATTTTGTACAGTTCCTACACTTTTACTCTATGGAGTAATTAAGGCTTTTATTTAAGTAACACCTGTATTAGTATATTGTCCAGCATTCATTATTAAAAAGGATGGTCACTTTGCATATAGGTAATGTGCACCACGCTGCAAAGAAATCCTGCTGGTACTGATGTTTGAAACATTGGTACACACTTCCCAGACTGCAAAGCATCTCAGAAGACAGTTACTTTCATAATCTTATATATTTGTCATTTATGCCGCCCTTGAATCTTTATTTTTAAAGTATGTTTTGTGCTGTAAATTTGTACTTGATCTTGGTTTTATTAAATTACTAGAGTAACAGGATCAAAACACATCCTACACAAAGTTTAACACTAAAATATACTGTATGGGCAGAATGATCACAATCAGTGCCAAATACATTGCTTAAACCAAAGATTTACTCATATGTCACATTATAAATCACTCGTACGCTCATTTTCAAACAAAATCAGTTGGTGTAACATATGTTATGAAAAAAATTAAATTGTTTCATAATCCAGCTGGTAACCACAGTAAACAAATACATGTTTATTTAGGAATATTATTATAGTAGGATGGCAAAAATTGGAAGTCCATCTCTAAGCTTGTAGGCCAGAACAAAAGCAATGGTTTGTAAGACACAATATACCAATGTAACACAGTCACAATAATGAATGGATTTGGCAGTCAAATTTACTTAGTAGTACACAAAATTTTCAACAAAACAAGAACAAGCAGTGGGAATCTCAAAAACATCCACAATTGGACGATGGTGGGGATTGAAGGGATCCACACATAACAATTTAATGTAGGCATAACGTTGCACACAGAAAGATTTGTAACATGGTGGAAGGTATTCACATCTCTTCCCACCAAACCTACAAGAGAAGAGGACTTGGTAAATGAATGTTTATTCTTCCTCACTGTTAGGTATAAATATTAAATCCAAGCTGTTAAATATTTTATTTACATTGCTGATAAGCAATATGTCAGATACTCAGAAATAGCTTGTAATTCCTTTTTTAAATAGTGTTAAAAATGTAAATCTCTTATTTCCTGAAAACCAAATCCAGAGTTATTTCTTTTAGTGCCCAAGGCAGTTTCAGGATTACATTACATTGTAAATAAGAAAGAAGTAATTGCAATGCAAAGATAGAAACCTTTTATGAAATTATAAAGTAATTTATTCATCATAGAGTAACGTTCATAATTCTACATAAATACAACATTTTTAAAAATTTGCATCCTTCTGTGGATGAGGTAAGTACCATGCCTCAGATCTGATGGAAATATTCTTATATTTGACACAATTTTTATAGCTTAATTCCATGATTCTTGGCATTGATGAGCATTTGATATAATCATTTTTCATGTTCATGGTCAAGAGATTAATATGATTGCACATCTGTTTATTTCTGACTCACCAGAATTATTCCAGTAATTTTAAAGCTCAATGGTAAACAGATTCTCTAATATGCAGGATGTTCCATGATATAGTTGCCTGACTTGAGCAGCATGTTCAACAGATTATTTGGAGTACAGAATATGTAATAAACTGTAGTTTGTTTCTATGCCATTACTGTGTTACGCACGAGTGAAGCGAGTTGCCAGTGCTGTAATTTGGGTTCTATTTCTGCACTGTCTTGGCTAATGGCTGTGCTGACTCTGTGTGCTGCGTCGCGGTATGGTGGGGTTCTCAAAATGCCTAATATGTTTACAAGTGAAAAATATGCCAAAATGCATTCCATATGTGGTTTCTGCAGCAGACTGATTCCTTTCCATGAGCAAATAAAGAATACGAAAACCATGGCATAAAAAAAGTTTATGTTCTGGCACAAGTCCAGCAAGTATATGCAGACTTTTCGGGACAATGGGTGTAGCACAGACACAAGTACGGAGAATTTTGCACCATAGTAATTTTTATTCATATCATCTTCAAAGCATCACCTCTTACTGAGAGATTGCGCCAAACAAATACAATTTTGTGAGCAGCTGCAACCATGGCTAAAATTTCTTGCTGACATTCAGTTCACAGATGAGGCTCAATTTATCTGGAATGGTGTTGCAAACACAAGAAACTTGCACTCTTTGGCACAGTAAAATCCACATGAGGGAGCACATTGTCATCTTCAACACTGATTTTCAATTAAAGTGTAGTGTGGAATATTAGGCAATAACATGATGGACCACATTTTTTCATGGATGTCTAGCAATTCCATATCCTAAGAATTCTCTGGAGATGAATAACCACCATTCTTACAGGATTTGCCTTCTGCAACATGAGGACAATTGTGACTACAACATGATGGAGCACATCCACATTTTGGCAGAGAGGCAACAGAATATGAAATGATTGTTAGTAAGAATATACATAAGGAGAGGTGCAATGGTGACTTAGTCTGCTCAGTCATCAGACTTAAACCCATTAGATTTCTCTCTGTGGGGTCATATGGGGTTAAGGGTGTACCACAGTGGTGAACCAAAAGCAATATATTAGTCACTAGAGGCCATGGTGAACCAAAAGCAACATATTAGTCACTAGAAGCCATAAATAAAGCTGCTGTTGATTGCTGAAATACTTTGACACTTCCATGTAGTTTAGCATTTAAAATGATCATAATAATAATGGTGAGTTGAAGACACTTTTTGTACTGTGATACATTAAGCTGGCAAGTAACTTCACAATTGTGCCAAAACAACATATAGTTCTGTAGACATTTATTGATCCAAATAACTTGAAGAACACACTTGTCATGTTTGGCCAGTATGTTGTGAAACATCCTGTACAGTAACATAAACAATTTAATTTTCTGACACAGAATCTTAAGCTTCAGACAAGAAAAAAACTGCCCCTACATGTTTGAAATATACCATCCTTTACTTACTTGCATCCTGTACAGTAGCATAAACACCTTAATTTTCTGACACAGCATGTTAAGCTTCAGAGGAGAAAAAACTGCCTGTACTTATATGAAATATTCCAAGCTTTACTTACTTGCATATCTCAACACGTATACTCTGCGGATATTTTTCAGTGTTGACAACTGCTACCCATTCATTGTTCCAGTTTTTGGCCCAACCTGGTCGAATATATGACACATCCGACTCACACACAAAGTTGCCTTTGTGTCTGAAATACCCAAAATTAAATCAGGACAAAATTTCTTCTTATCATATAAAGAATAAAACAGATGTATAGTGGTAGGCAAACCTATTACATTTGGAAGTTTGTGAATTCATCCTGCCTATAATTTGTTACCTGCAACCCTTTGTAACATTATTTTAGGCTAGATCAGTTCTGCAAGAAATACCTAAAAATTAAGGTTGTGGTGCCGTCTATAAGGATAGAGTCCTTATGTGTAATTTACATGGGATCTTTTTTATACTGTTGGAAGAAATGGGTTAAGCATAAAAATATATTTGCTGTTCAAATATTTATATTTATATTGGAGTATATATTCAGGAACAAGCACACAGTGAAAAGCACATTTGTGTCTATAACTTGTCAGGTCTACAAAGTATGAACCTACCTGTACCCATGAGTGTAATTATCATGTGCTATGTACTCCTGCTGTGAGTAATGATTCAGTCCATGGTACATATGATGTATGTCATCATGGTAATTGTTCATGATGTCATACACTGCATCCCTGGAAATAGATATTGTGTTACTTCTCTTTCTAAAGGTCAAATAACAACCAATTTAAAATTAACAAAGACTACATTTTGTAACTTCAGCATTTGATACAATAAATTACAAATTTTTAATTTTTTACCACTCTCTGGTGTACTTACTGATCTGTACTTTTCATACTTAAATATGTGAACATCAAAATAAACTTAATGTTTTAATAACATATAAAATCTGATAATATAAGCGATGTGACACTCACATGGGATAGTCACTGTCATACAGGCAAAAAGGGAGATCCTGTGCACAACCAGGTTTTATACCTCCATGTTTGTGATGATTGTGACCAGCATTCAATCCCTGGAAACTTGGGACTTGATTCAAAATTCTGCTAGAACTCTCAGGATAATCTGGCTCAAAAATGAACAGGCAACATAATTACAGTGTAAGACACGAAATGGTAACTCATGAATGTGGTACTGCTTCTGAAAGCATATGGTACGTCAGTGATGTTAAATAGGCTGGCACTGAATAATCATTGCTTATAAACTTGTTTGTCAGGTGTCTGTTTTTCCTACTTCCATATGTTTAGAGCAGTCCCCCACTTCAAGAGCTATCACTAATAACATGTTGTCAGGCTCTAAATTGGCTTAATATTGCTAAGCACAATGGAATTCTTAAATGAGTGTGACTGATTTTTAACTGATCTATTTTCTGTGTGTAATACAATTTGATGTACTACTGTCCTGATTTTTCCAGGACATTCCCAGTGTTATGATCACTGTCCCATCACACCAAAAATTTGATTCTAGGTGCCAATGACGTATATTTTTCCAAGTCGTAGAAACATGACATTCTGGGAACGTGCATGAACATTTTGACCTTCCCATAGCGGAAGAAAACAACTGTAGGATTAGGAAAGCTATTAACCAATCAACTGGCCACTAGCAGCAACGAGCAGGAGAGAGGGAGGAAGATGTGTGGGTTAATGATTGTAGAGTCTGGAATGAGACCACAAAGGATGAGGACCAAATGTGTACAATCCATAAATGAAATGTGTTGTTGTTGTTGTTGTTGTTGTTGGTGTTGTTGTTGTTTTATCTGAATGTGATAATTTTGTTATTGAATTTCTCTCTTTCTAGTAACAATAAATTACTGTTTTTTCATTGCATGAAAATTTAGAAACTTTGCCTCCACTGACCTCCATGTTTCTAAGTGTCCCATGTTTCAGTTTTTAAAAAACTGGATTCCTAAATACAATGGACATTCAGCCTGTTGTTACAGTACAATTTATTTATCAATTCTGAGGTGCAATACAGCAACAGTACTAGATATCTCATTTGCACAAAACCAAGTTTGAAAATATTCAGCTTGTGTTAAAAGTCCATTTTTGATAGTGTCACATTCAGAATTTGGGTGTCTGCACACAAAATATTCCAGATTGCTCTCCTTCTTTTACAATATTGTTTTATCCCCTTTCCTCTTCAGTCCAAACAATACTGTGATTTTAGCACAAACTCAAATTTTTTTCAAATTTTATTTCCTCTGAATTTGATGTATTTGATGTATTGAACTGAAGTATCGATATATTTGTAATTCAGCCTGCAGACTGAAAATTATGCAAAAGCTTAATATCCAGAGCACATATGTTTCAAAGCTGGCAGAATTCTTTGTTCATTTAGTATGAACTATGTATGCTTCTTTGTAACTAGAAATGCCTTGGGATATGGTTGCTTTTATTGTCTGTATCACAAAATGTAGTCACATTTTTTAAGCAAAATAACTTACTTCAGACTGAGAAATTAATGTTTAATTACGTAACTGAAAAATAATTGGCTTTAAGGACTCAAACTGCATCCAAAAGTTCTAATTTCTCCCTCCTTTAACAGTGCTGGCAAACACTGTGGTGAGAGTGTGGAGTAATTTTCATACATTTGGCTTTCTATTATGTCTGTGGTAGGAAACAGAAAGTTTCAATATTTATAAATACAGCAAAATTCAGTTAATCCGACTCTCACAGGACAAGACAGGTGCTGAATTATCAAATATTCTGAGTTATCAGACAGTACCATCACTGACCTAGGTTCTTACAGGTAAGTTTTTGGTATTTCTTGTATGTTTGGGCTGTACGAGTAATAACAGCATTCAGTTTGGACATCTCCTTCATCTGCTGTTTCAGGGTCATCAGGGTCCTCTTCTGTGTTTTTGGGTCTTCATAACTGAAGAAATTGACAGAGTCAGAGACAAGGGGTCAGGGGATACCACAATGGTTGATATACTGACACTCTTGAAGGCTGTTTCGAACATGACCTTGAGATATGCCTGCTTAATCAATGAAGCTTTCTTCCTTGTAAAAAACAAAATTTCTGCTCTTGGTTCTACTCTTCTGCAGGGCCAGATTAGCAGGGTTTCCAAATTATTGATAGTTTGATTAAAAAAAGAAGTATGCTGTATTCGTATATAGAATTCAAGTACAAAGAGAAGTAACTCACTGATGAGGTTAACCTACAGAAAGACATTTTTGATATGTTGTATATGTGGTTTGTGTTGCAATTTGTATATACACTGCATGCAGTGTATATACCTGAAAGGAATACATGTAAAACTAGTGAAACTTGAATAGCAGATATTGCTGATTCAGCAACATACAATATGTTGAATAGTGCACATGATGTATTAAAATGTACTTTAACCTGAATTTTAAATATTAATATCTGCCAATAAAGTATGAATTTGTAAGGGAAGTTTCAGCCAAAGGTTTAATGATCATTCAGTTTATATGGCTATGTAGGAAATTCAAAACTTTGACGAAATAAACCATATTTTAGTGATACTTTTAAACTTCTCGAACACACATCAAAACAAATATATAATGCACTGGGCTAGAAACATGCATTAGGCATAATCCATATACTTCCTGAGTTACACATGAAAAAACATGTACAATAAAATGGCATCAGTAGGCCCTTCGGCTAATTTAATGTAATAAATTTCAAACGCAATATGTTTCAAAACTCGGTCACAGAATGATTTTATGTCATATACATGTTTTTTACATGGTGGTCCTTTAGGAGATAATGCCTGTTAAATACTAAACTGTATTTAATGATAGAACGTTTATATCCCAGTACAGAATTGTGGCATGTACCAGAGATGTGAGTGCTTTCAGAGAGAGTATTTACTGCCTAAACTGTGAATCTATTTAAATTGAATGAAATGTATCTTTGAATGTCCTACTTAAGATATTTCCTCCATACTCCTGATGATTGCAACTACATGTCATAATAGGTCTTCGGAAAAAGTACAGCTTATAATTATGAGTGTGAATTGGTTAAGGCTATTATCCACTGGGATATGACGCCACGTTTTCTGACAAATTTATCAGAATTTCAGAGCAACATATTGTCTCCACCTACTCTGAAAACGGGAGCAGTATATTCTGAAACGTCAGTAAATCTCCACTACACTACACTGCTTCACATCCCAGATGACGTTCATCCTCCCAGTCAGACCATCAAAGCTTCAAAAGTCATTCATAATTGTGGTCCACCAGGTCTGGCGCCATAGTGTAGGGGATTTACAGAGCGTCATGTGATGTCATACAGCCGTCACTTGTGACGTGCCCCCGCCCCCCCCCCCCCAACAGTCTGGTGTTTCGTACTAGACGGCCTTGAAGGGCGAATGCCCTTCGAACCCTTTTACAGAAGGGCTACCCTGGGCATGTAGGAAACAGGTATGACCTTCGACGAATGTATAAAAAACGGTTACATACGTACGTAGGGAAGATTGTATTTAACCCCTACCCTCTCTATCCCACATGGTTACCCGTCGCGTAAACTGAAAGGCTCTCTTTTATCATCGCATGGTGATCCAGTCGTCCATTTGATTCCTATCTCGATCATTCACTTCAACAATATCCAGCTCTAAATTACTACGAACCGTCCGTTTGTAGTTCCATAAGTTTAGCAACAGCCGTAACTTTTGTTTAAACCTTTATCCACTATAATAAGTATATGGCTTCGTTTAGTTATCCACATCCGTTTTAATAATATACTTATCCATTTACCTACGTATCCATGTGTCATAATATCCTACGCCTAAATTAATACGTCAACGACAATCTTAAAATTATGCTGTTTAATCACTCCGTCATACAGGTAAGAGCGACAGGAGGTATAACTCCACGCATTATTCACATCAGCACTAAGAGGAATTGAGCGGTTATCTTCACGGACCTGCCCATGGACAGAGCTAATGAACAGGCAGTTGGCAGGGCGCGACAGCATGTCGGGGCACGTAGGAGAAGCGTATCCCTATCGAAATTCGAACCCCGAATCATGCACTGACTTGCTGTCACAACACTTAAAGCAACGAAAACATGACAGAGCGAGCTAGTAGTAGGTCTATGTAACAGGAAAGCGCGGGACGCATAACTTTCTCCAGAAGCTTCCTGCACCATACAAATGTGTGCAGAAGTGACAGGTGTTCTATGAAAGGTAAATTATGTTGATTCAGTGAGCTCGGATGGTAAACACTATAGATATAGAACCAAATATTTAGTGTAGGGCGAACGCTTTTGTCGTGCTTCAGGCGGTTAGGTGGTTTGAATCGTATGTGTCCTGATGCATCGGGAAAACAACATTCATGGAAGGAAACAGTGGATGATGGATCGGGGTTGTGCTTTTTATTTTTGTTTATTTTTACCTACTTTTAAACACTGTTTGATAGCCCCATGATGGTCAATTGTGGCTGAAACATGTAGCTACTGTTTTGAATAAACATATTTGTGTTGGAAATAATATTCAAAGTTTTGAGGTTTTGTTATTGAATCTTCTATAGCAAAAAGGGATGTGTTCTGTCAAATTAAGGCACACAAACTTTCGGGGTTTCTGCACCGTATGGCAATGGGTTGTATTGTCAACATTCCCCCAAAGCACTTTCAATACAGTCCGCGGCCACACGTTGCATTTCGGTATTTGAGACACTAAATTTAGCACTTTATACTCAACAACGTTACCATGTTTGTCCGTGACGAAGTCCGCTTTTGTGGATTGTTTAGAATAAAGGACGACAATACCTGGAGTGCCTTGAACTTCAGTGCTCAAGGCACTGGAGCCAGGTATGTTATCCTTTGACCTAGGCTTATCCCCTTTCTGGGCAGCCTGGTGTCTTTCACCAGCTAAAGTGTGAAGCCATAGAAGAGAAATCACAACTAGCAGAATCCCTTCCCATCTCAGCATCTGAAATTATGACATGAGGTAATTAAAATGAGGTTAATTTGAGGTTCTGTAAACGCACTCATGCTGCAGCATATCTAAGCTAGTGGGAGGGGTGTGAGTGTGGTGCTATCCAGTGGGAAGAGGTTTTATATTTCACTGGCTTCCCTGATGATAGGGGAACGGTTGTGTGGATTCTTGTTAAAGCTTCTGTTTTGCTCATATTTTAATAAATCTTGTTTATAGATATTTGGTAGGACACTTTGGATGGGATATCAGCGTATCGAAAGGCCTCTGCTTACAAAGAACAACATAAACACACAAAAGAAAAACCTGGTGTGCATGCATTCCAGGACTGAGATTCAAATACATGGTACAGTGTTCGAGCAGAGAAGGAAGTCTGCCAAACTTTTACCCAGTGAGGGATCCCTAAAATAATTGTTCATATCCCGAGAAACCCCTACCTGTAAAAGCGTTTACAGGTTAGAAATACTTCACAGCAGGAAGCGCAATACAATTACTACTACTGTTTTTTATAATCTAATCTCTTTTCCTAAATATCAAAATATCAAGTCAAAATAGAGTTTAATTCAACATCAATTTAAAATTCAATGACAAATGAAACAAGCAGGCTGTTGGTAGCGTACGGAGATTACTCCACTATTGGAAAAGGCCGGGCAAAACTTCGTGCGATGTTTCAAGGGATATTTGAAATATTTCGCGGCATTTCAAAATTTTTGTTTGTTTAGTCCACGATTTTTAATGGAACCCTTAACAGGGTTCTGCCGAACCCTGGTTGGGAGACACTTCAGTAGCCCATGCTACCACTATCATCGCCATTTATACTTTATTAAATGTAAATTAATTGCCACATGTTTTTCATACCATTCATATTCACATGTCGGTGGACGGCCTATTAAAATCCCCCTCTTTGTCCATTAGTTTAATTGTCTATACCGGTGCACCAATTTGACAATTTGTAAACTAATTTTCGTGGAACTTAGTATTCGAAAATTCTACGATAGATTTTCAAGATATTTCTTTTCAGTTTAGACTGGAAAATGCTAATGACCACTTTACATGAAGACCTATTTGTGTTTCTGAGATCGTCCCTGTTCTGCACACATACAAAATTCCCCTCACGCTCGGCTATAGCACTGCTACTAGCATTTGAACAGAACCAGACGTGTCTTGGGCTCAAGATGTCCACCTTTAAACGTGGGCTATTTTGGCGTCAGTATCATATGATGGCGGGAAAGAAAGCATGACAAGACATTTAAATATTAAGGAAAACTAAAACACCAAGGTGTGTTGCAACTAATAAATATCCATATCACAGAATATATTATGAGGTATTATACTTGCGTATTTTATTCCCTTGCAATTTATATTATACAAGATCCAATTGCAGGAAGCGAACACATGCTAAAGTTATGCTAAGTGTATTTTTCTTAACTTGTTAAAGTTTATACTACTACTACTACTACTACTAACATTAATAATAATATTAACAATAATAGCAATTGTAGTAGTTGTGGTGGTAGTGGTAGTAGTAGTTATGTAGTGATATATTCAGTTCATTTCAATTCTAGTTTATTAATGTGCCAATTCTACAGCCAGAAGGCCAATTACAGAAACAGCACAACACAAATAACAACGGACAGTGAACAGGACACAAATGAAACAGACACAGCATAAACAAACAAACAAACAAATGTTTAAATAACATTCTTTTTTGTTTGTTTGCTTGTTTTTGTCGTATCTGTTTCATTTGTGTCCTGTTCATTGTCCCTTGTTATTTGTGTTGTGCTGTTTCTGTAATTGGCCTTCTAAACACAATTATAGTAATAAAAACAAAATAATGACTGTAATGATACTAATAATGAAGAATTCATTATAATAATAATAATAATAATAATAATAAGCTTAAGAGCTAACCTTCTGTCCTTATTCTGCCCTCATGTTTCATTCTTATAATTTAGGTAAATACGTGAAGTAGCAGTGACTGCCTAATGAAATCTGTCATTATGGAGTTCTCCAGGCCTGCCTGTGCTTCGGCCAATATAGCAACAGATCAAAACTGCAGGCACTAAGAAGTTAAGGACAGACCAACTTCGACGAATGCCTGCTTCCGCTGCGTTCAGAATAGGCATATTTTGTCTTCGCGTCTGCTAACTAAAAACTTAAAGATTAAAACACGCAAAAACTATAATTTTTCCTGTTGATTTGCATGGGCGTGAAACCTTGTCTCACACTGACGGAAGAATATAGACTTCGGGTTCGAGAACAGGGCGCTGGGGAGAATATTCGGAGTCAAGAGGGAGTAAGAGGACGCTGGAGAAAATCGTATAACGAGCACCTTCATGATTCGTACTCCCCGCCAAATATGATTACGGTTATACAATCAAGGGGGATAGGATGGGCGGAGTTAGTGACACGCAGGGAGCGAAGGAATTGCATAGGAGGTATCGACGGGAAAAGCTTGAAAGAACGACACCACATGGAAGGCGTAGGAGTAAACAGGCTCCGGGAAGGAGTCAGTGGTAAGTTCCTTTGGACACGGCCATGAAACTTCGGTTTCCATAAAATGAGGGGAATTCCTTAACTATCTGAGTAACTACAGCTTCTAAAGGAGGACTCGCTCGCTGCTTGGATTTAATTGGCAGCCACTGTTAAGTCAAAGACGCAAACGTCTGCACCCACTTTCTCTAGACCCATTACACTTTTCTGTAATTCTGAATTACGTTGAAGTCAAAGAAAGTGCAGGTTTCCATGGCCTGCCAATTCTGCACGGACAATCTCCACTGACCATCTCACGCCATGTAAATACGTTGTGTAGTCTCCAATACCGGTGCGTTTTGTGTCTCATTCACACTCGAGTTGGCAGCCGCAAGATCCAATCTTCATATTAACATTCGAAATTTCTTCTTTGTCTCTTTTCGCTTTCATTATGTTACTTTTACTGCTCTAATGTTCTTACGCGAAATGAAAGTAAGTGGGTACTAGCAGTTCTTGAACCGAATAACATTTGCCACTGACGCATTTTAGCAGTCCTATGGATGGCGGATGGCAGGAAGTGCACGCACCCGACACACAAACTCGTTTACTTTTTTTCAGTTCTACTGTTCATACTTCAACCATGGGCCTATTAAACACAGGAATGTTTCAGGCTAAGTCCTGGTGAAAGTTAGGAGTTTCGTTCTTCTGGAAATAATGAGTTAACGTAAAGCTGAACCCTCAACCCAACCAAAGAAATGCACGGTAGTTAATCAGTGCCCTACAGAAACAAGAGTGCAAGTTTTTACTGCACTGTGTATGCCTATATGCTTTTTTAACTGCGTCCTTCACTACTTTGCACACCTCATTTACTTCCATCTTAATTTGTGACACCTGAATAATTTCTTGCAACGTTACAGCAATGCACGTGTCAGACTACAGAGACTCGGGAATAATTTTTCCTTTTATTTATTTAAAAACTCATCACATCGAAAGATATTTCTAATAAAAGATATTTCCCCAAGGCGCAGCAGCCCCTAGTCGGCCAGGACCTCCTCATTATCGAGGCTTCACGATCACACTCAGACACACCACACACGATAGGACTCCTCTGGACGAATCATCAGCCCGACGCAGAGACTTCTACCTGACAACACGCAACACTCACACGAGACAGACATCAATGCCCCTGCGGGATTCGAACCCGAAATTCCAGCAAGCGAGCGGTCACAGACCCACGCCTTACTGGGATTGGCAAATAAAACTAATACGGCATGGAATGTGTGTTTTGTTTCAAGTAATATCTTTGAACGGTAAATTTCCTAATGAATTAGTTAATATTAAGGACTTCATTTAAAATAGTACTTATAATTGACTAGCAACATCCTAAAATTATCTTCGCAGATTTTATTCTGCACCTGCAACACTACAGTCCACTGATATCGGTCGAGTAAGTCCGAGGATAAAAATTCACCGCCATGGAACGAAGCTTCACTACGCTACCCATTTACAAGGCGTTACAGCTGTAGTTGCAAAAACCTCACTGTCCTAAGAGGAAACCGAAGCCTTTGATGAGAAGTGAGCTTGAAAACCGTTATCCAAGGTTCATTTGGTTAAAGAATCACATTTCCTTTCCTAATGATAAGTGGGTTTCGTGATACTCAATAAAACGGGGCCGAGTGTTCGGCAGAAATATTCGGGGAGAAAAACACATCAGAACACATCCATGTATGTGTGCGTGCGCTATGTGACACGTCATGGACAGAAAAGTGACAGTTTAGGTCATGTACTCCCGACGTCTGTTGCTGCTTGGCTGATTACTGAAAGTTCTGTACTAAGACCTCCACATTTTTTAAACATAACAATAATCAGGTCTGGAAATGTGGGACCTTCAGAGTAGACGCCATGCATTTTGCTTCCATAGCTCATTTAAGAATTTACTTCCCGTTCCCAACAGGCAGACCCCTAAAAGTGATCAACATTGCACTCGTCGCAAACCCATTCTGCAACACTGTTTATTCTATAGGGTTCTGACGATGGTGTTTGACATTGTAACTCACAGACTCTTTCGATTTTTTTCCATCGCATGTATAGAAATACTATACATACACGTACAATTAAAAAGCCCAAAAAGTCTGTGACTACTTGGTAATAGTTCATCACTCCCTGGGTTTTCCACCAAAGGCTGAAGCCTCTACGTGCTTCCGAAAGGCCCTTTCCCCCGCTGATATTAATACATGTAAAGGTCCAAAGTGCAGTCCCTCCTCTTGGTCTAATGAAAGATGTACTTCAGAATGAGCAGCCTTGGCTATATCCACACGGGAATAAAATCTTGCACTTCATACTTAAGACAAAATTGATGTATTACGACTTATCGCCGATTTCCATCTCCCGTGATCTTTTTACCACTATCTTCTTTATTCAGTAAAACGGACTTGCACTTGCCTCTAATACAAATACGAAAATGGTGACCGGCGGGCATGATGTGTTCCATGAGACCGCCGGGTAAACTAGCAGAGGTAACTATATTAACACGGCCGTTAATTCTCCCATGTGCAAAGGTTTAGGAGGATAAACTAAAAAAAAAATTCTTAATTGAAGTATAAATTTCACCACTGAACCCACAAAAGAATGGAATTACCACCCGTTAGAAAATTCAGTTCCAGTGTATTTTGGTGATATTCAATAATACGCTTCAGGCAACTTTCAATGACTAGGCCTTCTGCTGTCTTATTTCCCTTAGTACTTACTGTACCGTAGCCACAGGAATAGGTCTTGCAAACACCAACAGAAGTAATGAACTACTTGTCCACAGAGTGTTTATAATGTTTATGTACGCGGCTCGCCCTTCCCTTTTCTACTGCAGCCAACCAAGGTGGCTACTTAGTCATTCATCTTCTCTGTGTTATTCTCCCTTCATAGACTGTCAGTCACGGTGGTTGGCTGTTGCCCAATACTACTGGGCAGTGGTATATTTCGAATAATGCTGTCAGTTTCGTTAGCACTGTTAATTTAACAATACAGGAGTTGCGTTTGTGGTTCTCACAGCGGTGACTATCAAAATCGCTGCCTTCTTGGATGTGACACCGTGTAGCCTGGTAGCAATGCAACCAACCTTTCAGAAAGTCGTGCTGCTTCCATCATCAGGGTAGGTCTATCAGTTACCAACGACTCATGATACCTCCTTCTGTAGAACTCAAAATGTGGTGCCTCCCCCACCCTTCATCTGAGGGTAGGATCATATACAGTTCCCGTATTGTTGTTTCTATTTCTGAAGAGACGGTGGACAAAATGCGGAAACTTACTAATCCTAACCGCATGTATTATCGCCAGAAACCCTCAGAATAAACATTATTTCAGATATGTAAAGAGTTTTTCTTCCATAGTTTTGGAACATGATTCGTATTTACCATGATATGTATAAAGTGCATTAAATAAATACAGAAATAAGTGATTTGTTTTGTACTAAAATTTGACAACCTTCGGAACACGAAATGGGCGTAGGAAAAACAAGTTTCATGTGTTACTATTCATGTTAGAAAATTGTTGCAAAATCATTTAAACAACATTCACGCCTGTTAATTGTATTCGAATCGATCATTTGCTGTTCTTCTGCTTGTCCATGCAGAAATCCTGTGTAAGAACTTTCTCTTCTGTCGGCGAGGTTTTGTAAGTACGGCCAAGGCGCGGCAAGGTTTCAACAGAAAAATACTGCGCAGTAAAAACAATTTGAGAAAAAAAAAATAGGACTTCTTCACCTCGATGTTCCATACGAGACTCATAGTAAACGCAAAAATTAAAATGACAATATTACAAAAAATGGACGCTAATTATATTTACTTGATTGTTGATACAGAATTCAGGAAAAATACTTTTTTTTTTTGAAGACAGGTCTACAACAGACGTTATAACTTAATGAATAACCTGCCTTCTAATCCTAGAGTACTCAGACCTTTCCCAACCCGCAATGAATTATGGGAGTGTAAGTTTAGAGGGCAAAACCCAGACGTATACGAAGCATTAGAGCTTTGATTTCCGAATAATACGATGTCTACCTGGTCTTCCTGTTAATTGATAGTTATTCTATTCGTTGACAAGCCCCTAGACATTTTTGTCACCAACCAGTTCAACGCCAAATATTGTCCCCCTATCGGTTCCAACTCCGAAATCCTCGGTTACTGAGGTACGTTATGTAAAGAGGCCACACCCTCAAGTCAATTAAAGCGAGAGTAATTCGCAGGATAAGCTTTTGCCTTGTCGTGTCCAATACGTAACATACCACAAAATCTGAGATAAAGTTTAGTCGCCATAGAAGATGGGAAAATGAAATTGCACCCTTCGGCCACGAAAGGTTTAGAAACACTACTTTATAGCAACTCTACTCAGGTTCAATTCATAATATAGCCATCCAAGCATAACTAACGTCTCGTAGGGTAACAGATTTATTATCCACACCTCGACATGTTTTGACTTGAAATCATCATCGAGGGGGTTCAATTTCAATCCAAAATATACACAACAACGTTAGCTTTCTATAAAGACACAGAAATCCGTTTTGTTACGTTTCTCTTCAGGTGAAATGTTACGTCCTGTATTTCTAACCTGGAACTCTTCCATAACTTCTACATAAGATTATGCATACTGACTGGCTTAGAACATTTCCACCAACACTATGAATTATGGTAAGACATATGAATCAATATGTAAATCAGTCAGTGCCTTCCAGTGTGTGATTTCAAGCACCTGTCAAAATCAAAAGCTGCAAAACTGCACCTACTTGCTTTGTTTTGTCCATCTGTTACAATGCAAGATGTCAAAAACTGCACAAAATATTTTTGTGCTACTTAGAATTGGGCAGTTTTACTAAAATTTGTCAACACATTCGAACTGTGGTTAATCTCAGACAATAACGCAAATGTTACATGAGGACACGTGTTCTTTATGTATATGGGGCACAACTCACTAATACTTATCAGAGTGAAAAATGTTACAAACATACTTGTGAAAAATAAAACAAACATTCTATGCCAAATGTAAGTTTCACATAACTTTACAGGCTTTTGAAGGTAAGCTGAGAAAAAACTCTTCATCCAGTATGAAGTCAGTGATAAAGCAGACATGCCAAAAGAGTCTGCGTACATTCCTAACTTGTTTTTCATTGTTTCTAGTGCGTGAAAAATCTTCGTTAATGTTGTCATGCACATACCCAAGCAAAACATCTGATGTTGATATTTACTACTTACAGAAAATGTTTCAGCAAACAGAAATGCACACACAAAGATAAGAATCTTCTGTGATATGATGCCATCCAGGTTAGTATCAGTGGAGCTTGATGTTTCCAGAACACGGTACCTACATACCACTGTACAAGGTACCATATTCCAGTAGACTGTGCCATCAACACCACTGTGAAAACCTGACATCTCACAGATGTGTACGCACGTAACAGGCCACGAGTTAAATTTCTCATGAAGTACCTAACGCATCCCAATGGGCAGATGCCTCCAAAGCCATCAAACTATGCAATTAGGTGGTGAAAATGTTTCAGATTTAAGAACTTCAAACCTTTTGTCTGCAGTGTAATTAAACATAATAAACTCTTATCCCTCTCCTTTAGACAGTGCGTTAAAACATACTGATACTTCTCGGATAAAGTTGCCATGTCTGAATTACACCCAACTTTCACTGTGTGGAGTATCTTCCAGAGCACTGCATGTTACATGTATTCCTTCACAACTAAAAATTAAAACAAGCACATGATCTGTTTCACAAAAAGCTAAACTTAGATTAGCCAACACTAATATCAAGATGTATTTTCCAAAGTTATGTCTAAAATTCCAGACACTAAAGCACAACAAACTAATGCTGACATTCATTCCAGTCTTTCAGTAAGAGCCAACATTTTAATCAATGTCATGGTGCTGAGTTATCACACATGAAAAGTTTATGGTATAAAAACCAATAAACAAAAGTGAGACAACCATTTTGTTATTTGATGAAGTATATGGCTGAGGACATTACCCAATCTTTGGGAGCAGATGCTGTAATCAGAAGGATGTTGGACAAAAATCTTATGACCTGAACAATATTGTTTTCAGCCACTGTTGAAATTTTAGAGTTCACTGCAGTGTGAAAGTGGAAGCAAGTCCCAGCAATATAAAGTCAATAACAAACTGAAAACATACAACCAGCCTCAACTCAGTGTGAAATGCTGTGTCATCTGCACAGATCATAAAACTGTTGAGTCAGAAACAGATGGGCAACTATAAACTCTGACTTTGAAAGGATGTAAGAGATGGCATGCTCTTTGCAAAATACATCGGAGTTTGCTTTAAGAGACTGAGTAAACTATTACATAGAGCAAGTAACATCATCAACTCTCATAGCACTCTACAGACAGCAAAGAAAACTGAATACTGGTGCTACACAAGGAAGGTGACGTGTATCCAAAGCACAGTCTGCCATGTGAATAGTCTGGTTAGTCCCTAATGTAAATTTCTGTGAAAATAAATTGCATATAGCATAACTTTAGGAGGATGTGTATTAACGTGCTTAGTATGAAACAATAAAGCAAATAATACAAATAACAGAAGGAATTAATGGGGGTTTCTGCAAAGCATTTTGTAACAATGTTTTCTATGTCTGCATGTTGATGGTGCATTTTATGCAACTCTTACATTTTCTTTCAAAACTTGCACATCATGAGCAATAACATCCATTAATTTTGATAATGCAGTAGTAACAATTGTGGCCTGGACAAACAAACGAAATACCAGATATCTACTCTTCGAGAAAGTTATGGGAAATATGTACGGAACGAGCCAAAATTCTGGAGTACAGGACTGAGTGTGGAGGTTAACTAAGACAAAATAACCATACAGTACAAGTTTTTGAATCAACAGAAAGTAGAACAAAAAGTACAGAAAAATTATTTATTATCAGTTTATGAAGCATTTACAATAAAGAGGTGAAAATGTTCCTTTTTAAATGAATGATTGCTATTGGGTCTGCTTCTTACCTGCTGGCTACTCCACCGGTAATAATCGGAAGATCAAGATTGTACAACTAAATGATTACTTCATACATTAGAAAAAACCAATGCAATTTGGGAAGAAACATCTGTGCTAAAAGTGACAACAAACTATGCAACAAAAATTCCAGAAGTAGGTCTTTAAAATGGCCTTACCAAATCCAGGAAACTACAAATCTGGAACTGCATGTTACTTGCTCAAACTACCCTGTGCATAGGGATATCCACAATTTTACACATACAGAAATACTTTTCCAAGAATTAATTCATGTGTCGGCATGGAACAAACTACAAAGTGGGGAAACAAGCGCACAGCAAAACAGATATTGCTTTTAACATACTGATGATAGGAAGCACTTGGAGATGACTGCTGCATCTCACAGTCCCTTTAAATATTCCTGCATCTAACCAAAACACACTACATACCATCTCTGAATGCAAACTGCAGGCAAATCTAATGAATATTATGTACATTATAACAAGAAAGTTCCGACTTTTATGCGACAACAAAGAAGAACTACTTCCGAAAACATTTATGAATCAGCAGAACACAAACCTGTATAAACACATCCTTATGATTGTACTTCAACGTACACACACAAAAACAAAAGAAACAGACTCAAAACTTCAACTGTCTGTAGGAGAATACAAACCTAGGAGAGATTACCATTTATCTGAGTCTCTTGGTATAAGGTCTGTCCACCACTCTTCATAATCTTAAGAACCACCGCATCAGGCATGTCTTCTTCATACACAAATGCACCAGCACTGAACAGAATTAAATGCGTTACCATTA
The DNA here is from genome assembly GCA_013340265.1 of Coptotermes formosanus. NCBI lineage: Eukaryota > Metazoa > Arthropoda > Insecta > Blattodea > Rhinotermitidae > Coptotermes > Coptotermes formosanus. The sequence continues at coordinate 5,700,128 of BLKM01001253.1, forward strand.
TGCTATATGATGCAGACATAAAACATCAACACCCAATGATGCAGTGTTGTGCTTTTGAAATTAAACATACTGACTGAACTAATGGCAGTTGCAGATCCTCTCAAGCAGATTTTCATACATCATTAGGAATGTATCCTCTGTCTATTGTATTATGCAAAGATGTACCCGCACAATTTTATATCATTACGTTCGGCACATAGACTAGCAGAAACACAACCACATAAAACATAAAAAATATGTTGCATTTCAAATCCCACAATTTTTCTAAAACATCTAAAATAAAGCAGCTTGCATGAAGAGACAACAAAATTGTTTCATTTCCCACTTTGTCTTTGGTCAGCCCACATGTCAGGGCTTCCATGCCAAGCTCCAGTTTTCCTTCCTTGCACCATCATTCGAGCATATACATGACAGTGGCAAAACTGTGTGTAATCTTCAAAATTACATTTGGAGGTTGACAGGATTGGAAGAGACAAAAACGATATTCATTACAACAGCCAATGAGCAACAAGTCAAAATACATACATTTTACATAACAATTAACTAATATGACACTCAAAAACAAATCATCTATATGCAATAATTACCACCTTTTCGTTACTCTGGTGAAAAGTGGAAGGAAAACTAGGGGGATGGGGGTTATAACATCTGCTGAATTATGTGAACAAACTGTTCTACATTTCCAGATAAAAAGTAGGAAACACTATCACCATAATAATTGTTTACTTTCCCTTTTTTTTGTTATTTTTGTTTTCTGCACAAATTTACAAAGAGACCTTGGCAGCTTTACACAGAATGAGATATGAATGACAACAGTCATTTAGTTGGTCGGTTTGTTTCTGATCCAACCAGTCCAGAGTGGCTGTGGAGATGGAGAGGCTCTAGCAAACGAGTGCTGTCCAGTCAGAAAATAAAGGCCAGGTGGGAGTGGCACACACCAAACCTTGTCACACCATGAGCCGACTAATCTGGACCTTGGTTTCATCTGGGGTAGGAGGCATTAAAGTGGGGAAAGGGGTGGGAGGACTCATTACACAATGTATTAAGGCCACAGACTGAAAAAAGAGTAGTTTCACTACAACCTTTTTTAGCTGATTATTCTTGTTTTGTTTTCTTTCAACCGGTGAGATCTTTGAGTCCTGTCACGGTGGCACAGAGTGTTCCAAAGAGGAGAGATAACGTGCTGCCCACATGTTGCAAATGCAACACGTCTTGTTGGTAGGCCTCCTAAGTAAACATCTTGGTACAAAGGATGGCACCGACACTTACTACCAAATCCTTGTGCACTTTGTGTTGTTTCTCACAAAATAATCCTGGGACTTCAACAAAGCCCAACACAGGCCTGGGCCAATACCAGCTGTTCGACAGGCTCGCAGGATAACGTGACCACAGATTGATTCATTTTAATAACATAACTGTGGGCTGGGGAAGCCCAATCTCTCCCCACCCCTCATCCTGTCGGTGCCAGGCCACAACATTACATTATGTACAGTTCGGGTTGGCACCGATTGCGCCACTTGTCTTTCTTATAGAAGCACACAAAGAGACTTCTTTTTTTGTTTCGGTTTCTTCTCTGGTGACTTCTTGTTAATTTGTCGCACTAAATCATAAAATATCTGTGAACAATAAACATAACCTCTTAGAATTCAAACATCTTAATGCACCACATATTACTTTACATTAAAAAAAGTAGTGGCAGTTTTATGTCAGTTGGCCGTTTCTCCCTGCTCCTATACCTCCCCACTCTAAACAAAACTAAAAATGCAAAGCAACTGGGGGGGGGGGGGGGGGGGGCATAAATGACGACTGACAAGAGTGGTATTAGGCATGCAGAGAGGAAGCAAATGTTAGACAGATGGGTAGCAAAGAATATAGCTGAATAATGTGCAAGCATACGAAAGTAACATATTTTGTATCAAATTCTCCAACCAGAACAGACATTCAAAGAAATCAGTATTCTTTTCTTATGCCAGATTGTTCAGTCACCTTTCCAAAATGATCAGACCATCAGATATCTGCTGGTCTGTGTATGTAACAGATGTAACATGTCTGTAACTTAACCTAACATAATACTGTAGCGAAGTAACACTCTCAGTTTGCACAGGTTAACCTCCCAGTTTGTTTCCACCAAAGATCAGTGATACAGACACATAACTCAAAGTTAATCTCCGGAAACTTGCAAGAAATGATGTCACATTCTGACTGGGCTGCCACCAATTTCCACACAAGCATTACACAGTGTGTGTGTAATCAACCATCCAAAGACACATGGGTTTACTGGTATGCATTGTGACTGTAACCATTTTACTTTAATTTCAATAATCTGAAGTTTAAAGAAGTAGAGCAACTAAATCAGCAGAGTGAAATGAGAAAGTTTCATAAGGCAGCAGACAGACTAAAGAAAGGATATCAGTCCATAGTGAAGGAATGTAAGGATAAAAATGGAAAATTAATAGGAGAAGAACAAAAATTCTTGGAAGGTTGGTGGAACATTTTAGAGAACTTTTGAACAAGAGCAAAGATTTAGGGATTGGTGTATTAGAAGATTTGAGGAGAGATGCAGATGAAGAGGAACGGAATGTACAGATTCCTTCATGAGAAGAAGCAGAAAGTGTTACGAACAAGATGAAGAGTAATACAGCACCAGGAGAGGATGATGTGGTAGCTGAACTAATTAAGTATGGTCGAACCCCCCCCATGTTTAAACTCATAACGATGGTCTGGGAAAAGGAAATTATGCCGGAAGGTTGGAAGACGGGCATTATATGCCCCATTATTAAGAAAGGTGACCAGCTGGCGTGTGAAAATCATAGGCGCATCACACTATTAAGTGTCTCCTTTAAGATCCTCTCCAGTGTACTGAATGGAGGATTCAAAGTATACATTGAGAACATATTTGGAGAATATCAATGTGGATTCCGCCCATACAGAAGTACAATAGATCAGATTTTTGTTATTCAACAGATGCTTGAAAAATGTTATGAACAAGACGTAGACATACATATGCTGTTTATTGATTTTCAACAAACTTTCGAGCACTAGGAGAGGTGAACTGTACAAAGTGATGATGAGAATGGAAATCCCCACTAAGATCATAAGACTGGTACAGATGACTATGGACAACGCTAGTGCCAAGGTTAAAGTTGGGAATAAGCTTAGTGAGCCATTTCAGTTCAATGATGGCTTGAAACAAGGAGACAGACTGTCTACTACCCTATTTAACATTGCCCTCCACAGTGCTATAAACACAATAAATCAGAAAGGAACACGTTTCCTAAAATCTAGCCAGATCTGTGCTTACGCAGATGACCTGGTGATTGTTAGTAGGGATGTAAACACACTGAAGCAGATACATCTGGAGCTAGAAAGGGAGATCCAGAGTACTGTACTTAGTGTCAAGGAAAAAAAGACCAAGTATATGATAGTGTCAACATCAGAGGTAAGGAGGAGGCCACAGAGTTTATTAGTGGGAGAGAAAAACGTTGATGGTGTCACTAGTTTTACTTATTTGGGAGCTCTAACAAATAATAGAAACAATATGAGTCAAAGTGTAAGACAGAGGATACAAGCCAGGAACTGGGCATACTATGCTAACTTAAATCTCTTAAAAAACAAACTCATTAGCAGAAATATGAAGTTTAAGATTTACACAACATAAGTATGCCATGTTGTAACTTATGGAGCAGAAACATGGTCGCTGACAGTGGCAAATGAGAATGCCCTTAGAGCCTTTGAAAGAAGAATACTAAGAAAAATCTTCGGACCTGTATGGGGCAGAGGTGAATGGAGAATACCCTATAATGCAGAATTAAATGAACTGATCTAAGGACATGACATTGTATGGTTTGTGAAAGCACAGAGGACCAGACGGCTAGGGCATGTGGAATGTCAGAGGAACGGATGCCTAAAAGAATGTTGAAGGGGACATTATTCTCCAGGAGGAGGAAGGGGCGACCACGTACAAGATGGTTGGACAATGTGGTGATGGTCCTTGTGGTGACGGGGGTTAGAGGCTGGAGAGGAAGAGCAGCAGACAGGGTAGGCTGGACGAGGGTTGTGAAGGAAGCCAAAGCCCACCAAGGGCTGTAATGCTGATGATGATGATGATGAATCCGAAGTGTCCTGTGTGCAAAATTTATATGAATTCTGTCTTCATTTAAAACTGCGTGACAGTTGGCTGAGAATGTATCAGTTTTGGTCATAAAAATCTATATATTGCCTCGTACTCAAGAAAACATCAAAACCACTAAAAAAGCAAAGACTCAAAATGTGGTTTGATGATGACAAGGATCATTTAATGCAGAACTTGTATGGGACAATATTCTAATGAAGTGAATGCCAATTTCATTACAGAATTACAAAACAATGTCTTCGGCCTTACCCTTTTTAAGATATTTTCATTTTCCCACTGAACTCTTTCATGCAGGAATTAAACGGCAGGGGTAATCCAAAAATGATGAGCAATTAAATGGCTGCCACTTCTTTGCATTTTACTGGTGACGACTTCAGGTGACATGGGGTTTTTAAATGCACATAATATGTTGACTGTGGTCAACCTTCAGCACAAAAGGGTTAATAAGCCTATATGTTGATTCTTTCCCAAAAACATCTTAAGGAGGAGTCATTGTATTCACAAATGCTAATAAACATGAAAAAGGAACAGAACAAATGGAGGGAAGGGCAGAAATATTTCTGGACCTGAGAAGCAGAATGGTGTGTAAATACAAATTTATCATATTTCACATAGTACATACTTTTTCATAAATCAATATGTGACTCTCTGCTGTTTTATTCTTGATTCAGGTACACTGGCAGTGTATTTGAACTTACAACCATCTGCATCATACAGAGCCAGGAAAATTATGTATTATATAAAACATGACAAAACTGAACTTAAAACATCCTGTTTCTCGGGTCCATATTTGTTTATGGTGAAGAAGAGTATCCAAGAATTTAATCTCAACATACAATGAAATTGGTCAAACCCTGATACAGAGCCACCTGCAACTTAGTGCCCATGAAACTCTGTGAAAACAAATTCACTATTACTGAATACTTGGATATACTGCCACAAAGGGCAGTGGCCAAACAGTGGCAGTATACTGGGGTTTGTATTTTTCCTTAAAACTTCCCAATATGAATGGGTGGTTGTGTAGTGTATGAAAACTTATTTTACATCTGGATAATCAACCTCCAGATTCCATACAAGGTAAGAAAGTTCCTTACTAGGTGAGCAATTATTAGCTTCTCAGAAAGGATCTGCTCCATAAGTTGGTTCGTTAAGTCTGGTTAAGCTTTCTGATCTACATCCATGTATTGTACACTGACTATAACGTTACTGTGAATGACAGAGCAACCTAGATATTGAAGAAAGTGGTTGTGGCCTATTTGAAGGTATGCTTGCTACTGCAGCATTCGCTTGAAGCATGAGGGAAAGAGTGTAAAACGTCACTCTTGATGCTAGTTTCTGTGTTGAAAATCAAATCTACAAGGCTGCAAATATAAGGCAGCTGTGCTAACCGATCAACTGCTACGAACACTCAGTAGGGACTGTAACTATGAAGTGTTCAAATTAGGTTAAAGCTGAAAACAGGGAACTCAGAGGTTCAACAATTCTTCACAGGTAACCAAACACCATTAGCCTACACTAGTCACTTTTGGTACACTTATAATGAAAAGTTGCAGAAATGTGCCTTTTAGCTTCACCACATGTCTGATAACATGTAGCAATCTGAGAATTGTGGAATGATTTTTTTTTTTAAAAACGTCATACCAGTCAGTTTTATTAAAACTTGTCAATTCACTTAAAGTTTGGTCATAGTTACACAATGATAACGGACACTTGTATGATGATTTACCTGAGTTTCTGTGCACAGCTTTGAGCACAACTTGCTAAATACTTACTGAAGTATGAAATGTATTGACCAAAACTTTTGAAGAGAAATTAAACAAGTGACACTAATGAGCATTTTTCCTAACAAGTTTGTCATGGATAATTGGTTTCTTGTATTTGTTCTCTCTACTTGCACTTACTTAGCGTAATTTCTTCATTTCAATATGTCTTCATATTTCGCACTTAACACTACACTCAGACATGGTCAATGATATTTATTTCCACAACAACATGTTCAACTTATATAGCATTTACACTGTGTACTCTAACTAACACTACAGGCTGACAAGAATATACCTTATAACTATATATTCAGTGCATCTGTTTGGGAGTTACGTGAACACTGTCTGGCCACCCGTACTTGTGTCAACTTACACTGGACAGACCTGGACTGGTAGTGGCCTCAACAAATCAACAGCCAATGCACACCAAAATTTCTCTTCAGTATCACTTCAGGAAACTGCTGAACTATTGTGAACGTTGCTTATGCATTACAAGCTTGATAAATAATCAGAAGCATTTAAATGCATTACTTCTTGTGGCACATGTCATATGAGACACAGCAGATTGAGTGATTGTGTAAAAACTTATGTGCACACTGGCTGAGTACAAAAAGATGATGATAACACCATAAATTTCAGATGTCACAGTCTCCATGCTCCAAGCTATTATTCCTACAACTGCAAATAAATCAAGACTGAAGGGGGTGGGGGAATTCAAAATGCCCAGTGCTCACACAACAGGAATGAAACTGGTGACAGGATTTCATATTCTCTTCAACAAAAATCTTTCAGGCATAAACTGTCACAACACTACTGAAACTGAAATTATATGGGACAACAGCATTTGGCCTGTGTATACACACAACCATGCTTCATGGTAGCTGCTCAGCAGTTTATTGGAGTGATAATGAAGAGAAGGCATAAAGTGTCTACGCTTGGCCTAACAGTTTTTGGGTAGCTCTCAAACAACTACACGGTACTCTGTTCTAATACTTACATCATTTACATTAATTTTGGCTTTGGCAGAAGTTTCCATAAAGGCACAGCTGAACTGCCGTGCCAAGTTTACCCCCTGGTCCTTGCCTACCACTCGTTCATCTTCCAAGTCACACTTATTCCCCACTAACACCATTGGTACATCTTCTGTATCCTGCACACAAGACACTTCATTAAAGGCCAAATATTTTGCTGTGGGCAAATAACAATTGAATTTCACATACATTGTTCACTAAGCTCCTCTTATGCTGTCATCCCTGTCAATGATGGGGCGGGGCCAAAGTTTCAGACATGCTCCATCTCCATCATCAGGGCTGGCACTGACAATGGAGACAAAGCCCATCACTGACACACCTTAAAGCCCAAGATCAATTTAGTAAATCAAGTTCATGGCAGAAACTTGGATACACCGATGCTGCAATGAAATTTCACAGAAACATGAGAAAAAGTTACCATTAGATGCTGCTTTCCAGAAGCTTATATGCACATTACAAACATTAAACGTGTTTTACAGAGGGTTTGAAGTGTTTTAATCACATTTGCACCCTTTCAAGCTTAACTCATACCAAATAAATACGACGTGACACAAAACACAAAAGCTTAACAGTCCCTACCACTGCACACTCCCAGCTGTCCTTCATGTAACTCACCACACAATCAGTTTAGTCTTATCCAATGCTGCCAGGCTGACATGGCAGCACTGGTCTCAATTAAATGCACCCTGCCATTCAGTGCCCACAGTGCACCACTTCCAACTCCAGGGTATTTGATTTTAACACATAACACACTTCAATGATGCTACCCGCATGAAGACCAGAGATAAGTTATGCTGCAAACATGAAGACTACACCCCTCTGCATTTGTGAACAGCAAAGCTCCCCACTTGAATGACTTTTATATAAATACAAAAGATTTTTCAAATGGCCTGTTTTAAGCGGTGTTTTTATGATTATTAATAGCTTCTCCTGCTTTCCTGTATCCTGCCCCTCTGTCCAACATTTGTACATACTGTGGCAAATTTATCTGGCTGAAGCTATAGACACTGATACAAATCTGCATGTCACTTAACAGGCATAACACACAAAGGCAAATGTGTATTACTGGACACTTCAATTAGTTTAGAACATGGCAAGTACTAATCATGCCTACTGCTATAATTCAGGATTATCTACTCTTATTGTTTCTGAAGCCTTTTCCTTTAATCTTAACGTTTTGGCTACTTAGGAAGTTTCTACTTCCTACCCAGAACCACCATTAGTCCCACTTACAGCAGTTTTCAAACACTATTAGCAGTAACGGAAGTAAGATCCTCTGGCACTACCAGCAATTTCCACCTGGTATGTGTGAGAATGAAGCCTGGATAGCCTAGCCTGTACAGGAACTAGGCCACAGGCTGGAAAACTAAGACAGGAACAAGTAAAGTTCTTTCTCCAACAGTAATCCAGACTGCTTCTGGGACACACCCACTCTCCTATCTAGTGGTTACTGTGAGATCTTGCCCTGTAGATACAGTGGCTGGGATATGAATGACTAATCACCTCTATCTAGCATTAAGATTAAGAATGTGTGGAGTTATACCTTGACTCCCTAACCTGTCTTCATGGTGTGGTGATTCATTAAGGATATGGTGAAATTCACCTCTAATTTTCACCCATCAGAACGCTCCACTTTTATAATGTCAAGTGCATATAAACAGATATACTTGTACATTCTGAGATAAAATATTTTTAAAACTATCACACAAAATCCCGTTAGTTAATGCAATTCATACACCTACCCCTCACAAACCACTCCTGTCTCCTTAATTCTCACACAGCCCCCTAATGTGTTAAGTGCGCAAAGGTATAAGGAAACACTGGATTACACATGCTTGATTACCAGTTTCCACATTTTCACTGTCCAGTCAAAAAAATTTGTAAAATTTCTGCGTTGCACAAATGCCAATAAAACTAACATGACTATCACAAACATGATGAACTACACGCAAATAAAGAAGCACACAAGCTCAATCACATTCAGTGTACAACTCATGTCTTTCACTGGCCATATGCCAGTAACCTACATCAACAATGAAGTATCTGCTTCTCCGAGCATGCTGTTAATCAACTGCTGTTCAATACTGTCTAAAATACTAGCATATGTAATCCCAAATCAGGATGCATGGCACTAATTGGAGTATAAAGGAAAGAAACTCTTCTATACCATTACCAAACAAAACAATCTTGTACAATTTGTTGTTTTTAAATTTTCATCTCACCTGGAAAACTAACATGCCTCCCCAGACAAATTTAGTGCCTCTTACATCTCCTTATGAAAGAAATCATTCATTTACGACTATTAATAAAGAGCATATGCGCAGAAAATATTATGCATTCTGCTGATACTTGTGCGGGAGATGGCATCTCTATATACCCATTTTTGCAGTACTTGCAATGGAATATTACAAGGATAAGAATTTTCTGGCTGGAATTACATCCTACAACTTCCAGAAAATCATCAACTGTCAATGACTGCAACACCAGATTCACGACCACAAAAATATAATATTTATTACTACGTACCTGGTTTGACAATTCCTTAATTTTAATAGCTCACATTACAGCAGTGAATGATATGATAATTTGTGAATAATGACCTGGAAAGAATGTAGAAGCAGCATGGTCTAATCTAAGATGTTATCCCAGCATTTACCAGGACAGACTGAGGAAAACCAGGTATAACATGTCAGTACAGCTGGTTTCCAGGCTAGTATATGAATCTTGGACCTCCTAAAAATGACACAGGAAACCTACGTACTTCACTGCAACATTACAGGGTGAACAAAATGATATGAGTGAGGTCTTTGCTCTTCTGGCTTTTTATACAGCATTGACTGGTAAGTCTACTACATTTTGGGGCAGCCTACTGGCTCCACCTTCAAGAGTCAAGCAGCTGAAGAAGAAGGTTTTTGACGTGTGCATGACTGAATGTGCATGAAATTCTTACTCATCGCAAATGGTGAATTTTAATGCTAAATTGAGAAAAATCCTAAACTGTGGAAACTGAACAATGAAACAGGTAACTTGAGATAATGAATATTTCTACTCCAATGGCAAACAAAACAAATGGAACTGATGGAACAAATGTTCTCTAAACACATGCTGTGAAAAGAAATATCACACTTACCTTAACCCGCAAAATTTGTTCCCTTAAGTCTTGTAAATCATTAAATGTTGATTGTGCTGTGATGGAATATACTAGAACAAATCCCTGACCATTTTTCATATATAGATCCCTCATTGCTGTAAATTGTTCCTGGAAACCAGAAGAACAATAATCAGGACAAGTGGCAGAGAGTATTCAGAATGTGGTCTTCCAGGATGTAACACCACATAGTTTGAGAGACAGGTACAAATAAATGATTCAGAGAAACCTGCTGCCGAAGTCAACAGGGTGGAAAAGTGGCTCTTCTGCCCTGAAGATGGAAGTAGCACCTTCCTCTGAAACATTAGCACATCCCAGAAGAGTGTAATCTCAATAATATGTTAAGAAGTTTTAATATGTACTGCACTTCATGGTGTAAATGACACAGGATTTCCCTAAAAAAAATGAACCTAAAATTACTCTGCATCACTCTACACCTCATACGGCAGAAAGTATTGTAAGTAACATGTCAACAAAGGCCGTGCCATGGCTCAGGCGGTTAGCCGCCGGCCTTCCACCGCGGAGGCCCGGGTTCGATCCCGGGTCAGTCCATGTGGGATTTGTGGTGGACAAAGTGGCACTGGGACAGGTTTTACCCCAAGTACTTCGGTTTTCCCCTGTCACTTTCATTCCACCGGTGCTCCATTACTAGGAAAAGGACAAAAAAAAATCATAATCTTCATCGTCATCATAGGGTTGCACAATAAGCCTCATGGCTGCAGTGCGTCCGTAGCGTCTGCTGTGGGACCCTTCACCACTAAAAAAAAAAAAAAAGGGCAACAATGGCCACCTCAAGATCATATGGAGCTGGGCAGTGGAGCACCTAGCTTTTATGGCACCCGAGGCAAGCAATAGCAATGGTCACCCGGAGAAATTACTAACTTAAAAAAACTCACAATCACTAATTTAATTTCCCTTCACTTGTCTCAACCATTTAAACTTCTTTTTATCACAGAAAATCAAAATTTTTCATTTACAATGTTCATTTTGCCACCCCTTGGACTCTACTGCCCGAGGCAGTTGCACTGCTCCCCACACGCTAGCTACACCCTTGGAGCCTGGTATATACTTGAGGTGTCTCAGAAAAATAATTCTATCAGGTAGGGAAGCATGCTGACAGAAATATCAGCCAACAAAGCGCCATGTAATGTCACCTACAGAAGAACAAATGCAGCTTCTCTGATCATTAAGGTGTTGACCTAGCATGCAACAAACACAGAAGGTGAAGAGCTGCTTCCACATAGTTTAGTCACAGGAACATACCAACTCCCAAATTTAATGCTTAAAACTACCCATCATTGTCACACCAACCTGCAAAAAAATAATATCCAAACTGTGTTTTTTGCAGAGTCTTTATCCCCAAGACCATTATAAAACATTAAAATGTAAGAGCAACAGCTTTAAAAGACCTTTCATGTCTAATTTGTATATCACTTCTGAAGGTCTAAATCTTCCAGATTACAGGGCTGGCAGCCACACATTAATTTGGAGGTAACGGTGTGCTATCCAGGAGCAAGGGATTTCAAAATTTCCTCGTTCTACAGGTCTCACAGGCCTATTTTACCAGGGGGGCTACACTAGCAGTATTGAAAAATGCAATGCTTCATCAAGTAAATTGTACACCACTATCACAATAATGCAACACACCTATTAAAGGCTAAAACCCTTCCTTTACACACTGACAAATGGACCATCATTCTTCAGAGAACAGTAGTATCAAATATCATATAAATGTTCAGTTGCTACTCTTCTTTTGGGTTTCTGCTCTGTGTAGTGACAGAATGTTTGGATGTCTTGAAGGACACATGTTTGTCCCAAATGTTGGAACATTCAACCACTACATGGTTCAGAAACCCAAAAGAAGACCAGCAAGTGATCAACACTCACGAGCAAGTGATCAACACTCAGTACGAAAACCTGAAAACTTACATCACAAATAATAATCATCACACAATGACATTAAGCCACAAACACTTGTCACAAAAGCGTTTCTGTACACACACCCTCATATGCATAATTTTCTGTGTGTCATAGTGGAAATCTTACCGTGCCAGCTGTGTCTAGAATTTCAAGCATACATTGCTGCCCATCCACCTCAACTTGCTTCCGGTAGCTGTCCTCTATGGTAGGGTCATATTTTTCCACAAAGATACCTTGAACAAACTGGACGGTAAGAGCTGACTTGCCCACACCTCCACTTCCCAGCACCACAATCTTGTACTCACGCATCCTCAATGGCAAGGCCCCTTCCTGCTGATACTGCAAGCAAACACATTAATTCACTTTCATTATCATACTAGCAAAGACAGTATGCCTACCAGAATACAAATGCAATTTTTATATATACTGCTAGAGTCAGTAAAGAATGTAACTCAAGAACCTCATCAACTCATCACACTGAAAATAATATCATGTTACAGCTCCTTGAAAATTCTGTTATCAGCTGAAGTCCTCTCAGTCCTTATGAAACACTTTCATATGAGAATCCTGCATTGTGATATTTCACCATGTACTCAACATCAGATTCAACAGCCTTTACAGCTATTAAGCATATATAAACAAGCAAAGACAGACAGTATACCTGCAATTTCAAACAGCATCACTTCTCCTGAATATATGGCCTTGCAACAGTATACTACTATAAGGAATCCTACAACTCTACAGCAAATGAGTAATGTATACATTGTGGCATTAATGATATCATATTATGCACACACATTTAAATGTAAGACAGCACACGGGCCATGACCCTAGGACAGGAGGGGCAGTACACCCATTACACCAGGTTTGCTTCTTTCTACGTTCTTTCCAATTCATTATTCACAAATGACTCCAGCATTCAATATACCGAAATACTTATGCCATGAAGACATTCAAGAAAATGCTGGCACAGTTCCATGCATTCTTAACCTCAGCACTAAAACAGGTTCGAAAACATCATGCCCTTGCTGTTTTACCCTAGCACACCAGCATGAGGTACCCACTGGTCAGAAAACTGGGTAGGCACCATGGACTCTATGGAGAAGAGAAAATTCTCTGCTCCCCTTGGGAACTGAAACACAATCTCTTGGCCATCCTGCCTGTGGCCTAGTCCCTAACTGAGCCATCCCAGGTCCAAATAAATGATTGACTGACTGACTAAATAAATGAATGACCGAATGAATATGATCTTTAGGACTGTTGTTATTCTGCATTAGAATATACAAAGACCTTGGGATACTTGTGGAATTCCATGCGGTTTTCCTGCAACTGATAATGCATGTGCCAGAAGGGAGGACAGAGGAGTCTGTAAGTGGAGGGGAAGTGGAAGCATTCCATTTCTTCTTGTGTGAACAAGCTGCTTGTAACACATAAAGCCACATTTTATACATGAAGTCCAAAAATGGAATTTGTTACAAGTGGTACATTGTGGTGGTGTGGCAAAGGTTTACTTTGTGGCAGCATCCCAGGATACAATGCCAACAGTTTCAGGATAGCAAGTCTACCTCTGCAGATATCAAGGTACAATGCAGGCTGTACTGTAGAACCCCTGAACAGAGTACGAACCATGATTTTAATGCACTATTTTTGCACTTCTGTTTCACAACCTCACAAAAAACTTAGAAACCTCAGACAGAAGAACAAAGACTGAGCCTTTGGGTCAGAATATGGCCCAGAATAGATGAATGAAGCAGGAATATATCTGAGCTTCTCAGTGCTGTCACTTTGCCACTTTAACAGCTCCACAGGGTGATATTCTCAGCCCAGCAAGTTGGTTCTCACTGCCTGTTACAGTTCCATGATTAACCATCTGTAGCACATGTAAGTCACATTACAAGGCTCTCTGTATGTTCACATGACTCCCAGTCTTTAAACGTGCCAGTATAACTTTCTTGTTCAAAAGCCTCTACAATACTTTGCCATTATAGATGAGGATCTCTTACCAGCCTTAAAATTAATGTTTCTAATATCACAGTCAATGGCTTTTTAACCCTGCCTACAGGAATCCCTCTCCAACTGTGGAGTTCTGTACTTGAAATACTCCGCAGCTGGCAACACAAAGGTCTTACAGGAAATTAGGGGTTACAGCAACTCCGTTTATGGGTAACACTTATCCAAGTCCAAGTCAACCATTCCTTTGCTAAACATTAAAATTACTGTAGGTAATAAGACAGTTAAAAATGAGACTTCAAATATAAAAAAGTGCCACAAACTAATGCAATGCAATGGCAATGTGATAGGTACAAAAATGGTTTCACATAAAACTGCAGCCCTGCCACTACCACCCATGGACCTACTTGCATTCAAAGCCACAGATTTTTTTACACAAAAATTGAATACACTTTAAATCTGCAGATAGTAAATTCTGTATTCTTGAAATTCTTGAATTTTGTGATACAAAGTATAGGTTAAACACCAACTTCATTATTTGTCAATGGCGGTGTGCACACACATCTGCATCAATGCCTGCAAGATATGCATAGGTCAGTTGCCTCTCAAAGTGACTCTGAACAGAGCACAAACTGACAAAATATCTACATCTTCAGAGCACAAAAACTGTAGTGCAGTGTCAGAAAATCCCAAGCAATTCTGCTGTTACTAAGCATAGTCTGACAACTCCCCATATATGATGCTGAAGAAATGTTGGTCACACAAGGGTCAATAGATGCTAATTATAGCCAGTCCAGCCAACGATGAACCGTTTATTTAACCTCAACCCCACAAACACATACTTCACAAAATAAGATTACATACAGATAGGATGTTACAAATTCAAAATTAGAATGTTTAGGACACAACATTCCATTCTGACCACACACAACTCCGCAACCTGTTCAGCTGCCAACAACAAACACATTCGGCTATGTGAGACCTGAGGTGTAACCGTGCTGCCGAACATCTGTCTTTGAGGTTACTACACCATAGACTAAACTGTCCTGCGATGTTACACTGTATAAACTACTATATACCAACCTATACAGCCTGCATCCCAGCAAACACAAGATTTCATATTTTATGACCCTCAGAGGTATACTAAAATAATTTCAGATGTGGACTTCTGAACCATGACACCACATAATCTGGTAGGTGGATATCAATGTTTTGGAACATGCTGCCTCCCACTTCAGTGTTCAAATCGATACACTTCAGGATCTATAAGGGCCTAATGGATGTTTACATGTATGTTTTAAGTTCTCTGACTGTACACACACACATATCATGTCTACGACTATCATGAAGTGATAAGTTACCATCAATTTAACTCATCTTGTCAAGGGGGTCTGTGTACGATTTCAAGTGTTAATTCTGAACTGTTGACAGGTTTTAATTAAAACTAATACACAGAGCCAATTTTTTGTTATACATTCCTGCACCGCAGCAATTACACATACTTACTTTAAAATGCTGTATTGTTGCTGTATACAATGAACTAGCTACTGGCCCTTAGTTAATGTACAGTACCCACTGCAGTAGTGCAATTTCCAAACCAAATGCTTGAAACAGGACTAGCACACAGGACATTAATAAGCTGTGCGGGACTACTATCAAACATTTTAAGAGGTTCAACATTCATCCCACTGCATATACATAACCATGTGTACAACTTGCTTAAAATTTTGCCAAAAACTATATTACTGAAGGGCCTCAACTAACATCATAATGTCCAAATCAACACATTTTGATTATGTGTCATATACCTGTTGTCCACCTGATGTACAGTACACTGTGTGTATCTCGACAGCAGAGTGATGCCATGAATCAATGTAACACACCTTTGCAATGCCAGCCCACATGCACACTCAAGCTTGTCTATTCTACTTACAAACCTGTAGAGAAGCATTTATTTCTTTGCTTCATACAGTAATCTAAGTCAGTAAGATATAATTTTACTGCCAACAAAGATGATAACTCAAGCAGATCCTAGGGTCTTCAGCATCAACATTATGTGCATGACTGTAAAAGACTGCAGTAGGTATAAAAGCTACTTCTCTTTAGTCTTTTGCTTTTCATGAAAAATGCACCCACACAGCTGTTTCCTTTTCACTGAATGGAATTATATGTATATACATCAGAAGAGGATTTACAGATGTAATTTAAAAGAATATCATGGTGATGCTCAAGACTTCCAAATCATACCCTTAAATTATCTCCAGGTGAATCACATCAAACTATGCAAGTAAAAGATCAATAATGATGTTTTAGACTGATCTTGTATGAAGAATACATTTTCCTATGTTAAGTCACAGACCACTTCGGCATTTATAGTTGTAAAATGCTGGGTATAATGCAAATTATATTAAGAAAGACAAAAATGGATTTGAACATTTCAGTTCTTCTGGGATGTCAGGCCATGTAGCCTGGTGAAAGGAACCTGACGTTTCAGAGAATTTTGCTACTTCCTTCATCTACCCTGGTAATGGAGCAACAAAATCCTTCAAAATGCTGGTACACTTCTACTACACTACATGGTATCACATTTAAGAAGACAGCAAATTTCAGTCACCACCATGAGAACAAGAAGAAGTTCTGGGAAAAATGTTATTCTAAAGTTAATTATCAGATGCTGAACGTCTAGCATATCACATAATGTCACTGCTGAACGAATAAAAAACGAAGGGTTTCAAGATGACAGATAAAACAGATTGCAAGTCCTACCTTCCACACAAAAAAGAATGTCAATACCAAAACTGAGCCTCATGTGTTTCTTAGTTACTGCTCACTGACATCAAAGGTGTGATTAAACAAAAGTTCATATGCTGATCAGAAGTTAATCGTTCACAAAAGCAGCAACAATAAAGTAAAAAATCCATTGAAAAGAAAGGATTTTTCTCCATGAACGTTATGCACTGCTCTAAATGGTTAGTGATGAGACTGAATTGTGTGGTTTGCATAACATCATCTCCAAGGAAGAGTCATATCAACGTGCAATGGATGCCATGAGTTTGTAACACAGCCTACAAATTGGCAATTCTGCAGAACTGTTCTGAGGGATGTTACCATGACTTTTGCTCAAGGCTGGCAATTTTCCCAAGGCCGACAGTCTCATTAAAAAAAAGTTTCCGTAAAGGTACAAACGTGACAAAAGGCCCCATTAAATCCGATGTTTCAACAAATCCTACACATACAGTGCTAGACAAGCCTCTGTCACTATTTAGAGCCAACAAGAGCTAAGAGGCAATCACCTCATGAGGTTCTGCTAATGCTCAAAGACAAATCAATAGACTCTCGCACGCGTCGCGAACCTTTATTCTTTATTTCGCTTACATTCCATAAATTCTAAAAAGGTCAAAGAACCTTTCGGATACAGCTCAGGATCGCCGACAAAATGCACAGCGTTTAACACTGTTTTTTACGCCACGAGATACGTATTAATTTTAACCCTTTAAAGACGGAGTGTGTCTGTTTTACATAAGGACTCAGTGCGTACCGCGCTGTAAACACTCTCCACGTCGGTCATAAAAACTAATCTCTTAATGCTGAGCAAGGCAAAAGTTGCTGTTTGTTCTGAGATCCGTACAAAACACATAAAAGCAATGTGGGCACAACGTAGAATTTTTTAATGTTAAACCTGGTGGTATGTAAAGTTACTGCTAGGCTTTAAAAGGTTAAACAAGTTTAGTAATGAATCGGATAAAAAAGGTTTGTTGCTTCTATCTGGCAATGGCAGATGTACCACCGGGCTACAGTAAACTAACTGCGCAACGCAGAAGATAAAAAACCTTCCCTTTAACAGTCTTGGAAACAGCTGCAATGCGTTTTCGGGGGTAAAAATAGGGCTTTCAAATGTTGTTTTGATTATATTCGCTCTTCCGAGGACTACAAAACAACCGTCAGACACAGCGTAGTGCTAATTGGGTCAATTGCCTTAGCATTTAGCAGCGAAATACACCATGACTGTAACCGACAGCAAATGATTGGTTTTCTACGAGCATAACAAGTGTCCGATTACTGAACTCGCCCAGTAACATTGCACATATGCAGCCATCAAAACTGCCTTCTCTCCAAATAACGATAAACGGTAACCTTAGGTCCTGGAATCCGTCGGCACTTGAGGATTTCAATTTTTGCCCTGTTTTGTCACTTTGGTATTCGGTCTCACATATCCACCACTTTTTAACTGTGTACATATGGGGAAACAATCGGTGGCTTTCGCATCAAGAGACCAACATTTGCACCCGGAAAAGCACAAACGACCTGCTGAATCCAGCCCACACCCTGGCACCTATTCATACAAAATTAATTTAATATTATCCTCCCATGTTTGCCTCCCAGTCGGTACAGTGAATCGGTTAGGCGTTGGACGCCCTACATATTTGGGATCAAATACCGGCAGCAGCAACAGATTCTCTTCTTTTGCACATCTACACCGGTTATCGGGCCCATTCAGCGTCTCTACTCAATAGGCAACGGGGGTGGGGGGAAGCAGCTGAAGAGTGAAAATGACCACTCAACTCCATCTAACGCGTGGAGCTATACCTCCATTTCCCCCAAAACCTTAATTTGCTTCACCTCTCACTCGGGCCTAGGTCTCCCCAGTCATCCTCTTTCAGGTCTGCCGAATTACAGCAGGCCTGCTTTAACACTGTCTAATATTCAAAGCGCTCGCAATTTCCCGTAAGGCCTTGGTTTTACCACCTGCACGTTTTTTTCAAGAAGCTAACCCCCGCGGTTGACGGACTGCCCAGGGACATGCAAACCTAAAATGGCTATGCATTAGTTCACGCATGTTGTGCGAAATTTACCTCCACTACATCAGTGAGAAGGAAAACTAATGAACTAGGCACCACTACAGATATTCGCATCACACCTCATTCGAACTTGTCCTCCCACAAGGGAAGCTTTGTTATATGCCACACACAGCAGTCATGGCGAGCCGTTCATGTTGCCGAATACAGTCTTCGTTGACATGAGAAAGTGAAACGGAAAGCAATGGGGGGTTTTATTTCGACAGATTTCTAACGCGGGAAATTTGCAACCACGACTGTGCATTTCGCAAGACAGGGAAATGACACTTTACGTTTGTCTTAAGCCTGCATTCTCTAAAATAAACAACTACTGTCAATGGATTGGCATGTGACTCTATATGAACATCACGCCACAGGACGGCTCACCACCTTTGTACCTTTTAAATTCCCCACAATTCATTAAAAACATGATGATCATGTGAGTGACTACGATGAAAGATACATCAGTGTCGCCTAATGCGAGCTATTGAAATGATGTGTGGTGACACGCCTTCGAAAAGTATGCACATTCACGCTAATATTTACAAATAAATTCTGTACTTGGTGTTCTGTATACGTGAGCAAGTACACACATGGCAACAGAGTATTCTGAGAATATATCTGGTAAATTTATGCCACGGTCTGCAGCGGCAGGAATTATACACATAAACAGATCACTAAATGCCAACAATAGCCAATTACACATGGCTTTCTTTACATGCCGTAGTGTAAACAATGAACTACTGTAGGTAAATGGTAAAGTTCACCCTAGAACACGCCACGAAGGCCCAGAGCTGACGTAGGGGTACAGCCCTATTTTTTCTTTAAACTCGGCGCTAGATGGGGTGGGTGATCAACGCCACGCCCCGGCCGCTTTACCCAGGAGAAAGAGACCAGGTACCCATTGTCAACTAGTCTAGGCCTCCTCGCTTTTACAAGCATGTTCGCGTCATCATGGCGTGAAAACCTAGTAGAGTTGTTAATCTCACCAGACGGAAGTATGAGAAAGAATTACTATTACGCTCGATTCGCCAAAATGACCATGACCTTGATAGTGTAGGTAGTGTCCCTTATCTTGTGGTTCGCCTTGCGCAGAAAATACACAGACATAACTGTTTTATCACTGCAAAACCTAGTTTTTAACAAAGACGAACCAGTCGACAAACTACGCATTAGACTTATCAGAACGTTCTAATCGAAGCTGATGGATCTCCCAATTCAATTGTTTAGGTTCATGTGGCACATACTGGGGGAAGAAAAATGCACGCAGGGGTTTGGTATGAACATGTGAAGGAAAGAAACCAGTGGGAAGACCTCGGCGTAGTCGGGAGAATGACATTAAAATTGATCATAAATAAACGGAATGAAAGCGTATGGAGTACATTATCGTGGCTCAGGATAAGGGCAAGTGGCGGCTTGTTGTGAACACTAATGAACATTCAGATCCCATAAAATGTGGAGAATTTCTTAACTAGTTGAGGAACTAATAGCTGTTAAACAAGAACCATGCTTCATGGAGTTCGTTAGCCGTCTGGGCGCTATTTCCTTTTAGAATTTTTGACCACGCAGAAATCGAAATCGTCAATGATTCCGTATTTCCCTCACTTTAGAGTCTTCTTTCCTGAGGTTTGCTGAGGACTTCCTTAACTTCCGTCTCTGATCTCCAACCTGATTACTGTTGTCACTGACACACCACAGTACTTTGTGGGCCTTTCAAACGCATTACAAAAAAGTGAAATAAAAATGTTCTCTATTGTTTCTTGTCTACAAAGTCGATTCACATGGCTTAGTACTTCCCTAGCTTCCTGCGAATGGCTGTACCATGCTTTCACTGGTCGCCATTTGTTAAGCATTCAGTTTGTAACACGCCTGAAAGTCAAATTTATGCACAGCTCTGCCCGGACAACAGAATAGTGTTCGCACTAACCCGCGAGACAAGACAACTGCGCTTCAGCCCACTGCATTGGAATACATCGGTTCCTGGCCACAAACATGAAACGGTCTGACTCCAACCCGTGAAAAATCACTTCCAAGGTCAAAATAGTTCTCGTGAGTCGCACACAGGTGTTACAAGGTGTTCATAAAACGCGTTGAGTGTGTTTGACATTTTAAAGCCTAGCGGTTACTTTACGTACGGCCCGATTTAATATTCAAAAATTCTACGTGGTGCTCACATTGCTTTATGTGTTTTATACGGATCTCATACCAATCAGCAAATTTTGCCTTATACAACATTAACAGATTGGTTTTTATAACCGAGGTGTAGAGTGATCACTACGCGGTATGCACTGAGTCCTTATATAAAACAGACAACGTTTCGTCTTTAAAGGGTTAATATTCTACCCGGAATGTATTTAGCTACCCCTAATACAGGGCTTGTGTTACAGCTGCAGACATTTAACCAAAATGCCCCATTAGCGTTTGCTGAGAACTAATTTTATTAGAATGAAGGACGAGCTCTTTCAGCATGTGCGATAAATTTGTTTCGTACAAAGCCGTAACCATGAAGTTGAGTTCGTAATGCAAACAAGCAAGTACGCTCCGTGCGTACATTCCACTTTCTTGCTGAACGTACTAAATAAAGACAAACGGGATCCAGTAAAATTCAGTGGTCTCAGCACAATAACTGTAACAACGCACAGCACGTACGCAGTTCCATGGATTCTTACATAATATGCATGCATGTTCAGAGTACGGTATGTTTATCTCCAAACCAAATTTTAACATGCTTAATTGCAGTTGATAATTAGTTATCGCTATCAGACCGAACGTTAAAGAAAATATACCCACAACCGTCACATTATTTCACATTAAGCCAATATACTACCTTAACAACCGCTGCGTATATTTCCAGAGATCTATTACCACAGGCATAACACCATCCTTGGGCCCTACAGTAAGTGGGGCCCCCATGTAACAGCTTCGCGTTTCAGCTACGTTATTATAAGGTCAGGAAATTAAAACGCACGCCGCGGTGGCGTTCAACGGCAGAACATTCATACTAAGTTTCGTGAAAATCGATCCAGTGGTTCAACAGTTATCTCTGCGACGGGCTGATCACTCGTCCAGAGGAGCCCTACCGAGTGTGGTGTGCCTGAGTGTCATCGTGAAGCCTCGATAATGAGGAAGCCCTGGCACATTAGGGGCTGTCGCGCCATGGGGGGGGAGGGGGTTCAACGGTTGAAGTGTACGCACGCACGGACACACAGGGGCACTTAAGATTAATACAGCACCGGATACGTCCTGAATGGGGTTTATATGCATCCTGGTCGCACCGTTTTCAGACAAACAGACAGCACGCCGATATAACTTAAAATAAGAAAAATGAGCCAAAAAGATGCCTATTTTTAACATCCAATGTGGGAAATATTCTCTGTGTAACGAAACGAATGAAAATAATAAATAATTCCGTACACTTCCGTATGTCCTACGTAATCTGCATGAGCCACACCTCGATCCTTAAAACCGTACACAATCTGCATCAACGCCACTTCTTTTGCGACATCTGCTACATCCGAAACACGTTAGGAATCAAACCGCAGGTTTTACTGGCACACTTCCTTTCTCTCTGCTTAACTGTAGCACATCTAATAAAACATGCGATTTGAAAGCACTGCACTGAAACGTCCAGTACAGTCGCGCAACACAAAATCTAGTACAGGTCGTTAGTTCCTGGCCCATGAAGAACGTAACAGCTGGCTGACGGGCCTACTCTGTACGTCAGGTTGCAAGATTAAGACGTTTATCTTGGTTCGTTCGCCAATCCGCTGTCGCTATCGCTGTACAAGTGACTCGCTCCTGGTTCTCAGCTTCACAATTTTACCGGCCGAAAACTGACAAATGACCTACAGCAGAAAATCTTCCACCCACCCATTGTTACTCCTCGTGTAGTCACAGTACTACATACCAAATACCTGTTCTTTCCACTCACACATTTATTCAGAAAACAGCTTTCCAGCCGATCCACTAAACATGACCTTACAGCACAGTTATACCGGAATAAAAGCAGTCTTATATTCCGCCAAATATCAGTGAGTCCGGCCTATGTCAGAATTAATAAGGGGGAAGGACTACACCGCGTATAGCTCAAAGCATTCTTAACCTCGGCATTAGCGATGAGTGGTCAGCTTCACAGCCCACGTACGAACTGGATTAACCTTTTAAAGCCTAGCGGTAACTTTACGTACTACCAGGTTCAAAATTCAGTAATTCTCCACAGTGCTCAAATCGCGTCTATATGTTTTGTACATATATCGAAAAAAAAACTGCAACTTTTACCGTAAACATCAGCAACTCATTCGTTTTTTTACAACCGAGGTTGAAAGTGTTTACTGCGCGGTACGCACAGTCTTTATATAGCAGATTACGTTTCGTCTTTAAAGGGTTAAGTAACCTAACTGGCCCCAGGGCCGGTCTGAACGCTGAAGAGAGAAATCTTTACCCCCGCCCAAACACGAGTCACAATTCCCTCGTTTTATAATCCGCGGTATTCTCACTACGCACGCACGCACGCACACGCACACACTGTGTTATCCCGCCTCCTTAATCACCGAGGAATGTTACACAGCACTCCTCTGTTCATTTAGCAGCAAATGATAAAGCACTTTTCCGGGAATAAAACGTTTTATTGATACACAAATATAGCCTACAAACATTTATACTTCATCGCATGCTTGCACGTACTCTGACAAGCGTCACACAGTTGCTGCAAAAGAACTACAGCGACCGTGACTGTACCAAGTCACACATCAACAGTTTAGTAACAGGACTGCCAAGGATTTCAAAATCCTTCGTATGGTCACTTACGAATATGCCCTTTTGCGTCGATTCGAATAAAATATTTACAGAGGAGATATATTTAGCTTTTACAATTTGATATTTAAAGCCACATTGGTAACTACCACGGTTACGTAACGTGGAGAATAAGGAGATGAACGGAAATACGGCTGAGTATACTATGACCGAGTTCAAACGACCAATATTTAACACAAACAGTTTTGTCAGACTAGCATGCAGTACCGTAAGACTGGGTGTTCGACTCCAGGCCAGTCAATGTGGAAATAGCGCTTCGGTATTCCCCTGTGGACATCATTCCGTTGATGCACCATATTAATATTTCATTCATGACCCACGCCAGACAATTTTATCAATTCACAGCGTCATTAAATAACGCCCCTATTGATCTTAGTGTTCTAGCATGTGACGCTGTGTAGTTTGATATATCCTACGGCAGGTACGTGTCAAAGTACACGGCGTCACACCAAAATACTAGCTTTAATACCGCAGCATGAACCTCAAATCTCACGCACTATTTTACCGGAACAGCGAAATAAATTCTGCAGTGAAAACAGATCTCAAAAAACCCGACACAACACTAAAATATGGCACGAAAAAGAAGGTGACAACTTCATTGCGTCCAATGCGGAGGTTAAAGCGTGAAGCTATACGTCCACTTATCCATACGCCTTCGCAACGTGGCGCTTAATTCAGCACATGTAACTTTACGCTTTACGGAACAAAAGTACATACGACGCTGTGGAACAATTTATATGTACACACGCGCGCGCGCTCGCGCCTGCAAAGCCAAGCAAATAATGGTACCGAACTCAGATCGTTCCAATTTATCCTGGAATCATTCCAAAATATATCTACAGCAGCTTCAAATACCTTAGGCTACCAAAGAATAAAAAGTCAGTGACAAGAAACACCTGTTCCATAGTCTGCGATGTTTTAAAAGACATGTCATTAAAATATAACCTACCTGTATTTTACATATAACCAACCGAACGTATTTCAAACGCGACTACAGGGTCCGCAGTTTGTGTGGCCCATATCGTTGGTCAATACACATACCGTCTCGCAATGCCCCAGGCAGTGCAGCGCTCGCTGCCTCTTCATCCACTGCTTTTACAACAATGCACGGCAGTTAATGTTAGGTTTTTATTCACACTTAAAGACGGTGCTGGAAATAGTCTCTTTCGGCTCGCAGATACTTGTTACATGCTACAAATATGTTGTTCACTGAATATCAAAGTTTTTCTGGCGACTTTAGTTCGTGTTATCCAACACTGTTTATAATTATGTGATAATATTATGTTTTATACGCAGGCATGAAGACGGGGGTCGATCCTATGTTTTAGAAGTAAGCATGAAGATGGAGGCCGATCCTGCCTTCGAAACGTAGTGTTGTATTTATTAAATTAATCTGCATACATTAGACGACGGAGAAAGTCCACAAAATTAATGAGTGCAGTTCTGATATACCATCGTCAGAACCTTACGGAATAATACTAATAATCCTGATTTCTCACACAGCACACCTCACACCAACCTTAAAGTCATGTAACGGCACTTCGTCAAATAACACATGGTTTTGTGTATACCAGTACCTGTTCCGAGAGTTCACGTATTCATACGACTGCGGGATCCATTTCTTCGTCATGTCCCGCACGATGGTACTAATTAACAAAACATTCACTCCTGCTTCATGATCTGTGTCGCAGGGTTCGTGAATCACGGTTGTACTCTAAATACAGACGCATATGCAGCACTTTTATTGCAATATGTGTTGATGACACAGTGACATTCGTTTGCTGTACAAGTCGAACGAACGATTTTCATCGAGATGCATTCAATCTAGCATCAATTTCGTCTAGCCTGTCTTCTGCACGTGCCTTCTGCGTGTTCTCTTCCTGTGTAGAATGGAACCTGTTGCACGTAACATTTTCACGAACCTGACACGTAACAACCCCTCAGCAACATACCGGGGTTTTGGCGGCTCGATGTATCAGCCAAGTTCTATGCGATAAGGTTGCCCACAGGAAGTGACGACATGGGCCAGACAAAGCAGGCACCCCAAGCATTTATGGCAAGGCACTCTATCATCCTGTTCCGTGAAACCTATCTGTAATCGAGAAACTATAATAAATAACATAAGAAAATTCAATTCAAGTGCTGTTTCAACAGCCTACGGGTCAATTACCATTCGCAGAATCAGCGCAGACAGAAATAAGATCAAAATCAAACGGGAGGACAAGCAAGATAAAAAAAATTAACGCAACCGGGCATTCTGGTGCAACGATAACGTTTTCGATTTTTACGCGCGACATACCGGGTTAAAGTATTTGCCGGAGCACCGTACATTCTGAGGCCTTTCGTGCGTTCTCTGTCCCTCCAGGCAAATTCCGAGATGGTGCGTCGATTAGGCCATGGCTGCTTCCTTTCAAATCTTTCCCAGCTCATCAGTCAGCAATCCTGTAAGCTACTGGCAGCGTCAACGATGATGCTGATGATGATGATGATGACGACGATGATAACGATGATGATGATGATGATGATGATATACGTTTTAATTCAGAATTGTGGGTGCGTTGCATTCGATTACTTCACCTCAGACATAACGTTTCTCAGTGAAAATTAAAAAGGCGTGAACAGCAACTCTCAGTTTTTGTATAAGTTTGTTATTACAGTTTGTATTTGAGGCGACTCTCATTTCGGCATATCTCTGTTATCAGGTAAACTAAGCTATGTTGTTGACACATCACGTTCGATGATCTTGTCAACGCGTGTATGTAGCAAGCAATACCGGAGGAAGGGATGGCATTACTTAGTAAAGGGTGTGATCGGGAATCGCCACGCCCTCGACTGCCTCTCCTGGTTCATAATATACATTGCAAAATCGTCTAACTACACAACACACGGAAACTACCATCTCTTACGAGACAAATTTGTAAGATACGAAAAACTAAACACCTATTTCCATTTTCGTGCACATCGACATGTGTTGCTTTCAACTTGAATACATGTTTCAGCACAGACGTGTCAATCAGACCACTAAAATGCACAAAACTCTAAAGGTGAAAGTGCATTAACAAACTATTCATTATTTAAACGTTTCGATGGATCAATCAGCATATTAAAGTACAAAGTAGCCATATGTTCACTCCATGCCTAAATATCCAGTTAACTCGATGGAACAGAGTCCTCCTTGAGAAACTAATATTTCGTTGGGTAGTCAACAAATTTCCCGCATTTTATGGAGCCCTAAAGTTCATTACCGTGTTCACAAGAGCCTGCCACCTGTCCCTATCATGAGCCAGAATAATCCAGTCCACGCACCCTTCCTATTTCTTGAAAATACATTTCAATATTATCCTCCTATTTACGCCCAGGTTTTCCAAGTAGTCTCTTTACCTCTGGTTTCCCCACCAAAACCCTGTATACCTCTCTCGTCTCCACCATAAGCGCTATATGCACCGCCCATCTTATTTATGACTCAACAACACATTACACCGTAAAACTGGCATTAACTTTTTTTTTACTGAATGTTACATATCGCTCATGCAGTTTGTAGTAACCCACACAGTTCGTCAAACTGAGATTCCCGCATTACTATACAGTTGGGTTACAAACACATCTTCTGTCAAAATGTCGCATCCATAAAAAAATTATTTCAGGCTTACCGCCGCGATGTTGATGACATATTACGCCTCGTCGTGTGGCAATTGTTTACCGACGTTTCGGGACAATGTATTGGTCCCATCTTCAAGGGTCAAGAGTCCGAGAAGAAAAGAAAGCTTGTAAGCGATGTTGTTCCCAAACGTCTGTAAACAATGACCACACGACGTCGCGTCATATCCCAGAAGAGCGTAGATTTCACAAAAAATTGCTTCTCCTCATATTTTCGTAAAAACATAACATTCCTAGGTTGGTCTATTAAGGACCTGTCAAATTTTATCTGTCTCCTGTAAAACTGTATCGGTGGGTTACAACAAATCGTTGTTTCATGAGCGATATACATCTGTAATTTTTACCGACTACACCTATTAACTCGTATTTAATTTTAAATGTTTTGTCGTATGCTGAACGTCGACATTCCCTTAGTATATTCTTTTATAATACAAACTGGTATTTGCCTGGGGTACTGGTTCTATTTAAAGTACATCGATATGCCGCGATTACAATTATTATGGCAAAGTGAAACGGAAGTATTAGCATGGTAGAGACAACACCAAGATAAATTCACGTAGCCACGATCTTGCTCGAAACTTTACGAACGGTTTTGTGTCACCAGTTACGCGAAGCCGTGGTTTGAAATATCACATACCACAAATCAAGGTAAGAAAGACTAAAAGGTTTATTCTGACAGTCCGTATCGCTCATTCAGTATACTGCTAAGGATACAGGCTGGAAGACCGACGAGTCGGGGTTCGGTTACTGGCAGGGGCAATAAATCTTTCTCTTCTCCACAGCGACCAGGCCGACATTCGGAGGCACTCAGCCTCCCGCCCGACAGATATGGGCAGCTGTTTCCCTGGGGGCAAAGCAGCCGAGGCGATACTGACCACTCACCCGCACAAAGAGTGCAGGTTAAAAATGCGTGCAGCTGGCATGGCATGGTGCTTAGTCAAAAATGAATGCAACTTTACCTTAAAGGCTCCTAATGTTCAGTATTTAGAAGTGGCGATTTTTTAAGTACTCCTATTCCAAAGGGCAGGAGCTATGCAGAAGACCTAGAAGGCGGTGGCGATATAAACAACAGTTCTAATGGGTAAGGAATGGACTAATGGGCTCATACCTTGCAGCTGCACTTGCCCACAACATGGAAACGGTGAGTACGACCTTCAGAGTTCGTATCTTAACTTGTATCTTGAACACCTCACACCAACTAAAGATTTAAGCGTCAAGAACAGACCCCCTTCAGGATGTAACGAGAGAGACAACATACGTATAAACGTAACATTGAGGCGCGTTCCCGTAACCACTGTTGTCGTAGAAAAGCAGTAAGTATTACATATTGTGTGTGTGTGTGTGTGTGTGTGTGTCCATAGCCTTAGTCATCCAGCATGCAAAGCGCATGCGCCCTATTATATTGTTATCTGTGGCTTGTCTGGCTCTACCATATTTTTCCACATTATCTCATACACCGCACGATTTTCGGAAAAAGTTACTGAACATAAAATGCGTGCTTTGATTTTGCTACAACTTTTGTCTGAAATATTTTTCATTCTAAGAAGCCAGAGAGATGCTATCGTAAATTAACATACGGACAGGTCTCCACGTATAGTACCCGTCATTCTTATCAGATTTTAAAAAACTTGAATTTTCTCGACATATTTTCGAAAAATACTCAAATATTAAACTTCATGAAAATCCACCCAGTGTCAGCCAGTTGTTCCATGTGGACGGACGTGGCGAAGCTAATACCGCTTTTTGCAATTTTGCGAACGCGCTAAAAACTCATGTACTAGCATTACTGTGACACCCACGGTTACGTGATGCAGAAATCACGCATGCTGCGCATATGAAGCGTGTTGTGTGGGAAATATAGATCAAGACCTCCTGACCGGAAGGGAATTGAATGGGGCGTAACCACTCGATGGTTTCTAACAAGAACAATGTATCTACACAGAACCATGGAAAATTCTGGTCAGCTCTACCCACTGTACGCTCACACAAAGTATATTATGTATTCAAGGCCAACAGCCTCAAACTCACAGCACGTTCGTCTAAATATGCTCACACCTAAGACGTACGAAATGGTAATACGTAAACTGAACTGCTTAAATTTTATGACACACGTACTTCAATCAATCTATGTGCGGCGGTAAATAAAATTTTACCGCATGACTTTAAAATACGTCAGACAACCACGCAGAGAGGGAGATGTAAGACTCGAATTCCGGACAATAAAAGACTAATAGAGGAGCCGTGCTGATGTTACCGTTATATTTGTATATATGAAACTACAACTGCAGAGCCTGTCACGCGTATCACTACCTGCCCAAAGTGTCCACATTACAGGGGCCTTATTAGCGTTATTGTTATATCTGTATTTTATACAAGACACCAGGCCTGCAGATCCGGTCACGCGTATCACTACCTGCCCACAGTGTCCACATTACAGGGACCATATTGGTGTTATTGTTATATTTGTATTTTGTACACGACATCAGACCCGCAGAGCCTCTACGTGTATCACAACCTGCTCACAGTGTCCACACTGCAGAGGCCATATTACTGTTATTGTTATATTTGTATTTTATACACGACACCAGACCTGCAGAGCCTGTCACGTATCTCACAATCTGCCCAGTGTCCACATTACAGCGGCCACATTAGTGTTATTGTTATATTTGATTCTATACATGACATCAGACCCGCAGGGCCTCTACCTATATCACAACCTGCTCACAGTGTCCACATTACAGAGGCCATATTACTGTTATTGTTACACTTTTATTTTATACACGACACCCGGCCTACAGAGCCTGTCGCGTATATCAGAACCTGCCCACGGTGCCTCTACTAGAGAAATTATTTTGAGAAACATCAAACTAGTCAGTGACTTGTCTTTTATAGGAAAAACAGAATATGTCCTATGTCATACGTAATCAAGAAACACTACATTAATAAAAAACATGTATACATATAATCACAAAATTCTAATAATTTACTCAACTAGAAACAATGTCCCCGCGATAACGACGGGGAAAACCGGATTTCTCACTTATCAAACCCACTTATTTGGCAGGCATCTCCAAAACAAGACGGTTCGTACAAACAGAAGGCAAATCAGCAACAACTTATATTGGATACATATATATATATACATTTTTTTCTTATACAAAGTCAGTGTCTAGAATTATGACCAGGTTGTAATGAAGGTAATGCACAGTGTCCAGCTCAAAGCGGCACGCCCTTACAGATTAACAATCTGTAGTGTATAACACACCACATACGAAGAATGTCGCCCTGTGTTTGTGTGTTGCTCACACATATAACGTGGTATGTATTTGAAACATCCCCGCGGGTAAGTCATGTGCAGACGGATCGGATGAACGAGCTGCGAACAAAGGACAGTTAACTGATTATTCGGCCTCCAAAATGTTACGTAAGGCGACCACTGAATTATTGGTTGTATGAGCAGTTGGCCGCCATGCTGTTAGGACCTACACTCATTCCCATCACTTAATTCAAAACGTGGTGCGAGAATTTGCGAGTACTGTATCCGAAAAGTATATACTTTCGATTTTTCTTGTCGCATTATCAGCAAACCATACTCCAAATTAATGCCGTGCAACGGCACCTCCTGTATTAGTCTGTTATCATTAGTGTATTAGTCTGGGATCACTGCCGACCAGCATGTGCTATTCTGAGTAGCTATTTGCGTGACAGTTTAAGCATCTTCATATATAAGTTTGCAACGGATCGGCTTCACCACTAGAGGCTACTCCAGAAAATGTTATAAAACCGTGTTCTTGCAAAACATACATCCATGAATATTCATTCTGGACGGAACTGGAACACCGGCAAACTAACTTCTAAATTTGCTGGAACATTTTAGACGATTTCTTCATTACAGAGGTTCACACAATAAAAATCCTCTACTACACGGTACTCCGTATCACCACTACCAAACACCAAAAATCCACGGCACAATAAAAACTGTGTCACACTGCATTTCGCATTTATTATCAACAAAAAATGAAGTCTGTTACGCCAAGCTTTTTAACCTGAAATTTTCTGACGATGTGTTGATATGTGTGACTGGTTACAGAAGCACAAGCACGGTGATCAAACTACCGGTAATGAGTCATACACAGCCGGATAATGTGGATTCCATTTTTAAGATGAACGATGCTCATTTTGGACATATTTCAGTAATGATTGGCAGTATCAAATCTCATAAAAATTCATGCATCATGTTTGCGTTCCTACTGCATACTGGAGGACAAAGCCATATCCATTATTTTGTGTTCAGGGATTATCGCAAAACGCGCCAAACAGGCCTACAAAATTAAAACGCTCTAAAAGGAAAGGGGTTTTGCTTCATTTAACAGCGAAATTACAACAATTCGACAGGAAACAGAAGCTGGTACCATAATCAAATCACATTTAACAAATCGGATCACATTTAGGTCCCAAATATTACTATTTTAAGGTGAATTTAATGACGACACTGGTGTAAATACATCAAGTTGCGGATATGACAGGCACGGATGTGGCTCATTTTAAAATGCGTCAATGCAAGGTACTGGCTGTAATCAATGAACACGTGGCTGTTCGTGCAGCCTTTTGCGAAAAACCGTTGACACTAAACTTTTTTCCTTCGCAGACTACAAGACAGGGGCAAATGTTTGGATCTCACCATCATTCGAAGATGAACATCTCAGAACGAAAGAAGGCCACGAGGTACACAAGTTGATGTACAAACAAAGAACAGTCTTCGCTAAAATCAAATATCTATTGTTTTCTATGGAAAAAATCACAGAACCAACCCTAGCTATGACAGGAATTAATTTACACTGTCACGAACAATAAGAAGTTTACGTTATATCAGTTAATGACCTGTTTTCAGCCTTTGGCTGTCACTTAACCTACGGCATAACTGCATGTAAGAACTGCAGACATCCACTCGGGAGAGCACAAGTTTCGTTACATCCAGACGACAGTAATGAAAGGAAAATGAACGACTGAACTACAAAGTTTACCTTCGTATTTCAGAAGAATTACTCTTCTAGCACACCATAACAACACGTTTCTTCAATATTTTTCAGATCAATCACCATTTAAAGATTTCATTGTTGGCACGTCAGCACATTCACATGATATTGGAATGCAAGTGATAAAAGTCCCACCAAAAGATTAGGCCAATGTTTAAACTGGGAAGGGGAATGGTTTTTCGACCCCACTGATCCCAAGCAAAACACTATGTACAATACTCACGCACTTTTGGCAAGTTAAATGCCTTATACGATCATGCGTGTTTCACTGGCATAAAATAATACACTACGCTAGTTCAGAAGGAACATTTTACGTGGAACCACACTGCGCGATTCGTCGCATCAGCACAGCAAACGAAAGTGACTTCCACGCGTACGTGCTTGCGTTGCTGCCTGGTTGAAACTTTTAATCTAGTACGAGTGTCCAAGATATCAACATCGCAGTAAACACGCATACTTTTCTACCTATATTGAGCAAACTATAAAACGGACGTATCATTCGTTTAATACACGGTAGTCATTACATTCAGATCAGCCTGTGACACTCGAATCATACAGTGCACAAAGTTCAAGATTACAAACTTATCATATTCACAGTAACCACACCACCTCATCTCTTTGTAGGGGCGTTCGCAAAATTGCGTAAAGCGACAGTAAGCTTCGCCACATCTGTCTGGCCGCATCAAGCAACGCGGCTCCAAGAAACTCCATACTTTAGAATTTTTCGAAAATCAGCCCATAAAATTCAAGTTTGATTAAAACCTGACACGATACATGAAGACGCATGTACATTTATGATAATATTCTATTGAATTCTTCTTAGAATGAGAAATGTTCCAGATATATGCCATAGAGAAAATCAAAATGCACATCTCATACTCAATACTGTTTTCCGAAAATCGTGCAGTTTATGAGATAATGGGGGAAAATAGGCATAGCCAGACAGGCTACAGATGACAATACGGCGCATGCACTCTACATGCCGGATAACTAAGGCAAAAACACAGGCACACATCATAATGTTTAATACCTGTCCCTTCATGACTAATTGATTCTGTCTCGTCTCGTAAAATGTTTAACCCTTTACAGACGAATCGTATCTGTTTTATATAAGGACTTAGTCCGTACCCCGCTGTAAACACTCTGCACTTCGGTTATAAAAACCAGTCTCTTAATGTTTTATAAGGCAAAAGTTGATGTTTGTTCTGAGATCCATACAAAACACATACATGCAGCATGAGCACTACCTAGAATTTTTTAATATTACTCCTGATGGTACGTAAAGTTACCGCTAGGCTTTAAAAGGTTAACGGCAACACACTACCAGTCCGTAACATGAGTGGTCAGTCCAAATTCCGGAAGTAGGCCTACAGTTCAGGCCGATTTACTTTCACTGACGGGCACAAGTACGTTTACTAACAGCATATGTTCTGAGGTTCACACGACAGTGAACATTCAGATTACGTTGGCTTTCAGGTGTGACGACAAAATGAAGGGCTAGTGGCGTTCATCGGGTAAGCGGGCTAGCGCGGTAGTCACCCTACTGCATTAAGCATGGTGGCATTAACAGCCACAAAACACTGCAGATTTTTATATGCTACTGCAAACAATATAAACAAAGGAATACCACGCAGGCTGTGTAAGAACCGAGGAATGTACATTTCAAACACAGGCAACTCTATTACAAAAGCCACGTATCGTTCTGTGTACAAGTGTGTCTGAAGCGCGTGACATTTATGTGCACAAGTTTTGCAGTTTATTTAGCAAGTATGCCGACATCCAGAATACACAGCGTCAACTGTAGATGCATAAACGTGAATACGGAACATCGATGGATTGACAACAGCGGAAAAACCGAAGTAATCGCGGGTGGGGGGTGGGGAGGACTTGTCTCAGTGCCGCTCTACAGAGCACAAATCCCACACGGATAGCCTGGAATCGAACCCGGGCTCTGTGGCTGCATACGGGCCTGAAAATGTCGAACAAATCACACACTGTTTATACCGTCTGTGTATACCTTCAACCATGGGGTAGCACCGTCGACGTGACAAATTAACCTCCACTGAACGTGCGTCCGGAATTCCTTTGTTATTCTAGATGCACAGATACTACCTGATGCAAGGCATCTAACTAACTAACTAACTAACTAACTAACTAACTAACTAACTAACTAACTAACTCCATGGAACAGAGGCCTTCTTGAGAAGCTAACAGTTTCTCAGCTAGTCAAGAAATCCCCGCATTTTATGGAACCCGAAGGTTCATTACCGCACTCACAAGAACCCGCCACCTGTCCCTAACCTAAGCCAGATCAATCCAGTTCATGCCCCCATCCCACTTCTTGAAGATCCATTTTAATATTATCCTCCCATCTATGCCTGGGTATCCCAAGTGGTCGCCTTCCCTCCAGTCTCCCCACCAAAATCCGGTACGCACCTCTCTCTTCCCCCATACGTGCCACATGCCCGCCCATCTCATTCTTCTCGATTTGATTACCCGAATAATATTTGGTGATTAGTACAGGTCATTAAGTTCCTCGTTATGTAGTCTTCTCCACTCCCCTGTCACCTCACCCCTCTTAGGCCCAAATATCCTCCTCAGCACCCTATTCTCGAACACCCTCAGTCTTTGTTCCTCCCTCAGTGTGAGAGACCAAGTTTCACATCCATACAGAACAACAGGCAAAATTATAGTGCTGTATACCCTAATCTTTGTGTTTTTGGATAGCAACCTGGAAGACAAGAGATTCTGCACCAAATGATAGCAAGCATTCCCCGACTTCAATCTGCTCTTAATTTCTTCATGAATGGAGTTTCGATTCGTTAGGGTTGCTCCCAAGTATTTGAATTCTTCCACCCTTTCAAAGGATTTATTATCAATCTTTATGTTGTGATTGTGTCCTGCATTCTGATTTCGAGACATGACCATGTACTTAGTTTTCTCAGCATTTACTTCTAGACCAATCTCCTTACTAGCAATTACTAAATCTTCTGCCTTTTTCTTTATACTATGTATGCTTCTGCCCAATATATTAACATCATCAGCATAAACCAGAAGCTGGTGTGTACCATTCTATTTCAAGCCCTCCTGGTTTGCCTGAACCCTCCTAATGGCATATTCTAAAGTAAAGTTGAAAAGCAATGGCGACAGAGCATCTCCTTGTTTCAAGCCATTCTTAATAGGAAACATGTCAGACAGATGTTTGCCTACCCGAACTCTGCTATATGTTTCACTTAGGCACATTTTTATTAACCTTACTAGTTTCATGGGGATACCGAACTCAATGAGAATATTATACAAGACCTCCCTCCTAACTGAATCATAGGCTTTCTTGAAGTCTATAAATAGCTGATGCACTGCCTCACTGTATTCCCATTTTTTCTCAAATATTTGACGAATGCTGAATATATGATCAGTAGTTGACCTGTTACATCGAAATCCACGCTAATGATCCCCAATAATTTCCTCTGCATATGGAGTTAACCTTGACAAAAGAATGCTGGATAGAATTTTGTTCGTAGTCGACAAAAGTGATATGCCTCGATAGTTACTACAATCTGTTTTATCACCCTTCTTATAAATAGGCACAATGATTGACTCCTTCCATTCCTCAGGCAATTCCTCCTTATTCCAAATAGAAATAATAAGTTTATGGATCTCAGACTGAACCTTCCTACCCCCTGATTTAATCAATTCTGCTGGAATCTGATCAATACCTGGTGATTTGTGTCTTTTTAGCTTTTCAATAGCCATCTCAACCTCAAAGGCACTAGTGTCTCTGCCTTGCGTACTTCAGTCTGCCTAACATCATTAACCCCGTGTATATTCAACAGCTGCAAGAAATGATTCCTCCACCTAGCCAAAATACTGTGGGAGTCTGCAACCAGGTCACCCTTCTCATCCTTTACTACATTAATTCTAGGCTGGTACACCCTCTTAAACTCAATGATACCCCTATACAAGTCTCTGATATTCTTGTTCTTACTGTTTGTTTCAAGTTCATTAATTTTAGCTTTCAGATATTCCTTCTTTTCGTTCCTGAAATGTCTACTAGCTTCACGTCGTAAGTTGTGCAGATTATCTCCATTAT
The DNA here is from genome assembly GCA_013340265.1 of Coptotermes formosanus. NCBI lineage: Eukaryota > Metazoa > Arthropoda > Insecta > Blattodea > Rhinotermitidae > Coptotermes > Coptotermes formosanus. The sequence continues at coordinate 5,736,502 of BLKM01001253.1, forward strand.
TTTGGTTTGGATTCTGTAACCACTGAATTTTAGCCTGCTTCCTTTCATCTAAAAATTCTGCACATTCTGTATCAAACCATGGTTTATGCTGCTTCCGTTCATGCAGACCTAGACTCTCTTGAGCTGAGATTTTGATATTCTCTTTAATGTTTTCCCAAGCCCTATTTATGTCCTCACTAACATTTAAGTTTCCCAAAGCTGCAAACCTGTCTGAGATCTTAAGCTGATACTGTTTCCTAACCTCTAGTTCACTTTAGCTTCTTGAGATTAAATCTCTCTGCATTAAACTTCTGTGCTTCTTGTTTACTTGCTGCCAGTCTTTCCCTAACTTTTGCCACCACCAGATACAGTATCACAGTCAACTCCCCTGAAAGATCGCACATCGAGTATACCCGAATGCAATCTCCTATCAATATGTGATCGATCTGATTGTGAGTCCTCCCATCAGAAGAGGTCCAGGTGTATATATGAATGCTTCGGTGAGGGAACATCGTGCTCTTAGCAACCAGATTCTTTGATGTGGCAAAGTTTACTACTCTAACACCATTATCATTACTATTCTGACGTAAACTCTCATTCCCAATAGTCGGTTTGAAAGTATCCTCTCTCCCCACTTTTGCATTAAAATCTCCTAACAGAATTTTCGTATGGTACTTAGGAAAATTATAACAAATCCCTTCTAATTCTTCATAGAAACTGTCCTTTGAATCATCACCTTTCTCTTCTGTTGGCGCATGCGCATTCAGAACAATGATATTATACCAGCGGCCTCTCAGCACTATGTATGACATCCTATCACTAAAAACTCCACTCTCTTGATTTATGATACTATTCTCTGGTGTACAAAAAAACCTGTTCCCAATCGATGATTTTCCCGCCCTGTGCCATAGAAAAAAGTATACTCCCCGGCTCTTACAGTCCCTTCTTTGTCCCACCTAACCTCATGTACAGCCACTAAATCTAACTTATACTTAGCTAATTCCCTGGCCACTGTCATAAGTGACCCGACCTACAAATGCTCCTCATATTCCATGTTCCAAAACTCATGTCCCTTTTCCGTAGCTGGGGTCGTACCAAAGAATCGGTCCAGGTCCGAGGCTTCTTTGTCTGATTCGTAATATAGTAAGTTTTTACGGTGAGGAGTTGTTAGCACCTCGCCCAACCCCCAAGCTGGAGGACCACCCCTTGTCGGCTGTCCGCGACTGCTTATTCAATGTATTCGCAGCTACCCTCCATAACTGGAGGCCGTTCCTCCATCCACACCTGAGGACGCGCCATGCCGTGGTGACAGGGATCACTGGCGGAAAATCAATGATTAACAACGGCATACGGACTAAACAGACATCTCTAAAAACAAACGACAGCCGTAATTCCAAAACGTCAAGTTTCGACCTGCAACATCGATACACTCTGTGTTTTACAGAAACACAGGCACTGTGTCGCATCGTCTGAAAGTTCGTTTTCCGGCGTCCCTCTCACGTGCAATTTAACCTTCCGAAGACCACAAAAATCAACTTTCATGTCCAACTTTTATGTTCGAAAAGACGAGCAATGCTTTGTCTGAAGGGCTGGGATAGCGTAGTGGGTACAGCGACTTGCTAAGGACTGGACGATCTGGGAGTCGAATTCCGGCGGGGGCGAGATTTTCCGCACCTGTTAATACCAGCCCTGGGATCCACCCAGCCTCCTATACAATGGGTACCGGGTCATTCCCAGGGGTAAATCGCCCGAGGCGTGGCGTTAACCACCCATCCCCTCTAGCACCGACGTTAAAGAATGAGTACAGCTACACCTCTACTCCCCCTGTGTCTTCATGGAAGGTTACAGGATGAACTTCACCTTTACCTTTTACCTTTACTGCTTTGTCTGAAGGCTCCCACGCCTCGCCCGCTTGTCTCTCTGATAATGGCAGTAGTAAGATGAATATGACCACGGTAGCTTTGATCTATTGATACTGACAGGGTAAACCAAAGCACTAGGAGAAAAACCTGTCTCAATGCAGCTCACCATACATCTCCCATGAACTATCCGCAGATCGAAACCGAGCCTACGTTTAACACTAAATTAAGCCACATTATACATAAAGATTTAGTTCGTACCACACAAAGAACAGGGTGCTTCTATCAGAAAGGGCAGTCGGTAAATGGTGGATGCTGTATAGGAAAACAATACCTGTACATTGTCAGAATTACGTGGTGCGAAAAACGGTTTCCGGACTGTTCGCGTAATGAAACTACTAAAGCTGCACGAACTTCTGCCGCTAGGAGCACATACAGCAGTCTGCCGGGTCATTTCCTGCATGGGATTTGGCTGTGGCACCTGTTATGGTCGAGTAACGTCTTGAAAAGTGGAAGGGTAAGGGAATGCCCTTCAATTTGCGATGTTGGCGTACCTAGAAAACGTCAGACTTGAAAAAAATGTCGTCACTGCATAACATTTTGCTTTGAGGTGATGAAAAATGCGACGGAAAATTTCTAAATGTTGCAAGGGGCTTTTGGAAAGCAATGGGAACAAGTTTTTGAGTGATTTTTGGAGTTCAGAAGCGGTGTGATTTCTGTTGAAGGCTGAAAGCTCGCAACGTCCATCGACGGGCCAAACAGATGAAAATGTGGATTAACCCTTTAAATCCTAGCGGTAACTTTACATACCGCCAGGTATAACATTAAAAAATTCTACGTGGTGCCCACATTGCGTTTATGTGTTTTGTACGGATCTCAGAACAAACAGCAACTTTTGCCTTATAAAACATTAAGAGACTGGTTTTTATAACCGAAGTGGAGAGTGTTTACAGCGCGGTACGCACTGAGTCCTTATATAAAACAGATACGCTTCGTCTTTAAAGGGTTAAGCAATGGAACTTGCCCTCGAATCTATCCGTGAACTTGCTAACATGATGACAATTTCATATGGGTCAGTTCGAAGCATTCTGAAAGGCAATTTTAACATGTGACGGATTGCCGGCAAATTCGTGTCCCCACCCGCTCTGCATGAAGCAGGACTGTCAACATGCGCCAGGACATTCAAAAAGCGACCTGAAAGAGGCCCAGAATTTCTTTCGACGATAATCACACGTAGCGTGAGACCCAGAAACCAGGCAAGAGCCATCTCAGTGCATTACTAATTTGTTACAGAAGGACAAATTGTAACCTAACATTACTACACGGCTATCTTACATAGTCTGGTGGAAAATGTGTGGTGGAAGGGCCGAAAAATCGCAATTCGCAGGATTCCTTTCTCCACCATGACAACGCACCCGCCTGCTCATTGTAGCCTGCGTGAATTTCTGGCCAAAAGCAAAAGGAATGTTGTATCACACCCTCCTACGCACCAGCACGGTGTGACTTCCTTCTTGTCCCAAAACCCAATGTGTGACTTAATTGTATCACCGCAATTCAAGAAAAATCTCGGGACATACTTCCCGGTTTTTTAAACAATGCACGAAATGCTTCGAATAGTAGCGCAATCGATGGGCTCGAAGTACAAAGTTCTCGGCAGACAACTCTGATGGACGACGTTGAACTGGAGGTTAAGCGCTGCTGTTCATTCATTCATTCATTCATTTTCATTCATTCTGTAGTCTGTCTTACGACAGGTCCATAGTCTCTTCCAAAGTGAGTTCTCCACAGGGTGCGATCTAGTGCTTCCTCTTTCAATTTCCAGTATCTCCTCTTTTCCTTAAGGTCGTCCAGTAGCTGCTTACGCCTTCTTCCCTGTCTTCCAATCATTTCTATCCTTCCCTCTACTTTCCTTCAATAACGTGTTTTAGAAGGCAGTTTCTATGCGAGATCTGACCAATCCAGTTAGCCTCTCTTCTTTTTACTGTATTTAGGATAATTACCTCCTTCTTGACTTTACGTAATACTTCTTCATTTCTCACACGATCGGTCCAACTGATCTTCTCCATTCTTCTCCAGCACCACATTTCAAAACTTCTCAGGTATTTCTGGTCTACTTTCCGAAGTGTCCAGGTTTCAGCACCATACAAAGCTATGCTCCCAAGGTAAGTGTTGCTGTTATGGCGAAATAAATTCAGTCCGAAAACCATCTGATCGCACGACGTATACGGAACACAAATATACGGTGTAGCAGAAATCCAAAGTTTTTTTTTGTGTGTTAAACCGGGCAGTACATGCAGTACAGTAAACACAGCAAACCCTCGCTAATCCGGTCACACTCAATTCGGATGTCAGATAATCCGGATCGACAAGTATGAAAAATTCTATTCACAGTTGAGTACGGTACTTTAAAAGACACACGGGATTTAGGAAACCAGAACAGTCGCTCTGCATTGATGACGGCGCAGAGAGAGACGGAACATACATTACACTGCTCCAAGTCTTGCTTGTTGTTCAGTATCGTTGTTGACCCTGAGTCAGATGGACGGTATTGCTTATGGCTGAATTGGACGAAGGAGATTTCAGCATCTGACAGCGGAAGAAACTGCTATGGAAGAAGGATCAGATAATGAACTAGATGAACCAGAAGAATCTACATTTCAGAAGAACTTCTTAGCTCTGCAAGATATGGCACTGATGCAGTAATCAATTGTGTGGCCTCTTAAACAAACGGAAACTTGAAAACACCTAAGAAATGTGAAGGAGATCCTAATTAAAGAAGGCAGCAGAGGTCTGCTCAGACAACACCTTACAGTTTCTCCAAACCTGCATTATTATGTTCAAAAACAATTACAACTTTTGAGTCTTCTATCGATAAATAAATGTGTGTATTATGCATTTTTGTTTTTTAATAAGGACACTACGATGATATTTTTTACTTATTTTGATATACTGTAAATTAATACATAGACATTTAGTTACAACATCAGCACTACCTATATACATTAAACTTTCCACCTATAGGTGTTCTAAGTATTTTTGTCTTCTACGCCTATCTTTTGCTTCGCTAATCAGGATTATAGCTTAATCCGGATGACCTCTCCCCCAACTAATCCGCGTTAACGAGGTTTACTGTACTAGGATTTAAATAGTTAATAACACAAACGAACAGCTGAAACTCATTTCATTTGATGCAACAGTAATAATTCACAAGATCACGTGCGTAGTATTTGCACAGGCAGGCAATGTCAAACACAATGCTTAGAGATCCAGATTGTCACATAAAACGAACTGCTTTGACACAATATGCACAAGGTCATCGAAAATGATGGACCTAGTTTCGAGACGTATTAGCTTTTATCAGAAGACAGATATACGTAGGTTGCTCAGAAAGTAATGCCCCACACTTTTTTTCTCATTCCAGAATAAAGATAGCAATGTGAAAATTGAGAGGTAGCAACACTGATGTTTATTGCGCACATGTGTGTAATTACACGGTCGTCCGACAGATAGCGCCGCTGTAGTAGTCTGTGAAAATGGTGTCTGTGTCTGACACGCGTTACAAACAACGAGCTGTAATTGAATTCTTAGTGGCGGAGAAAGAAAGTGTAGGGAACATTCACAAACGGTTGTGTGCTGTGTATGGAAGTTGTGCAGTCGATAGGAGCACCGTTGGACGCTGGGTTCAGAGAGTTAAGGCTTCAGGAAGTGGAGAAACGGAGCTGCATGATCGCCGTCCTGCCACAGCCACGAGCCCAGACATGTTGCAGCGCGCTGATTACACTATTCATGCGGATCGGCGCATCACAAGTCGGCAAGTGGCCGTACAGCTTTCAGTCAGCACTGGAAGTGCAATGACAATTATTGACGCTTTGGAATATTCGAAGGTATGCGCAAGATGGGTTCATCGAAGTCTCACAACCAAGCACAGACGACAAAGGAAAGCCATCTGTTCTGAATTGTTGGAGCGTTTTGGTGCTGAGGGGGAGGCCTTTTTGTCCCGGATCGTCACAGGTGATGAAACCTGGGCTCACCATTACGAGCCGGAGACGAAAAGGCAGTCAACGGAGTGGCGTCATCCGCAATCACCAAGAAAAAAGAAGTTCAAGACCACTCCTTCCGCCAGAAAGGTCATGATCACCGTCTTTTGGGACATTGATGGAGTGATTCTGGTGGATGTGATAGCCAGAGGTGAGACAATCAATTCGGACGCGTACATCAAAACACTCAAAAAACTGAAACAGCGTTACCAGCGAGTGCGGCCTAACAGGAATCCAGGAGACATGTTGATTCAGCACGACAATGCCCGCCCTCACACAAGTCTACGAACCCAGGAGGCAACCGCCAAATTTGGTTGGACTGTGCTCCACCATCCCCCCTATAGTCCTAATCTGGCGCCGTCTCTTTTTGGGCCACTGAAGGATGCACTACGTGGGACAAGGCTTGAAGATGACGAGAGCGTGATTCGTGCAGTGATGACATGGCTACGTGAACAGGAAACCAGCTGGTACAGGGAAGGAATGCATGCCCTTGTTTCGCGCTGGCGTAAGGCCGTAGACTTAGATGGAGATTATGTGAAAAAATAAAATGTATAAAGGAAACATCCAGTTATACTGTGCGTGAATTTCATACATTCTGAATAAATAGCTTCCGAGAAAAAAAATGTGGGGCATTACTTTCTGAGCAACCTCGCATACAGTTGAGATTTGCTATAACGTGTTCATGGACTCAAACGTTTTTTAAACACGCACGAGCGATAGGCTTTCAGTTGTAGTAAGCACTGCCTTTATTTGCTGAAAATACTATTACGGCAAACATTTACCTGGACATGTTACAACTGTTTGTCTTTCCCCAAACTGATGGCATTGAAAAAGAAGAAAGTGAAATTCTGTTACAACAATCAGTCGATTGGATGAGGCGAACCAACACCGCGGCCCTAAAAAGTCCAGACCGAGGCACCACTGGGTTTTCTTGCGGGAATTTATAAACACTCTCACTGAGGGAGAAAATGCGCCATCTACGCCATCTGCGAGACAGAATGAACACAAATGTTGCGGCAGTCACTCCGAAAATGCTTCAACGAACGTGGTAAGAAACTGACTACCGTCTAGATGGCTGCAGGGACAAAAATGGTGCGCTCATCGAGATCTTCTAAGGTATGTATGAAAAATTTTATGAACTGAACATACTGCAGTAAATCTCATCCCTATATCCCTATTCTCACAAAAGTTATTACAATCTCATCCCTATATCCCTATTCTCACAAAAGTTATTACGTCTCGAAACTAGATTCAACAGTTTCGATGACCCTGCACCATTGACCACAGCCCTGAGCAACGTAGGTTCCTAGCCATATGTTACGCTATCACGAACAAGCCATATTTTCATCCCTTGTAACAAAACAGAACACGGTTTCGTGAAAGAAGGTAATCTGTATGTTTGTGGCAAATTATCAAAAACGTATTAAAACATCCCGCTGTGTTCACCTTTAAGCCCAACACATCTTCCCAAATACTCGGATTAGTTTCATCCATGAATAGGCCTATACAGGGACTTTGTATTTACCTGCCCAACATCGTTTGTCGACTTGTTTACAGTAAGTATACAGTCACGTTCCGGAGACTGTACTAACAAACACTCCAACAGCTGTGCGCTGTACAAGGTGCATGCTGATATGAACTCCTCTGGACAAGCACGTGCGTAGGTGGATCAGTCATTCAGTCAAGTTCTACCACACAAGGATGTCATACAAATACATCGTGATAACGGAGAAGTCTAACCACTGGTTATTCCTTTGGTTTGTGTCAATGCAAGACGGACAAGTGGCCCACACTTGTACAAGTGCACCGTTCCCACGACCTGGCAACGTCCACCAGTGACAAACGTTTACCATCATCTGATATAAATGCGAGATCCTACCCACAAGTAACTTCCCGAATGCATGGTAGTTATTTTCTCAACAAACTTACGCGATTTTACTGTTAGTAAGGAAAAACAAAATTTCAGACCGCGTTTCATTTTTGGTACAGGCCGGGACAGCGTAGTCGGTATAGCGACTCGCAACGCGTTGGACGGTTCGGGGTTCCAACCCCGGTGGAATCGAGATTTTCTGCACCAATCCAGATCGGTCCTGGGGTCTACCCAGCCTCCTGTACGATAGGTACCGTATCTCCTTCCAGGAGGGTAAGGCGACCTGGGCGTGGAGTGACCACTCACCTCTACCTAGCGTCTAGGTTAAAGAAAGGATACAGACATACCTCTATTCCCTCTCTGTGCCTTCATGGCACGTTAATGTGTGAACTTTACCTTTTATTTTACTCACTTTTCGTAAATATGTAACAAATATAACACTTATCTCATTCATATCTGGGCGTTTTATCCACAACTCTTTTGCGCTCCGATGTATAATAATAATAATAATAATAATAATAAACGTAAATATTTATTTCCAGAAAATGTTAAAACACTGCTCACAAATCTGCGTTACTACCAACACGTTATCTCACAATTTTCACCGTCAACAGCCGAGAAATGTACGTCCTGATGCCACGAATGGTAGAACATCCGTTTTATATGAAGTCACAAATCAGACATTGGTGACAGAATTTATACGCCACTGAGGCATTCCACGGCAACCAGCAAGTACAATTTGTGAAGATGTACACATGTGCAAGCAGAACGGTCATCTTGCTCTTAGCTGAGAGCTCTTAAACTTCCTTACAAACTATAAAATTGTGACGTTTGCTTGCACATGACTTCATGGCCAAGATGATTAACTGTTCCACATTGTCACCCCTTTCTCCAGTAGCCATGATATATGCTATATCATGCGAATCTTGCGGTTAAATACTCTATCTACTAACAAAATTAAACACTTCAGGTTCCATGCAGAATAGAACAAGAAGCACCCTCATGAGGACACCACTAGTTAATATTAACAGAAGTGCTGCCGAAGTGCGTGTGCGCGCGGGCGCGTGTGTGCTGCGGAAGGTGAGGAGGGCGATCCATTGTGTGCGCCAGCCCACTCAACCCGAACAAACGATACGCACGCTCGGATTTGTCGGCCGGAGTCCGCAAAAACCTATCAGTAAGATGCTTGTGTCGACAACTTGCATGCCTGAAATTACACTGGTATAACATCAAACTCATAACGATGTCCGATTTCAGGTTTTCAATGCGGGTTCTACTGATCTACTACTTGTAACGTCTGGCATTCCCATCAGGGGGCACGAACATTTCGGAGGAACGTGCTGCTTCCATTAGGTTAAAGCGTATCCACCGATAAGAATGCACGGCGTCACAGCCCTGAATATTAATACCTAATTTTTTCTTTCAGAATGACGGACTAATACAAAAGTAACTGGACCGAATCGTTGTTACTTAACGACACTATTTCAACGTTCCGGTGTACTAACGAAGCGTCAAGAGGACAGTGTCCTAATCTAACGTGCTACCGGTATTCGCCAAGATTATGGAGCGGAGTTGGAGGGCAGCAGTGTATTTGGCGATGAAACGTAGATTCAGAAGTGGAAGCCTCATGAATGAAAATCCAACTCGTTAGCGCTGACATTATCTAGTAAAAGCTCCTGCATTCAATCTGAAATCGCCGAGCACAAAAATACTGAGAAAATATGAGTTCCTGTGCACATGCCTTTTTTGCCTAAAGATGAATTTCGTCAAAAATACCCAACCTCAATAAAGCAATCTCTAACACTCTTTAATATCAAACAAACAAACAAACAAACAAACACCTTCATGACTCACATTTTATTATCTACGTGTATAGTAATATGCACCACCAACTGCAATAGCTACTACTGATGCGGATACACTTACGCTTATTGCTGCCATCTTCCTTTCCTATTCACAACTATCATCTCAAATATTCTACTTTCTACGCAACTGCTAACATCATCAACCGACTACTGCCATCTTCCGATCCTATCCGCAACTACTTGTTATAATACATACCGAACATACAAAATGACAGGAAGCAAGCCTTGAGTTTTTACAGTGACTTCCTAGCGTAATACACGCTACATAAAAATAAGGTACTTTAGCATCGTTGTCCCCAGACTCGTTATCCTCTGCTCGCCGTACCTTGAAACCATGATGAATCCAACATAAAATAAAAGCAAAACCCTTCAATACCAGATTCCAACCGAAATCTGCTGAAAGACGCAACAAACGAGTTTGTTTTTCTTTTCATAATTAACACGAAATGTGGATAATCTCTCCTCTTTAGTACCCCCCCCCTCCTACCTTTACAGTAGAGCAGCAGATGTCAAATGGGAAGAACAGCTGTCATCGTAACAAAGGGAGTAATTTTAGAAAATCAATCATACTAGCAACTGGCCACAACGAAAGAACACACGTTCAGTTGCACACAGCTCAGCGAACACGAATAAGTTCTTGCGTAACACCAGTGTTTTACTGCTTTGTTTCAGGATGTTCTGACCTCGCGAAATTGATCAGTATTACTGCGTTTAAACCAACGACGCACTATTTTAGTAGCAGCAAAGTGTCGGCAGTGTTCGCACGCATGTATTTATTTGGCCTTTTATTAACGAGATTTTCAACAGCTCCGACAATAATCCGTCAAACTGCAGTGAAGCGTTTGCGGCTCAGTTTGAGGCAGGGGGTCACAAATCCCGAAAGCCAGGTCGACTAGATTTTGTACTGTAGCGCCTCTGAGGGTCCTCACTATAAAACTTGCTACTTGCCACCCTTCTGACGCCTGTAGGTTTGATATGCTTCCTAGATTTTTGGATAACCTGTGAACCCCTGATTCGAGGCAATATCCCGGCACTGGCTGAGACTCAGGGAAACTACGAAAAGCACCAGTCAGGACAGCCAGTTCCCGGACCGACATTTCAACCCGGACCTCCCCCCCCCCCCCCACGAAGCACGATCACGATATCCCGTGCACGCGGGCCTATGTAATAATTACGATACAGAAAAACGGACACGGATCACATTTACTCCCCCGCCCAGAACAGTCACCAAACGGGTTAATTTGAACTGTCACGGACGTGTCAGACAAACCACAGCCATCCACAGGCTATAAACTTGCGAGGATAAACGCCAGGCACCTAAACTACATTTAACGTTACTTAATTACGCTGTGAGAGAACTCTAGGGCTAACGATTTGGACTTTGTTCCCCGTTCTAGTTTTTACATAAGAACCACGTTTCGTCCGCTGTATGTCAGTATCATTACCTAAGGGCTGAAAAGAGTAGAAATTCCTTCACATCGTACCCGTTTAGATGGAAATAAAACAAATTCCCAGAAAGCTGTGGGTTTTTAGATATAAAAAGTGGAACAACGAGCAGTCTACAAAATAACAAGCTTTAATGTCCGAACAGGCATACACAACCATGCAGGTATTCCGACAACATATAGTCAGGTTCGGAACACTGTATTACTCTGAGTTACGGCACCACATATCTTATAGTATGATGGGTGCTTACCAACGTTCTGTGGAAACATACTGCTGCCTCCATCTTCATGACAAACCATTGAAGTTGAAAACAAAGCATCGCTGCTAAAATCTCCTGCTAGGAATTCGCATAATCAGCCACTTCAACGACCGACCCTCACGTCGTACGGAACAGAAAAGCTGCCAACAATGACAGGATACAACTGCAATTTCTGGTGAACCGCAAATTTCGAACAGAAAAAAAAACCTATGGCGCTTCAATTCTCAGAGGACACTCGCTTGCTGACATTTCGATTTCATGACAGTCACTCCCAAACTGTAGTGAGGCGTACAAAATATATTGCGGGATGTGATGATGCCACGCGCTTCTATGTTTTCGGAGACATGTTTTGTTGTTCAAAATACCAAAGTGGCAACAGCGTGAAACCACAGCGGTTAGTAAATTAATTACGTCTGATAAATTAAACTTCAGGGAAACAACACAGGCGTGGGGGATCAGCACAGGCAATTTGCTAATATAGAAATGACCACGTAGCACGTAACAATCTGTGAAAAGGGTACCACCAGCCATCCAAGTCGAGGCAACGATGGGGAAGCACAGATCTGCTGTCGTGCTGTGTCAATTGGGTGAAACGTATAATTGAAACATGGTGCTGGCAGGGTTGGCATTTACCGAGAGGCTTCTGACAGTCATGTAATAATGACATTATTCTCCAACTAGGGCAGCGAAGAGATCGACAGTGTTTAACACGATTTCCCCTGCAACTTATCCGGTATATCTGAAAGCCCTCAATTTAAAATTGGTTTCGCAAGACACGCCTGGCTAAAACTACCAACTGCATTCGCTTTAACAATCTGGAACCTGACGTCCTGGTGAATAATATTTAAAATTTAGTTCCTACCGTACAAAAGACACCGCATCACTATTTCAGAGATCAACCAGCTAACGTTGTTTAGGTAAACAATCGGTTTATTCTGAGAACATAAGCCCACTGATACACTCTCCGGTAAAAATGCGGGGTTTTCAGTGTTACAACAGATGAACGAACTTCACTTTGTTTAATCCTGTCAAGTCGAGTGACTGCTTTATATTATCACCGGCTTTAAAATTACAACATTCTACATTCTGCCCACACAGCGCAGTTACGCATTTTGTCATCATTCTCACAATAGCGACCATTTCCCCACACAGCATCATCTCACTGATTTCCATAAAGGAGGCTGTGCGTTCACTGTGCGGTACGAATTTAATCTTTAAATATAATGCAGGCTCCTCTTGGTCTGTAACGGACAAAGAACGTTAATGCCGTGATAGTTCAGGTATTTACGTAATTTAAACTTACAAACGGCAACAAGGTGGCACACTGCACAGCTTCAACAGTGGCAGTACAAAACACGACAAATATCCACGATGCACAGATACTTCCATTCCCCACCCACAATCGAAAAGTATCCTGAGCTAGTTCCGTTCATCGCCCATTACCACAACGTATCCTCAGCTAATTCCAGTCACCTCCCACAACCACAAAGGATGATGAGCTAGTTCCGTTCACCTGCCATTATCACAATGTACCCTGAGCTATTTCCACTCACCTACCATAATCGCAACATACCGTGACTTCCATGACAACGTATTCTGAGTTAGTTCCATTAACCTACCGCGACAACGTACCGGTATACTGAGCAATTTCCACAACCCTCACCCCCCCCAAGCCCAAAAACAACGAATCCTGAGCCAGTTCTATTACACCCTCATCATCATATCATATATTTGCTCTACTCACCTCCCAAAATCACGGAGTATCCTGAGATAGTTCCATTAACCCCTCATACTCACAACATATCCTGAGTTAGTTCCACTAACCTCCCATAATCACGAAGTACCCTGAGCTAGTTCCATTAACCTCCCGTAATCACATCCTCAGTTAGTTCTACTAACCTCCAATAATCACAACGTCCCGAGTTAGTTCCACTAACCTCCCATAATCACGAAGTACCCTGAGCTAGTTCCATTAACCTCCCGTAATCACATCCTCAGTTAGTTCTACTAACCTCCAATAATCACAACGTCCCGAGTTAGTTCCACTAGCCTCCCATAATCACGAAGTACCCTGAGCTAGTTCCATTAACCTCCCGTAATCACATCCTCAGTTAGTTCTACTAACCTCCAATAATCACAACGTCCTGAGTTAGTTCCACTAACCTCCCATAATCACAAAGTACCCTGAGCTAGTTCCATTATCCTCCCGTAATCACATCCTCAGTTAGTTCTACTAACCTCCAATAATCACAACGTCCTGAGTTGGTTCCACTAACCTCCCATAATCATAAAGTATCCTGAATTCCACCAACCTCCCGCAATCACAAACTACCCTGAGCTAGTTCGATTAACATCGCAACTTATCATTAACCACTTCCACCCGTCATCATCACAAATATCTCCATACGGCCAATCTAAATGTTATCCTTTCATCCCCCTGCTTTTTCCAAGCGGATGTTTTCAAGAAAACTTTCCCCACGAAATCCCGTATTCTTAATAACCATGACAATGACAATTCGTTATTAATGTGCTGGCTCAAAGGCCGCGAGGCCAATTACAGAAAACAGCAAGAGTAAAAAACAAGCACGTACGCGATAGATGGACGCAAACCAACAGGTTGTCATCAGACATACGTTCCAGTCGCTTTTCGTGATTTGCCGAAGACACACGGCATGAAGAAGAAGAAACGTTTCGGTTGTTGCCTCTACTGTAACAACAATAACAGTCTCCTCGACAAACGTGTGTTTCAAAGAGGACGAACTCTTGTTCTGTTACAGACCTGGTATCATAACGGGATGTGTTATTCATGTCGCCGGAGATGACGCGGTTCAGTGGTTGATAAGAGAAGAGGTGCGGAGAAATATATGTACGATAAAATTACGAGGAATACGATCAAGTAACCTGTTTCAGCAAAAATTTTATGTGACTTTGGAACTGTGATTCCACGTCTTAGTAAGTGTAGGCATAAACACAGGAATTCCTTCTTGTAACGTATCATTCCACAACGTACATAAAAGCAGTCACTTCAATTTACTGGGAAGTTGACTATTGTCAACGTGACTGTTGACACATGAACTAGAACTTCAGTTTAATCTGCCTCTGAACACTTGCGGTAAGCTGATAGAGAACAATGCATCACGGGAGACGGCACCGAAATAAAACAGGCATACACACTAGTTTCATTTCCCGTTTCTCAGTCCCTGGCCTTGAGGTTTCCACAGCAACGACAGATTGAAGCAATCACTATTATTTTATGCCTACCATCATATTTGATTTTACTGGTAGTTATTATCACACATACTTGGAAGCAGGACTGTGGAGTAGGTACACAAAAGCTCCGACTCCTCGATTTTTAAAACTCCGACTCCTTCATAAAAGCTCAATATGTATTAATAACGGTAAACCTATAAGACATTTCATCGCCACCACGTGAATCATCGGGCTACTTTTTAGACTTATAACCTATATTTAAATATAAGTCTAATGGTTACTATAGCTATTAGGGCTCTGGAGTTGGAGTATCTAGTTAAGATTTTAGATTGACGTCGGAGTCGGTACATTTTACCGCCTCCAACTCCACCTACAAATTCCTTCCGACTCCGACTCCACCTAATATTCCTTCCGACTCCGACTCCACAACCCTGCTTGGAAGGCATGGAGCAGGAGGGTGGATGGATCATCGAAGTCGATCTGGACGTGATGAAACAAAAACCCCCGCCTGGAAGTGAATCCCACGTGTCTAGTCC
This sequence comes from Coptotermes formosanus, assembly GCA_013340265.1. Taxonomy (NCBI): domain Eukaryota; kingdom Metazoa; phylum Arthropoda; class Insecta; order Blattodea; family Rhinotermitidae; genus Coptotermes; species Coptotermes formosanus. The sequence goes on from BLKM01001253.1 coordinate 5,751,563, forward strand.
GTACGGTCACTAAACTGACTGACCTGTCAGCGAATAAAAACAAACAACTTTTTATCGCTTATGACAAGTACGATGAACCGTTCTCACATTAACTATGCAAGCGTTCACACTGACGTCATATACGGTAAATCGATAATGGATGCTTGACAGCCACAATGAAAGATCACTTATCCGTGGACTGTGGTCATTTATGAACTGCGTATAAAACAGCAATATCATCAAGTCACGTATCCAACAATGCTGCACATCCAACACCTGCAGCAACCAATATTTCGACGTGAAACATTTCCAAATATGTGTCCATCCAGGTGATATCGCGGTCCAAGGGTTAGAGACAGGCGGAAAAACTTTACCTTTTAAATAAAGAAAAGTGGTTACTATACTATTTCCTGCTTTACACTCCGAAGCATGAAGTTCACTAAAGTGACACTTTAAACAAGTTTCTACCAATTAAAAAACATATTGGTCCATTACAGACGGAAACCCGTAAGTATAGTTAACGGAAACAATTACTGTTTGGTCTGAAAATCACAGGAAACATATGTATGGACAAACTTCACAGATTTTAATGTTAAATGGTGTGGTATATGCAGTTATCACTGTTTTATGGGGTTAACGCAATGAAAACCTGGCCTTTGCCCACACACTGCATACATGTAATACACAAGATTCTCGTAACAGCGATTACTGCCATGAACGGCATTAAGTGGCTGGTCTTCGGTGCAACCAAATCACCTGCCGTATTACTGCTGGCTAGTGTACACGAGTATTCCGTCTGCCATTTTACAGCGTTTCCACAAATGACCCTTACGCCTGTATTCCTGCATTACCCAAGATTATGTTTACGTAGAGTTAAGCAATGGAAACCACCTGAAAGAGCACCACAAGAGAGTGTTGCGAACGTGCTATAAAGTTCAATGTCTGCACCACGAATGGCTCGAGTAGTGTCAAACCGATATTCGACCTCCTGCCTTGCTTTTTGGAGAATACTGTTGGTCAGTTTCTGCACAGATCTCCATAATCCGTGCATGGAACCCTTCAAGTGCTGTCAACAATGAAGGGGCATTGATATCAACATTAACCAATCCACAGAACGCACATGGGGGTGACAGCTGGTGATTTCGGGGATCATTCTACATCCATTTAGGAAGTATTTCACCCCGACACGACCTCAATTTGTTATGGAAGTATTGTGAAACCCGTCATGTTGGTTAATGACATTTGGAATGCTGCCCTGCAGCTGTGGCATTAACCAACGCTGTACCACGTCTACACAGACAATTTTGTCATTCTCAACCGTAGCTCACTGCCTAGCGGCCACAATGTTTAGTAGGCTTCAACCTAGGCAGCAAACTGAAACCTTCAGAGTCGATCTTGACACCCGATATATATTTCAACTTTATTTTAAACGTGCTACGTGTGCTCTACACGATTAAAACAGTAACGATTATTTGCGGACGCCCTGTATGATATCATCCTGTAATGCAATTTTGTTTTTCTCTGTCCACTGCCTTTTCATCCTCTTATACTTTCAGCAGCGACAGTACCTCGAAACTGGTCACAACCTCTTGTCGGGTAACCCTATGCATGTTATAATTGCCATTTCTCAGTCTAACAACACTGTACCAACTGCAGAGGTCACACGGCATCAAACGAGGCATGATGGTTATTACGGCAGAGGAAGGGTAATCACCAGGTTGGCGTAAAACCACGCATTATAGACTGGAACAAGTCACGTCCAAGTGTTTAATTAAGCACCACGTGATGAAGTCGCTGAGGGAAGATGGGGTATGGCATTCCTAGCCTCAGCATTAGGGGGGGGGGGGTGAGTTCCGCAGTGTGTTTGGACCCAAAGCCTACACCTATACTAACTGAATATCAGTTTTGCCTGTCCTCTGTTTCCCGCCATGTTCGTACCCTAAAGTAAGATTACGATCGTTACCCCACATCATTCACAGCCAGCCTCACACAGACTTTTCAACGTCGGTTCCTACCAACAAAACTGTATGGGCAAGGCAATATTAACCCTTTAAAGACGAAGCCTATCTGTTTTACATAAGGACTCAGTGCGTACCGCGCTGTAAACACTCTCCACTTCGGTTATAAAAACCAGTCTCTTAATGTTTTATAAGGCAAAAGTTGCTGTTTGTTCTGAGATCCGTACAAAATACATAAACGCAATGTGGAAACCACGTAGAATTTTTTAATGTTAAACCTGGTCGTATGTAAAGTTACCACTAGGCTTTAAAAGGTTAAAGGAGTTTTAACATACAGGATGAAACAATTCGCGCTCAGGCTTCCTACACTGTGACTGAAAAAGATCAAGTCCTCAGACATTTAGTTCCCAAAATACGCGTCACCGTCAGATCGGCTAACACACTTCGCAGCAGTGTTATCCAGACGACAACGGGTGCCGGTAGGTGTACTTGAAGATAAAGTGTCGGGCACGTCTCGGTAATTCAATTACGTATCATGAAACACACACACACACACACACACACACACACACACACACACATGACGAATATTGCAACATGCTCTTCAACGTTGGTGCCTGTTATAGTGGACCTGGTAATAAAGCCCACAAATACGCGTCACACTATCCTCGTTAGTGTCATCCAGACGCTCATACGTTTGACGACTGCAGAAGCGTCTTTTTGATATGTCTGACATGACACCTGTAAATGCGGGTCGCCGACGGACCGTACGATCAACCGGTCAATGATGAACAGCCTTTTCAGCTGTGGAACGAGGGCTGTGAAAAAGTTCGCGAGGTTACCACACGAGAACTGGGGCTATCCCAACAGACGTTCCTCTTTTTGACAACTGAATATACACAATACTAGCAGAACGCACGTGTTTCAAGACGCTGGTCCTCTACACCTAATGTACACATAACCACAGGGCGACCATAGTTTCATAATTTAATTACCTTGCGCTGTTTGACGGTAATGTGCATCTGGAAAACTAAACGTCCCAGTACACGTACCCTGCACATTTTTTAACGGAATCACACTATGGACAGGTTAAGAAATTTATTTTCACCCTACACGCACGCACGCACGCACGCACGCACACATATTGCTTCCAGTTCCTTAAATTTTGAGACTGAACTCCCTCCAGGTTCTTTATACGCGTTTATGTCGGGGAACTTGGGAACACTGATAGCTATAAATAAATAAATAAATAAACAAATAAATAAACACGTAAATAAATAAACTATTGTAAGCTTCACCAATTACGTACAGATTTACCGCTTCCACATGAAAAAGAAAGACTATCACAGAATATGCTACTGTTTAGTTGTTCCACACTATTTTAAATTGCATGTTCACACCGTTGTTTTACACAAGCAGCAATATAAATAAAACCATCAAACACAACATTAGAACACAAGTCTACTGAATAAAAGAATGGATACACACCCTCGACAGTTCAACCACCATGTGACCATACCAAGACTGATTCAACACAATTACACTTTCTCCATCATACTATATTCCATAATTAAAAACCACATCTAAATATAATGCACCTGGCGTTCTGAATGGATAGCAGAGCTGACACAACCCTTGCATTTGATAAAACAGACTTAAAACTAGCTGCATAAATTACATTACCAATCATATATTTGAGTTATTCTATTTTAACCATACTGTACACAAAACACTTTAAACCATCTGATCACTTCACTTGATATTTGAAACATGCAAGGGTTACGTTAATTTTATTCAACACATGCACATACTGGTACCAATGTTGTTTGATGGTTTATTTCTTTTGCTAACTGTTCTACACAAACTCACAGACGTAAGAGATCATCATGGCTTGCTACAACCAGATATGCTGTGTAATCAGGACTTTGACAATAGCAGCAATGGGTCCCTCTGAAATGTTAATAAGTATTTTCCAAAATAAAAGGCGGACATACCACAAGACTCTAATTTCATATTTACTCCTTTTTAGTTACAGATTCACCACTATTCTGATGGATATTCTTACCCACAATACATAAAGCGCATGGATCTGACATTTCAATTATACCAGTACATACTTTTTCATTCCACTTTTAACCCTTTAAAGATGAAGTGTATCTGTTTTATATAAGGACTCAGTGCATACCGCTCTGTAAACACTCTCCACTTTGGTTATAAAAATCAATCTCTTAATGTTTTATAAAGCAAAAGTTGCTGTTTGTTCTGAGATCCGTACAAAATACATAAACGCAATGTGAGCACCACGTAGAATTTTTTTAATGTTAAACCTGGTCGTATGTAAAGTTACCGCTAGGCTTTAAAAGGTTAATGGTACCAACGACATTCTGTCTTAATCATGCTATTATTAAGATGTACTGACCATACCAAGATACAATATTACTTTCTCCCTTTGTTTAATTAAACCTTCCAGGACCAACCCTAAAACAGTTCATTTTCAGTCCTATACCCCTTACACTGATGCTGCATATTCTTAGTTTAAATTGTCATGCCTGTTGCAGGCCAAATAGTTAGAATAATTTCTTAATAACATCTGCTTTGTAGGGTATCTCACTGCTTGAAAAATTTGGGGTGAATGGTTTAAAACACTTCACCACGAAGACATAAGGGGAAGTACAGCTATAGCTTCATGCATTCTTAACAGCAACAGGAGGAGGTGAGCAGCCTCATACCCATTGCTTTATCCCCATGGATACTGCACTTAGATACCCAATGAACGAGTCTGGGTGGACACCAGACTTGGATCTGATACCATAAAAAAGAGAAAAACCCTGTCCCTCCTGGGAATTGATCCCTGAATCACTAGCTCATAGCCCAGTCCCTAACTATACTAACTTGAATATCCTGGTCCCCAGCATGGCTAATGAAAAATCGCAGAAGTCACACTTTTTAATAATATCAAGTACTGGTGTAATGCACTTACCAAAATAGCACATTTTTTGAAACCTTGACCAAGTTGCCAGTGCCTGAACACCATGATAAAAGGAAGAAACAGTCAAAGCCCCAAACACATTCCTGGGCCTTAACACTAATGAGTAACTCCAACAATTTGTGACACTACAAACAAAGCAGATCTGACCCTATGCAGATAACAGTATCTATCCCACCTCACAAATTAGATCTACCCTCTTGCAAACAATCATATCTACAACAAAAATAATAAGTAAACATCAAACCATGGGGCAGGGTCTTTCTTGAGAAGCTAGTAGTTTTTAAGCTGTTCAAATAGTTACATCCTTTTATGTTTCATAACCACATCCAGGAGAGTCTGCCACCGTACTTTATCCTAAGACAAATAACTCCAGTCCATGATCTCACGCTTCTGCCATGATGTTGATGAGATCTGCACTCTTCTGGGATATTATGCAGCATCGAGTGATAACTGTTTATTGATGTTTTGGGACAACGTACTAACACGTCTGAAAATGTCGGTAAAGGGTTACGACTCGACACTGCATAATATCCCAGGAGAGTGCAGAGCTCAACTCCAGTCATATAATCACATCACATTTCTTTACGAACAGTACCAAACCTTTACCCCATTAAGTACCCTTCTTATGCCCTTCACAGAGTCTGGGTTACCTAAGCACATAAAAAGAATAATTACAAAGCTGTAAGCAAACAATGTGTACCACAGTGCAGTTTCCTGATGTGTCTTATGCACCCTAGCATCCTGAATTCACATTTGAGTGTATGTAAATTTCATAAACGCAAAAAACTTGTTACTGTGGTTACTACCATTACCACTGCTTTATTACTACGATGGTTAATATTGTAATCTTGTTATTTCCCCTTACACCTCATGTTCTTTAATGTTTCTATGCACTGTCTTATTTTATTTTCACTTTTCTTTACAGCTTGCCTGTAACTGGCTATACTGGCTGTCAAGCACTTTAATATGTAAACTGAAATAAATATATTTTGATTAAAATTTCTGTACTGGTGTTAGTTTTGCTCCCACCTCACATGTCTGTGTCCACTGCTTCAAATTTCACATATTTACAATGGTTTTTGCAGCACTGTTACTGGCAGGTAAAATGGGCTCACTGGGTCAGATCCTCCACGTATCAACAACCACTTTAATGAAATATCACTGGTAATGTATGGAAATTATCTTACAGTGAAAGTTGCCCAAAAATGAAACATTGATTAAATGGCCATATCTCTTTATTAGAAAATGTCTCTTCTAGAGAATTAAGGGCAACAATGAACATAAAATTACCCCCAATTACATGAAAATGATATAAATTAGAAAGAAAAAATTACAAGAAATGTCCATTGAAATAATGTCCCCTATTCACATAGTTTTATTACTGTGCTTCCTGCAATGTATTTAACAAGAAAAATTCTTCTCACAAGTGGCAAGTAATAAAAAAAAAAAGAAAAATAAAAGGATTAGCTGTGTTTTAAAGAAACACAATTTGACTTGTGATGACTCACACATACGTGGGGTATGTAATGTACACTGCCTTTCATGTGTTAGTACCTGCACTACACAGAAACCTTACCAAAAAAATCATGTTTAAGTAACTTGATATTTCAAGGCAGGTTTTACAATAAATATAAACAAATGAGCGCTACAAGACTTTTTACAACCTGTAACTGCGTTTGAATTTTAAAACATAAACATATTTTCATTTGCCAAACTGGGCACACATTCTCCATCTAAAAAAATCCAGCCCGATTCATTAAACAAGTGTGTTGCTAATATTCCCCTCATGATATCAAATGAATCTCCTCACGGGCATAAGTTGACACATTCACTAACATCTTAATGAAAAGTAATCACTTTCTTCACATGTGGATTTACCTTTTATAGGTATTATGTACTGCATTCCGAATATTATAAATTGCTGATTGACGCCGATGGATTGCAATGGTGAATGTCACCCTTTTCATTGGATGTCAGACCATGATGCCTTGACAATCTAATACTCAACCAATCACGGAAATAAATTCGACAGACCATAATTACCATCTCAATATGAGTTCAATAAAGACAATCGCAATTACTAATGATTACAAGTGACATATAAACACTGAATATGGCTTCATTTTACACACAATAACGCAATATGAATTTGACACCAACTCTCCAATTTAGACAACTGGAGTCATTGGAGCAGAGACACGTCTATCATAATACATTATAAAGCAAACAAATAAATAAGCCAGTACAATACCTTCACAGATCTTCTACCCTACTCCGATGGCAAAAGCTTCACCCGAACTTATTTGCTTGAAACACTCGACTCCCCTTTAACACCGATTACACCGCCATGTCTTGACACCAGAAATTCTTTGCTTTTAACACCGGCACCACATTTTCACCCTTTTGGTAGTACTTACATTTTATTCACTCCTAATTTAAGAAGAAGACTTTGCTTTTCACAAATACAGCTATTTTAAGCAAATCTTCTTACACTTACCGTTAACTAGGGCGATGGCTTCCACACTTCCGTCGACGCATGCGTATTGATAAGTCAACTACTCGACTTTTCCGGCTCATTGTGACCAATATGGGTCGAAGTTGTACTGACAGGTACTTGCCGTTTGATATGTCAATTTGAATAAAGGTAAACAAGCGTTACAGGTACATTAAAATTTTGAAACAAAAGCACCATAACAGCAAATTGTCCTCATTACCTTGCATTATACTAGCCTGCAGTACGTAACACTAATACATTCCTAGTAAGATGAATCGAACAGTTTGTAAGCCAGGAGCCACATTAACGTTGCCTACCCTTACGGAAGTTGGAGCTCGATATGAATAGGAAACAAGTGATTCATGATTTGCGGATTTAATGTCAAAAATGTAAAGTCAAATTTACGTGAATTATGTGACGTCTGTATGTGTTCAGTGTGTCGTAAAAATCTTTTCTTTTTTGCAATTGCTACGCTTTTGCAACACAGAGTCACATTCTAACGACCCATGATTTTAACTTACAATTTGGTGTTCTTAATCTTCTTTGATCAGTTAGCACGTATGCTGTCAAATTACTAGATAAAGTTTTCGCTGTATGATCCGTGGCTTAGACGAGCGGTGGTTTGCTGGGCAGGAGTTCAACATACCGGTAATATGAAGTCGTAGTTTTCGGCATAAACACAGGTGCTTCCGAGATTTTGAAACTCCGCGATTTGTATCACTATATATGGTTACATCTGTTAGACGGATCAGCCTACTCTCTGCCTCACTTATATTATTCGATTCACAACATACCAAGCTCTAACGGATATGAATAATTTTACGTGGCGTTTTATACATAATTATTTGATTGTATACTCCCTGATGATCATCCTACAGGGATCGAAACATGTAGCAGTTCAAACAAATTGTGCGTTTGGTAACATTTTACTAAAAGAGTGATTCAAACAGAAACAGCGGCTGTGTGTCAGAAAGTCTGTTTGTTTTAATACTTTAATTTTATATTTTTACCTATACCAGGTTCATTCAAAGAGGTATTTTCTATTAAGGTTTTTATCGACTAAAATTTGGTACGCATTCCACATCCTCTACCCTTTTAACACTCCTTCTTTTGAAGAACCTAATATCTGGCAAAGAAATTATTTTGTAGATAAGTTTCTTTTCTTCCTGTTACTAATGGGCCTGATGGATAGTCCTTTGTGTAGGAAATGCGGGGCTGGGAGGAAACGTCAGCCCATGTGTTGTGTGAGTGTGAAGCCTTGGCGACACCCAGGCATATTTATCTGGGATCCTTTTCCTTGGACCCTGAGGACATTAGAGGTCTGAGTCTGAGGGCAGTCTGGAACTTCTTTAGAAGGACAGGGCTGTCATGACTTGGATATAGTGAGGGGGGCACAAAGGTCCTGTCAAGGCCTTCATGCATTGAGACCGCAAGGGCTCAACCCACATTTCATATTTATATTCCTCCTGTTACTTCACAGTCTTAGGTCCAAACACCCTCAACGTGTGTGTTCCCAAGTGTTTGGGCTATGAATTGTATTTTTGAAATGCACAATTTGATGGAAGAAGTTCTTGATGCGTTAAGTGCTGCAGACAAGAGAAACAAGAGCTGGTCATGCGCGTATCTTAGATTTGTAGTGACTGTGACGATTACTGTCTTGTGGAATGTAGTGGCATGTAGTTTGGTAAACAAGGTCATAACATTCAGGGGGACCATCTACTAAAATATATGTTGTCGATCTCAGAAGATGGTAACCTTCATGCACATACATTCTTATATTCTGCTTGTACTTAAGTAAGTTCATAGTTAAAAATGTTATATACCAATATATTCGAAGTTTCTGGTAATTCCTACATGACTTAACTTTGCATGTACCTTAATCCAATGTGGGATACATTTCATAGTCCTTCCCTTTTCTACCTACTTGTTCACAGTAGGTGTAGAGGGTTTTTATTTTTAACTTGATCACACTTGAACACACACCACAGTCGGTAGGACTCCTTTCGAGAAGGGATCAGCCCGTTGCAGAGATCTCTACCTGACAACACAAACACTGTGCAAGAGACAAATATCCATGCCCCTGGTGGGATTCGAACCCATGATCCCAGCAAGCGCTCAGCTGCAGACCTATGCCTTAGACCGCGCGGCCACTGGGATCGGCCAATGTGGGACATACTAATACAAAATAATTTCTGAGTAGTTTTCACTCTCTCTGTGTGAATGCCACATTATCAAATGTGGCCCATATGTTTTGTATATCATCCCTCCAATTCAATGTTTGCGCAGTTCCGTACATTGCATTAGGTGAAGCAGAATAATAGCATCATGTGAGGTCACTTTATATAAATTTAAGCACAGCCAGCAGTAATCATGCTGCTGATTCTTGAGTGTTAACAATCTAATAATTATTTCACAGACATTTTATTGGCAGTTAATTTACAGATTAGTGAAAAACATCTGTATGTGAAATAAATTAAATGTAAAGAACATATATCACAGTTAAGAGCTCAATCAGACTGAACATAGTTTCTAATTGTAGGGGTAGTTTTAAATGGACTGAGTGTTTATTGTGTCACTTAAAATATTGATTTGTGATTTAAATGCATCAAAATATCTGTTCTCACATTATTCAGTATAAACTCAAAGGTATTTTGGCTTTTGCTTCAATACTTGCCAGTTGACAAAAGCAACTACACATTTGGGATGATACATCATATTGGCCACTTTACGTGGCATAATATCCAAAGGACTTGAGTCCTCATCAACTCCACCATCACAACCTCAAATCTTGCGACAATCAATTTAATTGATCAGCTTCCAAAACTCATGACTCCTGTGTATTAAAATTCAACCTACAAACAAGTTATTTATTACCAAAAATAAATGAACTAAGATTATTCAGATAATAAAATATATAGGAACTATCTCTAATTACATAATCATTCAAAATTTCTAGTATCTTACATGTTTTGGAGATGATACACAGAAACAATGAAACAGCCTCAACACATGACACAGCAAAATGCCAAAGTTACACACATTCCCGGGCTGTCTTCGTTGTTTTGCATTAAGGTAAACCTCATTTCACTGAAGTCACCAACAAAAATCATACTACAGAACTGACACATAGTGTGGTTGTACCTTCAGTATTTGTGTGTTGCATCCTGAAAATCAGTTCCAGTATGCAGTGATATAAGACAGTAATCTCTTCTTGTTCTAGTGTCATGCGAATTTAAAAATTAAGTGGCAAAAACCAGTCTTGCAGCTATACAACAGTTCTATGGAACTTTATGTAGATGTGGTTATAACAAAGAAAATCAATCAACAGAATCACAATGAATTTCCAGCATGGCTTTAAGTTGTAAAACAAAACTTTTTGCTGTATATTAATGATAAGTACAAGAAGATAAAAACTAGTTACAGGAGTAAAATTAAGATACCCTATCTGAACCAGTTTGTAATATTTATAAAAACAAACATGTAACCTTTCAACAAAATTACAATGTCCTATCCACACCAAACATTTGAACTTGGGAATACTTATAAAAACAAACACATACCCACTTCTTGGCATGGTACAGCCACTACCTCCAATCATGTCCCTGAGAACAGCATGTCATGCGAGCTTTACTGCATAGGAAGCTTATAGAGAAGTCATAAATGCCAGCTTCAAGCTTGTAAGGCCTTGCAATTTCTGAAATCCTGACACCAATGAATGAAACTTGTCTTGAGATTTGTCCCTTAATACTGTTTTCCTTTCCACGCAAAGAATGTGGGTTGTCACCTAAATTCTACCATTCTTTGTCCTTGAGCAATAAAAACTGCGAGGATTAAAATCAACTGTCTGCTGAATCCGTGTCCTACGCCATTCATTAAAAAGGCTTCTTTGTGAGCTGCTGGATTCTCCTGTGTGTAAGTGACTGTACATTTTTTATTCCCCTGTTTACTGTCTAAAGAATGTCAGAATTAACTGAATGTAGTGACAGGAATTTATTGTATTTTCAAAAAATATGGGCCCTTTGATTTTGCATGCACTCACTGCACACTAACTCTGAATTCAGGCAAAGGAACTTCACAAACTGCACAGGGATTTTCACAAAACCAGCATCTGTTATTCTAGCTGGGTGCATTCCCATTTAATGTAAATCATGCCACCTTGCAAAAGTACTGCAAATGAACACTCTTTGTTCAACAGAAAGATTTCTCACGTGCTGGGACAATGTGCACTCTCACTTGTAACACGTGACTGAGCACCCACCTCACATTTTGGTGTTGATTAGATGAGGACGTTGTTGGTCAAGTTGCCTTTGCAGGTGGGGATTACACTGCTTATCCTCAGGGACATGATCAGAGGTATTGTCTGCAAAAAACACTTGCACCCATGAAACAAATGATTTAATACATATACAAACAAAAATAGGCCTACATCACTAGTGTAGAAAAACCAACTAAATGCACTTTCTCACTAATTTCCACTTATTCCTCACTTCCACCTACATGTTTCGGCACCCCACAGTGCCATCTTCAGGGAGCGCTTAAAGCTGTTGATTATTTTTGCCTGTTGAGCATTAATGATTTTAATATTGTACATACTGTGCATTGTCCTGTAGTTACGCACTAGTGTAGGAAAACCAACAAAATGCACTTTCTCACTAACTTCCCCTTATTCCTCACTTCTTTCTACATGTTTTGGCACCCCATGGTGCCATCTTCAGGGAGTGGTACCGTGGGGTGCTGAAACATGTAAGAAGTGAGGAATAAGTGGAAATTAGTGAGAAAGTGCATTTAGTTTGTTTTTCTACACTAGTGAATAACCACAGGACAATGCATGGTATGTACAATATTAAAAAGCCTACATCAGTACAACAAATTGCAGTTACCAAGTTACTGTAACACAATTTAGAATTTTCCAGATTGTTGTATTATAGAATGGAAAAGCAGTGCAATATTTCCTGAATTAACTCCAGAAACTTAGATATGGATACCGGATTTTATAGTTAGGAACACACCATAAATTTTGTTGTAATAGTTCCATACAGTTTACAGGAAAAGAGAGAATTATCATTTAATATTTACCCTTAATATTTTAAAGAACAATTAGCCATTTATCAGTTTACGAGAACCTTTTAAACAAAGTACACAAAATCAGAAACTCTGACATCTGTGTACGGATTGTATATTGAGTTATTGTGATGCACTGTTAATATCGGAACAACTAACAGAAAAACAAGTTCAAAACAAGGAGGCATATACAGTCAGCCTCAGTTGTAAGGGATCCTCAGGGGTGTCCTAAGAAGATCCGTTACAACCAAGTCCATTTTACCCAAGGCTTGGTTAAATTACGTTTCAAAATAACATTTAAATGAATACCACTCAAAAATTAATACCACTCAACTTACACTTGTTTTCAATTTTATTGCATATGGACATGAACAGATACCTTTTGCACATCAAAAAGCACACCTTACACTTTCCAGTACAGTGCAGTACAGTTCCTGAACCCTCGATGTAAGTCACGGAAGTACCAAGCACCAAGATGCGCGAATGCTGCCCTCCTTTATGCACCTACTGTATTGTACAGTACAGTAAACTCAAAATTTTTAAATACGAATTCGCACCTGGTTTTTTGGCCAGTACTGATATGTATCACTTCTTGGCCTAACAATCAGTTCTGTTTACACACATTAAAAGTCTTACAAATTCGCTACCTAATAGGTTACAAGTAAATGCACCAAAGTCAAGCTATAATTGGTTTATGAGAGGGCATCTACCCCTAAATGGCATAAAGATGCTCACACATAGCAATTACTTTCCTGCTGGTGCATGAACAACAGAAACCATAAGGTAGAGACTGCCTGGGCTTCTCCATTATAACTGCTAATGGCTGGACCCTGTCATTAGGAAAGCCAAACAAAGTGCGAAGTTTACAAGTCTTCTTGAAGGCTTCAGGTACAAAATGCTATCAAATTACATATGCAGTGTTCATGTTGCTCTGACGAGTGAGCCCTGTGTGTTCAAACACACTGTAACTGTTGTGAACTGTCCACTATTTTGCCAAAAAACGGTACAGTTGAGGAAAATCAACTGTTAGAGAATGTCAGAGAAACCCTGATGTAACCGAAGATCTGGCATACGAGAGACTGGTGTAACTGAGGTAATTACTGTGATAAAGCATAGGGAAATTGCCAGGGAATGAAAAAGAGATCCATTATAACCGAGGTCAATTGTATGTACATGCAATTATACTACAGATATTTGACAACAGTACACTCTAGTCTTTTACCACACAAATATGGTATGTTTTGTCCCACAAAATATTTAACTGCCAAAGATAACCTTTATACAGCAATTTTATGGAATATGTAACTTAGTTTGAACTGTTGAACAGGAAATTCTTTTAACTCCCCAGCACTCAGTGTATTTGTGCAGCTTATGACAGACATATGCTTTCTTGTGCAATGCTGTAAAGTACACAAGAAAGGAATAGATGAAGCATGGCCTTCCCATTACAGTACACAGAATATACAGAGGCAGTCTTCTGTCCAAAATATAAAACTTTACCGAATTTCTGATCTTCTAATAAATTGAAGTGCATTTATCTTAATTTCCTAACACACACAAAGAATTCTTTTAAAGCTTGTGTAACTGTTTCTGGGTTACACACAATGTATATCACTTAGAAATGTCCTGAATTCACTGGAATGCTTTAACCTATCACCATAATGTTCATTATATTAATTTCTCTCCCAGAACTCTTTGAAGCTGCTATGTAGAAGCCTGGATAATTACTATTATTTACAGCAAAAATTCATGTCACCTGTGACAGTACAAGATGGTGCATCATGCTAGATCCTATAGCAAGCAGACCTCTTTAAACAAAACTACCATTTACAATAACTGAATTCCAAGAACTTGCTGTGTTTAAGCCTTCAGAATTCCAAAGCACACCCAACACAGAAGTAATACTATACTGCAGATTCATGCATAAGTTACTGTTATGAATACTGAGATCTTTTTAAACTGTCACAGTTATATTTTGTATAATAGTCTGTCACTCAAGCATGTAAAACACTGTGTACTACATGGCTACCAATTTTCTGTACCTTATATTCATCCTTATAATGTCTTTCCGCATCTGTAGACTACCTAATGGTATGGTTCAGTTTGCAAATGTCAAATTCTAATATTATGCAAGTGCATGAACCAGTTCAACATAATGAAGACAGAGAAACCAACATATAATTATTTCTAGGCCAAATTAGAAGTAGTTTGTTCAGTCTTCACTTTAAATGTGACATAACTGTCATTATCTGGCCCATATCTTTGGTCACTTCCTGTCAGCTACCTTACTGCATGAAACTTGGCTGACTAAATGAGATGCCTCCACCCATCTGTTGCAGAGGTTGGTTTGTCTGTATTCATTAAGTCGGTCCGTCTTCAGTCACAGTGGGAATATTATTATGCCATCACAGGTTTCTGTACAGTGTATACACAAAACACCACTCCTACAACACGTGTTGTCATAAATTCATATGAAAGTTTCCTGATGGGCATGTTCCAAACTTGAAAACAATTTTCAAACTTACTAAAAGGTTTCAAGAAACAGGCTAAATTCTGGACATGAAGAGAGTATGCGGAACACACATGCTAACATGAAAAACTACATGAAAGTGGTGCTAGATTGGAGACATCTCCCAAGGAAATCACTGGTTAGACTTGCACAGCAAACAGGCATGTCTGCATAAACACAAATTACAGTAAAACTACTGCATTTACATCCATATAAGACAGCTATGTTTCATGAATGGTACAATACAGATCATGAAGCAACACAGTTTTGCCAGCTGGTACCTTCATGCAATGCGTAATGGATAAACAGACCCCATACTCATTCTGTCGAGCGATGAAGCTTGGCTACAGCTCAGGGGATACATGAACTCGCAGACTAACGGATATTCATCTGCAGAAAATCCCATGTCAATCTATGAAGTGGCATTAGATGATGTTAAGGTCAGTGTGCAGTGTGTTATTAGTGCAACTAGGATCATTGGGCCTATTTTTTTTGCAAGAGCATAGATTCAGACTAATATGTACCCACATTCTGACACCACTTTTTGATCACCTGTCTGATTATGGGTTCCCAGGCCTTTCGTCAGCAAGACAGTGCAACAGCTCACACCAACACAAACAATTCTAAGTATTATTTATATAGTGTGTTTGGTGACTGAATAATAAGCAGGGGATTGTGGCCTCCCTGTTTGCCAGATCTGAACCAAGGCAATTTGTACTTGTAGGGCATGTTAAAGAACCAAGTGTACAGCAATAATCTTTGCACTGAAGAAAATTGGTGGGGGGCCTATAGGATGCTGTGTCTTTAATTTCACCAGTAGAACTTCAGTGTGCAATGAACACTCTGGCTGTTAGGGGTGATTCATGTCTGTGACCTGAAGGAGCACCTTCTTTAAATGTGGTGAGTAAAATCCCATTAACTGTAATGCAGTGAAGTACAACTTTGCATTACTGTCACCAGCTTTACTTCTTCAAATGTCAGTAAAGCCTAATACTGACTGCAGTACATTGAAATAAAACGTGTATACCTTGACACATTTGCAGACCGGAACAGCAGCAATTGCTATTCTGGCAGCTACTATACAAAGTTGTCTGTGAAATGACCAAAGATATGGGCTAGATAAACTAAGGAAGTTCTAGTAGGCCTATAATTTAACCCTTTTACAGTCACGAAGCAGATCCCTGCTGCTATCTGTACCCTGCCTTTCATATTCTAGCACAACTGACAGTCTCACATAAATAACTTTCCATGCCTCTCCTTCAGAACACATTTGAAACAAAATTACAACAGCAGATGGGGATATATTTTGGCTGCATTTTAAGCTATTAGCTTGAAAGTTCTTGCCATGAGATGGCAATGAATTTTCTCAACTAAGAATTGATGTGCAGCTAGAAATGTTACTTGTTTTACTTCACTTTACTACATAACAGGACATATGAATTTATATTACATGCTCTGTTGTGCTGTAATCTGTGATAAACATTATTATGTGACAGAAAGTTATATACTGAACATGTTTAGGTTAGATACTAATCCACAATTCCCGGTACCAACCAGGAAAAGGGAGCAATTTATCTTGATGATGGATTTATGCAATAATCAAGGAAAATGTGCATATGGTAACTTGCTATGGTCCAGAAATGTACATGATAGAAATGCACTTATCACCTGCATTACACAGAGCTTGACCTACTACCTGCACCACTAGGAAACAGTTGCTTTTGATAAATAATAAAATCCCAGAATTTTGTTACATATTAGTCATTCCTAAAGGTAAAGTTCACCCTATAAGAGGCCATGAAGGCCCCAAGCTGGAGTACAGAGACCCAGTACCCATTTACAGGAGGCTGTGTGGGCCCTCGGGCTGGTCTGGACAGTGCGGAAATTCTCACCCCCACCCAGATTCCATCCCTGGACCATTCAGTTTGTAGCGTGTCACTATACCAACTACACCATCCCAGCCTACTATCAATCATTCCTGCATGTAGAAAACTACATACACTCTTTCTTATGTAAAACTCATCTTGCATTTGTGACCTTTTGCAAAAATATTGAAATCCGTACAAGCACACTGAACTCAGGTGTGCTGATATACATCACATGCAGCTTCACATTTTCTGAAATGTTATGAGCTCACAGAGCACTGAACATACTCAGCAATTACTCCAAGACCTTCACATCACTTCTTGACAGGAAGTTTGTCAATTCTTAATGTAGAGTCCTTGGCCTTTTATGGACCATGATCTGTTGGTTGCCTGTACAGAGGCAGTACTCCTGGCTTATTAAATCACAGTGGTGTTCCTTGTTAGTAGAAGTTGGGTGCAGCTTGTACCTGTGAAAGACATTACTATTTTAACTTGACATGACAGTATAACCACACTGTTAAATTTAAGCACCACAGTACACCCAGTAACTGATAATTGCAAAGACCTGAGCAAGAAAATGTTTCCTTCTGCCAACCAGACTATCAGACCTAATCGCTGGTCTTCAGGTCTTCAATAGTCATCCACTGAACCACGTGTATTGAAGTTGGTATCCAGTTCTGGTTCTGGTACTGCTTCAGGAACATAAAAGTCATCTTGTCGAGCAAGTGGTATCATTGAAGTTATGATCTTCAACTTTTTGTCGTATATTTCAATGGCTGGATATGCACATAACTTCCGATGCTTTAAGAGAAAATAAGAATTAGCAATAAATATTTGTCCAACTTACAGATTTCTCATTTTAAACAAAAGCAAGGCACTTCTTACCTTAATGTACTGTACCAGTTTTTGATACACGCGAGACAGAATGAACTGTAGAGACAACTGATTGCTGTATGGTAATGTGACAACAAGTGCATGTGTTATCTTCGGGAATGTAGCTACACTGTATCCAAAATCTGCAAGTGTAGACATCAGAGTTACATCAGGAAGAATGCCATCCTCATTTAGGATTACACCTCTTGCATAGGACCTGGTAGGCTCAGAAGTCTGAAAAAACACACAGTACACAATTTTTCTGTTATCGTCATCACTAACCTTGCAGAACACCCATTTTTCCAGTCGCCTTCACTCAAAAAATTGAACAAATGAATTCACATGCATAAAACCAATCCTTAACCATGGATAATAACTAATGTCAAATGTTTATGTGAACATTTTGATACATCACAATCAGTTCTGTTTAGTATGTTAAAAGATTAACGTAGCATTAATATGAAGAGTACTGTCTTCAGGAATATGATGCTGCGTGGTTCAGTAAACAGGTGCAAAGAAGCCTGTAACCTCCTTCTTCAGGGCATAAGAGTAAACATGAAGATGGAGGCACCAGGTTCCTCCAAAATGCTGGTATACCACTACCAAGCTACATGCTGTCAACATCTCAGAACACTTAGTCTTAAGTAATCTTAACAAACATAGTGGTTATCTGTCCATCACCACATCTGTATCATGAAAACCATGACGCAGCTCAGTCAGTAGATCATCTCCCCCCTCCGTTCACAAGACATGACAAACATTCTGTGTCCATCCCACATAATGGTACACCCCCGCTACGATGCAGTACTTCATCATACTCTTGTAATTTTGCATGCCCTATGGCCTCAACAGTTGAACCAAATTCAAACAGGTGTATGAGAGCCTATTCTGAATGATGACAATACACAAACCCAGCTCTAAAAGGACAGCAAGGTCAGCAAAATCTAGTTCTCCACTTCAGTTAGTGGATGCATACATTCCTCACTCACTGAGTAAGGAGGGGGGGAGGGACATAAATACAAGTAAAGTGGTGTACTTCCTTGCAACTGGAACTTGCTTACAGAATGTATCTCTCAAATAAAATAGCATTCTAACTTGACAGGCTAGTTTAACCACAGTAGTAACTTTCAGCATGATAAGAAACCCAGGAACTTGTGTTACTCAATGATGCCGTCAACTGCAAAGATTATATGGAATCAGTGATAGATGATTGGATGAGTAAGATGGTACTGAGAAGGAAATGTCTGTTCCAATGCCACTTTGGCCACCACAAATTCTACGTGGATTGGCATGGGATTGAACCTGGACATCCATGGTAAGAGACCAATGTCTAACTGCCTGACCTATAGCACAGCCCTCCCACTGACTTGTAATCACAAAGTCCTGGCCAAGAAAGTGTTTCCTTCTGTTAGACTACACACATTAAATTTCAGCACCAAGACACACCCAAGAAATGGTACTACAGGCCATGACTGATAGACTAATTGAAGTTGGAAAGCGCTATGGGATGGAAACGAACGTGGAAAAAATTCAGGTAATGAGAATCCCAAGACAGCCATCCCCAGGGCACATTACAATGGATAAAAAACAAATGGAGAATGTACAATATTTCACGTATTTGGGTAGCCTGATAAAAAATGATGAAAGATGTAAACATGAAATTACATCCAGGATTTCCATAGCAAAAGTGGCATTCAACAAGAAGGAGACTTATCACCAGCAAAATGGTCTTAAATTTAAGGAACAAATTAGTGAAATGCTACATTTGGAGCACAGCTTCGTATGGTGCTGAAACTCAAGACACTTCAGAAAAAACAGATCAGAAATACCTTGAAAGTTTTGAAACATGATGCGGGAGGAGGATGGAGAACAGTTGGACCAATTGCGTAAAAAATGACGACACACCACGTACAGTCAAGGAAGAAAGGAACATCTTACATACAATAAAATGAAGGAAGGCTACCTGGATTGATTATATCTTGCATAGGAACTGCCTTCTAAAACACATTATTGAAGGAAAGATAGAAGGGACAAGAAGATAAGGAAGAAAACATTTTTGGGGCTAGTGGATGATCTTAAGAAAAAGAGAAGATAGTGAAACTTGAAAGAGGTCCACACACTATACAGAACTCACTTTGGAAGAGGCTATGGACCTGTTGTGAGACAAACTACATAATGGATGATGACACACCCAATGACTACCTGTAATCTATAAAGCCCTAAGCAAAAAAATGTTTCCTTCTACCAACTGGGCTATTAAAACTAATCAATAGGCCTCATTAAAATCTACATCTCCCTACCCCTGGCACTCAGCAATAATTTTGCCTCACATAATATTATCTTGAAATTTGTTAATATGGAAAGTACACTGTCCAGAAACTTGTGTTTATGAAAATGGCAGCTGTAGGTGAACTCTGATAACATAACTGTGATTAGAACCCACCCTTTCATAATTGTAAGAACACATTTTTCTAAACAACATGAAATTAGGTATCACATGACTTCAAATAATGTGTAAGCAACGCACAAACACAGCAGACCACCATGTCACTCAAAAACCTACATTTACATTAGAAAACCAATAAATGTTCGTTTCTGATATTCCAAGACAGTACAATATATTTTTAATACACTCGACTCTAAGGCTTATGTAACACAATCTCTATTCTATATAATTATTTCTGGGTATTTCAGTTGTGAATGTATTATTCTGCCAATGCCTGAAAGTAGACCCAGACATTACTTGGCATATCACATACCGGACTTACAGTTACGATTTTAAAGTCAATTCAGACGCCATGTATACTGATTGGTTTCTTTAAGTTCCTCTTGTTTCAACATGCCTCAGTAGCAGGGTCAACTAGGCACAGACAATCATTCTCCCCCCCCCCCCCAACTCACACACACAGGCACTAGTATTTTAGATTCTTTTGTCTCTGTACGCCTCATTATATATTTCTGAAGCCAAGTAATATAAACCAACAACTTTCATATAACACTCAAAAAGCCACCACGTTTCTCCAATGATGAACTTAGGTTAACTTCATGAATGGAATTTTCATTATTATTACTCTTATTATTACTAATAAAATCTTACCGTCAGCTTACGTCCTTCATAGTAGTAAATTATTATAGTTTTGAACTGTGGCAGTGTGTCACTATTTTGACTATACCGAAACAACTGTGCGATATTATTTTCAACAATAGGTCCGTTGTATCTATACGCAATAACTAACCTACCAAATGGAGGTGAAATCACTTTTATATCAAAATCATTAAACAAACCTAACATCAATATAATATACACTCCTAACAGAAATAATATACATAAAAATAGTATTAATTCTAGGAACAACATTATCCATCTGATTCAAACAAGATGTCCGGGATGCCGGTAATCGATTCGCCCCTATCGATTCACAGCCATGATATTCGCATAACAATAAATCGAATCAATTGGTCACATATTTACCTTCTGTAGTTCCGACGAAATCAGTTGATAACCTATGAAAAATTTTGGAAATGTCCTTCGGAAGTAATTGAACTGTGCAGATTGAGTTGATCTGTGGTCCGCGTTTAGCCACTAACAGTCACTGAGTAGCTTACGAATGCGCCACGGAACAACACTCCAATACAACGGCCCATATCCCTCTTTTTCTATGCTAGACGATCTGTACCCTTCATGCTCCAAGTATTGCCAGTCCACTGTAAATACATTCCTGCACGACATTTAGGTGCCTCAAAAGGCTCCTTCCCTTCAGGTTTTCTGGCAAGAACTGTGACTTTTTAATTTCCCCACGTATGCTACATGGTCTACTCACCTCCTCGGCTTGTTCACCCTAATGTGTGGTGAGGATTACAATGGAAATAGCTTATATTTCCATAATCGTGTAGGGTACCATAAAATAAAATAGAACTCAAAAGAAAGTGATAAGATTAACTAGTACTGCCATGAAAGGTACTTCCTGTAGGGAATTGTTTAAAACATTAAATATACTGACAGTACCATGTACATGCATAATGGAAATTGTGTATTACACAGAAGTAAACATAGGTAGGTTTGAACAAAACTCAGGCATAATTATAATATATGGTAAAGATCACATCTTCAGTCTAAGTTGTGTAGAACAGATGTTTTCAAACAAAGTGTAAATAACATGGGCGTTAGAACTCTATGATAATTTACCAAGTCATATAGGATTTTAAAGAATATACAACTTTTTACAAGGAAAGTAAGTGTTTTTATTGTAACAGACCGTCTACTTGGTAGATAAATATCTGTCTTACAATTTTGTATCATGGAAAATGTGTCTCCGATATGAGGACTTATTTCAGAAAATGGAAATCTTTATAAATCTATGACCTGTTAACATGCTGAATATTTGTAATATGATATATTAGTAACAAGTGAGATCATTCACATGACCAGTTGCTTATATAAAGATTGCAGTGATGTGTCCTATACAAATTCTGTCAATGATGAAAATAAACAATTACTATTTTATTTTTTGTTTATTTTGGTGTGGATAAAAATGCTTAAGGTTTCCCAACCTCTTGTTACTGATGTATTCTGCTCCAGGCAACCACCGCTTGCCTATCAAGCTGTTCCACATGCTTTTCAGCATTTGTGTGAACAGAAGGTTTCGACCACTGGCGGAGACAGGGGAAGCATAATAGCTCAACATACGTGTTGGGGGTTGACTGATATCATACTGCACGATCTCTATCAATATGAATATCCGTGCCTGTTAATCAGCCTAACTGTCTACAGCATGACATTTTCTTGAGATTCAGACAGAAGAGATAGTTCCAAAGAGTCTAGCTCCTTTACAGGGATGCAGTTGAATAATACACATTTTCAGAGCTACAATGTGTTTGTTGTGATTCAAAATGATTTCAGTGATTATTAAATTGGATGACTGTGAAATGTGACTAAGAGTATGTGAACAAGGAAAATCTAGACACATTAGAGAGCTTTACTCTCTGCAATCAGGTAAAAGAAAGAAGAAACACACGTTGTTTGGGTTCAAACTTGTTACATGCTATCCTGCCCAAACTATACAGCACATTTCGCCTTCATCAACAGACCTTGCTCAACTCCCTGCCTCATGAGAGAGGAGACTTATAGTTCAGTTATTGATTGATGTAATCATTAGTCATTGTCTTTAACAAAATGTAGTAAATATCAACTTTTGCCAATCCCAGTGGCCGTGCCATCTAAGGCATGGGTCTGTGGCCGCTCACTTCCTGGGACTGTGGGTTCAAATCCCACTGGGGGCATGGATGTCTGTCTCCTTGTGAGTGTTGTGTGTTGTCAGGTAGAGGTCTCCGCGTTGGACTCATCACTCATCCAGAGAAGACCTATCAAGTGTCGTCTGTCTGAGTGTGATCGTGAAGCCTTGCTAATGAGGAAGTCCTGGCTCACTAATGGCTGTTGCACCATGGAAGAAAATATATATCAACTTTCACTAATATGAACTGAATCATTTATGAACTGAAATTATAGGAGATGAAGCCAGAATACAAATGACAAGGGGGGGGGGGCATAGGGGAAGAAAGGCAAGAGGAATGTCCTAGGTAGATGGGTGGGGGAGAATGTGTTCATAGTTTCCTTACTTTACTGTAGTGCCCCAGTCCATGTGATAAAATCTGTGACAGCACCTATTAATTACTTTTACTCATTACACCAGCAGAACATGCTATAGCTAGGCCAAGTGTAACATACTGCTGCCAGTTGGCCAATTTAATTAATATGCAGCAAAACAGCATTAAGTCACAGCCTTGTGACTGGTTAACCTTTTAAAGCCTAGCAGTAACTTTACGTACCACCAGGTTTAACATTAAAAAATTCTACGTGGTGTCCACATTGCGTTTATGTGTTTTGTACAGCTCTCAGAACAAACAGCAACTTTTGCCTTACAAAATATTAACTGACTGGTTTTTATAACCGAAGTGGAGAGTGTTTACAGCGCGGTACGCACTGAGTCCCTATATAAAACAGATACATTTTGTCTTTAAAGGGTTAATGAACTAAAAACAGTAAATTACATATGATAAACTGAATGCAAAATACCCCAAGAGATGTCTAATTTTCAAATTATGATTAAAATACCATGAAAACTCCTTGTACCACATGTCGGATGTGTGCAACTCCTCAGAAAAATGCCTGTGGACAGTCATACTGAAATTCAAAATCAGTTAGTACAAGACTGGGAATGACACTAATATGACAGTTGCAGTGTGATACATTATTAATAACACATGCTTCACTTACAGCTACAATATTATTCTGTGAACTGAAGTACAGTATTAGAAATCATTTCATAATCACTAAGGTGAGCTCTGAGCATCTGAATCATGATGTAGCTGACATGAGAGTCCACTGCAAGACTTAAGGTGCTCCAACCATGACATATATTTGTTTTCTACGGCAGGGCTCAAGGACAGTGCCAAGTTGTTCAGTTGGTAAGGGTCAACATTCAGGTCATATGCTTCTGTGAAATTCTGTAAAAGTAAAAATAAGTTACAGTAATTTGGCATATGCCATTCAAAGTTACTTAAAATATGTTACAAGTTACGTTATCAATCAGATATCAGCCAGTTATCCTGAAGTTTATAATAAGTGAAAATTCTGTGATAATGGGAACCACAAGAAAGGTATGAAGAGTGCAATGGCTCAATAAAATAATCCTTGCCTCCTTTACCCCCCAAATGAAAAACCTACGATACATGCTCATACAGAATTTAAAATACATAACATAAACTACAGTAATTTTAATATTTGCCATCCCATTGTGCGTAACATTAATGTAACAGAAATTAAAACAACTGTAGAGCACAACTTTGTTTACTAGATTTATTTAGACATTTAATTACATAAAATACACACTACATGTTTTGGCCTCGGTTCAGCCATCTTCAGGTGTGAGTGATGCTTGTACTAGGGGCAGCTGATAAGTAATGCACACAGTGAAATATTTTGCCAATGAAGCAAAGCAGCGATGTGCGCCCAGTGTGTCCTTGTAGCCACAACCCCCCTCCACACCGGTGCCAAATTTGATTCCTTTCTCTACACCGGTTCTCAAACAGTGCGTGTTAACATGAAGTCGTGTTATGATGATATGTCAACGACATTGAAGCAACGTGCGGTGATTGAATTTTTAAGTGCTGAAAACCTGACGCCAACTGAAATTCATCGCCGTTTACAGGCAGTGTATGGTGAAAACACTGTTAACAGAACTACAGTAAATCGTTGGGCCATTAAATTTTGTGAATGTGAACCTGGTCGTGCCAATATTGTTGACCAACCTCGTAGTGGAAGGCCGGTTTACGTGACAGATGACAAGCATCAAAAACAGGTTGATGAACTGATCAAGCATGACCGCCGTATCACCCAGAAGTAGATAGCAGGTAGGCTAGGAATGTCTAAAGAAAGAGTGGGCTATATCATTGGTTAACTTGGCTACACAAAAGTCTGTTCTCGATGGGTGCAACGCATGTTGACGCCAGAAAACAAACAAAAACGTGTTGAAAGTTGTGAAGAACTTTTGAAGCGCTATCACGAAGAGGGAGATCAATTTCTTTTGAATATTGTTACTGGGGATGAGTCATGGATTCATCATTTTGACCCTGAAGAAAAACGACAGAGAATGCAAAACAGGCACGCTTCATCTCCTCACCCAAAAAAATTCAAAACAGTGACGTCTGCCAGCAAGATTCTTTTGACTGTTTTTTGGGACTCACAAAGAGTTTACCTGACAGAATTTTGGAAGCTGGGAATACTGTCAATTCAGCTCGGTACATTGAAACAATAAAAAACCTACGGCGGAGGGTGTGTGGAGTTAGGCAGTCAACATCACCGGTTTTGTTGCTGCATGACAATGCAAGACTGCCCACTGCTTGCGCAACGCTTGATGCTCTGGAGATGCTGAAGTTTGAGGTTCTCTGCCATCCGCCCTACAGCCCTGACTTGGCTCCAAGCGATTTCCATTTCTTTCCTCACCTCAAGACGGATCTCAAGGGGACTCATTTCACCTCAGACGACGAAGTGAAGCAAGCTGTGACGTCGTGGATCAGACAAAGAACCCCTGAATTCTTCACTGACGGCATGCGTAAACTTGTTTTACGTTGGGAAAAATGTATTGAGCGACAAGGCAACTATGTCGAAAAATAAGTATGCCAATTTGTAGCTAAAATATTATACTTTACCTCCTTTTTTCATTTGTTTAAATACATGGTTTCTTTTTCTAGATATTCCACTGTGTGCATTACTTATCAGCCAACCTACGTATTAAAGGGTTCACTATCACTCACACCTGTAAATGGCCAAATCGAGGCCAGAACATGTAGTGTGTATTTTATGTAATTAAATATCTAAATATATATAGTGAACGAAGTTGTGCTGCATGGTTATTTTAATTTCTGTTACATAAACTGAAGTAGATGTAACTGGATTACCTTTCATGAGTTGTGTGCCCTGCAAAAAGTGTTGGAAATTTAAGTTGCATAAGAGGCATATTTATCACAGAAACTATAGCATAATGCCAGAAAAATTTTAAGAGACAATAACAAATATTCAGCTACAAATAAAATAAAATACATATGTGAGATCAGCGATTTTTAACTATATTCTATGGAACCCATGCTTCTTACAGACTCACCTCTGAATCTCTGAATTTGCAGAATAAAAAGTTATACGAAGACATTAGATGAGGTGTGATGTGAGGCTTAAGGTGACGCACACATGTGAAAGTGTTGTTTCTAGCGTCTTGACACTTACACATTTGCTCTGGAACACAGTTCTGTAACGCAGATAAAACGATATACCAATTCCAATGGGGCATTTTAGGTACATAAATCTGAACAACATTATAAACAAGACCTAAAAGAATGCTGAAAAGGGTAGTTAAAAATACTCAGATCCAGGCATTTGACAACAAATATTGGTGACTCTCACGAAACATAATCTAACGAATTCTGAAGGACACTGACTGGTGGCATTACTACATTAAATGAGATATGCAATAAACATGAAGAGTCTAGAGTTGAAAGGATGTGACAATGGAAGTGGCTTTGCACATAAATGAAACATGCAAGTGACACAGTCACTACATGATGTCATGCTGAATTTCTTATGTCACTTATGGTGTGATGATGGATTTCTTATTTCATTTAATGTTCAGAAAGATGTGCAAGGAAGTAGACATGACCTATTTTAAGATGTTAATCCAGCATTTGTCTGGAGCAACTGACAGAAACTACAAGAAACCTCCATAAGGATGGATGGTTTCAGACCTGATGTCCAAAGACAGAATATCCAGCATGTAATACTGGGGAACCACTACACCATGATGATGATGATGATGATGATGATGATGATGACAACGAAGGTGACGATGACAATGACTAACAACTTAAAATTCTCACAGCAGTAATTATGAATCTTACAGTTCACTAGAATGTTAGTAGACAGGTGCTATCATTTTGTTGGAATCTGCTGCTTTCATTTTCAGGGTATCCTGAAGATAGAAGCACCACATTCCTCTTGAACACTGGTACCTATCTACCAACTTACATGGTGTCACACCATAGAAGACTGCAATCATATCATAAATTATATCTCAGCTCTCGGTAGTAAAAGCATGTAATAATATTATGCATTGTCTGCAGAACTGGGGTATTAAAATTTAAGGACGTAAATAATCCAGCGTTGTTGTAAACTAGGAGAAAAGGTGTTAGTACTATGAAATTCTACAATACTCACTGATAATGTATCAGCTTCATCATACAGACAGTTGGGTGAAACAGTCTTCCTACTGCCCTCACCCTGGTATTCTATCAGAAACTTTCTGTCCATTCCTGTCCCATCATCTGCATTTTGTTTTGACAATGGAAAGAAAGAAATTCCATCCATCCATGGTGGTGCTTCTAAATCTGCCATTGCCAAAAATGTCGGAGCAAAGTCAATGTTAAGTACTGAGTGAGTATCCATTTGCCTGTGTGGTAACCCTGGGCCTCGCATCATCAGTGGGATGCGTATATCCATTTCATATGGCTGCCGCTTATCCCATGGCAATCCAAATTGACCTGAAGTTCAGTTAAAGATGGGATTAGTTAAAGGATCCAGTTCTTAAGTTTTACATATTTGAATTACTGGTGTAATTTAAAAAAATAAATATTGAAGGCTAGTTTGAAACAAGCCTATCATGTTTATATACAGTAAATAATGTTTACATGTCAAACATTTTATTGACATACTCGAGAATTACAGCAGCTGTAGCAGCAGCAGCAGCAGCAGCAACAAGAACAGGAGGAGGAGAAGGGAGAAGGAAGAGGAAGAGGAAGAGGAGGAGGAGGAGGAGGAGGAGGAGGAGGAGGAGGAGGAGGAGGAGGAGGAGGAGGAGACCACCACCACCACCACCACCACCACCACCACCACCACCAACAGCAGCAGCAGCAGCAGCAGCAGCAGCAACAACAACAACAACAACAACAACAACAACAACAACAACAACAACAACAACAACAACAACAACAACAACAACATTATAGCCACTATTAATCCTTTAAAGGCATAACCTAATTTTAAATACTCAAATATTTGCATTCTATCTCAAGAAAAACATACTTCATTATGTAAAAATGATCATGGTTATCGTTCACTTATAAAAACTTAAATTACAACTAGAAAAGGGTTAATAAAATCATTAGCTTCTCAAGAAGGTCTCTGCTCCATGGAGTTAGTTAGGTTGTTACATTAAATAAAAAACATATAATAAAGAACTTCGCAAATTATTTCATTTCCTGCTGTACTACTGTTATGACAAGTACGCAAAATAACTAACAAAGGCTGCGAATGTAACTCAAGACAGTAGATCAGCAATGAACATAACTTTGGTGGTGTGTGGGGCAACACCCTCATGGATGCAAGCCAATTAAAGGCCAATCTGTAAGTCTTTCTTGGATTATTTAATGATATTTTATCACTGCAGAAATAAAACAGTACCACATGGGCAGATTACTATCAAAGATGATCTGGGGAAATGTAAAGAAACAACAAAAATCTTGATGTAATCTAGCTAGTCCTAGGCCAAGATAAAAACATTGAACCACTTTTAAATGTGAAGCACAATTTTTGTCACAATGCTGCAATGCTCAATACCACAAAATTAGAGTCACTGTTTTTAAGATGATGAAAGCATGAATCCCATAACATAACATTATATAATTTGTTAGCACATGCTAGTGAGCTTTCAAATTATAAAAGCTTAATCAGAAATTTCACTATAATCTCATAAAACACTCCACTTTCACCAACTACCACTTACTTAAATGAACAAAACAATATATTTCTTACCTACATGATACCCATGATCAGAAGTCACAATAAAATGTGTTTTGTCAAGCAGTCCCAGTGACTCCAGCTTCATAACCATAGATTCTATCAAGTCATCTACAGATAACAGAGTTTCCCATCTTTGTCTGTAAACTCTGTCTAATTCCGGTAGCATGGAGTCAGGAAGTGGTGATGGTGGCATCTGAAGTAGCCAGTGCTTATCCTGGAAAAGAGTGTAAAACCCACAAAATGGTGTTCTCACTGCTGTCACATTTTTATAATGGCCGTTATACTTCACACTTGGACCAAAAGGTGCATCAAGTGCAGATGGAGCCAGTACCATTAACAAAGGGCAACAATGTTACTGCAGACTGGATTATTGTATTCATTCTCATCTACATGTACAGTCACAATGATAGTTTATACACATTATTTCAAAATCAAACAATAATTTTTACAGTAATACACTGGAAAACCTGATTATGAAATACAAAATCTTCAATTTTAGAGAACATTTTTCATTATCTGTTCAGTTATCTACTACAGTGCTTTTTAAACTTTTTTCCACATACCACTATCATAAACAAAACATGTACATCTACCACTATCACAAACACAACAGGTACATGTAGCACTATCACAAACACAACATGTATGCATATCACTAGGTATTTCAAATATTAATAACAGACAAGGTCTTGAGGATCAAGGTCTTCAAACCTGCTAACCTGTGAAACAACACTGTGGAAACATCAAATTTCCCGATTTATACTTTTTTTAATTTAACGTTTTGCACAGTTAACATTCATTGCACAACACTTTAACATACTACTAAAATAACTAACGAACTCCATCGAGCAGAGTCCTTCTTGAGAAGCTAACAGGTCCTTAACTAGTCAAGAAATTCCCAGAATTTTATGGAACCCAAAGGTTCATTACCGCATTTACAACGCCCGCCACCTGTCCCTCTCCTGAGCCAGCTCAATCCAGTCCATGCCCCACCATCACACTTCTTGAAGATCCATTTTAATATTATCATCCCATTTACATCTGGTTCTCCCACTACTAGAATATCAAAATAAAATAATAACACAAAATAGACCTAAAACATTTTCACACCTCCTCCATGTCAGTGAGAGATGTGAGCTTGTTCTGACGATATCAGCTTTCCGATTCTAGGAGGAACAATACTGACAGTGAGTATCACATCAAATTTTAGCTGCAGGTAGTTACTCTGTCTGGTCATGATTATTGCCATGGCAGAAAACTTTTTGTGTACGTATGTTGATCCAAATGGTAGCTAAGCCGTAACTGCACCTCATCCAAGGAAAGGGTAGTCCTTGCTGATTTCACATCAGCAATCCAAACAGGACTTTTCCTTTCATATGGTCTGAAACCAGTGGTCTGTCATCATATGAATCAAATTTTCTTAAAAGACACAATCCGCAGTAAATGGTGAAAACATCCACTCATTTTCGCCATCTGTGTGTTCTGTCAAGAACAGGATGTATGAAAAGAAATTGCTCAGACAAAATATCTAAGTCTTGCATAATGTTGGATTGAGTTCCAGTAAGAGGTTTTTGTTATCATTATCATTGAGGAAATCCATCACTGTAGGAGATTCGGCAAAATTTTCAGTTTCACCATCCTTGCCATAGAAACAATTGTTTCCACAAGTCATACACTTTATCTTCCGCTGTAAATATGTAAGATTTAAGGTTAAATCTCTTAACTTTGAAAATATATGTGTCAGACATGCAAGCCAACAGAACTAAGCACCATCTTCAAAGTGCAATGCTAGTGCAGTCATATTCTACATCTCCCCCCCCCCCCCCATAAAAAAAAAGAACAGTATTTTTAGCACAACTCCTTGTGACAGTCATTGAATTTCACTATGAAACAGAATGGCTTGTGTTCAGAATCTATTTCTGCACAAAGTTCACCAAACAAACCAGTACTCAATGGTCAGTTTTTTTATAATATTGATTACTTTCACTGTCTTGGTGAGCTTTTCATATAATACCCGGTTCAGTTTCTTTGTAGCCAGAGCAGGCCCTATGAATGATACAGTGACTGAAAGTAACTGAACTGTTTCCTTGTTTAACCCATGAAAGGAAGCTTGAAAGCCTACCTATTATGGCTGTTGCGCCATCTCTACATACAGATTCCCTCCACTGCCACTTGACTATTTGTTCACTGAAAAATTATTTATTACTTAAAGTACTGCTCTTCTAGTTGCATTTCCCTGTAGATACTCACAAAATAAAATGTGTTCCAAAATTTTTACATCATTTGGAACTTGCACAAACACCACTAATTGAACTTCATTTGAAACGTCTGTACTTTCATCCACTTGAAGGGCAAACTCTTTTTGCCTGCACTATTTTTTCCACAACTTTATCAGTAACATCTGCTGCCAGTTCTACAATTCTCCTTTGCACAGGGATTGCACTGCCAGAGCAAGGGATTGCTTTAATTTGTGAAGCAATTTTGTTGTCAAACATTATTGATGCAATTTCTATGGCAGAGGGTATCACATGCTCCTCAACAACGGCGTGTGGTGTTTTAAATTTTGCTGCATGCACAGAAATAGCATATAGTGCCTAAACACATTTTGATGA
The DNA here is from genome assembly GCA_013340265.1 of Coptotermes formosanus. Taxonomy (NCBI): domain Eukaryota; kingdom Metazoa; phylum Arthropoda; class Insecta; order Blattodea; family Rhinotermitidae; genus Coptotermes; species Coptotermes formosanus. Next base: position 5,783,247 of record BLKM01001253.1, read on the forward strand.
AATAGTCAAATCTTTTATAAGGGTTGCCTGCTGTGTTGGTAAATGTCGTCTTTTAGCATCCAGAACTCCTTTTACTTTCCTTTCATTAATTTATGGTATTAAATGACGTGTCTCTGGAGTAATGAAGATGTCATTGAATGGTTTGAGAGTGTCACACTACATATGACACAGGAAGCTACAACCCATCCAGAGTACAAGAAAATTCCCCTTCCATGTATGCCTCATCACACTTCCTTTGATTTACTGTATTGATTTTTTGTTCTGCAGGAGTTTTTTGTTACTCTTATGAATGATAAATGGTAACTAATAAACAATGTCCCTATTGCAGACAGTTTTCAGAATGTGTACAGCTACAATCGTAGATGTTACTTACTCTGAAAACTGGTACATTAAAATTTGGTGTTCTCATGGCTGTCACATTTTTATAGTGGTCTTTATATTTAGGAGCTGGAGTAAATGGCGCATGAGGTGCAGGGGGAGCCAGTACCATTAAGAAATTCTTCTCAGTCACATGATGCTGACGAAGAAACTCCAGGCCAAATGCTTCCTTTGAAAGAAAACAGTGGTTGTTAGACAGCAGAATTAGCACCATGTCAGCATTATGGTTATAATTATTTACGGCACTTATCTTCAGGATTTATTTTACAAAGATATTGTCCCCAACTCAGGCAATATAGCACTGACAACAACTTGAGTAGTAGATGATAAACTGCAAATAATTTGGAAGAAAGCAGTAATGACCTCATTAGATATTTTCCTGGCATTTTCCCAGAAGAACTGGGGAAACATAAAAACCTCAGATGCTGTCCAGACCAAGATTCGAAGCATGTAACTCCCGAACATAAGCCTAGAACATTATAGCTACACCAATAGCCTTGGTTTTTGGTGTATGCAATACTGAGTCTATAACATAAAGAGGTATTTTTTCAGTTTACTAAGTATGTTTCCTTTCATAGTGTCCTGACTGTTTGCAGATTGTCTTACTCACTTATTTATACAAGTATGTATATGGAATGTAGTTAAAGAGTGGGATGTATATGTTTATGTTCACACATACACATACTAGGAAGCATCACAACAAGTATTCTTTAGCTACTGTTTTTAGTATGACTCAAAATACAACTAATTACACTGACATTAGTGCTTTTCACATTTGTTAACTTGCATGAAATTATCCGTATTATTCCTCTTGCACAGTTATTGTGAACTATGAATGACAGTGTTCATCAGTAATCCAAATTGGCCAATCAAATATTGATCAAAATATCAGTACTTTCGGCTATTAAAGAAGAAACAGGAGAGTATTAAATAGGAATTTGACTACGCAGAGGGGAAGAATATGCTAAAATTTTTATTCTGAAGTTAAAAAACTATTACTATATGCTCATACACAAAATGTCCAGACCAGCTCTGAGGTTCACCCAGGCTGCCATTCAATGTGTAACAGGGGCTCTGTCCCTGGGCTGAAGCAGCCCAGGCATGAGGCTGATCACTCACCTCCATCTAGTGCCTAGGTTAAGAATTAGTGGCACTAAAGCTCCACTACCCCATATGCCTTCATTGTCTGTACAGGGACAACTTTACCTTCACTTTTTACATGCATGCTTCTTGATAGAATGAGCAGCAGCAGCAGCAATTACCACCACCACCACTACTGCTGCTGCTGCTGCAAGTCATTAAACAAATCAACTACTCATATGGGAAAGACACAATTATTTATAAATAGTAAACACATCTTTGGGCATTACACTAAATGAATGACGAGAATCAATATGTGTTTAAATATTCGTGGCTTTGTTTGTATTTGTGATGGTAGAGCTCAATTTTAATAAGACCAGTTGCAAAATGTAGTACATATGATTAAAATTCTACTCAATTTGGCACTCTCATGATACTGAATAAAATGGTGGACACCCACTGCATAATCTTGGCCTTTAAATAATCATACATTTTTAAATGTTACAGAATTAAAAGTGATACTTAACAATCACATTAGTGAGATAGTCATCACTGTGGAATACTGCCGTTCCATTTACTGACAATGTGTAGTTGTAGTAGCGTGAATTCCCAACAAGGCCTATCCACCAATCCCAGCCAGCAGGAACATGAGTTGCACCTCCAGTTTTCCGATATCCATACTGACAATTAAAAAATGACAATGATACTGCACATGTGTAATAACATCACTTGTCAGACGCTGATATTTGTGTGGTTCTAAATTACCATAACACCACTGCATCATTCACCACAATATCGAAAAAGACTGGAAAGATATAATTTGTGCTGCTGTGCATACAAATTTCGAACACATCTCTGCACCTTGGTATTCTAGATGATTCTGTCAGTTCCAAATAAATTCACTCAGCAAGTTAACAACATTCATTACCACTACAACTTTCAATTCAATTCAGATACATTTGCCTTTCATGTTATTAAAAAACATGAAGTTTTAGAAGCACCTGTAAATTATGTTACGAGCTGGGAAAGTGAGTATGCTATGGGTTGGACGATCTGAGCTTCAGTTCCAAGCAGAGGTAAGAGATTTTTCTATTCTCCAAAACATCCAGACCAGCTCTGGGGCCTACCGAGCCTTCTGCTCAATGGGTAATTGAAGCTCTTTTACTGGGGAAAAAGCAGCTGGGGCATGAAGCTACTCACTCACCTCAATCTAGTGCTGAGCTTAAGAATGAGTGGAGCTATGCCTCCACTACCCTTATATACATTCACTGCATGAACAGGGATAACTTTACCTCCTTTCCTTACCTTGTAGATTAGACATAGGACATAATAAATTTTAATAAGAGCGCTGGGTGAACAACATACACATTATGTGATCCCTTACAAAAGAATCTGTCTGACTGTACATGCTCTCCTTAAAGCTCACACTTATCACTGTGGTACTCTCATTACTATTCTTACAATGGGTACTACTCTTACTGGGATTACTATTATTACTGCACCACATTTGGGGTGTGGCATAAGTGCTGTTCCCCCCTCACAACCTCATGCATCTGCAATGTTATTGTTACTGATTGTAGAAAACTAAGGATATGAATGTGAGGTGGCCTTCAATGGTACAACATTCACACCAAACTTCATTAAAATACAGCCACAGTATCTTCTATAGACAAAGTCTCTATTCTTCTGGGTGTGGTGTCAAGTCACTGGATGACTGACTCCTCATGTTTTGAAACACCATGGTGGTACTGAACCATTGAGCACCAACTACCCAGCAACACAGTGCTATATTCCAAAGAACAGAGACCTCAACTGCACTGCTAAAAAAGTCTAAAGACTTTGCCCTTGATGACGAGGACATCATGTTGCCTCCGAAATGCTGAGATTTGAGTACCCATTGACACAGTTTCATTCCAGAAGAACAGAATCCTAAACTCAGTCTTGTTGATCCATAGAGGAATCAGATAATTTCAGTGATTACTTCATAACATTTTCATTTCAAAACATCATAACTGTACTGTATTCAGTCACCAGTCTACATTCATAGGCATATTATTGTATTTTAGATTCTTAAGTCTTGACACTCAGCTTATTTTCAGATATTTACTACTTACTACCTACAAATATTTCATGAGATAATAGGAATCTAAAAAGATGTAGATTTTAAATCATTTAGACTTCCAGAAGCCTGAAAACCAAGGTTGTACGCTATAACTGACTATCTCCTCTGCAATTCATTACTGAATCGGAAGGTTAATTATATCAGAAAAGAACCAAATGCAAGTGAGTTCTAACACTTACTTGATTGAGGTATTTCCCAGCATAGAAAGTGGTGTAGCCTGCTTGGTGGAGCAAGGCTGGCCATGCCTGTGGCTCAACATGCTGCTGCCAGTAAGGACCACTGCAGCCACCACTCACTGAGTTATTGAGTGTTTGATGATTGTGCTGGTATTGTCCACTAAACATTGATGCCCGACTGGGACAACAAATCGGAGTAGTGACGAACTGTGACAAACTCAACTGTGATTCCTGACTCTCCTGGCTAAAAGTTTCTGGATTTTCTAAAATCTGTGCCCTTTACCAAGGTTGACTTCAGGACTTGAGATTGTTTACTACAAGGTTTATCACTAAGTGTGGCTAAATACGGCTTACAGCCACTACACCAGAGGTGTCCAACCCTTTTCTGGCAAAAAGCCACAGCTGTTATTGTGGGCTGGTTTTCAGGCTGCACGCATAAAAATCACAATGAGTGATAAACCTAACTGCCTAAATTCTTGTGTAATTTTTTACAGTACACACACACACACACACATGCACGCACACCTGCATGCACGCACACACACAATACAGATGTGACTGCAAATTGGACACCCCTGTTCTAGACCATGATGTGCTTTTATCAGGGCCTCATTTCTTCTTTGTCCTCCTCCTTCACTTTCTCCAATTGTGTTTTTCTCTACACCCTTCTACACACATCTGTTCCTCTTATTTATTGTATCTTTATCTCATTTTTATTTCAGTTTTGCACTTTAACCTCCTTCCCTCCTCCCACATTTTTTAAATTTTCAGGTGAAACAATGTCATTTTGTTATAGCCCATTTCCTACTTCACTTTTCTACACTTCATTCACCCTACACCTCACTTGTTAGCCTCAATTTTAGTTTATTTTCAGTCTATATATTTATTCATCCTACTGCACTTCAAAATTTGTTTCCCCTTTGGCATCTGCTCCTACAAAACCGTTCTTTTCAAGACTAATGGTTTTGATCCACCCACAGCCCTAACCCCAGTACTATCCTCCCTATAGCCACACAAATGTTTACATGTTATTCTTCTACCACAAAGATGGGAGGAGTAAGTTCTGAAATGTACTCATCTACCAGACTCTACAGCGTCACATCACAAAAGACCATAATCCTGAATTATGGTTCACTGCAAGGAACTGAAAAACGTATTTTAAGTTACACACTGTAATTTCTTTCCATATAGTATTTGTAATGTTAGGGAAATATTGCGTTGACCCTAAATCTGAGTGAATAAATTGAGAGGGCAACTGTGACTTAGGACCTGGTGTAATTCAATCTCCACATGTAACTTGAAATATTGCTGCCTATATCTAGCAAATCTGCACAGTTAAGTGCAGAACATGAAGTATATACATTTTAAATCAGTCACGTTTGCAACAAAGATTCTTTCATATACCAGCTTAAATTACCATCTGATTCTCACTGGAAAAATCAAAATGACTGTCATGCAAAAGTCAGACTCATATGGCTAGTCTCATAGAACAAGGAACACAGTCAATGTCAGGAAACTGGTACGTAATGTGATATTTTAAATTGCCATTTCCAGTGAAAACAAAATGAATATGTACATATTCATATTCACTTTTATAGTGTTTGTATCACATTGATGTTGAATTCATATTTGTTTTATGTTACATGACACTGAATGCTGTTCCTTCTTTATACTATTTCCTTACTTGATACAACACTACAGAAATTAAATACAGATACTTCTGTTTCTAGGTCCCAGAGTGTATAACAGTTCATCATTTCATCTTTTAATGTTAATTTTGCAGAATAAATTTTTATCTTTCTACTGCTATCCTGAAGCATGCAGAAGATACAAATTAGGCTCACAAAGTTGGCTGCAAGATCCTCAGAAACATTGCTACCCATGCACCAAACTATATGGCATCACATCCAAGAAAACTGTAATGTTCACATGCACCAATGTGAAAACATCAAATGTGGGTAGCTACTTGCAATTTTTCAGTCTTCACAGAAATTTAGACAAAGCTTCTGTTTCCACTGCAGTTAACATAATCATTACTATACCTAACTTACACAATGGCATGATGTAATATCAGAACTGTTTCTGCTTAAACGCAGAGGCACAGAAGAAGAAAAGAGGTTACCTTTTAGACACTTATCAGTACTTAATGGGAGTAGCACTGCGAGCTCAACTGCTGCAACTGCCCTTGTAGGTCTAACAGATTTCATCATGGAATGCAACACAACACTACCAAGTACCCAACATCATAATGCTTTATCTCAAACATGAGGTATGCTTCTTGGTAATAATATAGCCTATTAATATATAGTGCATCTTTCAAACTACATACTTTTGCTCTTCACAGCAACAACCTGTACTTGGCTGAACTCTAACAGTTCAACCAGATATCAGTCTGGTATGACAGGCAATGTGCTATCATTGCATGCCAGCATGCATATATTCAGTTTTGGTTTGCCTCTCATTCATGTATAAGGCCACGATAGTGTCAAACACCCGATTAAGTACTTTCTGAGTGATTATGACACATTGTAGCTTCCCTCCATTTATGTACCAGCATATACAAAATATTACAAAGTTCTGTTCTCCTACTCTTTGCCACCACCTGCCTTCATCATTGTCAGACAGCAGCAAGTATCACTCTGAATGGCTAAGACCCTAATGCTGTCAAACAGATGTCAAGTACTGGTTATCATTGCGAGTGCATAAAGTTTAAACCCTTCCAAAGGTTCACCTGTTTTCATTGGCAATGGAATGTTAATTCTGAGGGAAAGGGTCAGCAAAAATTTTACTTCAAACATCTGGGAACTACAGGTCAAAGTACAACAAGCAGGAATTTAAAAATGAAATTAGGTCTATTAGATCATTTTTGGATGAGAAACCTGTTAAAAATTGTCATGTGCTTACTAACAAAAAACTGGACAAAACAGGGGATATAACAGAGCATTCACCACAGCAGTCTCCAAGATGCCTTTACACAAGAAAACTGGATTTACTGGTAGTAGTCACACTCAAAGGTAGGCTGCCCCTTGGTGGTGGCAGTTGGCAAATAACAGAAACACCTGACATAGCAGCAAGATGCACGGTATAATTTATAAATAAAATGAGTCAGTGTAACTTTGACAAAAAATATTTAGAACTCAAACTGTCACACCATGTATCACTAATTTAGGGAAGAAGTCTAAAAATATTTGAATTAAAGGTTGCAGTCATTACCAAAGTTTGACTTTCAGCTCAGTAGGAGACTCATACTCACAGCATTGGTAAAAGTTACTCCCATATTAGCAATGATTTTCTGTGTCTTCACCATAGGTGTCTGCAATACAAAATGATAGTACACCAACATTATTTGTATCGGAAACTGATGAAAAATTCATGTCAGATTTCACAGTTTGAGAATGGACAGACAGTTTCTCTACATTATAACCAGACCAACTAAGATGTCTGCCCCACCACTAAACTACATTCAATTCCCACAGAGAATAAATAAAGGTTTTTTATCTGCACCCAACGGCACACCTCAGCTTTCATCTCGTAATCATGTCTCTAGTGTTTTTGTGTGAACTTCTTCGTTCATTCAAAGAGGTGAAAACTGGAAGATGCAAGGTACACTCCGAATGGTGGATGGGCAACATGTTTCCAGCAGTCTGCAAGACAGTTGTTACTGGCATTTGGATGCAAATGGGACATTCTCCTTTTTTAGCTGCTGGATCATGGGGCAACAATGAAGGAAAGTACTTATCACGTTGTGATGAGCTCAATGCTGTGATGTGCTAGTGACTGCAAAGAATATGCCTAACATATTCTCTGCTGGAACTGAATGGGTTGTGTGTTACCTGGACAAATGCCTCAGTTGCTCTGGTAATTTCATGGCAAATACAGCATTGGTCTGTTACAGCATGTTCTGTTGGTCATCTATATTCAAGCAATAAATACACTCAAATATTCCTTACTGAACACCCCTCATATTAATGAAGAGTGACAAAGAATTCTTCACATTTAAAAAGTAATAGTGGACTGTATGCACATCCCTCCAACACTGTATCGCATACAGCACCTCGTAGTGTTAGCTCCCCTGCCACATAATATTACGCAGAACTACAACAGCCTTCAGTAGAACTTACTGGCTAAGAATAAAAATGAAAATATACACGTTCAAAGCATTCCTATGGTCAAATTGTTTCACAGAACTTATCAAGAACAACTTATAATACAATCAACATGGAATAACACATCTTCTTATGCAAGAAGATTAAATTATTTCAATGACTTCCCTGTATATGTGTAAAATATCTTAAAATTTCAGTTAATTTAAGTTCCGTAATTATCCCGCTAAGATATATTAACACTGAAAAATGGACAAATGAGTGGACTGAGAAAGTGGCCTTCAAATACATGCCCGGCAGCACAGTACTTCAAGTACTTCAAAGGCATGAAGTGTGATCAGATTTTGCTCTCTTCAACACATTTCTCTATATATATGTACTTTATGTACTACCATAATGTTGGACAGGGGAATAAGAGACAATATCTCATATTATATGTTATTTATTTGTAAAATACTTGTGTACATAATTGGTTCTTTCTTTCTCTTTATTAAGACTCACTTACAAGTCCTCCTAAAGTAAGATCTTGGTCATCTGTAACAACGAGAACAATGTTCGTTTGATTGCATAGTCCAGGTACTGTCCAGGTCACCATTATAATCCAGAACGACAGTACTTGTAACTTCTCCATCACTCACATCAATTCACTGTGTGACTGGTGACATCAGATCCAACCCCTTGCACTCTCTGGCAATACACACTCCTACAGCAAACACTAACACACTCTTCACCAGCGACCTGTTGATTACAAAATATTACAAACATAAGGTACATATTTTATAAACTTCTAAATATGCACTCATGACAAAAATTCATACCAAAAAGCCGCTAACACCTTTCCACTCGTCTTTGGACACTGCAAATGCTCCCACCTAAATTGTAACATTACCCTATTGACCTTAACGACAGAAGAATCAGAGGTCCACACACTGTGACAAAATGATCCTATCTTGCACATGGTTTCATGAATCAATGTCATGACATCACTTATTTGGCTCTGTGTCATGACACGTTAAACAAATCCACCAAACTTACACTCCGAGTTCTGGCTTACTAACAAAGCATCAAGGTTAGGTTTTAATGTGGCATACTAAATCCACATACATTAAGCCCCCAGTGTACATTTTACTTATAATTAAAGCACCAAGATAAGGGTACAAGATTTTTCCTTCAACGACATATACACTGTAAATTTCCAAGTTGCGTATAACTAAAGCATTAGGTTAGGGTTTCAGGTTTACTTTTATGACATATACACTCTAAATTCTAATTTACCTGGCAATTAAAACACCAAGGTTGGGGGTTGGGGTTTCCTTTCAATAACACACATGCTCTAAATTTTTGTGTCACTGACAATTAAAGCACCAAGGTTATGGTTTAAGATTTTCTTCAAAGAACACTCTTGCAAGTCTGCCACCATCCTACACAAAATATCCCACAAAAGGCACACAAGTAGTGAGATTAACTTAGAAATCCACAATCAGTTGTATGTTTTTGTCTTGAAGAACATATTTTACCAAACATGGACTGCCACAAACAATGTAACAAACATGAATTTGCTCTTAACAACTTCTGTCCCCCCTTTTATGGAATTATTTAAGAAATTTCACATACTTCCCCTTGCCAGTGAATATTTATTCTCATTACTGTCACTGCAGACCACACAATTACCAAAATTCATACACACTACATAAATGAGAAATAAACCTGACTGCCATGTGCCCAGTGCTAGCCTCACTGGTTACCAGAAAAGTTTGTACCTTGCAAGAACCATGTTACATTATATTCTCTCATCTACCACTAAAATCTTGAACTGTGATATAAAAGCACATTAGACAACAGCACAAGATTCTTTCTTAGTTCACTCCTACCCTGTAGAATTCTTTGAAACTGAAAGATCACGAGTAGTATACCTACTGTTATGTAATTGTTAACACAAATACCTTGCTCTATTTTGGGTCTGCACATTTTGTTTTTATGGAATGGCTATTAACATCTGTACAAACCACATACTTAATGTGTGTATTTCTATTGTGTTATACTCAAACTATGACGAGTTCTGCGTCCTTGCACTGTACATCTGTCGAATGTACGAATGTAAATGAACTCCATACAATCAACACAATATAACCTAACAATGCCTCATAATTACAGATATACGACTTATACGCAGACTACAGAGTCAGGCCTTCTGGGATGTAAAGCGGTCCAATAACTCTTCTTGGAATCCCTGATCCGAAGTTGGAGGCACAACGCTCCTCCGAAACTTTGGTGACCGTTTCCGAAGCGACACTACTTAACATCCCAGCGAGACTTAAGGTGAGGATCTCGCAACAGTGGTGATGCAAGAACCTCACACCCCGCATTATATTTATGTTCAACACAACTAGAAACACCTAGTTATAAATAAATACCATTTGAACGGATCATAATATACGCTCTTCACAAAACTTCCTACACTGCTCCGACTTCTCTCACCCATATCGTTCTATCTTTCCACATACGAATGCGTACCGGCTGCACAGATGATACTGATTCGCAGCTCCGTGAAAACGTAAAATTACAGCGCCAAATCCGTTACTCGTAGCCGGCAGTGTTCACTGCCTGTGCGAAAATCATGCTCCTGGTGGTTACTTGTGGAACTATGTAGCATGACATCGGCAAAGTAGCCTCCTGCCTTATCACACCTAATTTTATAGACTGAAATTCCGACTATTTGTGTGTCCTCTTTTTTACGGTTGATAAGTGGGAAATGTTCTCTATGCTTATGATAGATATGTGGTAGCCCTAGGCTGTACGGACACCCCTTTAAAAATAATAGCTCTAGATGGATATGTGGTAGCCCTAGGCTATACAGACACCCCTTTAAAAATAATGGCTCTAGAGCCATAATTATGACACAATCACGGCTACATAGATGCCCTCACTATGAATCCTGTCATAACAATTCAGATGCCCGTCTCTGTGAATGTTATCTTGGCTGAATAGATGCTACCTGAATGAATACTATTGTGGCTATAAGGGCTCCTGTTGTCTGTATGAATGTTCTCTTGGCTGCATAGATGCCCCTTACATGAATGCAGTTGTGGCTATGGTACCCATCTATATGAATATTATCTGGACTGTATTGTGTCGATAAAAATATTCCTAGGCAGACACCTCTTTCCCACCTATTCCCAATCCAGATTAGGAATTCAGACCAGGACTTTGTTTCCTCCTTTATGCTACCCAGTTGTCTTAACATGGAAAAAGGGCTTGTTTTCCAGCAGCAAATATGGCCATTCACTTCCCTCCATGGGGAATACATGTGCCTGAGCACATAATGTCCAACACAGGATTAAACTATACTATTCCATTCTTTAGTTATTACATATAAAGCAAACCAAAGTTACACCAACTACAGTCTGCAAAAACCTGCATGCAGGTGCATGGAAGAACAGATGGGGGTGGTGTACAACAAGCAACAGGAAAATATGTTGTTGCAGTAAACTTTCTGAAGACTTAACATTTGCATGTCAATAAATTAGCTACATTTCCTGCCCCTATGCATAAGTAAAATGTCATGAAAATGTTTGGGGAGTGGAGTTAAAGTTCAATGAATAATTAACCTTAGCACCACACAGAGGTTACAACTTACCCCAGGGGGAAATAAGGAAACAAACTTCCTTCAAATATAAAATTTACCTTCTTACAATGTGCTAGTTCATACAGTCACACAAGTCATCTCTATTCAGCGAGTTATGACATGACAAAATGGGCCCAGACTTCAGCAAGCAAATTAAGCTCTTACAACACATGTATCAGACCCACTACACTCATTATAAGTTATGTGTGAGGCAGTACTATTTTCATTATTGTAGGGCACTAATTACATTAAGAGGAACAAAACAGCTTCTGTACACGAACAACAATGATGACAACACCCAAAATAACGTCAAATGATGCAGTTACATGAGGCCTTTTGTGAAGATGTTGTGATGACTGTTCTCCTTCTCATGCTTTGGTTTATACGATTGGGCTGGCAAGAACTAGAAATTAAAACTCATACTTACAGAATGGAGTTGATCCGGTCCTCAATATAATTTATACCCATACAGAAATCCACCCCATTACATTTGGTAGATACAATTCCAAAGTTTTGCACCATCAGCATGTATGTAATCCTTGACATGCAAAAATACCTCATACAACATTTGTAACTATGTACATGAGCTATCTCCATACAAAATTCTGCAAATCCAACTCTGTTCATTTTTTACGGCCACCAAATTGAAAGCTAAACCGCTGATACCGCAAGGCCAACATATTTAAAATTCTTAGAAGAAATCGTGTAACAACACGGGCAAAGCTTTTAAAGATCTATTACAACTCAGTATTTCAGGAACAGCACACAGGTTGTCATGTCTGCCATATTTTGATATGAACCATCAGTGGCATAACGTCCATAACTAACTTCATGACAATCCACATGTTTTGCTCACAAGTTGTTGGGAAGGAGACAGACAAATATGGACAAGATTCCTGAGCCACTTTTCCTTACGATTGAGCTAAGTAGGACAAAAAATGGAAAACCATCACATATATAACTGACAACCTGTAGAAATAAAATTATGAATAAGGTATCCTCCACACTGGAACACACATAGCTTCCACTGCTTTGAGTAGCTACCCAAAGTAGGGCTGAAAGAAAGCTGGAAGGACAGATATTGAACAAGAGTAAAACAGCCAACTTCTCTTACATGGTTGAAAATTTATTCCGAAAAATAAGAAAACCCAAAATGTGAACTTGTAAATTGTATGTCATGATCAGTGTTCCATTAATTTGCACTGTCCACACAAAGTAAGGGCAGAAGAAAATAAATGCTTTATTTTATTCTCTACCATGTTTCAGTGTGACTTTAATTTCAAATATGGAAGCAAAACAATGGAAGACAATCAGCCCAACGAACCCTGTGTAGCAACAAAAGGGTCAGTCAGCAGACACTGTGGGCATTGGCAACAATGGACAGAGAACCAGCATATTTGAACACTCTGTACAGAATACTAGCACAAAGCCCAATGTAATTTCAATCGGAAATTGTTTAAAAATGTCAAAAATCCATAAGCTCCCACACTAAGCAAGAGAGATATTCAGTCACATCTCTAAGAGAAATGGTGGCTGAGCAATTTCCTCTCAGATGCAAAACAAGCACTGACACTTTATCAACTTCACAAATAACCATGAGGTAACCACCACACATCCTTCTTTTTCTCAACAAACATTTTGTAATCTTCCCATGTGCATTAGTACACACAGTGTATAATCTGTCAAACACGATGGGGGAAAAACATTTATTGCTTCCTCCCCATTACCCGTAACAGTTTTATCTCCTTCCCTCCTTTCTCCCACGTTCCTTTCCCATCCTTTCTCTTCATTCAGTACATCATCATTCATCTCCTGTTACCTAGTTATGATGGGTAGGGTTTTGTCGAGCAATATAGGAATTGGTTGGTTATTATTTACACATTCTGGCAGCTTTACACCCAAGGAAAGAGCTCACTCATTTATTGTATATATTCGCTACAGTGGGACCTTTCAAAACAGGTACATCTGGACCTACTTTGCTTAACTGAAATTTTAACCCATCCTGCCACGGAACACAAAGCATGTGGTCCCAAGGACTAATTTTGACTACATGCGGCACAGCATATCTTGTAACCGTCCCAATACTAATGCCATATTTCAAGCTCATATCTTTATTTTCTGATTAGTTACGGCTGCCAAAGGCACACAGACACCTTCTTTTATTATACATGGTGAGCTCTTGGTTATCCGACCTCATGGGCCGGGGTGATGGGGGCTGGGTGGGGAGGTTGGGTTAGAAAGCCAACAGGTTGGTTGCTGTCGGCCTGGTTCTTAGCCTACAGCCCAGCCATGGGTGTAAATTTAGAAGCCAAATAACAGAACCTAGGCAATGATTTAGCACAAAAACAACACTTACATCACACAACTTTAATACAGAATAAAAAAATAGGTTCTAAAAAGTCACTGTATGGCCTAAAAATGTGTTGGGAGCTTCTACCACTTCAGTAAGTTTGACCTGTGCTGTGTAGGCCTAACCAGGCCTACCTTAGCCTAAGTGTTGTCACTTTGTAAATGAAGTTCTATACACTACATTATTGGACCCACAAAAATACAGTATACCTAAATGATAAAATCAAGTTTTTACACACAAGTAATGGAGAATAGTTCAAGTTTTTACAAACAAATAATGCAAAACCATTCTGTAGTAATTGCCACGGAGGTACAGAAGGGGCATCTTCAGCAGTGAAGGTGCTTGGGATGTTTGATCCAAAAGGTGAAGTTGCACATATCAAAAACAGTGCAGAAAGAACAGGCTTGGAAAAAAGAATGATCTTTTGTTGTTACAATTTTTTCCTCCCCCAACAAAGAATCGTCTCTCAGAATGCCTGAAAGTGTTCCTAATAATCATTGAGGGCGGAATCTGTTTCTGTGGGTGGGTCAGAAGGGCAGGTCAGTTAAGGTGGGGTCAGGTGGTCGAAAGTCAAGTGACTGAGGAACCACTTCCTCCCATGCCATATTTGCTCTATTATGGGAATGCTTCTTTACATGCTTTAACATGTCACTTCTTACGAAAACTTCGTGCACACAAATGGGGCAAGGAAACAGCCTCTCTCCAGAGTGCTTACTCTTTTACACCATCAAGTGTGGAAGCCTTGACATTGAAAAGGATGCTCTTTCTTATCAACTGATAAGTCATAATACCATTTCGGAATGTATGGCTTATCTCTTACCACCCGCTGCAGAATGAAACACTGTTAACTATGTCATATCCTATGCAGAAATAACACATCTGCAAAATAAAATGTTTTCAGACGTTCACATGTGAGTGGTCTGTAACTATAATACCTGTCACACCCCTTCAAGTCTTTCAGCATATTTCCTCTACCACACATGGCCTGGGAATAAACAGGATAACATTTTAAACATTGTCTGTAATGACTTCTTGCCGCCGTTGTCACCTCATCATTCTCACATTCCATCATTTTATGTTCTTCTACCATGTCATCAGTCATGAGACTCTCACCACAGATAGTAAAAATAGCATGCTTTCATTACACCTTGCCATGTTGTCTCATATTTTCTGAATCACCAAAGTGTGACACAGATTGGACACATACTCCTTCAGGTCATTATGACACCCATGGTATCTTAGCACAGAGGACTTGAAATGGTAGTCCTTACCATAAGTAACACATCAGAATTTTCTGTCTGCATGAATAAGGCTATGTCTCCTCAACCTGGCACCAGCAGCAAAGCACTTCCCACAGGCAGTACAACAAAAAGGCTTCTCCCCAGTGTGTCTGTGGAAGTGTACCTTCAGGTTAAAAAAAGTATATATCATTTTGCCACATACCTCACACATCAACTGCATATCTGTAGAGTGCACCTTCTTGTAGTGTGCTAAACAAATGGAACTATTAAATTTCTTACTACATATTTGACAAGTGTAACTGGGTGGTTTATGAACATATTTATGGCTGTCCAAATTCATCGAGGTTCGGAAACATTTTCCACAGATCTCACACATGAATGGTAATTCCTTGGTGTGAATACATCTATGGTAATTTAATTGGCATCTCTGTGTAAACTCCTTGTTACAATAGCCACAGCCAAACACTACTTTGAAATGAGTACGTTTATGTTTACACAGAGCCCCCTTTATTGTGAACATCTGCTCACACTCACCACATACATATTTATACCTTTTTTTTCTTGTTTCTACTTTCTCCACCTTTGTGTTACATGCATTTGAGGTGTTACCAGCAGGGTCTGATTTATTTTGTGCCAAATTTCCATGGAAGTTTGCCTCATTATCAGTATGGGAAATGATATATTCTTCAACATTTATGGACAATTTATCTATAGAATTTAAGATAATCTCCTTGCCCTTAAATAAGTCTTTATTAGAGGTACTGATAACTCCATAAATGACAACAGAAGGGATGTCAGACATCAAGTGTTCTCTGTCGGTCATTTACCTGAGACACTGATTGTACATCAAACTCGGACACCAAAGGTTTCACTACCTCAGGAACTGACTGGACTTCAGGCACTTCATTAGATGTCTGATGAGCAGACACAACTGGTTGAAGATCCAGGAACTGAATTCCTGATGACTTCGTAAATCTGAAGTATTCTTGGAGCTTATTATTTGCTTCAATAAAATCAGCCTTTATCTTATTGCACATATACAGCTTGTCTGCACAAGGCCTGCACACATGTTGGGGACGCCCATCATTCAAGGCCACCTGTAAAAAATTATAGCAATAATAAAACTAAAAGCAATAAATATTACATGTTATCTGAGACAGTAGACATCCGTCATTTACATTTGCATGTGTTTGGGTTACAACCCTTCCGAACAGTCAACGCAGTATTTTAATTTTTAGATTCTTTCTGCTCGAGTATTCTGTATCTGTCCTGTTCTGCTGTATGTCATGTCTTTCAACTACAGCCATTCTCACTGGAGCCCTGTGAGACCTGACAACGGAAATCCTTACACACATTCATATGCACCTAGATAATTTGCTGTCTTTTATAATCTGTTTCTGGGTTTGATTCATTTTGCCAAATGCACTCTTATCAGGTGTTCAACTGTTTAATAACATAACTAACTAACATGAAGTATATATACTTTTAAGTAGAGGTACTTCTGAGGAAGATTTTGAACACCTACGATAAATAATAGAAAACAACCACTATAATGAATAATCAGAGCATAATGTAATACAGTATATAATGGGTATACTTTCTCACTCTACTCTGTTGCAACCTGAACATGGAAGCAGTAAGTTTTCCAAACTGTTGACAACAAAACACACTCACTGGACTTCTGCAGTTAGATTCTTGTTCTGAAAGGTCTTTATAATTTACAGCACACAGTTCAGTCACCTGTCTACACAAACAGACAACCAGGATGTCCCTACACAGGGACCAACTTCTTTATGGTATGTACTCTACCTAGTATTCATGACCTGAATTCAGTCTCAAGTTTGGGTAAGAGTACATAAGTATGGCTTGCTTGTCACATGGTCTAAACAGAAAACAAATTAAAATTATGTTACGGTCTTTTGAGATATGACACCGTGTACTTTGGTATGTGGGTCTTAAGATTTTTGTTAATTCAATCTGGGTTGTTTTGCCGGGCACTTTTTATTAAAATGACACACATCTTGCTCACAGGCTACTTGGTCCGTATAAAATAAGATATGTGAACTTAGACTCTGCAATACAACCTGACAACAGACACCATTACTCCAGCATGTACATAACGTACACACTGAAGCTGAATGGATTTCACGGTACAGTATACTGAAAGGTACCACGGGAAAAATTTATTTAAATACTTACATTTTCTTAGTGTAGGGGAATCTATGAGTCTGTTCCCTTAATACATTACGACGAGTTACACATGTTGGTACACAACAATTCTTGATTCATCTGCCAACCATCTTTTTCTCCATCTTCTTACACGCACCTACCGCTGCAGCAGCACACGTGCACAGCACATGCGTAAGTTAGAGGTCATGTACCACAGTTAAGAGAATAGTCACGGATGATAATTTCGTCGCGTAAATCCGTGATTCCTATGTTCAGGCGTTCAACTTACACGGTGTCTGCTACCAGATTTGTTACCTCTGTAAGTCAATGCGAATAATTACATATACTGAAGATCTTTATCCTTAAGCCTGTTTGAAGAATAAATTAGGCTAAGCTCGGTTTTTAGGAAATCATCGTGTAAATTTATCGAAACAACATGCGACATTACTTTGATTATAACGTTGAAACGTTGGTACACGTGTGACCGGTGCGCGTTGCGATTGTCAGTTTGAAATTTCCCAGGTATGTATCTAATAGAAACTACCTTGGGAGCTGCAGGCCGTGAGACATAAGCAGTAGGTTATGCTGTGTACCTCACAGCATGTGCTAAAGAGCAGGTTGTGTGACTGTGTTTAGAGGAACACTTTCCCTCTCTTAAATAGGAAGCACATGGATCACCGCACTCCCGAGATTAGTGGTTAGTTTGTTTCTGTAGACGAAGTTCGTGATGTACTAGTTTGAGACGAGAATATATGTTGATGACATGGAGGTTAGGAAAGCTATGATTGTGTCCGTTTGATAGTTCCTGTGTTACATTTTGTTGGCTGAACTATGAACGCATCGAAAAGTCCACGTTTAAATAATCAGCTGTTACATGTCCCAAAAATGTACATTAAACGGAAAAGGTACGGCAAAGTGGCAAGTTGGAACGGTGATTTTACCGCTGTACCTAAATACTTTTCCACTAAGGCCAAAAAGGGGTGTAAGGGGAAAGTTCGTCTTGTTCTCAGATTTTGGCGCTTGATAGAGGTCATATTCCGACCTCCACCATCTGTACCCCTAGGAAAGACTCTTCAGCGTCCGTAAGGTCAGAAGCTTTAGCAAACCCCAGACACGGCCCATCGGTTTATTGAAATATACATTTATAAATATTTCTACGTTCTAGCTATCAAAACCCCAGAATCTAGTTAGCTATTAGTTAAACTTCCTGCAGTTACCAAATTTTGGGCACAGGAAGGCACTATACTTCCTAAAAAAATTATAGAAGAAAATTGTGTAAACATGGACCTTGCTTGATGTGCGTGCTCACTTGGTTATATACAGTTTAATAAGTCTGTCCTAACTTGAGTTACAGAAGAAACAGTGCGAGGCCTACTAAAAGAAGAATTTTATAAAGTGATCCTTCTGTGGGGTCCAGAAATTCACTTGTATGTAGAACTGTTTCACAGTTTTAGCAGTATTTAAATTATAGTCTGAAACTGTAGTGCACATTTTTCAACTGTATTTCATTTTCTGCATCAGTGTCTTGAGTATGCTAAGATGCTGGAATAGGAAGGTGTGGAAAGAAAATATGCACGGTCAAATTAACATTGAAACTTTAAAAGTCCATGACAGTTTAACACAGTGTAAAGAGCGAAATTGCAGCTTATATGCTGTTGTGGATTTCTTATAGTAATGCTGTCAGTGTAGTGTATTGTTTTTAAGCTATTAACATGGAGGTAACGTATCAGGATATGTGTTCGCAGACTCAAATTGCTGTGTGATAAAGAAGATGTACATGTAAATAGTACAGTCAACCGCTGATATAGCACCACTGTTTGTTCAGTGCAGTTTGTGGCATGGTGGTAAATCAAAACACTGTAGCTTTTTTAAACTCATAACAGTTATACAAATGATAAAAAGATGTTAATACACTTATTAGCAGAACATTTAATACAGTAGTATTGTACAGTACTTGCAAACTGTTTTAACCTTTCCTTAATAACATCGTCTGTTGAAGCATAATTTTTGGCATTTAATTGCGCTATCCATATTGCTAATGCTTCCTCCAGTTTTCATGTTCTGCGCATTCCATGTTTTTTATCTTAGCACATGCTAGCTTTTGCTCCTTATGCTTGTCACTGAGTATATCACCCATACAGCATCAATTGGTGAGTTTGACCCATAACAAGGAAAAGTGTTTTGCTGTATTCTGCTGAGAGGCTACAGGAGATTGGTCTCTATAGGCACAGATCTCTCTGTTTTCACTAGCACTCAATACTGCCATTTTCCTCATACTTCACTAGTAAAATTAAGAGTCTGGATAATTAAGAACTACCATATGTTATGTGTGATTGTGACTTAACAGTTGCGACATTGCGTCATATACTCGCTGATTTTAAAATTATCCAGACTCTCATCTAAATAGCCTAGCATGGATAACTTGAATCTTGGGGGGCTGAGGAACTGGGGCAAAGAGGAGGCACGAGGAAGCTAGGGTTATGAGATCAGTAGCTCTTTGAATATGTAGTGAATCAATGAAAGACACCAGTCCCAAATACACTGGCTGCTAGATCATTTTAAACAGGGTGCCTGTAGTGCGAAGATGATAAATATTTTGACACAGTAGTAGTCACTGACCCACGCCGTCTTGCCAGGCAGAAATCCAAACAACACTATCTGCATTCTGTAAATACCTTCCAAACATGGTGCTATATTGGGCATTATTTAATGCTTGTGGGTGCATTTGTGTTGTGAAAGTCTGTGACAGATGGCAGCTAGCAGGGTTGGCACTATGTCAGTGGTTCCCATGTTAAAATAATACTGTCATAGTCACTCAGCAAGGATGGCACTATGTTTGTGTTGACTGTAGATGGTTCACACATGTTAATGGTAATAGATTCTTCAAACATCACACTGCATGTGAGCCTGCACCAGGTGTGCCATTTGTGTAACATGGTTATTTTGTACAGTTCGTGTTTCTGTAGGAATTGTATTCAGTGCTGACTGAAGAGGGATAAACATTTTTTAATCTTTGCTTACAGCGCTGACTAGAAGACTGGTAGAATGTGTTGGTCCTGTGTTCTTGAGTTTCTGGCAAGTTGAACCTGGAATTTCAGATGATGCATTGGCACTTCAAGAAGAGGAGGAATCAGAAGATGAACTCACCTCCAGTTTCATTGATCCAGATGATGTAAATTTTCTCAGAAGTCTTGATCCTAAAGAGTGGAAGGTAAGTCATTGTTATTTTAAACCACAGCTCAGCAAATGCCAAGTGCCAGATTGCCATGGCATCTAGAAATTTTGCTATGTTGCAGAGTAATTGTTTTAGCCTGTATCTTCCTTCGGTTTTTTAGAAATATCAGCTGAACAGAGATTGTGCCACAGAACTGCTTCAGTTTTGGCTGTGAATACTCTGAACACCAAAACCTTTGTTAAGTGGTCATTTCCAGTCTTGTTTGTTAAACTGTGATTAGATAGAACTTTGGCTTGTATGCTGGTGAGGAGGTGCATATATGAATCACATACATGCCTTGATGGTAGAAAATTGTCTGTTACTAAAAGTTTGGGCTGTCTGCTAGTCAAGAGTGATTTGTTATGCCATACATTGTACGTTTCTGTTATTGAACTTTATGAAATCTAATTTGAATTACGTATAGTATTGTTCTTTTTAGGAGCAAGACCATTATGCTGTTCTTGGTTTAAGGAAGTTACGCCATAAAGCTACAGAAGATGACATAAAGAAAGCTTGTAAGTTTGTAAATAGTGATGAATTTTCTCTTTGCCAGTTTGATTTATGATTGCGTGACTACTTATGTACAGGTGTTTCCTTATGTGATACTGCACAAGCTCCACTACTGCAGGTCGGCTCACTTTTATAATCATGTTTGCAGCATCCTAATTTGACCAGCTGTGTGTGTGTGTGGTATCCATATCTTTGCTGTTTGGATTTATTCAAAGTGTGATTTCCTTTGACCTAATCCACTGCTTACAAGCTAAAGCTGTACCAACAATTTGTGTCATGTGGCTTTTCTGAGGAATTTATATAAAGTGAATGTTCTGTTTGCATATACAATAAAACATCGTTAATTTGCCATACCCTATAATTCAAAGCATGTAATGTTCCCCAGCTTTGAACATGGGGTTTCATGTGCTTTGTAATACAGTTAATTAAAAACATTGATAATTTGTAACTCAAATCTGTATTACAGCCCTCTGATTATTCAAAGTTGAATAATTTGAAGTAGTATTTTGTGTTTGTGTAAACATTTGCACCCTACTGTAGAACAGTGCAGCCACTGCTCCTACAAGACAGCGGTGAGGCCCAAATCTGTGCCAGCTAATCAGCCAGGCTGCTCTGTACTACAGTGTGACCCTTGCAGAGGGAACTAAAATTTGGCTGTACGTGCATGCATGCTGAATGTGTACCTAGTTGAATTTTGGTTATCTCTGCCATGGCCATGCTGGAGGTTGGGGTGTATTGTTTGCTGTTATGTACAGCACAAAAAACTACCAGCTATTTTGTGTGCTGTGTACTGCCGTGGAACAGAAAGTGGGAGGAATTGCAAGGTCACATGGACTGTCCTAGTAGCCTTGATGAGTTTCGCAGTGTCAACCAGTCAGTCCCTACCACAGATAACTTTTCTGTGATACAAAGAAACCATTATGTGAATTATGCATGTAGTAGGCATTTTTCTGTGTTGCTCATACATCGTGTAATGGCCACAAAGTATTGTGTGAACTGAACTACAGCTGACACCAGCTTGTCACATTTCTGTATTCTGAGGCACCGTTACATGTTCTGTGCATGTAGTCAACATTTTTCTGCATTGTGCGTTGTGTACAGTGGAGTAACTTGTTGGAGCCACTGACACCAGTCTGATCCCTGATGCCATGCTGCAAGAATGGTGACTGCACCATTCTACAATGGTGTGCTGAGGTCAAGGTTTGACAAATGTTAATTATTGTATACTGCTTTGTGTTTTGATGTAAATTGCATTAACTTATGTAACATGTATTTAAAAAATAAATACTAGAAAATATTTCAACACCTCGACTTACAAATAACAGGACGTCAAACAATCATATAACAGATTAAATGTACAATGAAAAAACTGGGTAACTGGACGCCTGATTTCTTGGTCTTTAGCACTCTGAATTAAAGGTGTTTTACCTCATATGTATATTTTTCTTCGCAGATCGCTTGAAAGTTTTACGTCATCATCCAGATAAACGTAAGGCTCAAGGAGAAGAAATCCGTCCCGATGATGACTACTTCACCTGCATTACCAAAGCTTGGGAGATATTGGGTAATCCACGTAATCGTCGTTCGTTTGATTCTGTTGACAAAGAATTTGATGATTCAATACCAACAGTCAATGAACACACTAGGAGTCATTTTTATGAGGTAGTAACAACCTTGAATTTATTTTGTTGTACAGTTGAACTCTGTTGTAGCGTCACCAAAGGGACCAAATAAATTGTGTTGTTATGAATGAGTGTTGCTGTAAGCGAGGTGTATGGTAAAAGTGAAGGAAAAATATTTCAAGACAAACTACACTAGTGTAGGCATAGTACTTAAGTGTTTATGCTATGATCTATTTTAAATTTAAATTATAATTAAAATTTAGAAAGAATAAAAATTAATGTTATATAATTGTGAATTTCCCTACAGGCTTACACTAAAAATACATTAAATTAAAATTAAAATTTAGCAAGAACAAAATCATCATGAGAAGAAGACCACTGACCAGAACATTGTTACTTCTCTGTTGCTTAAACCACTTGTGCTGTACCTCATCAATGTTACTTTATTCAGGCTTTCGAAATGCTTCATTCTTGATCCGTTATTTTCAAACGCACTGGTAATTTTGGTTCTGTTTTTTCAAGTCTTTTGGGCCATAGAATTTATGGGACCAAACTCCTGACACAAGTCAGCTTTGTTTCTTCCATAACCTGTTTCTTGTATCAATTTACCTGTTTCTTCGATGCTGAAAACCTTTCTTTTGTTTGTGATTAGTAATGTTATCACTTTAACAGTCTCCTGTTAACCGAAAGAGTAGGTACCCAGAAGAGTAGGAGGCTTGCCCTCTCAAGGATGAGGAGACGGTCAACTTCTCAAAATAGCGTACTTTTTCGAAAATTATATTGGAACCGATGACTGGCAGTGTTGTTATATCTGAGGTAGATGCTCTTAGGTATGTTGTACTAAGCAAGGCAGATAACCATATGCCTTAATGGGCAATTAGTTGGTAGCACAGGATGTATAACTTTATAGCTAAGGTATCATACATACTGAAGTCGTTATAACTGAGTTCAGCTGTATTTGTGATATACTCTGACTAACTCAACTAACTGCCTATTTTTATTTGGTTCACCTGTTTTAATCACTATATAATTTTGTATGGAACATCATTGCAGTCATAGTTATTGGCATAATGTCTAAACAACTTCATCCAGCTAAATAATATATTACATTCATCGTATCAGATAATGCAGTGTGGCTGAAAATAATTCCTCATGTGTTTGGTAAGTGGACATCCATCTGAACCAAGTTTTTGTGAAGAGAGAATATTTTCTTCTATGGTAGTGTGTAAGTGCAAGAGGAAGACTGACATCACTAATTTTTAATATTGCTAAACATCCTTTTTTACTATTGAATCTAGATTCTGGTAGATTGGAGTTCAAACATATGTTCATATATTCAGATATACAGATTTTTATGACATTACACACTATGTGGACAAAATAAAAAAAAACTAGCATGTAACTATAAACTTAGATCTCTTGTGATATGCTCAATGATGAATATTTATAGACCATCAACACATTTGGTAATAGGTGAACTTACTGTGTATTGTGAAGAGACCTATTCATCTTTAGCTGTTGTATCCATATGGAACAAAAACCTTTTGACACAAAGGTGTAAAAGTTTTGTCACTCAAGTGGTTACACTTACAATGTGAAAGTCATGTTACCATGTGTTACAGGTGAAAAACAAAAGAAGTTTCTGAAATTTTCACTGTCAGACTGAGTTGCCAGGCTTTGCATGGACCTGTGAATTTCAGCATGCATAGATTGGCTTCTAAAGCAAAGATTCATCATGATCTATTTGTAGGAATGATATTTGATGAGTGATTTAACCTTGTACAGTCTGATGCAGGCCTATTCAACCTGTAGCTGATGGGCAACATGCTGCCCATGACAATGTTATGTTGCCAGTGGAGACATTTCACATGAGAAAATGTTGTTTATCCCTTTCCATGGCAAAGCTGAGACAGAACATTGAAGCAATATTGAAAACTCATGAGCTGTTTATTTATGGAGATGTGCATTGTATTACTAATTTATTTTGTAAAAATTGGCTAAAAGTAGTGACACCCTAGCCAAGGTTGTGAATTGCATTTTTTAAATAAATCTTTCATATCATTATCGGTGTAGTTCTATTGCACGCGATGTATAGGAAGGTACACAGGTAAAATGATTTATATCATTATATGTACACTTATTAATTTCTTACTCTGTGTATTGAATTTCATGTTGCCTGCTTGCAGACCAAATTTTGCTGAAGTTGCCTGCACCACATAGAAGGTTGAGCAGACCTGGTGTAGTGGTTGGTATAAGTACTGCCAGGTTTAACACTACAATCTGTGTATTGTTCATGCAGCTTATGTACATACTCCACATGAGTCTTACAATTGACAGTCATTATTTCCCTATACAGCAGTCACCAGTTGGTTTTTCTAGTCAAAGCTCACTTCACTCTATGTGCGATGTAAATCTAATATTGATATATAACGTAGATTAATTTTAAAAGGGCTCTGCCATGGCTCAGGTGGTTAGGTGCAGTGCTGCCACTGCAGAGGGGCCCAGGTTTAATCCTGGGCCAGTCCACTAAACCAGTCCACATCAGGTTTGTGGTGGAGAAAGGTGGCATTGGGACAAGGTCTTGTCTGATTTCATGTCAGTATTATTCCACCAATGCTACACACTGATCATCTCAGTACTATTATCAGAAGGACAAATGAGCAAAGCCTGGGAACCATCAAACAAAACAGTGCTTTTTCTGGTATGCCAGAGCATTGGAAACAAATGTACTTTCACAATATTTAGTCTTGGAAAAGGGTTAAACAACCATATCATTACACAGATGCATCCTCTTCTTTAACAGCAGGTTTTTTTCATATTTAAAATCATTACTCTGACTTGATAGTTTATTGTCTTTAATTTTTATTACACTCTGGTTGCAAGTAATCAGAAAATAATTATCAAGCTATCTTAAATCATTTAAAAATTCACAAACTTAAGGTTTATAACTTCTTAAGTATCAATGTATGAACTTCAAAAGCATGTATGTTACAGATTCTCACCATCTGATTCAGAATCTTCTAAAATAACTAAATCGAGCAACTCTAGTTGCATAGGTTTGAATACTGTGTGAGTTTCACGTGTGCAGGAGGTAACTGTAACCTGTTTTACGATACTCAAATATTTAGCTGGATGACTTCCGCTTCATTTCAGACTCCAGTATTCAGTATATTATATGATGACTGTTCTGCCAGTGACAGATCTCATGCATGTATGGTTTCCCATTTGTATCCAGTTTTTCCATACATTATATTTATTTATGTATATGTGGAATTTTTCTATATACACAACCACGGCTGGTAGTTCCTACACCAAGATATCCACATTTGCTGGATGCAGGGTTGTAATTACATCTGAAAGAAGTTTTGTATCTTCCAGGTTATGATTGTGGGGCATATTTTGTGATATTTTTTGTGGTTGGTAAGAAATTACCATAACTGACAAAATATTGCTTCTTGTTCAGGTGTTTGGAAAAGCATTTGAGTTGAACTCCCGCTGGTCGGAGAAAATGCCGGTACCAAAGTTAGGAGATGAATCAACATCGAGAGAAGATGTTGAACGGTTTTATTCCTTTTGGTACAACTTTGAATCTTGGCGGGAGTATTCCTACCTCGATGAAGAAGAAAAGGAGCAGGGACAAGGGCAAGTGAAATATTCTGTTTTGAAGACATTATGCTTCCAGGATTTTGTGTTTTGCAGGGCTCTACAAAATTACATTAATGTGTGACATTTGCACAAAGAAGGGATCGCATTAAGTGTGGACTTAAGTATATGCCCTCCACACATACTAGTACCTTATCATTTCACTGCATCTCAATGGCATTATCATGTCCAGGAAAGAAATTTTGTTTCATAGAATCCAGCCTCCTATTTAATGGGTTTTGGGGGTAAAACAGCTGGGACATGTAGCTGGCTGCTCACCTCTATTTAGTGCTGAAGTTAAGAATGAGTGGTTCTACTCCGTATACCTTCATAGCATGCGCAAGAACAACTGTACTTTTTCCTTTGCTAGTTCCCGTTTGCAATGATATACTATGCAGTGATGATGATGATGATGATGATGATGATGATGATGGTGATGGTGATGATAACGACAATAATTTACAAAAAGATTATTAGTTATAATAGTGTTTTCTTTAGGAATATTGAAGAATACTTGTTTAACACGACAAGTAAATTGGAGATAAGTTAAAAAAATGAACATGATAGTGAATGGTGGAAATAAGATATGCCTGTCTATATAGTACATTTAATTATTGAATTGGTTGGTCTTAGCCTTAGTCACTGTAGTCACTGTATTATAATAATAACATTGTATTCAAGGAGATCCAATTCCTGCAGTAACTTGGAGTTCATGCAGTAGAGAATAATCATGTAATGTAACTGTGAACAACATGAAAAAAATTATTGACCATTGCTACTAGCTCTACTTAATCATCTGTTTGCTGTGATGCAACAGCCCAAATTGGGCCTAGGCTGCCTCCTTGTTAAGGTTTCTAGATCATGCACAATTAGACACACACCCTGTGGGACTCCTCCGAACGAGTTATCAGTTTGTCACAGAGGCCACTACCTACGTAACACGCAACAAACACAACAGACGAACATCCATGCCATCAGTGGGATTCAAACCTGCGATCCCAGCATGGCTGCAGACGCGTGCCTTAGACTGCACAGCCACCAGGCTCAGCAGTACTTGATCACACACACATACTGTATATGGCCACCAGTCATTTGCAGTAACATGTCATGTAATATAAAGTACCCCCATCTGATATTTTCTTCTATCTTTTGTTA
This sequence comes from Coptotermes formosanus, assembly GCA_013340265.1. Classification (NCBI taxonomy): domain Eukaryota; kingdom Metazoa; phylum Arthropoda; class Insecta; order Blattodea; family Rhinotermitidae; genus Coptotermes; species Coptotermes formosanus. The sequence goes on from BLKM01001253.1 coordinate 5,810,634, forward strand.
TGTTGTACATTGTTTCAGACGTGAGGAACGAAAATGGATAGAGAAACAAAATAAAGCAGCTCGTGCAAAGCGAAAGAAAGAAGAAATGGCTAGAATTCGAAATCTTGTTGATACAGCATATAGTTTAGATCCTCGTATTCAGAAATTCAAGCAGGAAGATAAAGATCGCAAATTAGCTGTAAAGCAAGCAAAAAAGGATGCTGCAAGAGCCCGTCAGGAGGAGGAGGATCGTGTAAGAAAGCTAATTAAATGTACTTCTTATCAGAATTCTGCTAGTACAAATTTCTGTATGTTGCATTTAAAGTTTTTTGATGATGATGGTGTGACACATTTATTGAAGAGCTTGAGTTCATCCATCATCACAGTTTTTAAAAACATGAAATTTTGGATCTGGGTTCTGTGTGGTATGATCTGATAGTTTCTGGATTGACTATAATGACGCTACTCCTGCAGCATGAACTTCTACCACAAGACTTATATACAGTAGTCTGCTGAGTCATTTCCTGCGTGGAATAAGGCTGTACCACATGTGATTGTTGCATGGTGTCTTATTAAGTACAAGTATGTTCTTTATTTGACATTTTGGTGTACCTGAATAAAGAGCAGGTCTGCATCAAATTTTGCCTTAAACTGGAAAAATGCTGTAGAAATTGGTGAAATACTAAAAGTAGATTTGGAGGGTAGACAGTGGGAAGAGCATGAGTTTTTGAGTCATTTTTCCAAGTTCAGAAGTGGTGTGGCTCCTGTCAGGAATGCTGATCACTGGGGACCTCCATTGATGAAAATGTGAGCCAAGTAAAGGAAATTGTCCTTGAAAACAGAAGAATCACTATCCATGAAGTTGTTTGTATGTTGGGAATTTCATTTATGTGAGTTCAGAGCACTTGGAAAGACACTCTGAACATGCGTCAAATTGCCACCAAATTAATGCCTTTCCCACTGAGTAAGGAGCAGAAGGAAAATTGTGTCAGCATGAGCGTGGACCTTGAAGAGAGACCTGAACAGGCCCAAAATTCCTTTTGAAGATAATGACAGATGATGAAATATGAATTTTATGATTACAACCCAGAAATCAAGCAGTGGGCGTCTCATTAGAAGAGTCTGTTCTCTCCACACCCAAAAACAAGCAAGACCGATTCACTGAAATGTGAAGGGATCCTCATTGTTTTTTTTTTAACATTCATGGAGATGTGCATTATGAATTTGTTCCACAAGGACAAAATGTGAACTAGCATTAATAAATTGATGTCTTATGGTGACTTCTTTCTTTTCCCAAAATTCAAGATGACATTCAAGAGAATGAGATGTAGTGATTGAAGTAAAATTGGAGGACGTATTTGCCAATTTTCAAACAGTGCACTTCATGAACTACTTTAAATGGTAGTGTGGTCACTGGGCTTACTGTATTAAGTCCCAAGGAGGCTACTGTGAAGGGGACAGCATTGATTTGAAGGTAAGTGGTGTTACTATGGAGAAATAGTATCAGTCTGGAAACTATCTGATTGTACCACATACTTCTGTCTCAATATGCAGGGTGAGGTGCAAAACTTAATCTGTTGGGTCTGTTGGTGCAGTCATTTTCATTCCATGGACATTAATGTTTGTGTGACTAATTTTATTTACATATGCAGACAGATTTCATACTTCTGTCCTCACCTGTGTTTGATTGCCATTCTTATCTGGCACTGAAAGCAACAAACATGAGAGTACCATTCTCATAAACTTTTTTCATTTTAGTACAAAAAATTAAATCAGTATCTGTCCAAACACAACTAAATTCTATTTATTATATAGAACTGGGTGTTTCGACTTATCTCAGGTCACCCTCAGGTTCTCAGTTGGTCTTTAAAACATACTGAGGAAGAAATATATGTTATGTAAGTCTGTAAAACAAAAATAAAATTATTAAAATGGTTAAAATTGTTATGGTCATAAACAGGAACAGTATGTATGGATAGAGGTTCTACAACTGTTATGAATACTGTTTACAGATTTTACTTCCCCTGCTATTCCAGAGTTGTCATAGTATCATCTCCAGTCCAAGTATATCGATGTGGATTCATTCCAAGTTTAATTATGTAAGTGGACTTACACATTTGCTGGTCCACAGTTCCGACAGGAAGTTAGTAACTAAATTATAGGTGGATAGCTCTATGTTGCGTTCTTAATATTGCATGTCTGAGATGATGTGTCTATATGCTGTGCAGGTTGTGCGTGGACAACCTGCACAGCATATAGATGCATCGTCTCACACAAATGCCATATGTTTTGAAGACCAATTGTGAATATGAGGATGACCTGAGATAGGTTGAAACATGCAATTCTATATAATGAATAGAATTTAGTTGTGTTGGGCCAGATATTGATTTAATTTTTTGTACTATTAACAACAGAGTGGGGTGACATTCTTGAAAATTTTTTCCTTATATTAGGCAACACAAAAATAAGACTATAATTTTCAGAACTTTCTTTCTTACATTAGAAAGCACAAGCTGCTGAAGAAGAGATGAGAAAACAAAAGGAAGAAGCCGAGGCAGAACAGAAGGCAAAACAGGATGCTATAAAAGCAGAACGTGAAGCACAGAAACGCGCTCTCAAAAAGGAGCGCACGACACTTCGGAAACTAGCAAAAGAAAACAATTATTATTCAGTTGAGCCTTCTGAAATGGTGCACCACATGGCTAGCCTTGAGAAGATTTGTGAATGCCTCAGAGTAGATGAGTAAGTGACCGTAATTATGGTACTCTCAGTCTTATTCCACAACTTATTTAACCCCTAGGTACCAGGGAGTGTGAATTAATTTAAGTAGCTTGAGGTTGGAGCTAGTGCAGCTTTAAATACATTGAAATGAATGGACTGAAATGATTGTAACTTTTACAACCTTAATCGAATTTTATTTGAAATCTGGAGATAAGTCCTGCAATATCTGCAGAGTAGGATGATGGTGTTATTTACATTACTTTAATAATTCAGATTCAGGCCAATTTCTGCCTTCAGCACAATATAAATTTCAGCTAATCCTGTAATGAAGAAGTTTGCTTGAACTCACATTTCTTGCAGCCCCCTGTGATTTTCTCAGGTGGTCTTCATAATGTGTGATTTTCATTACCTTATTATATTAATTCTCATAATTAGCCTCCATCATTGCCCCACTCTTTACCCATTGATTATCATAGTGATTTTGAAACAATGAAAACATCTTGCTGGTGTAGATTGGAAGATCTAGTTACTAGATTGGCACGTGATGGACGTGTGGCTTTCCTCCAAGCAATGGAGGAAACAGAACGTCGCATAGAGCGTGAGCGGCAAGAGCTGATGGAGTCTGCCACGCGTGCCTGTGGCGGCGGCTCAGGAGCTACAGGCAGAAGTAAAAAAGGCTCAGCTCCATGGACACATGATCAGTTGCAGTTGCTCATCAAGGCTGTGAATGTGTTCCCTGCAGGAACTAACCAGAGGTATGTCAGTGTCCTCTTTACCCAGTTATAAGAAAAGGTAAAGTTGTTCCTGTTCTTGATTAACCCCAGTTCCCTGGTCAGTCACCAATAGTCAAGGAACTGAAGTGTGTTTTGCATATTACTTTAACTCCAGAAATGGCAGCTTCATTTCCTTCAGTGCCAAGCCAAACTGCTGCAAAATTGTTGGATAAACAAAATACACAAAAACTCCCAAAGAACTTCAAATGTAGGGTAGATATTCCCTCAAAATGTTTTGTGGCTATGTAATTCAGATAAAATGCTCAGATATCACATTCTGTCTCATATAGCAATTTTTGTGCAGTTTTGTAAATGGTTAGATTTTCAGCTTGGGGCCCACAGGAATGTGCAGATGGTCAAAATAATCAGCATTTGACATCTTTAGGGTTGACATATCTTAACATTATACTGAGTTGAGTATTGATATTTATTTTATTACTATAAGTTTGCAAAATGTAATAAATACTTTTTTTGCAGGTGGGAGGTAGTTGCCAATTTTATTAATCAACATACCATTGGTGAGTGTGTGCAACGGACTCCAAAGGAAGTGCTCGCCAAGGCGAAAGATCTTCAAAGTTGTGACTATTCAAGAAACATTCTTAAAGTTGCTGTGAACCAGAAAGCATATGATAACTTTGAGAAAGATCATAAAAATTCCATAGAAGTTTCTGCAACTACATCTCAGAGGTTTGATAGTAAGTACAGTTAGAACTGCGTTTTGACCCCAGATGTTTGAGATGTCTGGTATTTTCAAACTCTGTATTACAGACAGTGACTATAATGTACTCCAAATAATGGTCAACCCTGCAGGTAACAAATAACAGTGTGCAAGTCTGAATTTCTGTGTTTTTAAAACATATGCACCACCGTGTGTGGTAAAAAACAGTCCCATTACAGGCCTGAGCAGGCCCACAGGGTTCCAGGAGGTCGTGGCTCCCATATTTCTAGACAATCGGCAGAGGAAGGTGGTAGGTTGTCAGCCATACACACTGGCCGCATTTACCCCCCAGGAAACATTCGTGGTACTCATTTCTGTTAGAGGCTGAGTTGACCCCAGGTCCAAAGTGCGACTGACAGGATTATGCCAATGAAAAAAGCCACTGACACCATGGGGAATCGAACCCGAGACCTGCCAGTTTGTAGCACAGTGCCTCAACCAACTGCGCCACTGTGGCTTCCCCACCATGTGTGGACTGAACGATAATGTATGGCTACACTCTTAGTAGAGTGGCAAAATTAACATTAAGTTATCTGTGTGAGTGGACTGATTTGTTTCTGTAAAAAAGAGGATATGCGCACTTCAGTAAGTAAGACATTATTTACATAAACCAAACATATTTTTAATATATATTTCAATATTATTCTAGTTCATTTTCTTGAAAGCTATTGAGAAGTGCTGGAAATTCGTGTAGATGGGGTAGAGGCAGTCTGCTTAGTTCTAGAGCCTCAAATTCTTATAACTCCTTCAATTCCAGAACCTACACTGTAGTAGTTTTCTCTTTATCACTCCTCCAGCCATTTCTGCCAGTTTGGAGCATCTGTTTGTTGTGAAAAGCCATTTAATTCCATGCTAGTAGGTATGTTGAAAACTTAGTGTAGAATGTACTGACATATTTGTGTGGATAACACTCATATTTGCCTGTGATGATGGTCTCCTCCTGCCCCCCCCCCCCCAAAGATTGGGCGATACTCAAAATATAAAAATACGAGCATTAGTCGAGTGACTACAATACCATTGTTTTAGGCCCAGCTGATCAGCAGGGAATGAAAGTAACTCCTTGGACTGCTATAGAACAGCAGCTCTTAGAGCAGGCTCTGAAAACATATCCTGCATCAACACCTGAGCGATGGGACAGGATTGCTGAATGTCTTCCTACACGTTCTAAGAAGGACTGTATGAGAAGATACAAGGTACATAATATTGCATATAATACAATGGGACAAGACCCAGTTCTCAAACATGTATGTATGTGGGAGGTGTGTGCTGCTGAGATTGGAAAGGTACTGGCAAGATCTTAATATATCCCTCAATTCAGTAAGTCAAATTTCTTGTATTTAAGGTCTCACTCAGTTTGTGGATAAAATTTGTCATTCTTTGAAGAGACCTAAAATAGTTTCATGGATCTCTTTTCTTTACAGGAATTAGTGGAAATGGTGAAAGCCAAAAAGGCTGCCCAAGCTGCTGTAGCTACGAACAGCCAGAAGTCAAAATAGCCCAGGATTGTTCCTATTTTATGTGGGAATGAAATTAATAAAAAAACTCCGTTTACAAATAAATTGGTTGTTTTGCTGATTCCTGTATTGTATTGTAGGGGGGGAAGAAATGAAGAATACAGTAACATGCGTTGGAGCAGTATACATCTTGTGAGAGATGGAAAATTGTACCATATTTCATTCTCATAAAAGTCATTGTCGTTGGTGTTTGTGTCATAGTGGCAGCTGGAATAGCGTAAGGTTCAGTGAGTGGGCTGGCCACCACCGTATGAGCTTGCTTTGTGGTTGTGCGGGCTAAAAATCTTACCAGTGTCCTGTGATGTATTGTATTCAGAGCTACTTGTGTGACTTTGAGGAGACTGTATTATTCATTTTTTTCTTACCACATTACCTGATCAATTGACTATAAACAATTGACTAAAACCCTTATAACACTGAAACTATATTTTTACAAAGGGTATGCTTGCTCCACCTGTATGTTGATGATAAAGTCTTGCCCAGTGGTATGTCCAGAGGGATGAGAAATTTATGGTTAATGGCCAGGTGTCTTAAGTATCTGAGAGGTTCAATGAAAATTGTGGTTGCTCAGCTTCCTCTTGGGCATGCCATTGACTTGAACTTGGAATTAACGCTGTAACTCATTCTCAAGAAACCATTTTTTTTAATTGTTTAATGAAATGCTATTGGCACTACAAGTGATAAAATGAAGCCACTTGACCAAAAAATAAGAATTGTTTTGATTTCCATAAATGAAGAAAAATTGAGATAAATGATAACTTACCACTGTACAGGTTCCACAGAAGATATATTAGCAACACATTCATCACTGTCAAAGGACTTCATCAACTGCTAGATGCCAAAATAGAAGCAGATATATCCTGTTTGTGGCTAATTCGTATTTGTGAGATCTGAGGTTCTCACAGCTATGTTGCTGACCATTTAAGTGTTCTGCAATGTTGCTCTTGGACTGCTTGACCCTGAAGATGGAGGTGCCACAACCCTTTGAAATGTCTGTAACTATTTAGTCTATGTGGCATAACATCCCAGCACACTTGAATCTTCAAAGCAGATTTGGTGAAATGTGTCACTTATATTAGAACTTCTGAGTAAATGTCATTAGCAGAAGACTGTGATTGATTGCATGGCCGACTTCTGCACACATCGTTGTACTCTTGTGGTACAAATGCTCAGTTGTGTGCAGCCTGTTAATGATGGTAGGAAACACTGGATTTCTCCTTCTGTAGTAAGTATTTACCATGCCAAAGTTTGTCAATTGGTCAGATATGTCCTGACCATAAGATGCCTGCCCAAATTAGCAGTACTGTAACAGGGCTGTGAATCTGACATTCTCTTTCTGTACTAATAAAATTATTACCCTAAGAAAAGTGTGGATAAAATTCAAATGTGGGTGTTGCCAAAACTACATGCAAAAAAGGGCCCATATTGTCTCCTCTGATAACGCACATTCTTCAATATAACATACCTAGGCACCTCACAGGTCTTTCTAGTGACAAAGACTACCCTGTAAATGCCATTTCTGACCAACAATTAGTATGTTCTCTTGTATTGTGGTCCCTTCTGGGATGTTAGAACATTAATTTAGTTTGTGCGGAAATGTAATCTCATGGCCTACATCCTTACCTACCATATCTAGTACAAGGTAAGTACAAGCATTGCCTTATTCATCAAATGCTCTTATTACCAAAAACTGGGCATTTTTACCCTGGACATGGACATGGCAGTTTCCCCTGAAACACTGATAAACATATACCAGACTGCATCCTTTAATGATCCAAACCACAATATAAAACACAATCTACATAAGTGAAAAACAGAAACCATGACAAATACTAATTTTAAGGCAATCAGAAAACAAGGATGGCATGAAAGGGCTGAGTGACAGAAAATACACGTATCCACTGATTTTAAGTGATACTTGCATTCCCAAGAGTGGTTGTTTAACTGAAAATTGTCTCATATTTTTCTTATTCCAATGGAAACACTGTAATCCCTCAACTTATGTCATTCCATACTTGCATCATTGCCCTGAGACCCAGTATATTCAGCCATGCATGCAAATTTGTGCACATGATGCTGCAGAGCTGTTGAACTCCCATGATCAGGAGCTCATACGTGACGATCTGGTTGAAGTTGAAGCTGAGCCTAAGGACAGGACTGTGGTGGTTTTGAAGGGGACAACAAAATGTTGGAGGATGTCAATTGAAATGAGTGGCAAGCAACAACTGTAACTAACTCCATGGAGCAGAGGCCTTCTTGAGAAGCTAACAGTTTTTCAGCTAGTCAAGAAATTCCCCCCATTTTATGGAACCTGGAGGTTCATGACCGCATTCACAAGAGCTGGCCACCTGTCCCTATCCTTAGCCAGCTCAGTCCAGTCCATGCCCCCCCATCCCACTTCTAGAAGGTCCATTTTGATAATATCCTCCCATCTATGCCTGGGTCTCCCAAGTGGTCTCCTTCTCTCAGGTCTCCCTACCAAAATCCTGTATACACCTCTCCTTTCTTGTCCCTCTTAGGCCCAAATATCCTCCTCAGCACCCTATTCTTGAACACCCTCAGTCTTTGTTCCTCCCTCAGGGTGAGAGACCAAGTTTCACACCCATACAAAACAACAGGTAAAATTATAGGTCTGTATACCCTAATCTTTTTGTTTTTGGATAGCAACCTGGAAGACAAAAGATTCTGCACTGAATGATAGCAAGCATTCCCCGACTTCAATCTGCTCTTAATCTTGTCATGAATGGAGTTTTGATTTGCTACGGTTGTTCCCAAATATTTGAATTCTTCCACCCTTTCAAAGGATTTACTATCTATCTTAGTGTGATTTTGTCCTACATTCTGATTTTGAGACATGACCACGTACTTAGTTTTCTCAGCATTTACTTCTAGACCAATCTCCTTACTAGCAATTACTATATCTTCTGCGTTTTTCTTTATACTATGTATGCTTCTGCCCAATATACTAACATCATCAGCATTCACCAGAAGCTGATGTGTACCATTCAATTTCAAGCCCTCCTGGTTTGCCTGAACCCTCCTAATGGCATACTCTAAAGCAAAGTTGAAAAGTAATGGCAACAGAGCATCTCCTTGTTTCCAAGTAATTCTTAATAGGAAACGTGTCAGACAGATGTTTGCCTACCCGAACTCTGCTATACGTTTCACTTAGGCACATTTTTATTAACCTTACTAGTTTCATGGAGATACCAAACTCAATAAGAATATTATAGGAGACCTCCCTCCTAACTGAAGTCTTGCTTGAATTTTATAAATAGCTGATGCACTGCCTCATTGTATTCCCATTTTTTTTCAAGTATTTGACGAATGCTGAATATATGATCAGTAGTTGACCTGTTACATCGAAATCCACACTGATGAGCCCCAATAATTTCCTCTGCATATGGAGTTAACCTTGACAAAAGAATGTTGGATAGAATTTTGTATGTAGTTGACAAAAGTGATATGCCTCGATAATTACTACAATCTGTTTTATCACCCTTCTTATAAACAGGCACAATGACTGACCCATTCCTCAGGCAATTCCTCCTTATTCCAAACAAATAAAGGTTTATGGATCTCAGACCGAATTATCCTACCCCCTGCTTTAATCTGGTTGAAGCTGAAGCTCAGCCTAAGGACAGGACTGTGGTGGTTTTGAAGGGGACCAAAAAATGTTGGAGGATGTCAATTGAAATGAGCAGCAAGCAACAACTAGACACCGAATTATGAGGATGCTTGCTTGCTATGAAGAGATCCTGAAGAAGAAAAAGAGGTCTTTGTCTCGCCAAAATTCAGTGCTTGATTTCTTAAGTCACCTTCTGGTTTTGTGCACCACAACTTGTATTGTTGGACATGGATATGAAAACCCAGATGACCTGCCTACAGTTTAAGAGAAAGTGCCTTCCCCTTAAATTGTCATTTGTTTGTCAGATCTCATACTGTCAGTAAATTTTTCATAAGTGTGAATATGCCTTTTTTCTTGGTCAGAACATTATCTGGAACCACCCTCCACATCATAACATTGCATTTATGGGAAAATCTGTTGTGACTTACATGATCGTGACTAATGTTGCTAATGTTGGAACCACCTATGGCATAACTTCATGGGATAACTGTACTGTCCTTTATTTTCTTGGACAAATATGTTAATTCAGTTGACATTAATGTCATTCATTTCAGCTTTACAGATCCCCTCTTTCAAGTCAGATGTATAATTTCATAAGATTTTAAATCTTCACAGTAGTGACTGAAGAATGTTTTGTGAGGTGTGATTCTATGTAGTCTGGTAGAAATTCACTGACACTTTGCAGGAATGTGCTTCCCCACAAGTGTCAGTAAATTCTATCTGACTACATGGTGTCACATCCCAGAACACAGCATTCTTTAAATAACTGCATTATTTCTCTTCAGTAAAGAATTAAATAAATCCTTAATATGAAGTTGCATTAACTTAAAATCTGAAGTCATGTAAATTAGGGGATACTTGAAAGTCCTGTGTTACATAACTGAGGCACCTGTTCTACAGTGTCTGGCCAATGGTGAATGTTAAATCAATTTCCAGTGGACTTAACCTAATATTCCAGAGTTCATCAGCTCGGTAACATAGATGTTGATTGTAAAGACAAATATGTCAATTGGTGATGGTGGCAGAGCAATTCAAAATAGATGCCACTGGTATAACACATACATACAGCCATTGTTCCTGATTTTAACTCTTTCGCACCAAAATATGAGGTTTTAAAATCTGTGCAAGGTATTCAACACATTAAAACTTCCCTTTTTATAACTGTGAACAATGTTTTTAAGCCCACACTGAGTGTGATTACATGTGTTAAAAACAGAATTTCTGATTTTTGATTTGTTACTGGAAGGACACATAATGTTAATTTGTACTGCCTGGGCTAGCTCAGTCATTATAGTGACTAAGCTACAGGCTGGATAACCAAAGAATGGGCGATAACAAATTTGCATCTTCTCCAAATAGTCCAGACAGGCTCTGGAACCAACACAGCCTCCTCTCTGATGGGTATCAGTCAGGGCCTTTTTCCTTGAGATAAGATGGTTGATGTGTGAAAATGAACTCTCACCTCTACCTAGTATCAAGGTTAAGAATGCATGGAGATATACCACCATGCTCTCATGCGCCTCGAAGGCATGTTGAGTAATTAAGCACAGGGACAGATTTACCTTTTACCTTTACATCACTTCGTAATTCACTTCAGTGCTTGTAAATCCTTACATACAGTTTCTTTTCACTCAGCTCAAAATTTATTGGGAACAATCGTTTTTACAGTCCTGTACAAATTCCATGACAAAAAACGTTTGTAAAAACATTTTTATACAAATCAATAATACAGTAGAAGAAATATCCATTTATCACCAGGGATTATTTCTTTCAATATTTAGGTTGATGGTTGGCCAGGGATGGAGACCACAATCAGATTCTCACCTTGCAGGCGACTTACTTGACTGTCCATCAGCCAGCTGACATTCAGACTGGAGGCTGGGCAGGCAGCTGCCACACATGCACATGCACACAGGCATGTACAGTAATGCTCCCTCTAGTTCCAACGGGCACATAACACAGCATAGCAAAACTAGCTTCAATAGGATTCCAAATACCTCTGAAAATAAACAATCACTCTCTCATGCAGTATGTTTCACGTTTGGTATATCAATTGGCATCAAATTACTGGTATTTAACAACATCAGGAGACCTTTCATTTGCTAAACACAAAGGGACGTCAGTGGTCTCAATTTTAGATAGCAATCACCTTGTCTCTTCTTTCTTCATACATATCACTTTGGAGAGCTTCATTTAACATTCTGCACTGTCATAATAGAAAACTACCACTTCAGTGTACCTGCACATTAGACTGGTATCATGGATGGTCCACTTTCACATTTCTATAATGCAGGCTTCTAAATCATTGTATGTTCACAATCATGGTTGAGTAGCTTCTTAAAAGAAAGTACACAAGAACATAATTTCACTAGCTGAATCTGTTTTAAATGTTTGAAAACATGCACTAAAATTTCAGTGATAAAAAATGTGCCAGCAGATGGCTGTATTTTCAAACGAATGGAACAATCACTAAAATGGATAATGAACTTCAATTTCATATTAGCTAAACAATCCATATTAATAAACATATTATCTTTCAGCTTTCAGATTAGTTAGAACTCCCACAGCCATGCCCATGTACGATATGTATCGCAGGACCGTACTGCTTTTTCCCATAACCTGCACTCCTTTAAAACTTTAACACAAAATTACGCTTAGCAGAAACAAATTTTTCCCGCTTTTTCATTCAACAGTTCTTTTGATATTCATTGGACTTTCATTCACCCACCAAAACAATCCACAGAAGGTAAACATGGGGCAAGTTTGAGAAAGTGGTGGCATGTTGAGTTTGACATAGTCTTCTCTGGAGTAGGAGAAGTAGATGAGGCACTTGGTAATGCAAACTGAGACCGAGATCGCGGAACTCGGCGGGAGGTGCCCGCTTCCGTGCGAGGCGCACTGCTATAAGTGCGGATCAGTGTCACCTGATTCAGGTTCAATCCCTGTCCCGGTCCCCACCCCTGAACTCACTCCTGCCATCTGGAAAGACAGCGGCCTTCCTTGACGTTCCTGCAGCAAGAGCCGATGTGCTGCCCGATCCATCTCCTCCTGAGTCATGTCTAAAGCTTCCTGCATCTCACGAGATGTATAACGAACAAAATCAGCATCACAGTATTTGCCAAGACCCTGCTCCACTAGTACCTGTAGGCAATAATGTTTTGCTCAGAAAATAACCTTTAATACCTGAGAAGTATAATCATACTGTATCTAGCATAATGCTATCTGACACTCACCCTGCCTACCAGGCTCTCAGCTGAACCAACTACTTCAGGGAAGGTAGGACGGCGATCAGCTGGACTGCCAGGAAGTGAATGTGACAGGCGTTCTGTGCCCAGACTGCCATTGGACTCCCCAGCTCGGGACACTGTGAATCAAATATTTGGTGCACACATCTGCTTTACCTAACAGGAATTTAAGAGCTACACAAATCACAAACTAATGTAGTATTTCATGCATCCACACACTACTGTAAGCGACACAAGAGTTAAATGTGAATGGGGCCTGGAAGGTGTTAATGAGCAGAGTGGGGTCTGACCTCTGCCATGGAAGGAAGCCCTGTGAGTGAGGGGGGAGCGTCGCCCGTGCCCCTGGCATTCTGTCACCACCGTCATGTTGTCACTTGGCAGGAAACCGGCCACTGCTACTGCCATCACTTGGGCCTGAGCAAGCTTCAGGCCATCTGCTATCCGACTGAAGCTTGATGACATCTCACGACCCATGCAGCCCAGACGGAACGAGCCCCCCCCAACTCCTCGTGGGACTCTCCGGGGAGGGGGCGTAGGGGGGGTCAGCTCGGGGCTGTATTCATCCTGCAGGCTGGAAGCCAGGTTATGACGTTAGTAAGGAAGACACATTAGCAAGCAAGCAAGCAAGAATGTTAGCAAGTGAGCTGGGGAGGGGGCAGGCTAAGCGAGCCACGCAACATGACGTGACGCTTACCGTAATGGTTTGGGTGTAGAAACTGGCCCCCTCCGTGTTGGCTGAAATCGGTACAAGAACCAATATTGACATCTCTAACAATGATAACAAAAAATCATTATCAGGTGTTTGAAATCATGGCTCACTCAACTAAGGTTTAGTCTGAAAAATTACAACTACTATATAGTTGGACATGTCAGTGTGTTAGAGAAGGGATGCTTACTCAAGTACTTGGAAGGGGCCAAATGTCCTCTCAGGGTCCCCATTGGAAACTGCAACAGTCAATGGACGTAATGGAATTGCCTCTTCTTCCTGCAAGCCTCCTTCAGGGTCTTGCATTGAAGTTGCACTGCAATATGTACAATATGTTCAACTGGTTTGAGTTAGAAAGCTGTAGGATTTGAAGTTAGTAAATGACAGACAAAGGCTGTTCAAATTTAAAGGAGAATTTAGTTCCCCTTCCAGCACAAATCAACTTGTATGAATGTGCATGCGCTGACATGTTACAACATGTTTGAATTTGCAACCCGCACTAGTTGAGTCCCTCTCCACCTCAAGCATCAAGTGCAATCAAGATGGCAGAGCAAGACGTACCCAGCAGTGTTGCGCAGCATATAATTATCAAATTTCTCACGAAGGAACATGTCATTCCTTCTGAAATCTTTACCATGCTTCAAGCACAGCTTGGGGATGAATGCTTGTCACAGCCAATGGTGTTCGTTTGGGCAAAATTATTTTGAGAAGGAAGAGACCATGTTGAAGATGAACCATATGCTCAGCAACCAAGAACTTCTGTCAATCCAGAAAACATTTTGAAAACTGGTGAACTTATTCAGGCTAACTGTCAAATAACTGTTCTTGAACTGTCACAGGAAGTAGGAATTAGTGTACAGAGTGTTGATGAAATTGTGCACAACAAGTTGAAAGTCAGTAAAGTGAGGGCAATGTGGGACCCATGGCTCCTGATACTGGAGCACAGGGAAAAACGTTTAGTGGCCATTACTCAACTTTTGCAAAAATACGAGAGAAGAGGAGCCGCATTTTTGGACTCAGTTGTGACCTGTGATGAGACCTGGGTCCACTACTTCACTCCTGAATCAAAAAGAGCAAGCAAGCAGTGGAAAAACACCCATTCTCCACCGCCAAAAAAGCAAAAACAATTTTTCAGCAGGGAAGACAGTGGCTACTGTGTTATGGGATTCCAACAGTATCATCCACCTGGATTTTCTCACTGCTCAAAAAACCATCAATGTGCTGTATTATTCAACATGCCTGAATAAAAAGTAACACCAGCAATCCGTTCAAAGTGAAGAAAAAGGCCAGATTCGGTTTGCTTCCTCCAAGACAATGCTCATCCTCACACTGCTGCTTTAACGATCGCAACTCTACTGAATCTGAAGTGGGATGTATTGCCTCATTCACCACACAGACCAGGCTTAGCTCCACCTGATTATCATTTGTTTGGACCAATGAAAGGGTTTTTAGGAGGCAAGAGATTCCAGAATAATGATGACATCATTGCAGCTGTGCAAAGTTGGATACATGAGTAACCGAAAACCTTCTTTGAAACTGAAATTAAGAAGCTTCCAGAATGTTGGTACAAGTGTAATGCAGTCAACGGGGACTACACTGAAAAGTAGTGTGTAAAACGTTTCCATTTTATTGTGAATAAATTTTTAGAAATGAATTCTCCTTTAAATTTGAACGTCCTTCATATTTAGTAAAAATACTGAAGTCTAAATGATGTTCAGAATTCTAAAATATTACAGCATACTGCACCTAATATTCTTAGTTTAAATAAATGATGAATATGTGCACTGAATACAAGATTACAGTCTACTGGGATATGGCACTGTGTAGCCAGGCAGACAGGTACCAATGTTTTGGAGGAAACTGCAGTCTCTGTCTTCTACATCCACAATCGTGAAGACAGTCATCCTAAATCGAAGTGGGTAAAACAGGCAGAGGAAAGGGAGGCCTCACATACAAGACCTGCTTGTAGACCAGGAAGCAGATGGGAGTTTAATATTAACATTGAAATAAGGGAAATAAGACAGAATGATCTAAACTGAATCAAGCTGGCTCAGCAAAGGATACAGTGACTGATTATTACTGCTGCTGTGATGGATGTTCAGGTTCTTTAATACCAGGTTATCTGGTCAAGAAACAGAAGAATATCAGTATTTACGCTAAGTTTAATTATTCATACATTTTTGGTGTTTTGTCTTTTATAGTTTGCCATGCAGATTCATTCAAAAATAGTACTTTAAAATGTGGTATTAAACCAGGATTTAGTAAGATGAACCAAAACGTCATGGAATTTACAGTCAGGGTGACTGGCCTCAGCTGGGTTCATAGCCCTCTATTTCTTAGTAGAGAGTATATGTTTAATCACTTTACTGTGTGTTGAGACATAAAAGCTGGCTTATGTAAGACTAGTCTGTTGAATGTTGCTTCACCACATCAGTGCTGCAATGTGATGAATGGCTTATCTGTGGCATCTCAAACAGAGTAGTCCCAGGTGTTTGAAGCATTTTCTGTAGAACAGTGTGTTTACATACAATACTTATGTAAATTATGCATCACAGAAAATTTGTCATGGAAGCTTTATAAAAATATCCTGTGTCAAAAGTGTCATACACAGAACAGTTTGACACAGGGTCATGGAAAATTTTTGAATGAGAGGTTCAGCGGTGGAAAGAAAGAAAATACAAAAATGTTATGTTTTAACTGAAGTGGGGTGGCCAGATCCTCAGCTCACAGGGTAATGAAACTTTCAAATATACACCCATATGTAAAATCATAGCTGTGCAACAAATTTCTTCCTCTAGACTCAGAAGCAAGAAGCCAGTATTACAGGTGGTTTCAAGAACTGGTAGCCAACAGATTTCTTGATCTTGAACTCATGTTTTTTGTGGCTGAGTCATGGGCTACACTAAATGGGAATGGAAACAGCCAGAATAACAGATAGTGATGTCCACAAAATAAAAACATAGTTTGTGCTTTTCTTTGCACAACCTTAAATTTGGAATCTGTTGCAGTATGAGGGTGCATAAAATCACAGTTCTTCAAAGAAACAATAATTCCCACCTCTTTGTTCTGCTAATCCTGACATTATTCTTTAGACAATTATGGCTTCACAGATCTCCAGATTTGAATCTGCATAATTCTTATTTGTAAGGGATTCTTAAAGACAGAGTTAATGCAAACCATTCACATTCTTTGCATGAACTGCAAGATCATATCCAGAAAGAGAAATATCAGTTTTTAAAGAAAAGAGCTCTGTCATGTCAAAAGATGTTTTGAGACAGTGTGAGACCTGTTTAAAGGCTGGACATTGGCATTTTGAGATTTTATATTAAATAAGGTAAGTGGTACTGCATGAGAAACATTTTCTACAAACTGCTGGTACAGGCAGGCTTCATATGTCATAAGGCTCCCATCACAGCTGCTGTGCTAAAACCAGAAATTAAAGATACACTCTGTACAACAGACTTCCATGCCAATTACCTATTGGAGGTCAAATTTTATTTTTAGTAAATATAATGGATGAAACTCATAATTAACATTCGCTTGGATAGCACAGAATTATCCTACAAAACACCTTTAGAATGAATCTAAAATTTCAGTATTCCACAAGCTGGCATGATTGTTAGTTAATTATATTAATTTTTACATAACTAAGAACAACGCTGTTTGCTTTTCTCATCAGACATGTCAAGACTGACATCCCATTCACACACAAGAATAAAAGACATTTTTAATGCCATACCTCCTCAAGCAATTTATCACCTTTATTCACTGACATTTTATGTTCAAGATTAGAGAGGAAAAGGTATGCAGCGGGATTTTCATGTCACAAGAAAACGGAGATGTGATAAGTGGAAACATTATTAAATTAAGAAATAATTTAGTGTTATACACATGCTACAGGTATTTCCAAGCATTATTAAAGTAAAAGAAAACACAATTTGCTTATATGTAAAGCTCATAATAAAAGCAAGTCACATTAAATTAAGTTCAGAACATTCATGCCAGAACAAAATTAAAGTTAGGAACAAAATTACATTATGTAGGAAATCATGCAGATGGTAGAGTCAACATATTTAATTCTGTTAGTTACATTGGGTCATTGTATTTATAATGTAAATACAGTGAAGAATACAAAAAAGTGCTCTTCTTGCATATAAATCAAATTCCCATATAATTCTAACCTGGAGCTTTAACAGAAGAAAATATTTTACAGGCAAGAAAGGCTGAAACGAAACATTAAAACCATGAATTTTTATAATTTTTTAATATAAACAGTTCATTTGGGGTGAAATACATGCAACGTATGTTTGAAATAAATGAAAATTACTGTACCTTGCAATATGTGGCATGAGGGTACTCTTTGTCATGCTGGTAATGTGGTTCATACCCTCCGTCACAGCCCGCTGAATCGAGTTGTAAGGCAAGTAATCAATCGAGTTGGTTGGAGATACCTGAATGAAAACATTCATTATAGCACGTGAAACAATTTTAAAGGCAAAAATTCAGGTGTGTATAACACACATAACATTTATAGATATTTGAGGTTTTCCTCATATTGTGCTGACATTAAGATTATGTGGTCCTCAGGAATATAACTCTGTGCAGTTTGGTAAGTAGGTACCAATGTTTCAGAAAACACAGGTAGATTTACATCCTGAAGATTCAGGCAGGAGATACTTATCTGCTCTCCCATGTGTGTGTGTCACTCTCATACTGCTGCAGACAACAACAGATATTATGGAAATGTAATATTCAGTCCAAAAACGTGATTCTTGTTTGTATTATTCAGCCTCTTGAATATGGTAGGATCAAATGTGTTAAGAGTAGTAGTTGTGCTCAAGACTTGTATTTGAGAGATGTCTGTTTCAAATCGTGGCTGAGTCATTGGTTATTCTGATTGAGGTTGTTGTGACTTCCTTTAGCCACTCCAGGACAGTACTTGGTGAGGCTGCAACTTCTTCCTTCCAAACCTATTCCAATTATCATACAGTTTCATGCCACATACTCTCAGTTAGTGACAGTGTCATGAAATAACTCCCCTGATCCACTTGGGGGGGAGGGGGGACGGACAGACAGACAGACCGAGAGAAGGAGAGCAGAGAAAGGGAGGGAGACTAGATCCATGCATAAAATCTTCAGCAGCACACTCTAGTGATTATTTTGATGGCTGGGAGGAATTATTTCTGGTTAGTCCCACCATCATATGAAAGTGAAACCAGTTTTCATAACGTGCTACACAAGTACTCCCCAACTCACAAACAAGATATGTTCTGAATACCTAATCATATGTAGAAATGGTCATAAGTCAAAAATATGAAATGTGGTTGAATTTACACCCTTCAAGAGGTCTACGGTGATTCAAATAAGTAGTCTTTGTGTTGCAAAATAAAATGAACAGAGTTTCTTCAACAAAATATAGAAATGTAGTTTGAAATGAAATTTTAATGACTTTTTATAGTAGTTTGAATTTAAATTTTCTTAAGGAAATTTTGGTTGTAACTTCAGTTGGTTGTAAGTCAGGGAGTGGCTGTACTACTTCAGTGCATGTCAGTACTCAAATAAGCAAGTGAAACCTTTTCACAACAAAACCTTGTGTTCAAAAGTTATATCAGAGCAGCATTTTAAAATGTCTTATAATAAAAATTAGTGGACGAACCAAATAACCTTCAGCCACATAAAGGCGTAAACAAAATAATGCCAAATGATGCAGCAAATACAACACACTGCCACATGGTGGAACAAATACAATACTCCTTACAACTGAAATTAAAAATGGCTCAAAGTACAGAAGTTTTGAAAATTAAATTTTTTGTTAATTTACATAAAATTTCACAAATTAAAGAAGTATGTACATGAAGTATTTACTTATTCCCCTTCTCTATTTTGTCAAATGCTTCATCTGTACTGCCCAGAAGGAGTGAGGCAAGCCACAAAAAGTATGTTGAGACATCTGGCCTCTGGGATAAGAACCAAATCCTAGACCTCCTGAATACACAGATGAGGTCTAACCGCTCTAAGCATGATGTTTGCTAATAAATCATACTCATATATACAAAGGGAACACTGGGTTTGACAATAACGTTAAAAGTTTTACAAATATAAGTCATACACCTGGAAGGAACATGAAATTCTATTACATATAGGCACCCAGTTAGAAGTTGCACTAATAGATGCTCAGCTAATTAAGAAACTTCCGCCCTTTTAAGGAATGAAAAGTTCATTACTATGTTCACGGGTGCTTGCCACTGACCCATATCCTGAGATAACTGAATGCAATTCACTCCTGCTTCTTTAACATTCATTTTTGATTGTATCACCCTCCTATCTAGGCCTACCCTCTGAAGTCCTGCAGTTAAGTGCAGTGAATTCTATGAAGATTACTCTCTTCTGGGATGTAGATACTGAGGCAGTAAGTTCCACTAACACATGGGTAAATTTCTACCAGACTACAAGGTGTCACAACCCAGAAGATGGTTACCTTCACAGACACATACAATTTTGCACACCGCATTCTAGTACTGAAGAATCAACTGCCACATTTATCTTTATGACAGATTCTGTAATGAAATTTAAACAGTCAGTACCGATGTACCAGCAGATGAAAACTACAAATAAGAATAATTCTTGATGTATGAAAGCCCATACCAACACAACATGAGATTCTGAGGTGCAGTTGAACACAAAAGAAAATTGGGTGCAGGCATGATATGCCACCAAACTGTGATAGCAGATTCCATATTTCTGAGTGCATGATGTGTAAGCAAGAAGACATGTGTTGTGCATCCCATAAATATGATGCAACAGCCAAACATCACCTCAATTGTGTCACACTCTGGAAACTTGCAGAAAGAGATGGCAACCAATCGAAAGCAGATCACAACCATCTTGCACAAGGAGCTGGGTTAACAGCAAAGTGACTGCCACATGGGTGCCCCATCAGTTGACAGACAACCACAAATATTTCACATGACATGCTTCACCACTCTCCAAACTTACATTCCTGTACTGTCATGAGGGTTGAGACATTAGAGCCTAAGGCAAAACAATAAAGCATGCAATGGAAATGTCACAATCCATTAGTGCACTGCAATTGAGCTACAACATTTTAATATAGAGGATGAAATTCGCTTCAACACATGATAACCTTTGCACAGTCATTTTTTAATCACGACACACCCTGCTTACTTCTGACCTGAGAAGTTTTGTGTCATGTCAAAAATTTCAAACTTTGGTCTCTTGTGGCCATCTATAATCTGCACTGTCATGTTCCTCAAGACTGATATTCACATATCTTATCTATATGTTTTACATTGTTTCAACCAAACACCCAGAGTCTATAAATCTTACATGGAAGAATAAAGTTTTCAGCCATAGAAACAAATATTTACATCTTGAATTTGAACGCTGAACACACTATCCCATCCATTCATCCATCAACAAACCTGTAGTTATTTCAAGCACTGTGTCTAATACAGTAAGCACATGAACTATACACATATTGTAAATACATCAAGTTGCACCCAGAAGGCATGCTTCTAGTAATAAAAATTTCACCAATTTAGATCCAGAAGCAAAACACTGCAGATATGATTTACACTGTGGTCTTTTGGTTCATGACATCATGTAGTCTGACAGGCTGTGATCAACATTTTGGAGTAATGTACTGCCTCCACCTTCCCTGAGAATGGTAATCACTTTCCATACTGCATGGTGTCACAACCCAGGACACTAGTCTGAATACTCACAGACATGTAAACTTCAACTCATGTACAGTACAGCTGAATGATTTATCGAACATGAAGACAAAGCCACAGCACCACAGACAGACAAGTCATTATGGTGCACTCTGTTACTAATAGAGTGAGCGCACACCAAGAAAACTTGACACTGCAATGCAACAGCAATTTCCAAGAAGTGTTATTGGTTTCGAGCAGGAAATCAGTTGTCCAATTAGCAGGCACACACTGAGGGAATGGACTGGTTGCTCACATATGGATTCGTTGCTCTCATTTCTTTGTGTGGCTGAATACGTGGCATCAATTTCTCAGTGTTGTGCACTTAATTTCTGTAATGTTGCATAATAAAACTGAAGCTGTTGTAATATGGTGGTGGCTGAGGTGGCATAAGAAGAGAGGAAATGGAAACAGAAGGCACTGGATGTATCCCCTCTTCCATGAAAATTTAAGCTCAGGTGCTTCCATTGTTTTAAAAAAGCTTAACCAGGATCCAGAACACTTGTAAGTAGCAGATGAAGCATTTCCATTGAAAGTTAATTTAATGAAACCTTACCCTAGAAGAATGCTAACAGACAAAAGACATATATTTAATTACAGACTCTCTTGTGCCCGCAAAAGTGTAGCATGCCCATTCAGAATATTGACTTCCAAGTTTACGATATTCAAGGGGCCAGTATGCTGCAAAGAAGAAACTGTGATTTCAATTGTCAAAGCATCTGTTGTTCTCCACAGTTGTGTAAGAATATGGGAAGGAGCATTTTGTGAAGTCAGAGGAAGCTTCACAGTTAATTAGGCAGCCTTTCCTACTGAACACAAAGAAGATGATGGACAGCAGAGATTATCGAGGGCACAGCTTTTGAGAAATCGCCTGGCTGATTATTTCTTAACTTCCGCAGGAGAAATTCCACCTCACTGGAGTTATGTCAGTTAAATAAATTGATAATTATGCAGTCATGCTAAATTGTAAGCAACGAAGGTCATGATGTATTATTTATTGCCTTAATTAGCCTGTTCTTTGTTGTGATTTTATTATAAGTTTTAATCAGAAAATATTTACATACCAGGCTCTTTCAAGTCACGTGAAATCCTTTCCGACGTCAAATCCACTTTGTCCATCCAGGCATAATGTGGATGGCTTATCATAAAGGCCTGGCTCCTGCTCAATTAATTGTACAAAAGCAATGTTAGTAGCTTCATCAATCTTTTGTGCCATCTGAATGCGAAATATCACACACGCAGGGAACTAGACAGCCAGTGTGGAACTCAACTCTTGAGAAGACTGGCATGTTCAGTTGTCTGCAAGCCAAGTTGCTTAGGTTTTTGCTTGAGTGGTGCTGCAGTCGAGTTGCAGTTTGCTCGGTGTGTGTGGCACAGTCCAGTTGCACATGTTCAACTCAATCAGGCAGAATTTCTTGGAAGTTGAAGCTGCACTGCAGTTGACAGTTTTCTTGGTGTGTGCTCGTCCTTAAGCTCAACTATGTTGATGGAACTGTCATAGATGCCTTCCTAAGTTAAATCCAATCCACCTACCTTTCTGAGATTCCTTCCTGGAACATCTAAATGATTCATCTGCAACATTAAATACACACACATATGACTTTAATAATCTATTAAGAAAAGTATGGTAACCAGAGTTTGGGAAATTGAGTCCAGGACATTCTAGAGATACAACTGTGTGTGGTGTAAGGTGATTAAGTACGAATCATCTTCTCCTTCTCCTTCTCCGTCTCCGTCTCCTCCTCCTTTTTCTTGTTTAGCACTACAGCTCTCTAAGTTTGGCCTTGGCTTCCCTCATGACATATGTCCATTCTGTTCTGTCCAAAGCTCTTGTTCTCCACTTTTCACAGCCATGTTCCTGACATCCACTTCAACATCATCCATCCACTTTAACCTAAGTCTTCCTTTCTTTTTCCCTCCTCCTGGTTTGCCTTCCAGTAACTTCTTTACTTTCCTTTTACCATCCATTCTTACAACATGTGCAAATCATTCCAATCAACATATTTCATTAGCCACAATATCTGGAGATTTGAATTTATTATAAATTTCTTGATTCATTTTTATTCTACAGGAGCCCTTTTTGTATGTTGGCCCCTATATTTTTCTCATGATTTTCATTTCCCACAGCGTTAAGGCTCTTTCCCTTTTATTTGTTATGGTCTATGACTCAGCACCATAGGTCATAATTGGTCCTATTATTGTTTAATATAAAACTACTCTTAATGAATGTGTTATGTATCTTTTCTTTAGCATATGGCCTGGTGCATGATAACATTTATTACCAGCAATAATTTTTGCTTTTATCTCTGTTTCAACCTCATTTATGTTTGTTACCAAGGGGCCTACATATTTAAACATTTCTACTTTTTAACACCTCCACCTATTTATTTGAATTTCTTCTGGTTCAATTCCTGGTTTCTTTCTTTCTTAATTGGTTTTGGATCCATTTATGGTCAAGCCAATCTGTGATGCTATATTTGTCATATCTTCTGTTCTTTGTGCAATATTAACTGTCAATATAACTGACAAATACGGAAGAAAGGGGTCAAAGTGCTAGTGCCATATTTAGCTGCACTCCTATATTTCACTTAGAAGTACTGAAATAGTAAACATTTAAGACAGCTGATTGTAATTAGTATGCCTTCTGAATGTGAAACATGAGCACTAAAACTTATGCTGGAATTCAGATATGTTTCTGGGATGTGACATCACGTAGTCTGGTATATAAGCACCAATGTTTTGGCACAACCAGCTGCCTCTGTCTTCAGTGTAGCAGAAGAAGGAGGCACCATATCCCCCTAAGTCTAGGTACTTAGCTACCAGATTACAAAATATCATATCCTAAAAGATCATCATCTTACTGGCAATTTCCGCCACTGTGACAACCTCAATCTCACATTACGCTATGATGTTTGGTATAAAACAGTTTAAAAACAAGCAAGACTGTCAATGTTATTCATACTGAAACACCATTCATGCCAGTTGTGTATAGTACAACAGAAGAAATAAAGGCCAAGGATTTAGCATCGTGCTGAGTTTGTAGGAAAGGCTACAAATGCTTTCATCTTTTTATACAGTCAAAAATGAAGTACCTGTCAACTCAGACACTGTGACAATGATCAATTACCATTTCATACTTGCCATGTCATGTGTATCCTACCACCACCAAGGCCACGAGAAGAAAACTTTAAAATTACACAGTTGTATATACAGACTGGCAGTACAAAAATGTAATTGTTTTCTTATGTCATTTTCTGGACAACTTCAGTTTCCTTCTAGGTATACAGCAAGAACATGTCTTCCCTGCTGTCCTTTCATGCTTCTCTCTTCCCTGCCTGTGTTTGTAGACCAGTGTTTCTCAACCTATGGGTCACAACCCAAATTTGGGGCATGAAGATATTCTGAGTGGGTCATAAAACAGTAATTTACATGCTGATTTTAGAATATGAATGTTTATATTCATGTCACTAAATCATTAAACTGTCATATTTGTTAGGCCAATTCACATTTTTTTATTTTATATCTATATTTAGTTCTGAGTCCAGGGGTTGAAAGACAAAGCCATTAACCTACTCTGTTTAGCAGCTCAGAGATGTTGAAAAACACTGTTGTAGACAAATATGTAACTTTTCTTACTTTAATTTGAGTTGAGTTGACTTTTAATGACCTGGCACGATGGAATCCTGCATGACCTCGGCGCATGGATGACCAGACACTACCAAAGAGTGAATGATTACGCTGAAACAGAATTGTTCAAAGTCATTATCTGCAGAACTTCTTCAAACAGGCATACCAGTTTCCATACAGAGAAGTACAGCACCTTAACACACCAAACCTGAAGTCTTCCTCAAAACAGATTTAATATATCTGCTGCTATCAAATATCACAGACTATAATCAACTTCTTGTGCTTCACTTCAAGGTACAGGTGATCAAGTACGTTTCTACTTCACACTCATTTAACCCTTGAATGCCAGCCTCAGCACACTGTATGAACCCATAATACCCCAGACATTGCCAGCCTCAGTACACTGTATGAACCCATAATACCCCAGACATTGCCAGCCTCAGTGCACTGTATGAACCCATAATACCCCAGACATTGCCAGCCTCAGTGCACTGTAGCCAGAAATGCATGTAATGGTATTATAAATTTAACACCCCATCATTCTAGGCAGCAGTTGGAATTTAAACCCAAGTGTTACTGAAGGGTTAATCTTGTCCACAGTCTTCCTCCGTCTTAGTGTCCTTATGGTTTATACGGCAGATTTGTTTCAGTATTCTTTCATCTGATATTCTATCAAAATAACTTAATTCTTAATTATACGCACTACACTAGACCACATTATGATCTAGACTAATGGATATAATTTAACTATTTGGTACGTATACAAAGCCTAATAATAAGAACTAGTTCAAAAATTCATTTATGTCTCAGATGTATTATACATCATGTATAGCACTGTTTCAGTGTGACATAGACAGGAAGGTGGATTGGACATGGAGGGCCAACTGTATGGTGTACTTGTTTGGTGGATGTAAATCTGAGAGACTTCTTCCTGTGCGGACAGGTGAAGAAGCACATTTAAGTACCACATCCAAAGACTATTGAATATCTCATGACAAGATTTCAGGCAGCTGTGACAATGGTCAATGCCAATGTATTAAGGCATATTCAGGAGAATGACATGAGGCATACTGCCATCTGCCTTGAAAAGGAAGCTGGCCCCTCTGAACGCCTAGGGTAACTGGAAGTTACCCATGGTTTGATCATCTGATACTTTGCACTCTTTGCCTGGGGCTTGTATCTTGAACACAACACATCTCAGGACATTTCCAACTTACTTTTTAACAAGGGGTCATATTATGGAGAATGTGTGGTAATTTTGTTTCACCATGTATATCTGACATGAACAGCCAATATTTTATAAGAGTGATGCACCATATATATCAGACGCAACAAAATGTCTACATGACACCTTTAATGTAACCGGAGACAATTACATTAAACGCATTTATTGAAATTTCCTCCTTACCCTGTGCATAGGTTCTGGATTGTCATCCATTAATTCTTCCAGGTTTCCAGAGATAGCACGTTTCAGCTCTGGACCTGCATCGTGTAGTGTGCGCAGTCCAGCCTGTTGAGAAAAATTATGTTTCAGTTTCATATCAACAAAAGGAATGAAACAACAAAAATTCAGCCTGTTACAATGTTAACATTATCACAAAGTCTCACTCCTTGTTTTATTATCAGTCAAGCAAATAAAACATCACTGACCTTGATTTTTTATTCCTTTGGAAAACAGAGTTGTTCCCATATTTTTTCTGGAATTAACTCAGAAACAGCATGGGCTGCGATAGTGTAGTCGGTATAGTGACTTGCTACGGACTGGACGGTCTGGGGATGAAATCCTGGTGGAGGTGAGACTTTCCAAACCTATCTGGACTGGCCCTTGAGGCCATGCAGCCTCATGTACAATGGGTACTGGGGCTTTCTCAGCAGTAAAGTAGCTGGGGAGTGGCATTGCCCACCCACCCCCATCTAGCGCTGAGGTTAAAGAAAGAGTAGAGCCATACCTCTACTCTCCCTCTGGCCCTTCAGGGCCTGTTGTAGGGTGAATTTTACCTTTCACCTTTACTCACAAACAGCAACTATGATTTTTCCAGATTCATTGTCAGATAGGCAATTCAAGCAACCAATAACAAATGGACAGACAGAATGTGTACTTCTACAGTAAATGACCGATGTGGAAAAGGTATGAAATTGAGGTAACACAATATTTTGTGACAGAACCTTTACACATACAGCTATGATATTACAACATGATGAAAACACATAATTGCAACATTATCTTTATACAAATGCCTTGCCTAATAAGGTACGTCTCACTGTGAGATAATATCCATACCCTTTGAGTAAAATTTGTATTTAATTGCAACAGACAATGCAGCGCTCCATGTTGAACATCTGCATCTGCGTTAAAATGTCTTCCAGAAAGGTGTTGTTTGAAAGGCCCAAACTAACAGAAATGGCATACATGTGACTTCAGTCATGATAACATTCAATGGTATAGAGTGAAACTACCTACCTACCTACCTACCTACCTACCTACCTACCTACCTACCTACCTACCTACCTAACTAACTAACTAACTAAATGACTGACTGACTGACTGGCTGGCTGGCTGGCTGACTACATGGAACAGAAACCTTCTTCCCTGCAGTTTATGGCCCAAAGGTTCATTACCATGTTCACAAGAGCCACACCACTTGTGCCTATCCTGAGCCAGATAAAGCCAGTCCACACCTCCCAACCACCTTCTTTAAGATCCATTTTAATATTATCATCCCATCTATGCCTAGGTCTTTCAAGCGATCTCCTTCCCTCAGATTTCCCCACCAAAACCCTGAATGTACCTTTCCCCTCCCCCATACATGCCACATGCCCTGTAAATTTAATTCTTATTGATTTGATCATCCGGATCACATTTCGTGAGGCATACAAATCATGGAGTTCCTCAGTGTAAAATTCCCTGTCATCACATCCCCCTTAGGCCTAAATATCTTCCTCAGCACCCTTTTCTCGAACATCCTCAGCCTACGTTCTTTGTTCAACGGAAAGACAAAGTTTCACACCTACTTAAAAACAACAGGCAAAATTAATAGTTTTATATATTTTAATCTTTATATTTTTTGAAAGGAAACAGACAGGAAAAAGATTCTGGACTGAATGGTAGCAGGCATTCCCAGAGGTCAATCTGCATTTAATTTCTTCATCAATGCAATTTTGATTTGTTATGGCTGTTCCCAAATATTTGAACTTTGCAACACTTTCAGTTGATTTATTACCTATGTTTTTGTTATGACTTTGTCCTGCATTCTGTTCATGACACATGAGCATATACTTAGTTTTCACTGCATTTAGTTCTAGACAAATCTCTTTACCAGTGGCTAACAAAGATTCTGTGTTTCTTATAGGATGTATATTTTTTTCCCAGTAAATTATAATCAGCATAGACCAGAACCTGATGCATCCCACCCTTCAAAAACTCCTCATTTGTTTGAACCATCCCAATGGCATATTCCAAAGCAAAGTTGAAAACCAACAGTGATGAAAATGATGCCTCATGTCAGACCATTCTTAATAGGAAATGTACAAGGCAAACACTTGCCTATCCAGACTTTACTACAGATTTAATTGAAACACATTTTTATTAACCTAAATAGTTTCATTAAGATATCAAACACAATGAGGCTTTGTTCTATAAATACCTGACGCACTGCCCCACTCTCTTCCCATTCCTTCTCCAGTATTAACTGGCATCAGTAATTGTATTACTTTACTTTTTGTACCTTCCTTGCATATATAACAAGAACAGACATTAAACTTGTTATTGGAATACAACCTCATATGATGTACAAAGGTGTTAAACAGTGAGGAAAAATACTCAGTTGTTTTAAAGATGACAAATTTGCTGTTATGTCTTGTTCACAAGTCAGCATAAACAAACTACTTACACACAACATACCCATTAATACATTCTTCATACCTCTGATGGTAATGAGGCCAAGAGGATGCATCAGTTTACCAACAGATGCATACAATATAATAAACATTATTCAGTTATTTGTTAATACTGATCTGTGAATTCCCATCTGCTTTCATGACACTGAAATATTTTTCATGAAACAACATAAATTAACCCTTTCCATTCAAGTGTTAAATAGCCGTTTTGAAAGTTTCTAAGGTTGTGACCATCATCAGGATTCAATTTACCTGTAATGTTACTGTGTTGTGAGACTCCTTATCCCCATCCTTCAGTTCTTGTTCTTTTCTCTTCTTGAAACGCCTGAAGTAATCCTGAATTAGGAACGTTGCATAGAACTTGCCGACAGTTACTTCATCTTCCACTAAAAAGAAAACACATATTACACTGTCAGCAGTATGCAATCGGCAACTGGAAAGCTGTACTGGTGAGAGAGGTTGTCCCTGTGCTCACTGACGCACCATGCCATACAGGCATATGGAGAATTGAAGTTATAACCCTTGAATTCCTAACCTTGGCGCTAGATGGAGGAACAGCTCACTGGGTAGGATGCTGGGTAGGCCCCAAAGCCAGTGTGGACACTGGGAGAGAGGAAAATTTAGTATCCCTGTGTGGCGGGAGGTGTATCAAGCCCCCCATTTCTCAGTCATGCAGCTTGTAGCTTGGTTACTACTGTCTGGGTTGTTCCAGCTTCCAAATGTGAGAGATAAAATATGAAAAGTAAATTAATATGTAAAATACTTGCAGAAAGAGGCACTGGAATGTATAAAGAGCTATCTATTATTGGTACCATGGATTCATAAATTTTCAATAAATACAATGGGTACATGATCCTACATGTTCAGGGTACCCTATAGATGGAGGAAGCAGTTTCCCCCCCAAAACACTGGTACACAGTAAGGATGAATACATACCTCCAGGTGGTGGCACTACTTGGTCCAAAAGTTTTGGACTTGTTCTCTTCCAAATCTTCTTAATGACTGCTCTTAGTTCTGCATTTGCATCATCAATATTTCCTTCTGTTTTGATTCGTAAAGATGTCCGAACAACAGCAAATAATGTTGCATTAAATAAAACAGTCCCATCACTATTTAAGGGCATATTCATTGACACCAGTCTCTGTAACAACAGTGTCAATGAGCTGTTAATTACAATCCTTTGATGCATGGTGGTCAGTATATATACCACCTGACCTGGCACAGAAACATCTGACTGTTGTCCCAACAGTCTAATTGTGAGTTTAAATAATTCTCAAAACAAATAGCAATTAATTCCCTGATTTTTCTCTGTCATAGAGTTTTCTGTGATACAGAATTAGATATTATTTGAAAGAATTTCATGCTTTAAAAGTTAATCCTCATTTACATTGAATTTCTTAGGACTTTTGGGCTGTTGCTAAAGTGTAATTTCAGCTGTTAGGGTTTAGTCAGATCCTGCATTGAAATTCTTCAAAAATTTTGGATAGGCTATAGTTTAGTCACTGTCTTCTGAATAAATGAGTCAGAAATAGGATGCAGGTGATCATATACATCTCGCAACGGTAGTAAGAGTGTGTGAGTAGGGCATAATGTTAAGCAGTGTAAAGGGTGCATGATCTGTCTTATATTATATTTTCTTGACCACAAGACACACTTCTTCCTAGAAAATAAGGCATACAATTATCCTGCATCTTACCGTTCAAAGGTGCTCCAATATGACCTTCAAAGCAACTAAGGTTGCTGTTTTTTATGAAGAGATAACAGTTTTTATCACTTGACCTACCCTTTGAGGGACAGAAATAAAGCTGCATTTGTTTGCACCAGTTTTTCAGTAGCATACAGTGATAATGTGTTTTCTGCATACAAATTTGTTTTTGTTGGACGGCAGTGCTTGTGAGTAATCAAAGTTGCAGTACAATCACATCCTCAATATTGTATTCTTTTGTGCCTGGATGTGGCCTTATGTTGTGTTACTCCTTCTGTCTGCAAAAACCAAGATGGCTGTGTTTGGTTGATCAATTCTGTGCTCTTGTCATTTATCCCACACAATCGACAGGACACTGTATGATCCAAGAGTTTTTATATGTGTAGTAAGCAGATGAGAATTTGTCTACTGTAAGTTTCAGATTAAATATAATAAAGTTTGTAAAAGAGCAAGGTAATCAGATACCTAAAAGGCACTTTGGCTCACCTCCAACCAAGAAAATCATCTGTGAATGGAGAAGGCAACAGGATGAGTTAAAGAAGCCACAGAAGAAGAGAAACACTTTTCATAAAAATATTGCAAAACTCCTTTATCTAGAAGCAGAGCTGGACAATAGATCACAGAAACACTGGAGTTTCTGGGACTACACAAATGATTATTTTGAAGAAAGAAGATGGGAGGTCACACATGGTATCACTGATTTCACTGAACAGTTTCTTGGGCTTAAAGATCTATTACTAGGCACAGACTGTGAAACATGAGACAATTATGAAGTCTTTCAAGAAAGGTGAGATCAGTAATGCCCTTGATAGTACTAAACATGCAGTGTTTGGAAGAAAGTGACAGTTCAGACAGTGACAATAGTAATGACAAGTGTGAGAGGAGTAATAAAGACTTTAGGGGATTCTATAACCAGCGCAAACTTCACACTGCAATGCCATTTTGTTGAGTAAGTACTGGGAATTTGAGCTTC
Source organism: Coptotermes formosanus (assembly GCA_013340265.1). Lineage (NCBI taxonomy): Eukaryota > Metazoa > Arthropoda > Insecta > Blattodea > Rhinotermitidae > Coptotermes > Coptotermes formosanus. The sequence goes on from BLKM01001253.1 coordinate 5,841,853, forward strand.
AAATGTGTACAAAATACTTTTATTCCCAAATTTACCTTTTAAAATCTCGATGTGTCTTATGGTCTGGAAGGATGATAAACCTTGCAGTTGCAGTAAGGGTGGGGGTGTAATCATGGTCCTAGCCAATTGGAAGGTGCACAATGATTAAGAAGAAAGTTTGGAGGAGAATACATGAGATAAGATTTTACTGAATTTGTGTCTCTCATTACAGTTTAAGCTGAGAGGCAGTTCAAGCTATTTCATTGGCCTTCTGATGATATATGGTAGTAAGTGTGAATGTTCCCTTCCCACTAGATAGCACCATACTACACAACACCATGCTTATTCCAATTGTTTGACCTACACATTGGGCCATACTGTTTGTCTGCCTCATTTACCCTGAAGATAGCAACTGTAATGTATGCTTATATGGCAGCACAGCATCAACATACAATGTGGCTAAACCCTGAAGGATCACATTATTTTTTAGACACAGGTTTCAAAAACCTAACAAGAAAGTATAGCTTAGACTATTAACCTTTTTGCCGTTGTGTGACACTTGAAAAATGATGTCTACATATCTGGCATACCTTCATGGGAACACTACAATTTTAATGACAAAAAAATAAATCAGCATAAATAAACCATTATTAAAACTGCTGGTTGCAATAATATAATAATGGGGGTACCTATATGTCATCTTGCTTCAAGAGCTGTGTGGCGCTTTAACTGAATATGACATGCACATACACTAGTTGCACGCTTCTTCCTCTCCCTCCACATGCACGTTTGAACTTATGCTGTTCAGCGACTGACAGTGCCATGATAATTTTATTATTTAGCTAGCAAACTGTGCCGCAGCTGGTCAAATCTCTCACAACACACTTAACAACTGCTCATGCCACATCAGTGTGTCACGACACATAGTTTGATAAGTGCTGATCTCAGCTTTACAAAACTGATATTCTTCAGAAGCCCCAAGTTTTTCCCATCTGATGACAATCCACTCACTAGGTAAACTTCTAAACAGCATAAAGTGAAACACTATTGTAAGACTTGCCTTGCAAGCAACACGATGGGGACAAAGTTTGCCAAAACCGAGAGGTGGTGAAATTTTCCTGAGAAGTGTGACGACATCCAAATGCTTGATGCGTCCTTTAGCATCAGGATCATATTCACTCCACAGGCGGATAAATTCATCCAGATGATGGGGACCCAGAATGGACCAGTCTCTTGTCAAGTAATCAAAGTTATCCATGATCACAGCCACAAACAAATTAATGATCTATAAGGAACAGAAATATACATAAACTTAAGGGCCATCATCCCACTCTGCTCTATGAAACCAGATTAATCATATGTTCTGAGTAACACAACTTCCAAGAAATTGTTTTTATTCTACTTTATTCAGTACGAGATGTTTTGGCCTGTCTTCTGGCCATCATCAGGTAGTTACTTTACAATTGCGTAGAAGGAACTCTTAGGTACAGGCCTCTCTTCACACCTGATTTATACAATGTCCATTAACCAAGTAGTGGATAAGATATCTGACATATTACAACTGGCATAATATACACCAAAAACTGTTTGTATTGTATACTTCAGTCATTAAGTAAATACAAAGCAGACTCCTAATGTACAGCTGTAAGGTCAAAAACCTATAAGCAGTGACACAGGGGCTTTAGAAGGGAAGCTGAAACATATATGTACTGAATTCAATGAAGAGTTACATTTCGTGGATCTAAACATTTTCATACTACGATCTAAGCTGTATTTATAAGCCAGCCAGGCTATTCCTGTCCACCACACACCCATACAGTACTGAGCAGATTCTTTTCTTCCATCTACAGGACACACAAGCTAGGAGTTAAATATTCTTGTTTCAACTACTTTTAATCGTTTCATTATTATTCCATTATTAGGAATAATGTTTTATAAATGGATATTGTATACATTAGATGTGAAGGAGAGGCCTCTACCTAACAGTTCCTTTTATACAACTGTAAAGTAACCACCTGGTGATGGCCAGAAGACAGGCTGACACATGTTGCAATAAATCAAGTAGAACAGAAGCCATTTCTTGAAGTTGTGTTACTCACAGCATATGATTAATCTCGTGAAATATACATAATTTGATACCATTCATGAAGGAACTCATATTAGACATTTATTATGCTCTGTATCAGTGGGAAAGCTCATGGAAAAGCTCACAGACATGAATAAGAAATTATGTATGTTATACTTTCTTCCTTATGATAACATTTCTTTCAGACAGAAGTGAAAGGCAACAAGTATCACAGTGTTAGTGCTGTACCACAGCACTGATGATTAGTCACCAGCTACTCACTACAGAGGTGAGCACTCGATCCCAGGGTAGTCCATGTGCGATCTGTGGTTGCCAAAATGGCACTGAGACGGGTTTCTATCCCAACACCTTGGTTTGACTTTACAATTACACTGGTGTTCAATATTCATCTATCATCCAGGGGCCAACTAGATGTTCCATAATCAAAGGTATAATCTTACACCCCACCAAGAGTATGGAAACATGATTAGTGAAAAATTTAATTAAAATTTTATGTATATCTTTACAGTACAGCAGAGGTTCACTTACCAGGAATGAACACAGCACATAAAATGAGATGAAGTATGGGAAGGCCAAATCAGAACCACAGATAGGTTTATGCCTCTCATCAGATTTTGGATCACACTTAACCCCTTCACGTGCAGAACAGTCCAGCATGATATCTTGCCATGCTTCACCTAAGTATTAAAAGAAGACAACACTTACATATTTTATGCGTTAACATCGCTGACAAATAAATTATGATGTCAATCTGTTTCTTCTAATTTACAGTGTCACACAATTAAATGCTCATATCAATATTCACAATGTGGTCACTTTGCATAACCTGATATATGAAAATCAACACTTCTGAGGAATGTCATAACTGTATCCCAGACAGAGAGTATGGGAAGTCTACAACATGCTCCCCTCTCACCAGACATAACTAACTTCATGGAGGAGAAAGTCCTTCTTGAGAGATTAATAGCTCCTCAGTTAGTAAGATGCTCCTCACATTTTATGGAACCTGAAGGTTCATTACTATCTTCACAAGAACATGCCACCTTTTTGTGTCCTGGGCCAGATAAGTGAAGTGCACATACTGCCATCATATTTCTTTAAGATCCATTTAATACTACTCTAATTTATGCCTAAGCCTTCCACGTGATCTTTTTGCCTCAGTTTCCCCACCAAAACTCTATATGCATTCCTCTTCTTCCTATGTATGTCAAGTGTCCTGCCCATTGTGTCCTCCATGATTTCATGACCCTAATAATATTCGGTGAGGCATACAAATCATGAAGCTCCTCATTACACAATTTGCTCCACCATCCTGTTACGTCCTCCTTCTCAGTCCCAAACAACTTCCTCAGTACTGTATTCTTGAACACCCTCAGTTTATGATCTTTGTTCAATGTGACAGACAAAGAAAGAGTTACAATTCTGTACATTTTAATCTTTTAAGACAGATAAAATTGTATGTCAGTCAAACTGTAGTCTCTTAAATGCTGATATGATTCCTTTATGTGCAGAAAGTCCTGTTCCGTATTGATGACTTTCATTCCCTTTTCTACAGAAGTATAAACCTCTGCTGCTCTTCAGTGACAAGCTTGTCCCATCTGACTTCCTCTACTCCCACTAAACGCAACCCATACTTTGCTAATTCTACTGCAACTATCTTCAGTGACCCTGACCTATACAGACTCCTTTGCATTCCAAGTTCCAGGTCTCATGTCCATGCTATGCTGCTTTGGTCATTCCAAAGAATCCATCAAATACTAAGGCCCTGTGAAACATATTAAGACTATAAATTTTTTAGAGTGAGGCATTGTTAGCCCTTTGCCTAACCTCCCAGGTGGAGTACCACCCCTTGTCAGCTGTCTGCGACTGCTTCATCAGTGCATATACCCATCACTCCCCTATATATGTCAACATTAGTATTTGTTTGGACCACTTGGGTAACGAATTTTAAAGTAAATATAACCTCACACAGTCCTCTCACATTAAAGTGACTGCAGTGACAGACTATTCTAGCTGTAGTAAGTTACTCAGATAAGACTGTCCAGGAGGCCCTTGAACAATCCTTATAAACAGGTAGATGACACAAACAGTAGTTTCACAGTCTCATGTAAAGATGATTAGTTATTGACATTGACAATCTCAAACCTACTCAAAAGCTTCTTTACCCAATTTACTTACCAGTTGCTGAGCGGAATAAAACTAGCACTGCCTGAGGGAAAGTCTGGAAGTTGTTGTTACGATGAATTGCTGTTTCTGAATCCAGTGCTATTTTACCAAACACCTAAAAGAAAAAAATAGCATATTTAATACCTTCACAAGTTGCTCTCAAAATACTTTGAATTTTAACATCTACAGCCACAACACACAAGAAACATCTCCTATGATGTAATTATGTTTGTACAATTGATACATTCCAATTTTTAAAATGAAAATAAACACTTAACATTTACATTTCCCCTAATTTCAAAGTCCCAGCTTGGTATAAATTATTATGTACATGAGATAAATTACTCATTTATAGAACATACATTGCATATTAAAAATGTATACAAATTGTTAGTCTTATCTTATTTCTTTAATATTTATGTTACAACATTTTCATAAACAATTTCATAGTCTACATTCAAGAACAGCACTGAATATCACAGCATGGTGGTTAGTAACCTGTTTTGTATTTTGACCACCCCAGTAATGAATCTTGGATCTGAAACTGGTTATCCTGCCTGCAGTTTTACAACTGGCCAGTCCCAGCTTTGAACCTTGGATCTGAAACTGGCTACCCTGTCCGCAGCTTTGTATCTGGCCAGTGCCAGGCATGAATGTTGGATCTGAAACTGGCCACCCTGTCCGCAGCTTTGTATCTGGCCAGTGCCGGGCATGAATGTTGGATCTGAAACTGGCTACCTTGTCTGCAGCTTTATATCTGGCTTGATTTCAAGCTTCTGCCATGATGTAAATGAGATAATTCTTCTTGGACTGCTTGATCCTTGAAGATGGGACCAATAGTTTGTCCAAAAATGCTGGTATGGAACTACCACTCTACGCTGCATAAAATCCCAAAAGGGCGCAGATCTCAAACTGGTTATGCTACCAGAAGATTTATATGTGGACAGTTGATGTTAGGTGATGAATGCCTGTTCGAGAGCTCTGTTCAGCCCCTCATTGTTGGGTAGCGGTGTGCAGGCAAACATCCTTTGGAAAATGCCTCATAAAGAGTTGCCCAGTATGGCACAATAAGGACTACGCTCTGACCAGGATAGTGAAGTCAGAGACAACGAGCCACAAACAGTCCAGCAGCTCAGAAAATGTTCGTTCAAAATGTCATGCACAGTGAGGGTGAAATGTGTGGTTGCTCCATTGTGCTCCAGCTATACATCTTCCAAGAGCCCTCTGCCTCTAAGCTGTGACATTAACCAAACCTCTAATATTTCTGCATAAGATATGGCGTTAACAGGGCCAATGAAGAAACAGGGGCCAATCACGTTAATTGCTGTTATACCAGCTCATAACATCACATATGACAAGTTGCATTCCAGATCCACCATGAAAAGTGAATTCTCCTTAGCCCAAGAAAAAATGCATCTGTCACAGGCACTGTGATAAATTGTGCACTCTGCAGCAAGAACTCATGTCAATGTCTGACAGTTCATTTGTGAATGTCAGGCAAAAACAACTTCAAATTTAAGCCTTTAACTCGCTTTAACTATGCCCTGCAAGCACAGTGTGTGTCACTGTACATCAGTTTCGAGTTTTGCAGTTTACCAAAGGCAACAATGTACACACACACACACACACACACTCACACATTCAAATTGCAGAAGGTAGGGGCATGGTGACTTCTTGGCCTTCCTGTCTGGAAGTGCATATGCATTTTGTGTACACATGTCATGTCGGTGCCCACAGTCAGAAATGGAAGTCTGTAAAGTGGAACAGTGTTCAGAGGTGACATCAGTTCTCCACAGCAGAAATGCTTGGGAGTGTCAAGCAGAACTACATCAAGTGCACGGCAAGCATGTCCTACTGCATCAAAGAGTTTCAAGGTGGATAAAGGCACTGGAAGAGTGTCAACTGCCATTATGCATCACAGTGGATTTTCTGTGTCCTTTCACATAGACATGTCAGGAGCCATAATTAAATAGTGCGTAGATGAAAACAGGTAATGGACCATGGAGGAATTAGACAAGAATACAACTACTTCTGGGTCTACAGTGCTGCGCATTTTACAACAGGACTTTTAAATGTGCAAGATTGCAGGATATTTGACAGGATTGCAGACAGACAGGATATTTTAACAGCAGTTCAGCACAAGATGACACAGATTAGTGTGTCAAGTGATGCTGGTGGTGTTTATCATCTTACACACCATGCGCAACAAACTGTAGAAAACCACAGACATTAATTTGAAGGTTGCTACATGTCTATACAAGTACTTGTGTTGTACTCTTTGTGTCACGTTCACTCTGTAGGCTGAAACAGCAGAAGTAACTGTGGTGCGCAATGTATAATTTTCCTACTCCTGTCATGGCTCCCGTACATACACCCCATCTGACATAACACAAGTGCTTTCAAATGTATATATGCCATTCCCTGCAATGCCACATTTTTGGTTGAAAAAATTGTTGCCATGACTTATGGAGTGATCCTTTGCATGATGGTGTAATTTTCTTACAACTGGGGTATAATGTGATCAAAACTACTTGGGCCATGGGTGTATGTCTATGCCTCTTCTGTACATTGATGTCCTATGTAGGTGGAGGCCTTGCAAAGGGCTAATCCCCTGTCAAAGAAAGAGGCCCTACCAAGTGTCTTAAGGACTCACTGTTTCTGGATTGGAACAGGCCACAGTGCCTAATCCATAAAAGGCAACAAATATGGAAAGAAGTTAATGTTGCAGGTTCATCATATGTATCAGTGTTAGCATGTGTGTCTGTAATTCTGAACAAATTCACAGGTCTTTATGTTTGTGTGTGTTTCATCTGCAGCTTACCTGCATTCCAATAACAGCGTAGATGAAGAACAGCATAACAATCAGAAGAGCAACATACGGCAGTGCTTGAAATGATTTAATGAACGTCCAAAGTAAAGTGCGAATGCCTTCACCTCTGCTAAGGAGTTTCACTAAACGCATAACTCGGAATAAACGGAAGAAATTGATGGATATCATGCCAGACCCTGGCTGGAAAAGCAACAAAATGTACATTAACGCAAGCCTTCATTATAATGAAAAAATGTCAAAGTTAATTCACTAAAATGGACATGACAGTATTTTTTATTGTTGTACACCAACTAACAAAGTTAGCATTGCTGCAGAAAATTCATCTTGAGATTTCTAAAATAAATTCTGAATAAAAAGTTTGATCACCAGAACTACTTGAACATTCAAAACAGAAAGGATTTTTTGTAGTTCAAACACATGTTTTATTCTTAAATGCATTTTTCTGATATAAATTTATTACTGTGTTGCAAGTAACTATATTAATGGATAGGATTATGTTGAATAAGCAGAATAGGATCTCACCAGGAAGAGACTTTGCTCACTTGCCCCATAATCTTTATAGTAACAGCAAAGACAACATTAGGATATCAATGTGTAACTCAAAACTTCCAAATATATAGCAATTTAATACAAGAATGACCACTGATATTCACATTTTAAAGTTCCCTTTAAAATATTTCTTGCAGAACATAAATGATGTCAAATGTAAAGTAAAATATTCAGCATATTTCAGTTAAGTGAATAATTGAGTAATTGTTTGTGATACTCTTTTGGGTAGGAGCCAGGATAGCATAGCCAGTGTAGTGACTAGGCCATGGGGTGCACAATCTGGGGCTTGATTCTTGAAAAGGGCAAGAGATTTTCCACTTCTCCCAAATGCTAAGACTGGCTCTGGAGCCCACCCAGCCTCCTATTCAATGGTTACCATTTTATTTCCCTGGGAGTCAAGCTGCTGGGGTGTGAAGTTGACTACTCACTCTCATTTAGTGTTGAGGTTAACAATGAGTGGAGCTACACCTCTAATCCCCCTATACGCTTTCATGGCATGGCTGAGACAAATTTCACTTTACCTCTACCTGTTAAGGTGTTTTCACAGTGTGGCAGGATCAATCTTAGCCATGAATCACCAATAAACCTTAAAAGGAGTTACTAATTAATATGCCAGTATCTTCCCGAATATTTATCCTTAACTCGCTCTCTGATAAACAGGAAATTGTTAAGTACAGAACTTCTACAGTAGAAAGAAAATATAAGTTGTGTGCAAGAAATTTCATATATGATGCATTAATTTCTGCAAATTTCAAGATAATGCTATTGTGTTCCAAAATACTCTACAGGCTCCTTCACAAAAATTCTCATTCCTGTTCATGATGTGACCTATTTTTACTGATTCTTTAAAACAATCATTGTAATTAGATGTTCATTTACTTGATAGCCACACAAACCACAAGAATAACTAATTAATGCAAAGTATCTTCCTTAAACAGTCTTCCAAAATTCTTTCTAACTCTCCTACAGGACAGGGTTTGTTTCATAATATAACCTACCTTGCTGCTGCCCTTGAGAATCAAAACTGATCATTATCATGGAGAATTCTGGAAGTTTATATCTGTGAATGGTTAAGATCCAGCCCAGATTTTAACTACAGGGTAAATCAAGTACCTGGTTCAAGACATGCTTTAATTGCATACCAAATACAAACCAACATCAACTGTGCCAGTATCTAAGTGCATTTTCTAAAATCTGTCTAATGTAACAATTTCAGTGAAGGTGTGATACATTCTGGCTCAAACAACATCTCAATCACCCATCATGCAATGAAAACATAACAAGCAACTGTGCAAAATAAAACATGGCATTACATTATCATTGCACAAAAAAGAAAACTCTACCATCACACAATAAAATATCTTATGACAAACAGGAACTTTCCATGCAATATTAAGCAGCTAAAAAATTACATTTCGTACAAGTAGGTGAGCTTAAGTGATGCCACCTCACTAATTATATCTCTCACACACACATATCTGAAGTTCAACATAACAGTCATTCATTTTTTTTTCTGCTCATAATTACGTTATTTGTAGAATAAATCAACATCCCATTGACACCAAACATTCTTTTCATGCCTCTGCTGTCATTTGAGAATTATTATTTAAAAGATGTACATGAATGTAGACTAAACTTGAATGATGTGATAAAAACCTGGTTATTTTTGTAATTACCCTGGAAATTTTGTCCATGTGCACATTTCAAACAGTAACTGCCAATTTAGAATTAACAAATAATACTTTTCAGCAGAGTTAGGCTGTACGATGGCTTATACTTACATATAATGTTGATCTGAGGATGAATTATTGCACGCTAACAAGATTAATGAGAAAGAAATTAAGCATTCTCACAGTGCAGAATATTAAGTCAGCACTCTTCTGGAATGTGACAGTATGTAGTCTGGTAGTGGTTGTTAACAATGTGGAGGGATATACCGCCTCCACAAGCAGTACACTCCTCTGAAACATTGGTAATATTCTACCAGAATGCCAGCGTCACATCCAAGGAGACTCAAGACTTAGCATCTATGACAGGTCACACTGGTTTGTACAGTAACTGGTAAATTGTAGTAAAGGAAAATACATATATTTCACTTTATTAAATGTGTACACTACTATTGTTCCCTTAATGCAGTCCCCACTGTTTATAGGTCTCCTGAATTATTTAAAAGGTTTGAAAGTTCTGGCAAAATAAAATGCAGACAATCCTACATATTGTTTTACCCATGCACAAGCTATTTATAAAGTAACTAAAAATGTAGTTTTGTGTTTGCTATCAAAACATTCATGCTAAATGAATAATGAAAATAATTCTGTCCATAATGGCCAATATTTAACAAGCATTCTAACCTGGAATCTAACTCTCATATTATAACAACATACACTATTCTAAAAATGATGGAAAATGCTTTCATAATGCTAAGTAACAAATGCAAGGCTGTGAGATTTCAGATTCTCGCAGCAGTGACTATGAAGATTGTTGTCTCTGCTTGTGATGCCATGTAATCTGCTAGATGGTGTCAGACAAACTTGATGCTTCCATCACATACTAACATTATCAAGGCAACAGGTTCTTCTAAAATGAAAGTACATTCTTACCAGACTACACGGCCTCACAACCCAGAATAAAGCAATATTCAAGTTCAATATTGTTAAAATCTTGATACCTGTCCCGTTCAGGTATACAAAGAAGGCCTAACAAATGGATGACCCTGCTCCCACCTGATTCCCTGACTCCACACACCACAAACCAAACATAAGTGTGGATCTAGGGTAAATCCTATGTATTATTTGTGAATCCACAAGAAAGTGTTACAGAACTACTAAAACTTCCACAACTACTTTTTTGTATATTGCAGCAAAGCATGTTTATAACATGTGAAAAAATTTTACATAAATCATATTTATATCTTCCCTCTTGCTCTATCATAATCATCATCACCATCACCACTGCAGCTACACTGCCAACAACGTAACCACCACTTCATGACACTGTTACCACCGATATTTATTCATACGCAAATACCCTCCTACATACACAAGAATCTGACCAATGAAAAGTACCCTATCATCTCACATAAATTAATAAGAGATAAATGGAAGCAATACACAGAACCACTGCAATGTGTTGAGCAGGAGAGTTAGATTCCAGCCTGTGTCCACATGTAACACTAACATGACTTGTAACCACAAACCTTAAACCTTGTAGGGGTCTGGATTGATGAGACATGGAAGGAAACATCTTGGTTAGTTGAAGCCCTCTTTTTTTCTCTAATATACTTTTAACAAATTTTGATTGGATGTTACTCCACACTTATATTTGAAAGTGTGGCCTATGCTCATAACAGAAGACTTTGCCTGGGAGTGGCAGCCGCTCACATTGAAGTATTTTGCAAATATAAGACAAGGGCTACCATCCATACCAAGGCTGTCAACTGCCAGCAGCCTATATTTGATGGTTTGGCAATCACTACACTGTCTTGTACACTTTCCAGTTTTCTTACTATTTTAAAACTGAACACAATGGGTATTATTCTGTGACCTAGTTTGTCTGCAGTACGTATTAGCTTTACTGGATACTTTAACAGTGGCTTTATGTTTAAACAATCTGAAACTTGTATAAACCAGAAAGTGTACTTCAACTTTCAGCAGAAGACGATTCCTGAAAACAGAGGATCACAGCTGCATTCCTCTCACTATAGTCACAGCCACTTTTCTAACCAGTGCAAGAGAGAATCGAGTGCATCCACGTACATTTAAATATCACATTATCATAGGATATAGAGAACTGAAGTTTCTACTCACACTACAGTAAGTTGAACATCTGATAAAACAAACACTTAAACAAGCATTTCAATCTTTGTTCTTCCATTGAACAAGGCCTGTTGTGTTTTATGCATCACAATAATTATATGCTGTGCGCATGCAAATAACAAGAGACTAGTCAAGTCTCCAACATTCCTACATATGAAGATTGAAAATTCAAAATCATTCACGCTGCATTTGTCACAACTAATTTTAATAACGTATGAAGACAAACAATCCAGATCTATCTGTTGCAAGGGAGGGTTCTGGATAGGTATGTATGCATAATAGCCAGGCTAGGTGCGAAAGAAAGAAGTGTGTATAAAAAAAAAGTGAAAATAGCATGGATATGCCCAATAACTCAACTCAGCTCTAACAAGACTGCCTTCCTGCTTGCAATGCAAACCTAAGTTGGGTGTCAGCTAGGACATTCCTTGTGCCAGAACCAATAATTATAATCATGTCCACATGAGTAAGAATAATTCAGAGTTGGATATTAAAATAATTTACGACATGAGACGTAACACCATGCGATTATACTAACACATTAAACAGGACTGATGCCAAATACCATCATGATCAATATTTTTCACTTTAAAAATGATGAAATGCATTGCTTTCTGACAAGGCAAGTAAGCATTAAAGAGTTCTGGTACAATATCTACAATCTATACACAAAATATGCAATACCAAATGAACTTCTCCAAAAAAATAAAGATCTTAATTACGTAAATGAGAATGACAATATTAATACAAGTTGAATAAAACTGAAAGGTGCTGCTGACATGCATTTCATTTCTGAGAGTGCAAGGGACTGCTGGCACAAGTGCTTAAGAATGGCACTTTGTAAACAAGATTTACTGTAAGAACTACATAATATATAACAGAAGCATAATTATTTTCACACTACCTCCAAATGGTACATGTTTTTACAAGTCAGTAAAATATTTTCCACATATGTCAAAGAACCCACAACTTGCTGCCTTCCTATTAGCTATCAGGAGATTTCACCTGGAAGTAACAAGGCTTAACATGCAATGGACTCAACTGCAAGTACATCATTATTATAGTAGAAGGCAGTTGCTTTACTTCAATCCAAAGTGACAAATCTCGTACTTTATTTTTGTGACGTTTTAGGTTCTAGTGGCAGTGAATATTAAGGTTACAGTGTTCTGTAGTGTGACACCATGTAGTTAGGTATGTAAGTATCAACATTTCAGAGGAACCTGCTTACTTCACATTCATGTTGGAAGAGTGAGATGAGCAGGCAAAAATGGGATATAGGGAGAGTAGCCCTGGTCCTAATCTTCCTTTTCCTACACCATGTACCAGAGTCCTGCACACACCTGGTCCTAATACTACATTTCCCATACCACATACCATTTTTTCCTGCTTACCACACACCATTTCTTCCTGCTTCTGGCTTGGTTTGCCCACTTGACAAACAAACCCTTTTAAAGGCCACCAGTTCCCACTGGCTTGTGTACAGCCATAACCACTGTCTTCCCACTTCATATGTCATGTAGTGTTTTCCCACTCTGCTTACCCGTCTATTCTAATGGCGCACACAGCACGTTGCTGCATGTCACTGACCACACAGCCAGGTTCCATGCAGTGCAATAACCCAGAAATGGAATCAGTATCATCTCAATTCTAATCAAGGAAGTGATTCTGAAAATCTATAGTGTTAGTTTCCTGACACTCTGTCTATATGCTTTCATGCATTCAGAGCTGAGATTAGTAGCCACAATATGAAGTCCATGCTGTACTATTTGCTACCCGTCATCACATGCTAGAGGTGCAGGCTCAGCCCACACAAAATCACAACACAGCAGACACTGTGAACTATTTTTCAGCTACATACAGATCTCCTTCCTCAAAGTTACGTGTGTTATGTCCATTGGACACTAACACAAAACACTGAAAATATAATGAAACTTCAAACATAAAAATCTGACAGCTTGCCAGCCAGGATCTTCTCTTGCAGTGCAAATATCTCACTAAGTGAATATTAAGTATCAAACCACGGTGAATTTCGAAATAAGTTTACATTGCAAGAGAGTTCACAGAGCCAGCAAACATGCCTACTACCTTTGTCATCTCTGTAGGTCTGTCTGTCTCTCTATCTGTCTGTCTGTCTGTCTGTCTGTCTGTCTGTCCACATGTATCAGTGTGGCTTCCAATGGACAGATTTTCATGAAATTTAATATTGGGCAGTTTTATGAAAATGTGCCAAGAAAATTCAAATTTATTTAAAATCAAACAAAAATATCAGGCACTGTTCATGGAGACCTAAGTATGGGGTATTGTTGCCGATGACACTGAATCATTATCAAAGTGCCCTCTTCAAATAAAATGGTACTGGGCTGTTAGTTCATCTGTCCACCTATCCATCTGTCCACATGCATCAGCACAGCTCCCACTGGACATATTTAAATGAAATTTGATGTTGTGGATTTTCATGAAAATCCGTCAAGAAATTACAAATTCAGTTACAACTGGGCAAAAATATCAGGCACATTATATGAAGATCTAATTAAGTTTACTGTTGCCAGCAACATAAATCACCATAAACGTGCTCTCTTCAAATGAAATTATATCAGGCTGTTACAACAGCCGAGGAGGCATAAAAATCACGCGAACACACTACAGTGTTACGTTATACATACAGTGGCTGTCCTGTTAGAAATGTTTTGCACCACAGCTTAAAATATTTGAAGAGTTTGTTCATATGTCAGTATCTACCAAACCCATATGCTTAGAAAGTAATGAACAATGTAAAAAATTACAACATATAAAAGTATCCTAACAGGATGAAATAAATTTGAATAGAAGTTATGTTATGTGTTTAACTACAGCAGCACTTATCGTTACTGATACATAAAAGTAGCGTGCATTAATTAGAGCATAATAAAACTGAAATTATTACTTAATCAGTGCCTGAAATTGTAGCAGATAACTAGGTTATGCAATGGTCACTGTCCTTGCTTGTGTAAATGTACATCTTATATATATTTAAATGACATAACAGATATCCCTGTCATTTGGACTTTGTGTGTTATATGAGAACTGAGCAGTTCTTTTCGCTTTGGCTGACAGAGTCAAAATATTTACATGAAAGGAAAATTTGAACAGCTACATTCACTGCTTCTTGCAGGTAATATCCTGGCATTTATGTCACAGAACCAGGAAAGATATAAAGAATATCACAATACCTTGCCATGGACTGTGATTCAAACACTGCAATTCATCAGTATGGAACAACCATGAGAGCATTACTTTACTTCACATGGAAAAGTTAAAAAAAGCATATAAGAATTACTAACGTGTAGATACACAGTGTGTAATGATGACGATAATTTTCATTTTCATAGAGACACATTAGGAAAGCACATAGAGAAGCAACTATGGTGAAATCTTCACTTTCTGGAATGTCACATGATGGTGACTGATAGTTTGCTGCTACCACTGGGGGACAACATACTGGTCCCAAAATCAAGGGACAAGCAGTCCAAGAATTTCCCCTTGCCTGCTCGACTCTTGAAGGTGGGACCAATACATCGTTCCAAAATTTCAGTAACAAACTGCTAACCAATGATGTGCAACATTCTACAAGAGTGGAGACCTCAACTGCACAAATACAGAAGCCTAAAATCTTGCAGCTATAGTGAATATTAAGAAGTTGGTCTTTTAGAGTGTGATGCAGTGCAATTTGGTTGACAGACACCAACTTTCCCAGAAACCTGCCACACCCATTTCATGGTAAAGAGTAGATGGAGGCAACAGGTTCCACCAAATGCTAGTATCTGTCTAAAGAAACTACACAGCACCACATCACAGAAGGCTGTAATTTTAACTGTAATGCCACTGGTGAATAAAGCAGGAAAGAATCTGAAAAAATAGAGTGAGAAGAAAATTTCAATGATCATATGAAATACGAACTTCCATATTCTGTGTTACTGAGACCAACTTTTTCTTTGTGTTTATAACACCAAAAGTAACAAGAGTTTAATTTGGCCATCAAATTATGCCAATCATCTGCATTAAAATACTTATACTCCTGTTTCGCAACAAAGTATAACAGCATTTGCGACAACCAACCCTGTTCTTATTCTGAATATATGATGGTACTAGTAATAGAAGCAAAATATGGGTATGCTCAGCATACAAAGCTCTAGTCCCATATGAAATAGCCTAACTCATTAAAATGTAAGTTTGTCTTGACAAAATGCTAAATTAAATTTCTCTACATACACAAGATAAATCAAAGAATGCATTACAGTCATGACATCACACTGCAAAACTCAGCATTCTCAATAACTTTTACTCACATTCACCTCAGAATAAATGATGTCGATGAAACTGCCGAGGACAATGATGAAATCAAATACGTTCCATGCATCACCAAAATAATTCTGGAAAGTAAATTTAGAACAACATAACAATATACAATAAAACAAAAAGGAGAGACCCTATAGCCATAATTTATGGCTAAACCACTCAAAAAATATTCACTTAGCATACACTGTCAACTATAAATGTGCGAGA
This sequence comes from Coptotermes formosanus, assembly GCA_013340265.1. Classification (NCBI taxonomy): domain Eukaryota; kingdom Metazoa; phylum Arthropoda; class Insecta; order Blattodea; family Rhinotermitidae; genus Coptotermes; species Coptotermes formosanus. Next base: position 5,857,817 of record BLKM01001253.1, read on the forward strand.
TGAAAATATTAAGCTTTTTGAAATTGATGGATTAAAGAAAACTATTGTGTGTCCATGAAATGATAAGGCAACCAACAAAGTACAAAAGTTATTAATCACAACTACATTTTATGTAAACACTTTTGTAAAGGTAACATGTCATAGAAGGCAAGAAGGGGGAGTAAAGATACAGCTCTACTCATTCTTAGCCCTTGTGTGGAGAAGTATGGAAAAGAGAAAAACTCTTCTCTCACCAGTATTTGAACCCCAGACCATTCAGCTCGTAGCAAGTGTCTATACTATGTTATCCTCGTTCCAATAACTTTAGTATTACTTTGTAATATGCAAAGTAATTTCCCTGAAGATGGCCACATATGCTGAAACATGTAGGAGCAAAGAAATAAAATGTAGTTGCGATTGATAACTTTTGCACATTGTTGGTTACATTGTCGGTTGAGTTTTCAGCATACAATAAAGAATGTGTTACTGCGTGAAACTCTGTCCACTTTAAACAGTTTTCAGTACAGATGTACTAAAGACACAACTACATAATGTTCTATGGTAGCATAAAATATTTCTTAACATTTTTGCTATCTTTGTGGTTATTCCAGGACACACAGTGTTTGTGCAGGACAAAGGTAGCAAGTTTAACAATCAAGAAAACACAGTAAATTAAAATTATCTAAAAGTGAAAATGTAATATTTGTGCTTTGAACCACTGAAATATGCCACAAATATTAGGCATTACTCAAATAAATCATTCTGAACTTTAACTCCATCAACAGTGTAAAAAATTGAGAAGAAGGCTCACATTGACTGTAAAAATGTGTTAAAAAACCAAACAATCACTGACACTGTTTTTCTGGGACTAACAGATTTTGATGCAGAAAAGACAAATTAAACTTAAAATGGAGCAATGGAATTTGACAAGCAGTAATGAAAGGAAAATCTAAATGGTGGAAATTCTTATATGAAGAACTTTAATTGTTTTCAATGTACATTTGGCATGTTACAAGGAGATGTCCTGGACACAGATCAGAAAAATATTTTGCAAAGGAATATACTGATAAAGCTTCATGTATAAAATTTCTGACATGTCAGATTTCAGGTACTCTTGATGATAATACTAAGATTAGCTTTTTCGAATATGACACGGTGTAGTTTCGTAGACAGGTATGAAAGTACACTGTATCACAATTGTAAGTTCTATATTTGTATACTATAAAACTACCTTGAGGGGTTAGTACGATTAATTCAAACACTGTATAGTGCTATAATGCTACTGTGTCGAGTGACTGCCAGTTGTTCTGTATGTGTACAAATACTGAAACATTCAACAATTTGAAATTAGTAATTTTGTAAACATTTCTGAACCACACATTTTTATGGTGAGATTAATAGCCTTGAATGTGACGCAGATTCTATAGCATGCAAATTAACCGCAGAATTAATTCCTTCTAAAAATATAAATTATTTATCCACGCACTATAAGGTATAAACTGGAACCAAAATTTTATTTAACTTCAGATGTCTCATTTTGAACACACGAACAATGTCATGTATTCAGCCATGGCAACCTGCAGTGAGACAGTACTTCATCTCTACAGTAGAAGCAAGTGGGTTAATTTTGTTAGTTCCTTAAAAAGGGTATGCTTCCTGATACATTACTTACATTATGTAATGATTCTCTACTGATTCTGCAGCATCACAGAGAATATTTCACGCATTTCAAATATCACATGTATCCCCGACAAGCAATAATTATGCAAAATAATTGCAGTAAAGATATTATTTTCCACTTCTCTTTCTTTGCTGTTTTACAAATTCTTTACCACATAAACTCAATGACTTTTTTGAACACATGCAGTCATTTATAGCTACTTCAACAAGGGAACTTACACATTTTAAGTGATATTCTAAACACTGTTCATTTACCAAATTCATTCAAACTACAACAGAATGTGGTTCTGTTTCTACCTTCAGGTTAACATCCTAAAATTAGGAATCTCAGTCCCAGTTCTTTGGCCAGCCAGTTTCAAACGTGGGTCAGCTCTGCTAAGAGGCCAATGGAGTAGGATTCACACAAAGACAGGAATACAGTAAATTGCTGAAAGAACTTGGATGATGGACTCTACCCAAAATATTTGTCAAAAAATTGTTAATACATCATCATCATAACACTTCAAGACTGCTCTGAATGCTTACCTTGAACCTAAAAGCAGCCAATTTGAATACAAATTCCATAGCAAACACAGCTGTGAAGATGATATTAAGAACATCGAGGAAGTCTTCATACACTTTTGGTTGATTATAAAATTTCATTGCTAAGGTGATGGTATTTAACATAATGAGAATGAAGATAGTATATTCAAAAGGCTGTGATGTCACAAACCACCAGATTTTGTACTGGATACGATGTTTTGGAATGTATCGGCGAACAGGCTTTGCTTTTAAAGCAAACTCTATGCAGTTCCTCTGCAACACAGCAGAACAGCAAATTAGAAATTTAGTGACATTATAATTGCACAGTATTTCTGTTTAAGAGTTAAAGTTAATAAGACCATCTGAATACAAAAATATTTCAAATCTACTATTTAAAACACTCATATAGCCCTATGTGTTGCAGTAGAATTCTGTAATTGTCACAGTTGTATTTATCATATAACACAGTTGGAACACTAACATATTTTCGGTCAGCCTGTAGGAAGTAACACAATAAAATAGAAACGACAATGATGATAAGGAGGAGTAGAAGTAGTCACAAGAGGAGGAGGAAGAAGAGGAGGAGGAGGAGGAGGAGGAGGAGGAGGAGGAGGACCATGATGGTGGCAACAACAATAACATGAAGCACAAAGTACATAAAAATTGCATATGGCAACCTGACACTGTGCACTTCGTATGACAAATCAACTTATATTCTCTTACATACAGAAACATACCACAGGAGAGATTAAATAATTATTTTAACACATTTTTGAATGTAAAACTTTTAATAGCTTTCATCTCCTGATAGACCCCTAAAGATAACAGAATTCAGCTGAGGTATGTTAAGTCAGTTAACTATTATCATTCTGACATAAGCAAAATCACCGGTGAGGCTCACACTGAAATGTGATATGCAACAATCAAAACTCTGAAAATGCTTCTTTATGCTCCGTATATTTAATCATTTTAACATGGGTTAATGAGATTTGACAACACCAAGGTTTCGAAGGAATATCCTGCCTTCTACTTCATGGCGATGGAATTTTGTCCATGTGAATGTTGAAGTGATTCAGTGTCTACCCGAACAACATTCTACCAAGCTCCTAATATCTCTGCCTATATCCTCAAGTGGTTTATTCCTGTCAGATCTTCTGATCAAAATTTGTGTGTAATTCTCATCCCCCATCCATGCTAAAAAAAATGTGACATTTGAAGTTCTCATAGCAGTGACCACAAAGTATATTTACTTCACAGTTAACACATGATGTAATTTCCAGTACATCATGCAGAACCCTAAGGGCCTGTCCAGGCCTGTAATAAGATGGCCTTACCTTACCTCATTCATAGTGTGTCTACACTTATGTAATTATATATTAAACACCTGATGTCTCTGTTGACTGAAAAACTTTATTTAACATTTTTCTCTATTCTTGTGTAAAAGATATTTTCTTTCCAGTACTTTAAAATGAATTTATAATTTATTTACCTATAATTCTGAATTATCTTGGTCAGTGTTAATACTTTGTGTGTCACGATTTTCTCCTTGTTTCTGGTTTGGTTGTTACCTGCTGCGTTAAAGTGTCTATTTTTTATTACTCCTTTGCTATAGTTTGCTGTGACATACTGAGTTTCAACGTTTTGTGATCATATGTTCATGGTATTATGAGTGTGTTCTTATCTTTACTGATCTGATATTTAAGAATATTTTATTTGGAACAAGGGACATATATGTATTACAATAAATAACTGTAATCAATAACCCTCTAATAGGAGAAAGCAGTGCCCTTGGCCATCACACAAAACTGAGTCAAAGTATGTAGAATGTGGTGTAAGAGTACTGCAGTTATTAAGTAACAATACAACTGTTGTAAAGTTGCATTTGACAGGCTATGCAACCACAGGCCTGCAGTGCCTAAACCCAGAAAGCTATCATATGATCCACTGATTACTTTTCTCAGAATCAATTTCTGAAAGTGCACAGATGATCTTAAATTACTCAGTAGATAGATAATGAAATATTAAAATACTAACAAGTTAAAAAAAATAAGTACCTGGTTTTTGTCGAGCTCACAATTTTTGTATTCTTGTTCACCTTCATTTTGAAAAGTGACAATGACAAAACCTACAAAAATATTAACCATGAAGAAAGCAATGATGATGATATAAATTATGTAGTAAGCAGCAACAATAGGACGATAATTATGGATGGGGCCTTCATCTTCTTCATGCGAATCGATTGAAACATAGAGAAGCCTAAAACAAGGACAAATACAACACATTAAGGCTGAATCCCCAAATTGTCAAATATACAGAAAATAATTTTTGATTTATTGAGAGTTTTAACTCACCCAGGCCAACCTTCAAATGTCGATACAGTAAAGAGTGTTAGCATAGCTTTGGCAACATCATCAAAGTGAAATCGGTTTCTCTTCCATTCGCGTTCTTCAACTCGTGGTTGGCTGATATCACCATCATCATATACAAGGTATGTGCCACTGCAAGATAGTGATACATGTCAATAGAATTATGGTTAACTGAATAGCAATAAGTTAATGAATATAAACACTGGAATTTGAAGTTTCAGGGCAGCTGAAGATGATACAAGTCTGCTTGGATACGGTGTCATGTCAACTAGTAAAGAGTTGCCAACACTTCACAGGAGATTACTGCCTCCATTTTCAGAGTTTAGCACTCCAAAAGGACGACAAAAGTAACTACTTACCAGTCAACATAACACAATATCCCAGAAGCTTTGAATTTTCATATATACACACGTGCATAATTACATTCCATAGATCCAGCATCAGCCTATTAACTGCAGGATACGAAACATGTCACAATAAAATAAAATAAAGTAAAATAAAACAAAATAAACACAGTATAAACAGTATACACAAGATAAGAAAATACAGTATTATAAAAATTTAAGACAAGTCCATTAATTATCAACAATAAATTATGCAACAGAAGATTGTTAATTATTAACAAAGCACTTGAAATCTTTTAACTAATGTGATAAGAAATCTTCAAATAAATAAAAAGAATGAGTGAGAAGATACTGTTTCAGTGCATTCTTAAATTGCACCTTGTCATTCTGGAGTTTTCAACAGAAAAACCATTCCATGATAGTTATAAGGCAGAGAGTTATATAACAAGCTAAACAAGTTCCTTGCAGTGAGATCTGAGTTGTGTGTTGGTGACTGTCTTCTGGGATATAATGCTGTGTGAACTGGTAGATATATACCAACAGTTCAGAGAATTCTGGCACCTCCACCATCAAGATAGATGGTCATCTACCTTGATGGCAGAGACAGCATGGCAGGAACCTTCCAAGATCCTTCATTCACTCTGTCTCATCAACAAAGTCACTCAGGTTTAAACATCAGATCAACTACATCAAATTCTAAGGTGATACCAATTAATCTGATTTCTGTGAGAAGTTTTTAAGTTCTCTGGTAAGCCACAGGCACAACTTCATTCTCTGGAAAAAATACTCATATACCACTCATGACTGCAAGATTTCTGTACTTTGTCCATCACCTCAAATTCGAAAAAAAAACACACTGTTTCAGGAACTGAAACTGTGTCTGTTTGCAGGTGAAAGGGTGTGGAGTCACATACTGAGTTGGGTCCAACAGAAGAGCTCTTGTCAATCAGTAAAAGAGTGACTGACAGCAACTCTTAAGTAAGGTAAGAGTGTGTCCACCACCCATTCACCAAAGGTTGGGAAATGACTCAGTTCGTAAAATGTGTTCTCTTTTGAACAGAAGAGTATGGATGAAGCCCAGAAACTGCACCATGCCATCATCACAACCTTTCACACTGGAAATCATACAACTGTATTATTAATTGACATATAGGACAACATACTGAATTGATCATACTGTGAGAGTCCAAAGATTATGTCACAACTGGTACCCCTTAGCATGAATTTGCATACATTCATAAGATCAAATGCAGTTTAGGTTTTCAGTACACACAAGAAATATTAAATAAATGTTAAATGTTTTAAATAATTTTGCATATATTACAAATTCTTTGCAGGTTATACAACTTGCTTTCATGCGGTGATAGTAAGGATTTCAGTTTTTATGACGTCTGAAAATATCATTTTGAACTGTAACTGACATGAACCAAAGTACCTCAATCAGAAAATTAATCAGATACAGACTAGATAGCAAAGGTTTTATTTAGGAAGAAGCCTCTAAATTTTTCTTTTCACTGCCACAAAGCCCATACACCTTCCAATCCACTAAGCATTCATAATTCCTCTGTGCCGGTCAAGGAGCTGGAGTATGACCTCACTACCTGTCTCACTCAAATGGCATGGATAATAACCTGTGGATTCTATGCCTGATGGTGTGATCCTTAACACCAAAAGTGCTGGGATGGTCTGGCACACAGTTCCCGGTTGTAAAAGATGGGTACAAATTATGACGGAAGGCGGTTCTCACATTTACTTCACAGTTTCAAATACAGACATGAACAAAGAGCTCACAAAAGGCACACACTTACAGGGGCCAATGTTTCTACCTCAGTAGAGTGGTCAATAATTAAACAAGCTATAAAATCTTTACTGAAGCCAGGACAGCTCAGTGAGTATGTGGTCTAGGCTATGATCTGGGCACCAAAGTAATTGGGTTAAATTTCTGCAGGGAGAAAGAAATTTCTCTCTTCTGAAAAGCATCCAAATCAACTCTGGGGTCCACTCAGCTTCCTGTTCAGTGTGTTCTGAGAAAATGTCCCTCCCCCACCCCAGTGTAAAGCTGTAGAGGCGTGAACTTGCCCACTCACCTCCATCTAGTGTTGAGGTTAAGTACGTGTGGAGCTATACCTCCACTCCCCTACATGCCTTCATGTCATGCTGCTCAGTTAAGCATGGATCAAATTGACCTTCACCTTTTACACAATAATTTCCAACAACAGTCTTTAAAAAAGTAACAGGGTGGCTATCCAGCACTAGAGGCACAACCCTCGAAAGACTGCAGTCCTGCTTACCTCCACATTCTTATATGCTTAATGGCACAGGTCTTAAACAAAACAAGACAACAAAATTTGTGTACCAAAGATCTGAAGTTGGCGAAAAAGTTCGTTTGTAAACACACAATACCATGTCCCTTATTCTTGTAGCAGTAAGACATGCTAAGGCAATGTGTAAGGCCAACCAGTCTTTGCCAAGAATGCATGCCATTCTCAAGTATCTTTCCCCACCCCAGAATTTAACACAAAAAAAGCAATAAAATACCATAAAAAGATTAAGGACAGCATTATGCTGGTGCAACTTACTGACATTCTGCTTCTGTCATCTTCGAGCCATCTGTACATTTGAAGAATTTTCCCTGGAAAATTATGCAATATAAGTTTAAATTTTGTACTGAATCATCGAAGCTCTACAATGAATTTTGATATAGATACATCACAATTTTCAGTTCTAACATCAACAGTTACTGTATCAGATATGAGACATTTCTGAGTTTTAGAGCTAAAGGTACAGCAAAACCTGCCTATAATGGAACTGCAAGTGACCAATTTTTTTTTCTGTTGCAGGCAGGTTCCATTTCATACAGGTACTTCAAATTTGGATCCTCAAGATTCCAGATTCTTGGGAATGTAACAGTTTTCTGCCCCAAGTTCCATTTAACACAGATTTCACTGTACATTACTTCAAGCATCTCTTAACAAAATTTAAAATTATAAATTTTGTTCTTCATACTGTTTTCTCTTTAGTACAGTTTGTGAGGATGTCACCATCTCAGACGACATAGTATCATATCGTAGGGTGACTGGCGACTGATACATAGGAATGGATTTGGAGGGAAGTGGTCATGACCTAAATGAGATAATATCCCTGGATTTGGCTGGACAAACTAAAAAATCCCACAAAAAATTGGGCAGGAATGCTGATGACCCAGCTGCATTAAAATCAGGCTCTTCTCAGATATAAGTCCATAGCATTAACGCTATACAAATCTGCTTGGTTATATGTTTTAGTCTTTCATTTTTCATTTAATACATTAATGTGAAACAAGTTGACCTTCATAGACTGAAAAATTGGACATGCTGCATCATCATGGCAAATCCTATATATGAAGAATAATAAAAGATAACCTTATTTTATGTCTTGTGACTGTTAATTACATCCACAGCTGATTCTTTATGTGAATCATAAACACACAAACTGAGTTTAAAATTTAGGAACTTGTCAGTTAATGATAAAACGGAAACAGAAACATAGAACTGACAGAGTTATGTAAATGTTTTATAAAATATACAACAATACTGATACAGTAATGCTGTTTAACACTCAGAATTTCATCATAAATGGATATCTGTGCAGACATAATAGAAAATTATTCTGTGCATTCCATGTGGCTTTGAATAATAAAATTTCATTGGAATTACCAGCAGCCTTTCTACACCTTATAACAATTTACCAGTCATTTGCATTTCCACGCTTAATTTACATCATCATCACCATCACCATCACCATCATCATCATCATCATCCTCGTCGTCGTTATCATCATCATCATCATCATCATCATCATAATCATAATCATGTCACCCTAGTTAACATGTGCCTGGCAACACTGTATTTACATCATTACTTTTAACCATTTTGACATTGCCATTTTCCTTATTTGTAATGCCTCTTTTGTAATTTAATTTTGAAATTAAATACTGTGTTGGTACAATTAGTAACTGTTATGATCTAAATAGAGAATGTGCTATATGAGTATATCAACAAAATACTTAATTTTAAAATTAAATTACAAAAGACGCACGACAAAGACCTCACCCACATCAAATGGGGTAAAACTTACAAAGCAAACATCATACTGCCAAGCACATGATAACTAGGATAACACAGTCACCAGTGACGGCCTGAATAAGCACTGATGTGCATATGGCTGGTGAATGTAATGTGTAGAAAGGCTGTTGGTAATACAGATAAAGTGTATAATAAGAGAAATGTCTACTGCTCAAGTCTGACTCACATCAAACTACTTTACTAACACACAAAGCAGACAGTCAAAGTCCTCATTTTAATCCTATGACAGGCACACTAACATCTAGGGCAGCATTCCTATTTTACGAGCTGGAGAAAATTACAAAAATTACATAGCATTTTCACATGCGCTGGTTTCATTATGTTTTTCTGTCCTGTATTAACTAATGCTTTAAACCTAGTAGTTGAAGCCTAATATACAACAATTAATTATATACAAATAGGAAAAATGTGGAGGTGACGCTATTTTAAATGTCCTGGCGCTCTGCAATATTTCTACATGAACTGACTACATTTAGTACTGAACAGCTTAATAATAAAATCAGGTAAGTCCAGGAGACTTACAACTGGTTTTGTTTTCCTGTTATGTTTGTGTACCACACACATACACACACACACACACACACACAACTGCATCTGTATGTAACTGATAAGTTGTATTGCATTCTGAAATCTACTTACATCAGTAACTTCTGTTCTCTCAACTACAGGGAACACCATTCAATATGGGTGTCATACATGTGGACAGCTTATATGGCAGTGCAAGACACCTTTCCAGTTATTTGTTAGCCATGTGTTCCCACAGATAGCATGAACTAAAGGCTTATTCACATATATGGACAAGATTTAGCAAATGCCCAGTAAATTGTAGTTTAAGAATATGAAGTACAGGGTCACACAGACCACGTTTATGGCCAAGATCAAAGTAAGGCAGAAATCCCAGAAAAAGTGTCACAGCACATTTACAAGTTGGTTTCCTGGTGTTTCAGTTCTTTTGAAATCAACCATACATCAACTGGTAAACATACTTCAAAAAGGTTCTTTGTTATTGAAGAAGTGAGAGCAAACATTATGTGTTTTTGTAGAAAAAAACATTACATTATACTGTGCATGTTTATTAGCATGTCCACGAAAATCTCTGTTGCAAGGATATGGTTTTGTAGCTGCTTCTGTGGAGCAGTTTGTAGTGGTTAAGTCAATCCACTTCAAACTACCCAGAACAACACATATTTGTTTGCAGGTTATCCCATGCTAATATATTCTAAACAATACACTGTTGTATTATATTAAAGTTCAGTATAGTGTGCTGTCAGTGGAACAACCATTACCAGACCTTTCTCTTTTTCACATGCGATAAATGCACAAAGAGACAGCAGACAAATTCTCACCAAATTTTTGAAAACTTCAGTGATGCAGAGAAAGAATAAGGTATTTCTTTTTCCTGCAAGATGGTGCAACTGTCCTTACAGCCAACTGGGACCACATAACTACTTGTCCTTTGTGGCCTGCTTGTTCACTTAATCTGACATCATGTAGCTATTATCTGTACACGTGTTTCACAGACAGCACTTATGAAAACTACACACAAGCAGGACTTCTGCATGGACACACACGCACGCACACATGCAAGCACAATCACACAGACAGAAGTTATCTGGCACATAATACCGAAAATTTTAGGTGAGACTTCAAACAGATTTGAATAGTATATTCACCAAGTGTCAAGCATGTGTGGAAGTTACAGGAAGTTTTTCCAACACCCATTTTAACACAAGTTATATTATCCAAGTAAAATACAGATTATCAACACAGATTCTGTGAGTGGAACCTGCATTAAGTGGTACATTTTACATCATCAAAGGGTAAAATGAACCCTGCTGCAAACTGTGAAGGGCTGAGTAATTTAAAGTAAGGAGCCATATTGATGAAAAGAACCTAATGTGTGAAATAAACAAACAAATGCAAGAAAACAATTATAAGGGCACATAAATGAATGTGTAATGAATGAATGAATGAATAAACAAGTAAATAAATAAATAAATAAATAAATAAATAAAAGAGGGGCATTGTGATGTCAGAACAGCCCAAAGGCCTCACCCTTGAAAGGAAGATGACAAATAAATAAATAAGTAAATAAATAAAGAGCCAATATTATTTATGAATACTGAAACCCTAAATTAAAAATAGGAACAAACTACTGATCACACTATTAAAGTTTTCAGGTTACCATAATTTATGTAGCAAAGAAAACTATGCATCAGATTTTATGCACAGTGATCTCCTACGATATCCACTTCAATTACAAACATGAAGTCTGGGTCCATACATAATGGACACAGCAATTTGGTACCTTATATAAGAAAAATGAGCAGCACTCTGTAATGGTAATAATTTCATAATGGCCACAACAGACATGAATCAACATCCCTGGTGGTATGACAATCACGCTTTTTATATAACACAACACAATTATATGTAAATTTGATATTATATGTCTTCCATGCAACAGATATATTCAAGACTGTATTTACTTCCACCTAATTGCACATCTGTTGGTTAAAAAGCATATTATTACTTATCCAGCATGTTTCAGCTAATGTCAATAATTCATATTAAACAATTACTAAAATTAGGTTAAAATTGTAAAACCTTTTTTTGTATTAGTTTCTGTTTGTATTTCTTTGCAGCCGAACATCCAAAAGCAAATTGTTCTCTTTGCTCCTAGTTGGATCCAATTAGTTTAATTATTAGTAAACTATGAGAATTAAATATTTTTTAAATTTAAAATTGTCCATACTGTGTACATATATTGTCACATATATTACCAAAACCAACTCATACACAACAGAAAATCACTGCACAACAAACTTCAGAAATTTCTAAGTAACCAGGTTGGTATAATTTTAAGCGTTTTAAGTGTTCTGCATGTCTCCCCTGAAGACTGTGTGAAGTCACATCAAAACATGTCGGGAGTGTTGTGAAGTTTGCTGGGCAGTGATTTCATGTTGTGTACAAGTTGGTCTTGGTAGTACATGAGAATGATATAGTTCATAGTAGTATCAACATCATGCATTATTCAAGCACAATTTAAGGTTACATTATCAAATAAAATATACAGTACGAAAGTAAAGTTCCACCATGCCCTTTCTCTCACTCTCTCCCACTAGCCATTGCCTAACGGCTTACTGTTAGGAAATCATAAGCTGTATGCAGTGTAATGTGTTTCATGCTGGAAGAAGTTCACAGACTTCTGTGCAAACCTGTCATCTTATGGCATAACATTAATGCAAAAATGTGCTGCTCTATTTGTACAAAATACACTCAGTATTATGAGGAGAACAAGAATTTAGGAGAAGGCTACACAGATGTAGGCTGTACAACTAAGAGGGAGGGGTGTGGGGGGGGGGGGAGGCACAAAAGGACAATTTGTAACAAAAGTGACAACTAAACCTCAGAAACATTCAGAGGATTAATTCACTTCTAGACTTTATACATGATCCAGTTTGAGACAAACAACAGTGTTTTGGGAACTGTACGTGTTTCTGTCTTCAAATGAGAGAACATGAATGCACCCACTCAATAGGCTCTGACAGAAACTGCTAATCTCACCCTCTTGACAGCCTGTCTTGTCACAGACTGCCTGTGACTAAGAACAGCTCTTTCTGTTGTGAAGAACTCAGCAGATGACTCCCCACCTTCTCGCAGCTTCTAACATTGTGTTGTCCTCAGACGACTAGACCGTATACAATGTTGGAAAGTAAATAATCCTACATGTGATCTTCCATCATCAGAATCCTGCAGTAATGGATCAGGTGTATTCTACATTCAATCATGCCCTTTATTTGAGCCTAAGTTTGTTCCTAATATGAAAGATTAAAACTGAATACTTTATTCATTTCCTTCTAACAGGTTTTTAATGCTCCAGATGCCAGGACCAACACTGCTCTCATTAACATCACAGGTCTCTGGGGACATGGTGCCCAGCAGTACAGTCTGCAGGTATCAATATTTCAGAGGAAACTGTCTCCCAAACTGTAGTATCACATTTACGAAGAACATACTTTAACTTTACTAAAGTAGTTTTATGGGTTCTTGGCTTATTTAATGTTGCTCTAACAACTGCATTGGATATATGGCATCTAATGAGAAATAACAAGGGGTGGTTCCAAATGAATGGTAATTTGAAGTACTAACATACTTCTTGCCTGGAATAAATGAGAGAAACCATGAAGTACAGCCAATACAATGTTTTTTCCAATGCCCTTTTTGCAAAAGGCCATATAAATAATTTATTCTGGATAAAGACAAACAAGATGTTCTAAAGTGGAGGAAATGTATGAAAATGTGTCACATCAACAGGCATAGTAAGTTACTGCAATTGGTTTATGTGATAGTTATTGCAGTGGGTATAACAGCAAGCATATTTGTATCACCAGCAACACAACTTTAAAGTGCTACATTGTACTGCAATGATTGTGCTGTGTGCTTCATGTAAACACATGTAATTTGCTGTCATGCTAATGACAATTATGTCAGTGTGGTTACAAACTGAGAACTTATTACTACACAGTTTATTTATAACAAACAAAGCTTAAAAAGAGACACTTATTCAACTGCAACCTGAGCTGTGTTTAACTCATATGTGTATCATACCATTTTGAGTATGTATGTTATTAAGCTGTATTACAAGAAACATATTTGAATAAGGGCATCATTGATATCACATGATATGATTTCACTACTGGAAATTCATACAGCCTTTAAAAATTGTCACATTTTTGTGATCCAAATTTTGTGACCAGCCTACATCTGTTTATGAAATCAGACACTTAGACGCAGCAAGCAGCACAGCTGTGTTACGATTTATTTGTGTATCTGTAAACAATGTTATCAACCCTTAGACATGGAAAGGAACCATCATTTTCAGTCTATACGGACAAACACAACAACACTTTCCAACTTCTTGATTTTATGATTGTCTTACGACATGTTTAGGTCATACAAGGCAACCATCATTGGATAACAATACCTTCGTAGTTGTGGTATTCTTACCTGATGGTTGTCCTGTATGACTGACACATGTCATAAGACAATAATAAAATCAAGAAGCAGGGAAATGTTATTGTGTTTGTCTGTACAGATTGAAAATGGTGGTATACACACGCACAACAGGATGGGTAGTCCCCACTTCACTCCCCCCTCCAAAAAGTTACTGGGAAGTGTGATGTGCAGAAGTGGAATATATCTTTTTGTTCTAGCACACTGAATGACTTATGACGTACATGCAGACACACAGTATGTCATATTACTGGTGACTTAAAACTGAACTTCACAAATCCTTCACATTACCTTAAACAAGTTTGTTCTCTAGAAAATGGATTGATATTTTACAGATCACTAAGCTATGAGTGAAATGAAATATTTAAATATTAATCTCTACTGATGGAAAGCAACCAATTGAAATTACAAAAATTAAATATTTACATAGGTGATGAACACACAAGCTTCATGTGGCAGTTTTAAAAACTGACACTAAAATAAATGTTTTAATGTGTCACTTAAAACTGTTATACTGCACATTAGGAAACATGCTGTATATATACAGTAACTGGCTTTTTTAAAATTACAGTAGCATGTACAGAGCGAGGCACAAGGAAATATGGTTTTCTGTGGACTACTGAGACAGACTGGACAACAAATGAAGTGAAACATTTTAAGGAATAACTAGCACAATGATTGCAGTTTAGTATCCATTTACATTAGTTTCTGAAGATCACTTGTGCCAGATGACCTCCATGACATTTGAAGCTTTGCTGTAATCACTCACCAAAGTTCTGCGTAACTTGCTGCAAAAAGGCACCAATAATTACTCCACTTCCCATCAACACTGCATCAACCCTCTCCATAGCGCAAAGGTAATTTTTTTGTGGTTTTTCTGCATTTGATGTGATAGGGCCTGATTTCTTTGAGGTAAACAACAAAGAAGTTACCACAGATTCTCACTGCTACTTCAATACACTGTGAACATTTTTGGGTATGGAACTACTGAGAATGAGGCAAAAGGTTGACCTTTTGAAATGTATGATTCCAACAGGATGCTGCAACAGCTGACACAATGAGGCAAACAATGATTTTTCTTAGGGGAGTGTTAATTTAATGATTTTACAAGTTTGTTGACCAGCAGGTTCACTGGACTTGACAGCCCCATTTTTTCTCTTGTGGGAGTGTCTGTAAGCAAAAACTGGAAGTCAGAATTACAGGGGAAATGGAAAAAATAATGGTGCTTTATTGCAGCGAATTATGCAGAATTTTATACCATTACAGGAATATATGAAATGACACAGAGGTCAAAAATAAGCAGTTAAAATACGAGGTTAAAAATAGGCACATGAAAAATTAGGGTTCTGATACTATGCGACAAGTATGTTTGTGGTGCTATTAAAGGGGATGGAAGCACACTATTACAGAGATCAGTATTATGCAATTATTATTCGAGGCTTATGCAAAATTCACCCCCCCTGTTGTGTTGGGATAAAACACAACAAACAATTTTAATATGACAAAGGCAATCAGTGTAGTAAGTGCATCACATATAGAAGCCTCATCATTCAAAGTGGAATGACATATACATAATAAAGCTTCATGAATAGTTAGGTGCTTCATGGCAAATGAAAAGCACTGTAACAAAATGAACAGGATAATTACATTCTTTTACTAAAGTACTGCTAGATGTAGTTGTCCAGTTTATTCACATAAACAAAACATGTAGGTACCTCAATATGTTAATCGATGGTAAGTTCAAATAGTATCAGTGCTGTATCCACATGTGGAGAAAGGAAATTCTAATCTGTTTAATTCTCTACAGTTAAGTCACTCATTTTACTTTAAAATGTCCTATATCCTTCTGTGTTAAATTTAAAAGTCACAAGTTCGGTTCTATTTTGTACTAGTTCCCATCTACAGAAGAAGAGGCAAATGAAGTATCACAAACATAGAAATTCCAAAGCACTGAAGTGAAAATTTTCAGCTTTGAATGAGAAAGTGGGAAACTGTTTTAATTAGTCTATGAAAAGAGGCCTGTAGATCTGCATCATTAATATCAGTTCTATCGCTATGTATTTATGGATGGTTTATTTAATTATATTATCAGTAGTTCTGATTATATAGCATAAAATGGTAGAATGATTAGTGAAAAAGAAATTGAATGTAACACAGAAGGAAGTGGTGGTGGCCTGGTTTGAGGTATTATCACCATAGTTGCTGGAAGGGTCTGTAAAAACCATGAAAAACTTTGGTCAGGACAGTGTATCTTCAAGCTGTTTGAATGCCGGACCTCCAGGATCTTGTGTGTTCTGTTCTCCAAATGAAATAACATTAGCCTGTTTGAGACTTGCAATACCAGATATTTAGTCAGTCAGACATGATTCTTACAAAAGATCAATGTGTGTAAGCTAAGCAACTCAGGATCAAATAGGCTGTAACTTGTGAGTTAACTGACCATACACAGTTTGACTGTTGATAGTTCTTTAATTAAACAGAAGAGGCAGCGAATGGCAAAAACATAACATATTACTGAGTGACACTGCCTACTTACATGTTCGTAACACTTCCATTACCTCGTGCGTAAAACATGTCACATCAATAGACACTGGGACAGACTAGTGCCGTTTCTTGACATAACCCCAACAGAGACTGTGTACTAAATTATGGGCACAGCAAAAGGCCAAACAGTTACCACATGCCTGACTCAACCTGTTCTTCACAGCTTCTAAATATATGTAAGTTCATGAACAGTTACAGAATGCACAATATTCCTGTATACAGCAATTTCTCACGCTTCTGACTTATACTCAGAAGCTGCATGGTCTGAATACCAATAGCAACTCAGCATCTTGAGCCATTTTTTCAGTTTTCCTCAGTCCCTACAAGCAAATGTCAGAATGCTTCATTCCAAATTCTTTCCAATTCATTATTTACTAATCACCTGGACATTTTACTGCATGTATTCTGAGGTACTTACAGTGTCATTAAGTACAAAAATACATGTGAATCATCACTAATACACTATTGGACCATTTCCATTGTCTCACTTCACTAAAATGCTATGTTTCAAAAACTGTTTTCTTCTTCGGGTGACCTCTGAAGAAGAAAACAGTTTTCAGAATGTGGTGTTTTAGTGAAGAGAGATGATGGAAATAGTCCAACAGCGTATTAGTGATGATTCGAATGTGACACCAAAGAATTTTAGTGTACTATAAAAATACATCATCAACATTTTAAACAATATAACAAATTGGACCACCAACACACGTATTCACCAAGATCATTCAGGGATATGTAAAGGGAGAAAACTGTATTGTTTACTACACAGCATATCTGTGATCATTCTAGTAAGCATGGGAAAATAAAAGCTGGCTTACATAAGACCAGTCTGCCACATGTTGAACAATCACAGCAATTCTCAAATGTGATGCATGCTTAGTTATCTGTTCTCTCATATAAAGCAGGTGGTTACTGAATGTCAGAATGCTTTCTGTTGAGACACACGTATGTATTCATTTGCAGTACACTCGCTAAATACGTATGTGTTATCAAAAATATGTTGCCAAAGGTTTATTACAAAATATCCTGCATCATCAGGGCATGCAAAGAACAATATACAGAACAGTGGAAAAATACAGAATCACAAGTTCAATACTGGACAAAAATAAAATATGAAGACTTGTATTTTTCTTACATGGTGTTTGGTTTACACGAAGTATGATCACAAACAGCCAAAATAAGACAATGGTGTTATGAAAAAATTTTTTGATGTAATTCTTCCAACTCCAGGAAGATATTTACTTTACAAAAGAAAATCGTCAGAATTATGGTTGGTGCACATCCAAGAACTCCATGCAGAAGTGTATTTAAAAAGTTAGAGATTTTACCTGTTCCTTGCCAATATATATTTTCATTAATGAACTTCTTTGTCAATAATCAAGAAAATTTTCAAACAAACTCATCAGTACACAGTATTAATACAAGGAATAAGCACCATCTTCATAGACCAATTGCCAACCTATATGGTTTTCAGAAAAGTGCATTTTTTTTCTGGCATCAGAATTTTCAACAGTTTACCACATAGTCTCACAAATCTTACGAATGAAAAGACACAATTTAAAGTAGCGCTAAGAAGATACTCAAATCCACATTCCTTTTTGTCTGTAGACAAATTTTTTATGTGTACAGATGACTTGAAATACTTAACTACAAGACAGTACAAAATGTTTATAATTTTTTGCGCTCGAAAACTCTGTATATTTTTATATGTTTATGACTTATTCCACATCCTGTTGTCTTGTGACAAACTTAAGAATCCATGGCATGGACAGGCAGACGGATGGCCGGATGAATGTACGTACGTACGTACGTACGTATGTATGTATGTATGTATGTATGTATGTATGTATGTATGTATGTATGTATGTATGTATGTATGTATGTATGTATGTATGTATGTATGTATGTATGTATGTATGTATGTATGTATGTATGTATGTATGTATGTATGTATGTATGTATCCACATAAGTCATGAAGTTTCCTTTACATGACCTTAAAGTGCAGCGAGCGCATACAAAATTACAGGGTCCCCATTTTTTGAAGAAATAAATTCTGCCTGTTCCCTGAAATTAATCCTAACACCATTATTCATGGAAGTCACAGAAGAGAAAATGGAGGCAAATCCACGTCTTCCAAAGAACTAAAAGAAAACATTTGATGAGAAACTGCCACTATTTCAAGTGAAGAGCTCTGTCATGTGTTCAGAAATATTATCAGAAGGTACCAGGCTTGCATAAAAGCTGGATGTCAGCATTTCAAGACTGTTCTATGAAATAAGGTAGAATTGCAGAGGAAAAACAAATTTGACTGAAGAAGGCTCTGCATGTGATAAATGTCCCAGGACAGCTGCCATGCTAAGAGCAGAAATCAAAGATACACTCTGTATTTAGGTGACACAGGCAAGCGAAACCCTTGAAGATGGAACTGACAGGTTGTTCCGAAATATTGGTGAACAACTACCAACCACTGCTTCATAAAAACCTAGCAAATTGAAGATCTCAACTACACCACAGCAAAGTCTGAAATTTCACACATATAATATGTAAATTTAATAAAATAATAAATATTCACCTGTTGGACTGTACAAATAATATGGATTTATAAAAAGAAAATTCAAGTTTCATTAAAATACGACAAGAATAACAGGTACTCTACATAAAAACCTACGTACATTTATGATAATATCACTTCCAATTCTTCTTAGAATCAGAAATGTTTCAGACAAAAGTTGTAGAGAAAATTAAAACATGCAGCTTATGTTCAATAACTTTTTTTTCCGAAAATCGTGCACTTCATGAGATAATGTGCTATGGTAGAGCCAGACAGGCCACAGATGGCAATAAAATATGGCACATGTGCTTGGCATGCTGGATAACTATGGCTACAGACCCACACTCGGCATGTGTAATACTTATCACTTTTCCATGGCAACAATGGTTATGCAAACACGCCTGAATGTTACGTTATACATATGTTGCTTAACTTACTGAATGATAAATTCCACATTCTGAAAATTTTGCATTTTGATGACTGACTAACTTTAAAATAACATACACCTATCTAATATTTTATTAATTACAGCAGTACAAAATTATTATTTATCTGAAACATACAGAACTAAGCATATTTGTATCAGTGGTACAGAACAATACAATAACATAATGTATCAACACTAATAACATGCTGTGTCAGTACATATAAGAAAAGTGTATGTAATCCATTTAAACTGCAGCAAAATGTCTCATGGGCAATTACGTTTCTGAAAATGCCTGCATAACAAAGTAAGCTGATGTAGAAAGTCTACAAGCAAAAGAAACATGTACCTGACAGACATGTCTACAATGCAATCATATATACAACAAACCTTGGTTATCTATTTTGCTGTTGCTAATGATATTGCCAAAAGCTTGTCAGTATATGTGACTGTCACAAACATGCAACATGGAAATATTCTGATTTAGTTTTCAGTGACTTGTATAATAGAGAACAATGAATAGGTAACAGCAAAATGACATAACAAACAGATGTACCTGAAAATATGTAAGATTTACGGTTCTCACACAACAGTGAATACTATGATTATAGACTTGTTTGGTAGGTTGGTAGATAGCTGCTAACATTTTTGAATAACACACTACCACTCTACATGGGCTACAACGTAGAAGACCATAATCTCACTACTGGCTGCAGTAGAAACATAATATCTCATACAGTAAACTAATTTAATCCTAAAGAACTTGCAATTCAGATATGCTACAGATGTGTTCAGTACTGCATTCACTGCAAGAACTTCAAACACATGAATTGTAACATCCTGAAGAAAAATATTTATCATATTGCACATTTCATTCCGTTACATGCAACATGATTCACTGTTACTAAACAATATGACAGAGAGAAGTAGAGAAGAAAGACTCTGATCAGAAATTCTGATATGTAGAACATATACTTAAACAGGCAACACGCAGATGGGAATTGAAGTATTATGAAACAAAAATCAGTAATCACGTATAGTATGTATGCAGTGAATGCAACACATACTTATTAACAATATTACACTACCGAAGTGAGACAGAAATATGAAACAAGATGCAAACAAAATGAAGCAAGTGGAAGCTAAGCAAGCTACAAGCAAGCTGATTTACAACAGGCAGCAAGCATAAAAGGATACACATAGAAGATACGCAATTTTCAAAAGTATAGAGGCAAGTATGTGAATTCTAAGCTACACAGACAAGACAGGAAAAAGGAAGGACATATGTTTGCTGAACTGAAATAATGCAAGAAGCATGTCAACTGTCACAGTGCAGCAAGCAAGCAAGCACAACACATGTAGTGGTGGGAGTTACCTTGAATAGCTGCACTCCAATAACAGCGAACATGAACTGCAGGAGGTAGGTTACCAGCATGATATTGCCGATCGTCTTAATGGCTACTATCACGCATTTCACTACATACTAGGGGAGGAGAGAGAGAGAGGCAATGTCAGTATGGAATCGGTTTCTTTCAGTTACTCTAGCCCAAAGCCCTCAACAGGCAGGCAGACAGGAATCCGGTCAAATGCACCTAAGGGACCAAATACCAGAGCAGAGCAACTCCATGCCAGGCACTTGGTTGGGATGGTGGGTCATGGAGGGAAAGAAGCAAGCGAGCCTGGGCCAGATTAAGATGCTGACTGAAACACACAAACAAATTCTTCCGAATAAACAGCGACATTCATGTTATCATCATAACAAATTCTAAAACTAGAAATGCACAAGCAACCAAACGAAAGAAAACAGATCCATATGATTAAAAAAACTGTTAGACTGTTTTAGAATTATTAATAAACAATCCACTTCTCAAAGATGCTTGTAGATTTTCCTGTTGCTTCTGCTTTCTGTTTGTTTCTCCCTGTCTAGCTCGTTGAAGCCTGATTAACTGTATGGCCAGCATCTTATTCTTGCCAGATCCCTTTCCATATCCCAGAGGCTAAGACATAAACCACTCTTCAAACTCAAAACAAATCAAATTCAGGCCACTTGAGTTCTGTAAACTTCAATGAAGAACAGCTGTGCTGGAGGACCGGAATGACAGCTGAGGGAGCCAGCAAGCAATTTGCAACCAAGCCATTTCATACGAAGAGCCCAAGAGAGAATATAAATTTAACTTCCCATCAACATGTGTAGGAAGGCATTAAGGAAAAGAGGTAACTACACATCCACTTCCTTTTTCAGGTCATTCTCCCAAAAGAAGGTTACAATGTTTAAACATTTCTCAGAATTCTTTACCCTTCTACACAACATTAAGTAATAAAGCACTTAGCAAGAGCCAGAACATGCAACAAGAATCATCCTGTCATGGCATCAGGATGGAAACAACCACTGATCTAGTTACCTGGTGGCTCCCTTGCTAGCCTTGCAACCTCTCCCACTGCTCTGCCCTGTCCTAAAATGACTAGTGAAGAGCACAAAATTTTGGAACAGATTTTAGGATAATCAAGACTTTGCGTTTCTATGTGGGCTAACGAACTAGGTAACAGGAGAAACATACACAGGTACTGTACGACACAATTTCTAAGTCACACTGACATGCAAATTAGTTGGGGCAATGGCAAACAAGGCGCAGCGTGATGCAACGCAACGCAACAAGGCTGGGTAGGAGCACAAACATCTTGCTGACTGGCTCCCTGCATCGTCTTTAGAGAACACAAAACCACAAGGACTAATTTAAATGAAACAAAATATTGTACATCACATAAAAACAAATTAATACTGTCAAAGATGAAACTAAAAATGAAAACTTAAAACCCATTAAAGATTAATCTAAACCCAGAGGTGCATTTGCCACTAAACATTGATTGTTTGACTGCTGCCTACCTTAAACAACTGGACTCCAATAACAGCAAACATGAACTGAAGAAGGCAGGTGACCAGGACAATGTTGCCAATAGTCTTTACTGCGACTATCACACACTGGACTACGTGCTATAGGACAGATACATCATCAACAAATACCAGGCACTGTCTGTCTTGGATACACCTTGTTGTCTCCTGTGCAAACATGGGCCAGGTTCATCCTCAGGTGTCCCATGCTATGTAATACATATACTAAAAGCAATGAACCAAACTATGTGGTCATTTGGCAAAACAGAGCTCTTCCACCAGTCTGCCAGCTGCTTCATGTTGTACATACGTACACAACGGAAACACTAGCCAAAAAAAAACTTTAGAATTATAACGTCTATTGTTTACATTACTTACATTCTATATTGAATTATATTTCTTCTGTCGTTCAAAAAGTTTTCTAATCTCTAACTGGCAACACGCACAGTGGGGTTTGCTACTATACCTGCCACTCTAGTTTTAACAAAATTGCAATTCAAAGTGTACTATAAAATAACATGTATACATTCTGCACTTCCTTATATGCTATTATTACTTTGATACTGATCATACAGAAACCCCACATGTATGTATTGGGTAGTTTATGAAATTGTGTGTCCCATTTTCCTTACCTTGAGCCCCTTTGCCCTGTTGATAGCCCGGAGAGGCCTGAGAACTCTCAAAACTCGAAGGATTTTGACCACTGAAATGGCACTTCCACTGCAAAATTTTAATAACATCTTTTTAAATATACCAGTAACAGTGTCTGCAACTCAGTCTACCATACTAAATGGTTTCCCACATGTATCATATCTTTCTTGTGAAACAATGGATTTTAAATGTGTGCTAATTCAAGTCATTTGGCATAAACACTCATCAACCAGATGCAAAAAAACACAATAATCCCATGTCACAGTTTAACCCTTTGCAGTACCAATATACACTCAGTCCAGCTTTTTAAGTCCCTCTGCTGTAATGCTACGTAACATTCAGTTGGGCTATTTATGTTCTGTGTTGTGGTCCTATACTGGACTCAGCCCAGACAGATCTGTGCAATTATTTTTGACTGTATATTATTCATGACCTTGTGTTACTGTACATAAACCAATAAACTGTCGGTCGAACACACCTTATATTTTAATAACAACTATGTGTTTCAGCTTTTATGGACAAACCATTATCAGGCTGTACAAAAAGATATAGGTAATGGTATATAACCTTCAGATTTAAAGCTAGGGTTTTGGAAAAATTCATACCCCTGCCTAAAATTTTAACAATTTGGTTCTAACATTTCATCTGTGATGAAAAGCTACACGACCTGTAACACCTGTTATAAATATAATATAAAAATTTTCAGGATAATGCAGTTGTAATAACAGATTATAAACACAGATTTGTGACAAGCAGAAATAGGAAACATGATTTTTACATAATTAATGTTGTGTACTGAACTTTAACATTTTGTACAGCCTGATGATGACTTCTTAGTAAAAGATGAAACATGCAGTAGCTGTGATTAAAATATAAGTTGTGTATGACTGACAATTTATTGGTTTAATATAATTATTTTTGACCATTTATAAACAAAGAGAAACATGACTTCCTGGAACAAGTTGATTCACATTAGATAAAGGCTTGGATCATCCAAGTTTAAAACCTACACATCAAATTCTACTAGTCTTTCATTTCAACCCACACAAATTAGTAATCTTAATAGGCATCATATAACGAAAGACTAAATCTTCTACATACCGTATAAACATGGCGATAAGAGAGACAAACACCACAAGCAAGTCAAGGAGATTGAAAGCTGAGCGGCAGAAAGCACCATCGTGGAGAACAAAGCCATATGAAATCATCTTCAAACAGATTTCCACTGTGAACACTGATGTGAAGAAGACATCAAATTTTGACAGGATCTGAAAAATTTATATCGTGCTGACATAGTGTAACAAAAATACATATAAAGAATTATGACTTGTAAGTACAGTAGTTTCTTTTATGATATAAAAATAAAATTTAGAAAATTAAACAATGTTGTTCAATTTACAGATAACACCATACGGATATATTAAATTACGTCAATCACTAGTCAGTTCCCAGTGGATTGCTTATGCTATACACCAACCCTGCATGCCAGCCTCTACCCATACCGCTTGCCTCCCATAACTCCAACCCCTCATCTGCACCTCAGGGTTATGTGGAAATGGTAACAGGTGTGGAGGGCATGCCTTGACGGGGTTACTCTGACACATGCTGGCAATCCATACCCTGGGTCACACAAGCAGTAGTAACAGGTGCAGAGGGGATGCCCTCTAGAGGGTTACTATGACATGTGCTGGCTAACAAGGCTCTGGTCTACCCAAGCCAAGGTGGAATGTAGTGTGCCAAAGGCTGCATGGCACTGGGGTAGACAATAGCACTGTCGTAAATGATCCCCTTGGGGAACCAGGCCACACCCCTTTGTATGCAGGCCTGCTGTGTGTGTGGGGCTCGAAGGATGGTGACTGTATTCTTTTCCCTGTGTGTTGTGGGAGAGAGCCTTGAATGGGGACTCTAAGAGATATGAATGCATGAATAAACTAATGGCTCTGGAAACGGAGCATTGCCTTTTATAAAAGCTCTTTAAAGGCAACCCAGAGTCAATTTCAAGAGTCTCACTCTGTTTTTAGGATGGAAGCGACTCTGTGAGGCCTAAATATAATTTGAAGCCACTTTATACAGCTATTTTCCTAACCAGGGAGGACTGGATTCATGGCCCAGTGGCTACTATGGATGTCCAAGGGTTTGTCTGGTTTACAGACTGGTCTGGGACAGAATGGGGGACTGAGGCTCTTTGGATAAAGAGATATATAAAAGAAGGCTCTGGAAAAGGCATCTCTCTAGATAGGGACCCCCCTGGCGGAACATGGAGGAAGGGCTCCTTTACTAGGGCTGTAAAGAGAAAGGCAAGTTTTTATTTTTATTGGGAGACTTAGTTCACTAGGGCTGTGAGAGATATGAAAATGAAGGCTCTGGAAATGGGGATCTGTCTCCATAGGGGCCCCATTGGGAAACCAGCAACGGGGGCTCCTTTCCCAGAGACTTTGAGAGATGGGTAAAAGAAGGCTCTGGAAATGCAGTGTTTCTCCATATGGGAGCTCTGAGAGGGAAATGTGGGGGGAGGGCAACTTTGCTGGGGACTCTGAAAGATATGTAAAAGAAGCCTCTGGTGACAGGCATCTCCCTCCGTAGGAGGCCTGTTAGGGGACTTGGAGGGGGGGGGTCTCCTTCACCAGGGACTTTGAGAGACGGGTAAAAGAAGCCTCTGGAAATGGAGCATTTCTCTCTATGGGGGCTCTCAGCGGGGAACCTGGAGGGAGGGCTCCTTTACTGGGGACTCTGAAAGATACGTAAAAGAAGACTCTGGAAATGGAACATCTCTCTCTCTGTAAGGGCTCTGTAAGGGGAACCTGGCAGGGGGTTTCTTTACTGGGGACTTTGAGAGACATGTTAAGGAAGGTTTTGGAAGGGGAGGTTCCTATACTTACGACTGTGAGAGACAGGTATCAGAAGGCCCTGGAAATGGAGTATTTCTTTATACAGGGGCTCCATAAGGGGCACTAAAAGGTATTTAGCAAAGGGAGGGCTCAGTCAATATGTTTATTGGGCTGTAACCTGTACTTGATATTTTTTTCTTTTATGTATAACTTAGAGGGTTTGTGGCCTTACATTGGGCCACAACATTTTAAGAAAGTATCTGCATTTTAGGGGGCAAAAAGGGCCTGTCATATAAAGGCCTGCATGCATTCTTTAAGGGCTTGAACCCCTTATATATTCATATCATTTCAGTTCCCAGACCACTTACTGGAGCAGCTACGAGGTTCCTGCGACACATCTGCAGTTGCTACGTGTATTGCTACACGTTACATAGGCTAAATACAATTGCTACAAGAAGTGATGTAAATTCAGATAAAACTCCTGGACCTGCTGTTTCAACATTAGCAAGCAACTGACAAAAAATTACACCATTGTGAGCAACAGGTTCTATTTTAGATGGTACGAGCAAATGCAGAACAAATGTGCTAACTGAGGACAAGAGAGGCAATGTATGTATAATGAAAGATTGTGGAGTGTTAACATAACAATTTTGAAGTGGAAACACAACAATGCATTCTGTGTGTGTTGTAGAGCTTTATGTCACTGTCAACTATATACAAATACTGAGTGTTGCACAAGACTGATTTTATGGTTAACTGTATGTCACCGGCAACAATGTAAATTATACATACCAGTTTTTGAATGAAATTATATTGCAACTAATTTGCATTCTTTTCACATGTTACATATAAACACTGCATTGAAATGAAAGGATGTTTGTTTGCTCATGGTCTTCTTTAGACATACCATTTCGCCAAACAGACAGTAATGGCATGTAAATCACTGCACAGTTTCTCAATTTTTGTATTGTCATAAAACATTTTATGAGATGAAATGGAATCAATCAATTATGAAGCAATATCTATTCAATATTATGAGTGTGTGATTTTATTCTTGTCCTAGCCACACGGCATGCAAAGTGTATCTCTTCTACACATCCCAGCCTTATATTGCCATGTGTGGCCTATCTGGCTTGACCACATTTTTCCACATTATCTTATAAATGGCATAACTTTCGGAAAAAATGCATTGAACATAAAATGTGTGTACTGATTTTCTCTACAGAATTTGTCTGTAACATTTCTCATCGTAACAATAATTCAGCCAGACAGTAACATAAATGCACATAGGTCTTGATGCAAAGTACCCATTATTCTTATCATATTTTAATCAAACTTGAATTTTCTCAACATATTTTTGAAAAATCCTGCAATACCAAATTTAATGAAAATCTGTCCAATGGGAGCCAAATTGTTCCCTGCGGACAGACAGGCATGACGATGTTAACAGTCACTTTTTACAATTTTGCGAATGCACCTTAAAAAACTGGGCAATTAATGCCAGATGCAAGGCATCTAGAAAACAGGGGAACAGAGAAGTGTTTTATACAATGATGCTGTCTGTTGGTAAGATTATACAGCAGTCGCAAATGAATGAAATGTAAGTACTGAGAAATGGTGGGAAGATACACACAGGTGAAAACCTAAGAACCTGGAGGAGAATCTTTCACCTGTGCTCCTTTTTCCACCACAAATCCCACATGGACAGGCCTGTGTTAGCCTATCTGCATGACTGAACAGGGCCGACAGACAGGTATTCAGGTTGGATGAGGGGATGGTCCCTTGGTATTGGCCTGAAAGGAGCATTGGTCACTTCTCCCTTTCCTATGGGTTCAAGGAAATGCCTGCTTATTATCGCCTCAATACCTCCTCTCACTAATCACCTTGACTACGAAGATGCAGAAAAGGTCCTGTGAAATCTCACAAACACAGCCCACAGAAACATAAAGCAAAAACCTCAAAACAGGATTAATACGAAGGTGAATTAAAAAGTAAAGCAAGTAATTAACAAATTTACTTCACTTTTGCCTCTGTCTCATACTAAAAGTTATGCATTTTTCCACAATCTGCATAATACATCATTTTAAGTTCCTAAGTAATTGGTGCTTATTGTGTACCCACCTCACCAGTTTATGTATCTGCCATATTATTACTGATTTGGTGATACTAAAAATTTCAGCCTTGACGTGTCCACAAATGGCACAACTTTGTCACAAAGTTTTGTGAAAATCAGTCACCTGGAATTCTTTCTCTCTCTTACATGATCACATGCCCCGATTTGTGTGCATACACACATATGTAGAGAGAGGTAATTTCATAAGCATATATATTTTTCTTCTCACCGTACTGAATTTAAAATGTGGTAATTATTTTAAGCATGAGTTTGTTCATACCCACTGAACTGCATGTGTGGAAAGTGCGTCACAGTCCTTTGAAATATGGTACATGTATTTTTCTTGGTAGTTACTTCCCAATCAGCCAGCCTTCCATGATAATATATGTGTAATGCAATCTAACCTCAGCTCCTATGTAATTCAGATGCTCCAAGAACGCTTGCAACTTCGTTAAGTTAGCTCAAATTACATTGTCAAAATATCTCAGAAACAGTAAGTAAAAAATTACACTTCACAAATCTTGAAATTTTTTTAACTTGGTATGCACTTAAGAACTGCCTGCAGAAGTTTATTAAACATAATCCATGAAGCTGAACGCTTGTTGAGAAGCTAACAGTTGCTCACCTCATCAAGAAATATGCAAGTTTGTTTATATAAATTAACAACACCACAATTAAACAACTGGTATAACCCAAAGTAAATTTTTCAGTAATATTTATAAGCATATCTCACACTACATTTCAATAAAATGAGTAAAGGTTAAATGACTTTAATAAACATCACTATGCAAAGCAACAAAAGAATGTGTAAAAGTATTTATGAATAGGTAAGATAAAACATCTGAGGTTCTCATGACACTGACTATGAAGAATCCTGTCTTCTGCAATATGCCATCATGCACTCTGGTAGAAACTTACCAACATTTTGGAGAACACTAATTGCCTCCATTTCTTACACCTCATGGATGGAGGCAGTAGCTCTTTTCAAAATGTCAGTAAATTTCATAAATTTCCACCAGACTACATGATGTTACAGCCACAGAAGACAGTACTATTTGAGGTATTACATATGAGGATTAATCAAAGCCTATTTGAGAACTGTTCTGGGTAAGAGTAGGGACCATCAAAAACAGTATGTGTGGGTACTGGGGCATGCACCCTGTTCATCATACACCAGGCAATGGATCCCTTCTACAACAAACTCCCTGTGATACTGCTGGAATCACTTTAATGTTGCTGCAGCTCTGACATCCTCATCTGACCTGAACCTACAACCTTTTATGGTTTTCTTGAAGGAGACTAACAACAGAAGTAAAAGATGAAAGGCCAGGCTGTATGGTGGCTGCTATATCATCTTCCAGTGCAGGCCACATGAAGATGGGTGTTTTTGTGATGACATCCTTCATGAGCATGCTGCAACAGTTTTCCTTCATGGTTGCATAAAGGCACTGAAATGCTATATCACAGGGGTGTGTGCTTATGGTTATTTTAGGGTCCTTGAATGCTAAGTTACTAAAAGGCCATAGATGAAGGTTGAACAAAGACATGAAGGCCATGGTGGTGCTGTGGTTCCAGCAGTAGTCCAGGGAGGCCCTCAAATAGGGGATCCATCTGCTAGTGTGTCAACATTGTGTGCCTCCACACCCATGGGAAATGTTCTAATAACCCCTACTCCTTTGGTCAAAACTATCCTGATATGTATTTAATTTGAACCCTCATAATAAACATTGTCACATACAGATGAACGTATAAAGGCATAAAAGGCAACTCACTTCATTTCGAGGAGTTTCAGACTGCAAAGGTTCTTCAGCGGCCAGCATGGCTGATGAGATCATAATACATGCAAGTATCACGTTGCCAAAGTAGCTGTGGTTGCACAGCCAATGACAGAACACCCGGATCCTGGCACATCATTCAACATGAAAAAAAAGAACACTTGAAGTGAAATATGGGAAAATAGATGAGCTAACAGTGAGGTGAGGAATAATCTTCATATAAAAGATGTAACTACAGGATATAGCAAACTCCCAATTTTCCATGTGCTGTGCATGTCACCTGGTTCGCAGATTTCCTGTGCTCTTTGTTTAAGTGTAACATCTTGCATATTTGTATATGCAAATATGTGTAAACCATACTCTCATCCCTCCCTCTTGAAAAATGTCGGGTCCTTCTGGGGCAACAGCAACTTGTCAGTGTTTCACAGTTCACACACATTGTAATGTGCTTACAGAATTATAACTGATAAATATGGCCAAAAAACTTATTTCATATATTTTTTATTATTCATACATCTTTTTCCCTTCATTAGCATGGAGCATCTGGAGTATACTATGACCTACATCAACACTGCAAAAGTAGGTTCACTACTGCAATCATGAAAGTTGTCACTCAAACAACTGTATATAATTTCAAATAAAAGAGTTGCAATAAAAAATAAGGTCATAAATCAAATATAACATTACCAAAGTTCTTTTTATATAAAATGTGACTTTTAAGTAATCATTTCATTATAGAGACATTAAAAACATTCTGCATAACAATATTAATTATGGAAATTACTGTACAACCTCATATGTACTGTATTTATCAATGTTCATAAACATATAACAAAGATGTGAGGAAGGAATTGTGTAAAATTAAACAATTTTAAGGTTTCCAATAACTATTTTGTGTCACACTGCACTTATATTACATAAAGGGACAACCATATGAATGCAGGAGAGGCATATATCACACTGGACTATACACAGCCTCAAACAGGAACCCATATAGATGCAAGGTAAGCGGCAGTAAGATCTGACTGACTGGCTGGTTGACTGACCAACTACCTATACAGCTAGCTAGCTCACTGACTGACCCACTGACCGACCAACCAACCAATCAAACAATTAACCAACTACGTAGCTAGTTTTAGCTATGTAGCTATATACATATGCACATACCCACCCACCAATCCCCCATCTACCTACCTACCTACCTACCTACTTACCTACCTATCTACTGTCCTACCTAACCAACCGACCAACCAACCACACCATAGACAGTGGCCTAGTGGGCACTGTATTTCACATTTTGAAGTCCCAACTTCAAATCCTGGCCCACCGACCAGCTCTCCTGACTTGATCTTTTGAGGTTCTCCTTGCTTCATGCAGGGAAATGTCAGGACAATAACCCAAATTATCTCACATCTACCTCCTTTCACACATTCTTTCCAATGCCTTATTTTCCTACAACTTGCCACTATATGGTCACAGCTACTGATAGCAACAATAAAACATAAATAAATAAAAAGTCACAAACTCCAAGCAGCAGAGTCCTTATTCGGAATCTAACAGTGACTCAAATAGTCAAGAATTTCCATCTTCTATGGAGCTGGATGTTTCACTACCATGTGATCAACAGCCAACAACTGGTCCCTACCTTGAGCCAGAT
Organism: Coptotermes formosanus; assembly: GCA_013340265.1. NCBI lineage: Eukaryota > Metazoa > Arthropoda > Insecta > Blattodea > Rhinotermitidae > Coptotermes > Coptotermes formosanus. Next base: position 5,889,282 of record BLKM01001253.1, read on the forward strand.
GAATCCAGTCCACAATGTCAAATCCCATATACTTAAGATCAATTTTATGACCAAGCTCCAATCTGCACCTAGGTTTGCCCATAGAGTCTGGCTTCCCAGTAAAATTTTTCGACAGATTTCTCATCTCTCCCATTTGTCCTACATGTCCTATCCATCTCAATGTCCTCATCTTTACCACCTTTACAATAATTGGCATGAGTAAAATCACACAATTTTCTGCAGCTACCTAATACAAATACATTATAATTACACAACAGGTTTCAGGAGCCAGGATAGCATCATCAGTATCGTGACTAGAATAACAGTTGGGAAAAAAAGGAATCATGGTTGGACTCCAGGCACAGGCAAGAGATTTTTTTCCAGTCAAAGTGTACAGGCAAACTCTGGGGCACAGACAAGCTCCTATTCAATAGAAACTGATGGTTCCTGTCCCACTGGAAAAGCAGATGGGGCAGTAATGTTACCACTCACTTCCACCCAGTGACAAAGTTAAGAATGAGTGATGCCAAAACTACACTCCCTCATATGCCTTCATGGCATACACAGGGGAAATTTTACTTTTGCCTTTATGTGTACATAAGATGTTGTAAGCATTTCAACCCTTTCATATCCACATTTTTCAAACACTGACACACACTTAACACAATACTATTTTTGAAAATGTCCAAATTAATATATCAGGTTTTGCTACCCTTCTTGATGTTGAACTACTACTCAGCTTACATTGTTTGATGAGGCAAAAAATTCAAACTTTCAAAGAGCTTATAATACAAACACCTCAGTGTTGACGTATATAAAATAACAAACTGGAGAAGAGTATACTTAGGGTTGGCCCAGTGAACACACTATGTAGAAATGAGTACCTTTGGGATTGGACCTGAAAGGGCTAAACACTATTTAATGTTAGCAATGCTTTCCAAAAAAAAATTAACTAGTATACATATTCAAATTGCTAATAGAACATCTAAAAACACTTGAGTGCAGAGAACATAAACATGCACAGCATCATATATGGAATTCAAGCGTGTCAGCGAGCCAATATTTTGATTCAAGCAAGAAACAAACTGCTATAGGCATTTATGTCGCTTATTCTTGTTTGTGCATTAATAAACCAGTAAACACAATCCTCACTCGTTTTACTACAAATAAAATTACTACTTAAACTACTCTAGTATGGTGCTAATCTAGAAAAATATAAAGAAAAACTGTTTATACACAGAAGACTACTGATGTTATTGGCTAATCTAATGCATGATGAATTCTCAACTGCAGAGCAATGCATCCATTAACTACCATTCCCTAGAAAAAAGATGAGGCAAATATCATATAAAACTACATAAAAAAGAAATTTTTATCTCTTAAAGCATTTACAGAAATCTAATTTGTATTAAAAAAACATACACATTGAAATGAAACTTCCTGCCTGTAAAGCAAATCAAGACCTTCACTAGCCTGCAGGCTTAGAGCAAATAAATTATTTCTAATACTACTGTCAATTTACAGTGCATTGCAATCTATTACAGTTGGATCAAGCCAATTTCAAATACAGCAAAGGAATAAAAAGGGTTAAATGACAGTTTGTAAACAATGTGTAAGAGTTACATTTTAAAATTTTGCCCTGCTGAAATGTCACTAAGCAGACATAGCTCACTCATGCTGCACTCTAATGAAATAATAATTTTTCCTTAATAAAGAGAGAGGTGATTCTGTAGTGACATGAATATTCTGGCAATAAGGTAAACTTTGTTGTTTTGTCTGTATGGCATAAATGGAACAAGCAACATGTAAAAAATAATTTTAAGTAACAAATTAGAGACATATTTTGCTGATATAATGTGATGATGTTGTGGGAAAGACAAATAAACAACAATACAACTCTAAGGCTAAGCTTTGCTGTTCGTTAAGTGTAATCATATGGCATGTCATTATAAAGAGGGGCAAAAGCAGAGTGAGAGGAAAAGTGACTAGCAAATGCAACTCTCCTTGGAAGCAGCATCATGTCAGTCACTAAATAATTAACAACATTTCAAAAGACCACATTTCCTTCATCTTCAGGATCTCAGAAACCAAAGAACACATCTTGGACTCTCAAAGAGAGAAGCAGCATAACTGTGCTCTTGAGAACCTCAAAGCTGAAATTAGGTGTTTGTTACATGTTGCCATACATCATTACAAACAGCGACAAACGATGTGGGAGGGAGGAAGGTCAGCAAGAACTGCAACACAGCTCCAAAGCCAAATGATGTTGAAGATTCAAGTCTTCTAGGGCATGATGCTATGACAATCAGTATATAATTAATGATGCTTTAAAAAAAGACCTTACTGCCTTCATCTTCAGGATCTAAGGAGTCATGGTCTTGGATGCTCAAGATGGACGTAGCAAACTCTTCACCAAGAGTTCTGCGAAAACCTCAAAGCTAAGTTCTGTATTCATCAAGTGTTGTCAAGTGTCATTAACAAGAGGGACCAAAGAAGGAAGGAATGAGGTCGAAAGTAACTAAAACTCAGCTCTAAAGTCATGTGCTGTTGAAGAGTCAAGTCTTCTGAAATATGATACTGTGCCGATGGGTAAATGGTTACTGATATTTTAAATGGTTACTGATATTTTAGAGGAGCTTGCTGCCTGATCTTCAGGGTCTAAGCAGTTAAAACTGACTACCTGGACCTCAAAATAGAAGCAGCAAACTCTTCACCAATAGCGCTGTGAGACCTTCAAAGCTAAGCTTAATTGCTTATTAAGTGTCGTTACATGTCATTAGAAACAGGGACCAAAACAGAGGGAGGGAGACAGTCAGGTGGAACAGCAATGCAGTTACACATTAAGTCATTTGCCAAGTTTTGCCATGTGTCATTTCAATAGCAAATGGGAGCTTACACTATAGCTGTAATACAGATTTTGTTCTACACCTTAAAACTGTATGCCTTCTGACTGTCTACAGACTTGCCATCTTTCAGATTGCTATTTTTAACCCTTTTTACACCAAATGGAGATAAATAATCATTCATAAGCTGGCCACTAGATTAAAGATCTGAAAATGAACGTTGTACTAGCATCAATCACAACTGCAACACACACACAAATACAACATACAAAACTGCAACAAAGCATAAAGTTTGACTGGAAGCTGACAGCGAGTGTGGGATCGAAGCTACCAGGCTACGTTGCTTGCTACATGTCACCTGTTTGATTTAGAGAAAATGAAGAATGATGATGCTGGAGGGATCGGTTGTGTCTTGGTGGCTATGTTGAATTCTGAGAGCCGTCTGGGTCGTGCTGTGATACCTTCTTCCATCTCATCCATGTCTGTTGGGACAAAGACAGATGCCACACTGACATGAGCCATGCACAAACAAACATGGGCTTGACTGTGAAGGTTTGGCACGTCACAGGGAAGTTGAATAGCCACATTTTGATTTCAGAATTGGTCACTGCATGGTTTTCAGTGCTTCCACGTACAGCCTGTTTGGCCTTTCTGGCCTCTGCACACCAGCCGAGGTTACAGGCTTCTTTTTCTAAAGTGGAGGCACCCATGGGGCAGATTCTGTATCCCCAAAAGTGATCGTGAGGGTGAGGGTTGATACATGGGAACTGAAGCTTAATAAGGGCTCCAGTAGGGGCTCTGGTATCCTTTGCACTCCCAGAGGTTTATCATTGGTACATTTAAAGTCTGCTGTATGCAAGATGAAAAAATCTGAACACAGAATTCAAGAATGAATTCAGCTGTGTTTACTAAACAAAACTAACTTCTATCTGCAGTCAGGAGACAGCAACTAGCATTATTTAATGGACCCAAACGAGTTGTCACCAGGTACCTCCCATCAAGCTGGGGATGCAAGAAGTGACATCTCCTCTCCCTCTAATTATGGTGCAACATCACCAAAGACCAAGCTCTATGGTAACCATGCAATCCAGTAACCATGATAACCTACATGTGACCCCATCACCCACTCAGTCACAACCTAAGCACATTACATACAAGAAAATTTGACTGGAGGAAATGAAGAAAATCATAAAATGTCGGGCTATCTGGCATCTGAACCAAAATTTGAAATTGGCACCTCCTGAATGCAAGGCAAGGGTGTTACTGCTGTACCAACCTGCATGGTAACACACATTATGAAACTGTATTATTTACAATTTCTGTAAGAGTTTGAATTTGAGTTAGTAATTTTGCAGTCTTTTTATTCTAAAACGTGAAACAGTATTCTTTACCATGATAAGCTGGCACTTTTGTTACTATGTCAGCTACTGGAACACAAAATCTATGCTGCACTGTCCTATTTCCATGATGACATATCAACATTCCAGCCTGAAGAGTTGGCTGATATTCATCAGTGAAGGGGGGCCATTCCTCTTCTGCTGCAGTGACCTGATGCAATTCTTGTCAACTTTTTTCTGTGGTGTACATCAGCAATAAAGTTTTTGTTCTGCCTGTGTTAGAAATTTTCAACATCTTACAGAAAAAAATAAGATGTGTTGTTGGAAGAGTTCATGGCAATTGCTACAACTGACAAGAAACAATAAAATTTTGATGTGTATGGAGCCACAAACAGAGCATACACTGTACTTCAGGGGAGCACAAAAATGTCTTTGGGTCCTTCTTTAAACCCACAGCTTAGCTTTCAATGTATGATTATCGACTGCTTCATAATAAATGTTTGAAATCATCCAGATTCTTTGAAATCACCTTGTATTCTATACAGCATAATGTAAGGAAACCTGTTTTATATCCTTACTCTTGTAACATATATATATATACTCCCTGTGGTAAAGCAGTGGGGCCTTAAACTTGACCACTCGCCTCCATCTAGTGTTGAGATTAAGAATGAGCAGAACCACACCTCCTCTACTCCTGTATGCTTCCATTACCTCTCTATAGCTTACTCTGTGGCATTATCAAATGTGATCTAGAGACAGAAAATTTTACCAGAGGAACAAAGAATAGTCATATCAATTACAGAGGATTTACCAGGGCAGGATGAGAGTGGGAGACCAAGCCAACGCTGTCAAGCCCAAGATGACGATCTGCCTTACCTGTTAGTATTGGAAAATATAAAGAAGGCACTTCCCTGTGGAAGTGGGCGAACTGTTGTTTTCATACTGATCTCCGACATTCGGCGAGGACGTGCTGATGTCCTACGAACCCGTTCAATACCTTCATCATCATCTGCAAATTTTAATGCAAACCGCACAGCTTGGAAAAGACAACCTCCAAGCTACTAACAGCACTTTTTGTGTCATTAACTAGGGCTTGAAAAATACATATACAGATTTCTTTTACAGATCCAACTGTCAACACTTCCCATGTGGTAAAGTCTTCAAACACATTTAGCCGAAGCAAATTACATTCCTTCTGTATTCTTATGAGACCTTAAACAAGGGCAGTCCAGCTGTTTCCATTTGTAATCCAACTGCTCCAGATAAAAATAATTTTCTTTTAAATGTATGTAAAATTCTGCTTTTATTACCTTGAAGTAAGAGAAGGGAGAGATTTGATCATTCTCTTCCAAACTCATCCGTATATTATACTTACTGTCCTGTATCAGATAAGCTTACCTAAGTAACTTCCCTCAGAACAAATTTGTTCATTACAAATATGGCAATAGCTTCATCACAAATTTGACAAAACGGCAGAATGTGACCCCACATGAAATGCCTACCTAACAAATGAGCACAAATAAGTAAAACATTTTGAATTAAAGTATCTTAACAAGACTGCAAATGGTATAATCCACGATGTATTAGACAAGCTTTGTGTGGTGATGGTTTTATGGACTTTATCCATCGTCTGAAGAGTAAAATATTAAAAATTAAAATCACGACATTTCAGAAGCTGGCTCTGCTTCTGTCCTCAGGTGAATGACAGGGGAGAAGAGAAGAACACCTACTCAGTTGGCGAGTAGGTGTTCTTCTCTTTCCCCCTCCATTCACCTGAGGACTGAAGCACAGCAAGCTTCTGAAATGTCATGATTTTAATTTTTTAAATATTTTTAATATTTTACTCCTCGGACAATGGATAAAGTCCATAAAACCATCACTACACAATATTATATGCCACCATCAAAACCTTTTAGAATTTAGACAAACCTTGCAAGGCATTCTTTACTTTCAAAATAAGTCTCAAGGCACACACTTAAATGTAACTTCATTTATGCTGATAACAAATGCACATTGCTGGAGTCAATTTTCATGAAACTCATAGATGTTGACAGTACAGATTGAAAATCATTTATGCTCATTAAAATCATTTATGCTCCTACTTAATGTATGGCTTTCAAATGCACCAAATTTACAACACTCATAAACACTCAATAACCTTTGTGGAAACCTTCTGTACAAACTTTCTTATGAATCAGACAAACAACGTACAAAGTAAAGGCAAAATTTCACTTATGGCCTCAAGTAAAGCATAGCTTTCACTGCATCAATTTCCACAAAACTCATAATGATGTAATGACATTCAGTACATCGAAATCTCCTGTACAGACTTTCTCCCAAATTTGTCAAGAAGTAGTGTGGGTAGGCACTTATTTAAGCTCTAAGTAAAGTATTCATTGAAGCCCTAAATAATGTAGTACACCAATTTTCACAAAACTCACATTTGTCTGACAGCGTTGCGTAACAACATAAATACTGAGTTTCACGGAAATCAGACAACTGTTCAGCCACTGATACTGGGTCACGGATGAACAGATGGACAGACATGTTCTCCCATGCAGCTTTCTTTTTTTACTTTGTAAAGAATGCCTACTAACTAACTACCCACAGTACAGTCCTTCTTGGAAAACTGAGAATTGCTCAGCTAGTCAAAAAAGTCACATGTTACTGTACCTGAAATTTCACTGCCATATTCAAAGACCCTTCTACTTGTTCATATTCTGAGGTGGAGGAATCCAGTCCACACCTGTCATATTACTCCTTTAAGATGCACTTTAGTATTATCATTCCACATATGCCTGGATCTTCTAAGTGGAAACATTCTTAACAGTCTTTGCTATTTAGTACGAGGACCACAAATATATATTTATGTCATATCTACCCTGCATGGCCATGTAATATATGTATAGAACTGCTTGAAGCTACAAGAGTAACAGAAGATGTCAGAAAAGAGAGGAAACTTGTTACTATGGTGAAGGTACCAGTAAGAATGAAAAGCAACAGAACTTCTTCAGTAAGATCTTTCCAATCTAATAACTGAGATTTCAAAAAGTTCCTGCTTTCTGCATTCTTCAACTCAAAATGCAGAAGAAGCATGGTGTTAATGCTTTCAGTAAACATGGCTTTGGGAGGATTTGGCTTTGCACTGTTTGTTTGGAACTGTCATGCACTCCTGTACCTTTCTATTACATTTTAATAAGTTTTATGATCATGTCACTATTTTGTGATTAATGTCACTAAGGGAACATTAATAAATGTTGACATACAAAAGTGTGGGCCAGCTCACTTTGCAAAAGCATATGACTGAAACGTTGAATAAATACAGACTATCAAAGCAAGAGCTACAACATACACATTTATACGCACACAATCATAATAAAAGAGTAACACCCCATGAATTCATCACTGCAATATGCCAATTATTAACTATGTGAGAACTGCTCTCTTCTGAGGTATCACGCAGCAGTGAATGGTAATCCTTTACCAATGTTTCGGGACAACATATTGGTCTGATCTTCAGGGGCCAAGAAGTCCAAGGTTGGACTTCTTGACCCTTGAAGATGGGAATGATACGTTGTCCCAAAACACTGGCAAAGAATTACCATTTGACACTGCATTATAACCTAGAGGACTGTGGTTCTCATCAACATTGTGGCAGAAGCCTGAAATCACAGATAGTAACTATGCATTGAATGTTACCTCATAGACTTTGACTTCATGTAAAAGGAGGTGTGACACGCAAGAGCCATGTATAGGGAAGTAAATTAATTTCATCCAGTTTTTGGAATTAAAAGAAGAGAACATAACTGACAATTACGTCAAGATCCATCATTTAAATCAGGCAAATGTTAACCCCAACCATCTTTCCAACTACTGATATTTAGCAGTGAATGTGAAGAACTGATAAAAGAAAAAGAAATGTTCGTCATTTATCATTATAGCACACACTACTAACACAGAAGATATGCTGTTACTGCAATGAAGTCTTCTGTGTTCTGTGAACGTGAAGTTCATGTCCTGTGTTTGGAGACAGTCTCAGTTGCATGGTTGTTGCACAGGAAGCCACCAATACATATAGTATCTCTGAAAGCTTGAAATCATATGTACAGCCTCACTGTCCATATGCTGCTATTTTTGCTTCTTACCCTGATTGTCTGTGTGTTCCTCATCATCATACGGATAATCCTCACTGTCGCCACGCTCCAATGGCACTTTTGTGTCACTTCCAGTCTCTTCTTTCTCCAAACTAAAAACACATTCAACAATACCATGCAAAAAACAAACACGGAGCATTTGTAAATGTTGTATGTACACATCACACTAGTAAAACACATTATTTATTTCAATATTTTAAATTCAAATTCATTGTGCATACTTTCTGTTCTGATGTGCCATTTGTGATATCTGGTGTTTTAAGAATACATACTCTGGCTAAACCTTAGTTCAGTTTCCAGCTATGTAACTGAGACTTGCTGTGTATAAAGTGTCCAACTGGATAGGAAATATTACGTCCTAAGAGGGAAACAGATCCACTTTCTGAAACATCCCAATGCCCAAAAACAAACGCCACGTTTATTATAACACATCATCAGTAGAAACAGTCAGACTTAACTAAAAACATCACCAGACTTGATAAGGTAACCTTCAAATGAAACATGTTCATTTATACATCTGTTAGGCCTTCTATTTTGTACTTCACTAAGGCTGTAACAGAGATACTTACTTCTCACCATCATCAGCAAGTTCCTCCTCTTGTCCTTCACCACCTTCCTCTCTCCCTTGTCCATCTTCTCGAGCTGGTGAACCACTGTGCGATTTTTGTTGTTTCTCTGCCTAAAACACATACATATAGCTAAAAAGCATGACACCTTACTGGAAAATATTAGGCTGCTAGTGCAGATTATAGAGTAACGTACAGATGCCAAAGCATAGCCATGCAAGAATTTCCACTTTTTAATTTACTATTTCCATGTAATGATATGACAGATTAACTACTGCCTAGATCTCCAGAATTTGTCGGATACTGTAAGACAATGGGACCACAACAGGAAAACATATCAGCTGTGTACAATTGAACCTATGATTCAGGCGGGAACCACGGTGATAAATATTTTCACAGAATTTTGTATATCCAGAAACGTTATACATGGTCTGCGCCCAGAAAACTAAACAGCGATTCCTTAGTCCGTTTTCTAGCCTGCTCGAGCCTAGCCTACGTGTGTAAATTGGAAAGTGAAATAACCGAGCCCAGATGTTTTAGCACAACTACAACATATACATAGTGTAAGTGTGCTATCGAAAGTCCTAAAATATATTTGAAGGCCTAAATGTGTATTGAGAGCTTCGGCCACTTTATAATACTTGACCGGAGTTGTGTAGGCCTAAATAGTCTCAGGCTAGCCTTTGTGTTGCCGCTTTGTAAGTGTAGTTCTTTAGGCTACATTTTTGACCCCACATAAGTACAGCACAACATGCTACCTAATTGCTACATTCAAGTTTTTACATGCAAAAAAAATCGCTCAAAAATAATTGCCCATCAGGTTGGAACACAAGTTCTAGAATGCGGACGACAGTTCATCAACAGTCACATAACTGAGGGCTCACTGCAAGTCAGCCATGCTCGATCATTCACGTGTTTCTGTATACCTTTGGCGGAATTTGGCGTGCGTGCGGACAACATGAAATTAAATGCACAGAATGAAGAATGTGTCAGTGTACGTGTAATTATGTGTACAATTTTTAGCTGTGTATTTGCCTATGCATCATGTACAATAAAATATACTGACAATAACGGGAAATACTTGTAAAAAATGCAATTCCCAACCTAGGCTGGATTTTGCTATTTCAAGCACATTTTTACAAAATGAATTAGTAATGTAGTGTATGTCTCCATAAATAAACAGCTCTTAAGTTTTCAAAATTGTTTCAGCGCTCTGTCTCAGCTTTGCCACGGAAAGAGTTAACAGACATTTACTCATTTCAGATGTCTCTTCAGGGAACAGAACACTGTGTTGTAGGTAACAGGTTGCCCGGGAACTATGGGTTAATCAGGCCTGCTGTAAGCTAAATAAAATGTGATTACATGAAACTACAATGAAGTACTTCAGCAGCTTGCATAGGAAGACACTTGCCTGAGGCATGTCTTAATCAGATCTGCAACAGGGAATGCACCAGTAACAAATTCTACGAAGTCAGGATAAGAAGCAGTTCAGTTTAACATATCAGCCACTGGTCCATGCTAAAGATGTATTAAGTGAAAATATTAATGACGCAGGGAAGAATAAGAACACAGGAAAGGTACGTATAACATAACACTGAGGCACTTTTGAATGTCTGCAGCCTGAGCTTTTCTCCCATAGCCATACTATTTAATCTATAGGTATTACAGAATGTTATTAGAATTATTAGGGCCTCTTATTATATTTCATTGAAGACTGTATGTCTACATTGATTTTGTTTTTATTACATTTTTCTGTCAAACATAACGTCAAAGCTTCAGCGCGTTCAAATATTTTGTAATTTCTTACTTTAAAACAATATTTTGTACATAAGTTATGGGCATATTCGTAGGATATGTACATACCAAATTTCATATTCCCGGATGTAAGCAATTACATATTACCACTCAGTGTTTGCATTTCTATCTAAGTTACCCATCATCTAGTTTTACACCTCGCTGTGCTGTTTTCTTTCGTAATTGTTTTGTACATGGCATGATTTTCAGAAAAAAATGTGTTTGACATAAAACATGTGCTTTGATTTTTTGTACAATCTTTATCTGAAAATTTTCTGATTCCAAGAAGAATCTGGCAAGGTATTATTATAAATGTACCTTGGTCTCCATGTAATGTGTCAGATTTTTAACCAAACTTGAGTTTTCTTGAAGGTTTTCGTAGACGCCCCCAATATCAAATTTCATGAAGATCCATCCGAGTTGTTTCATGGGGACAGACAGATGGATGGACTCACATGACAAAACTAACGGTCACTTTTCACAACTTTGAGAACGTGCCTATAGGAAGCTATACTGAAGCTGTTAATAAGGTTGATCTAGAAGTAAGTACAGTAGGTGGTATGTATAAGTTCATGCCTATCACTGCAACTCAGAACAAAATCATAACCTTCGAAGGTGTGGTAAAGTAACAAATCAGAATAACCTGATAAAATTAAGAGTGTATTAAATTTGGGTAACGCTGCCTGCCATTCAGTTTACAATCTTTTGTCTTTTTATCCCCATTTAAAAATGTTAACACTTAGCAAATAATACTGCCAGCTCATCCGTAATTTTGTACTGGTTCTGAAGCAGACACATCATCAAAATTTAGGTAACACCTTTCAAAAGTGTGGCAAAGTAACAAATCAAAATGAACTGATAAAATCAGTGGTAGATTACATATGGGTAATGTTGCCTGCCATTCAGGTCACGATCTTTCATCTCCCTGTTTACCATTTAAAAACCTCAACACTTGCTATTCATGTCAATACATCCACAGTTTTGTACTTGCTCTGTAGTAGATGCAATGTAAAAATGGCTATTTAGTCTCCTCCCATCTAATGGGCAAATCTGTAAATGTGCAATCATATGAGTAGCTTCACCCCCACTGTCCGTAATCTTTGGTTTACACAAGAGAAGTGCCCAGGTCAGCAGATTTTCCTGCTTTAGAGTTAAAAGTTTTTCATGTTAAAGGAGCAAAGTAGCATTTTTCACTAAAAAAAGATTGGAATAGGCTATAGGAACGAAAATAACAGTGCCATTGAAAGGTTAAGGCTAAATACAATTTACATAAGTACTCGTATAATCTATGTACTGTTCTATGTAAATGTGAAACTTGGGCCCTTATAGGAAATAACGAACACAGCCACGGGGTTTGGAAACAAAGTGTATAGGAGATTATTGGAGGACAAGAAGGTTGTTACATTCACTGACTTTACTGGTCTATGGCATGACAAACCAGAAAAGTGTTAATCAGTCACTGGTTTCATAGTACTTCTGTGCAACAGCATATAGTTATTTTGAAGGAAAAGACTGCTTTAAAAAAGTGCATAGTAAAATTTACAAAATAATTACCTCCTCTTCTGCTTCTTTCTCAATGGCCGTCAAGGATTCTGCATCAGCTAGATTGTCTACAGCAATAGCCAAGAAAACATTTAACAAGATATCTGGACTTCAGTCAAGGTCAGAACATTTGAAAATATGAACATATATATAATTTATTTGAAATTAAGGTAAATGAAAAATGACATGTGAGATTTGAGGTCGTTCCAGTAGTGAATATTAATATTATGCTCTTCCTGGATATTCAACCCTGAACTTAGACACATCAGTTTCAACTGACATACCAGTACCTATCTCCAGAGGAACATGCTGCTTTCATCTTCAGAGCAAAAGAGTAGGTCATGCAGAGGAAGGGAGGGCAAGGAATGGAGCATTCAGTGAACAAACAGGAAATAGTGGCCCTAGGCTGTTTTGTGTATTCATCTCCTTAACTGTAATGGGTTGTTTGTTTAGGATTAGTCAGTTTCTGGACACTGCCCATCATCTAGTGTTACAGAAATGATGTTTTGAAAATTGGAACTGTTCCCAAAATGTGTTGTTTTTGGAAAACTAATTAATGGCGACAGTTCAGAAACTAAGGAATGCCAAGTGTTACACATTGTCATCAGAACTGCACAGACTTGGATTATGTCATGTGAAAGTTAAAAAGTATAGGCTTGTGTAAATAAATTAGGACTCCTAAGAATAAGTCTTCTTTTCAGTGGCTTAAATAGTGAAGTTTTACACTGTGGGCAGGGGTGCACACATCCTGGGTGTGAAGTTGCTGTGGCAACTAAATTTTGTATGGGGGCAAGTAATATTAGTTGACCCTCAGTATGGAACTTGATGCATGTCACCCTTCTGGCACCAAGAATTCTGAGATGGTTTCCAGATTTTTGGAAACTTTGTACACCCCTGCTATAGGCCTACTGGTTAAACTGCCATTACAGCAGTAATGAGGCCACAACATCAAGTCAACTGTGTCATTATAATTAATAATTACGAATCTTCCAAGCAAGTCATAAAGGATACAGTTACCACAAATGAAGAGGATGATGAAGTATATGCATGCCAGAACACCAATGGAAGAAACTCCACCATATGCTTGAATACCAACATACATAACAGTATTCCAGTCTTCACCAGTCAGTATCTGGAAAGATGTGTTTTATGTACAGTTTAGCTCTGTGTGTTGCTTAGCTCCATACAGCATCTCCATCAACCAATTGCTTTAACTTTTAGAAACTCAGTGCTTTGCCAATATAGTACAATTATTTACATATTTCATATGATTCTCAGAATAAACAGAGACTATTACCCTGAACACCAGTAATCACTTGGTCTTTGTGGTGGAGACAAAGAATTTTTTTTGTAACAAATGAAATTAATTTCTAAATATTATTTAGAAGAATTTCAGACTTTAGCATTAAATGTCCTTGCTATAATTAGTGTAGACTCTTCCGTCTTCTAGTTTGCTGTCTGACAATATGGGGATTAAAATATATGGAACTATAATTTTGTCTGTTGTTTATATGGGCGTGAAACTTGGTCTCTCACATTGAGGGAGGAACATAGGCTGAGGGTGTTCAAGAATAGGGTGCTAAGGAAGATACTTTGCGCCTAAGAGGAGTGAGGTAACAGGGCAGTGGATAAGACTGCATAATGAGGGTTTGTGATCAATACTCCTCACCAGATATTACTTGGCTGATCAAGTTAAGAAGAATGAGATAAATTTAATGGGTTTCATTTCCTTGCATTAGATCATAAAAACAATGGAAATTACCAACAAAATGCACATTAAGTTTGAATTAATTCATAGCATATGGTACAGTTCCTTTAATCCGGCACCCACGGGACCATACAGGTACTAGATTAGCAAATATTTCGGATTATCAGATGGTACTTAAATTTTGCAGCCAGGCCACAATGTGCACTTGTTAATTACATCCATGTCATCATAAAAAGACGTAGCTTTTTCAATTATCGTAGGCCAAGTTACAGGTTGTCCTTCAGGACACATTGCTGTAAACCACTTATATAACACCTTTTCCAGTTGCATTAATTTAGGCTCGATGATCACTTGATGCCATAATCGATCATAATTGATCTTCTGGTTTCTTTAAATCGCAATTGATGATCGAATGTTGTGTGAAGACATAACCACACTTCATTTTTCTCTGCTTTAAAGCCTCCTAATTATTTCAAGTTCGTGAGCAGTTGATTATTTGAAGTTTGTGAGCAGTTGTTAAGGATATGCATTTCCTGTTGCCAGCAGTACCTTACTTACGCATCTTGGGATCTTCTGAAGCCATTACACTAGCTCAGTGGGCTCAGTAAAGTCCAGATAACACAGGATAAAATCATGGAATCAGTCATCAATGGCAAAATGTCTGGTGACAGATCATACATACTTGGTCTTGAGACTATTTTCCTGAAGTGCTGAACTACAAGGACTTCTGGATTATCAGTTGCAGGATTAAAGGAATTTTACTATATTATAAAAAAAATAGGAACTCCCCACCTGGGTAAGAGATCGGTAACAGCCCAGTCCTTGTGTAACTTGTGTTATTATGTAATGTTAAAATGGGCTTATGGGAATGAATAACAAGTATGATTTCAGGCTTCCACCATGGTGTAAATGAGATCTTCGCTTCTCTGGGATGTTATGTGGTGTAGATTGGTCATTAGTTACCAACATTTTCTGAGGTCTCGGTCCCATGTTCAAGGGTCAAGGAGGACTGCTTGACCCTTGAAGTTGCGACAGATAGGTTGTTCTGAATCACTGGTGACTAGCTACCAATCTACACTGTGTAACATCACAGAAGAGCAGAGGTCTCATGTTTACAGTGTGCAAGCAACCCTGGTTTGTGTGGTAGGCCTTTGAAATTTATGAAAGACCAAATTTCATGAACAAATTCTTGTGTGAATCAGTTTTTGAAAATATCTGCATCCACTAACCCACTGTAGTA
Source organism: Coptotermes formosanus (assembly GCA_013340265.1). Lineage (NCBI taxonomy): Eukaryota > Metazoa > Arthropoda > Insecta > Blattodea > Rhinotermitidae > Coptotermes > Coptotermes formosanus. The sequence continues at coordinate 5,904,445 of BLKM01001253.1, forward strand.
ATGGACAGGTATGCTGATGGATTCACTTTCCTTACACAGTCACCTTTTGTGATTTGCTCCCCTAGATAGAAGTGTAACTCTTTGACTGTGAAGGATGACTGTAGTAGTCATGCAGCATAATGCTGAGGAAGCTAATGACCACTACGGGCATTGGCCAATAACATGCAAAGTAATGGGCCAGCCATTTAAATCCTGGTCTCTTGCAGAGTACAGTGGGCACTAATTCAAGTGCCGAAGGGGCAGTTAAGCTTAAAGTTGTGTCAAATTTGCTGTAATGGATGGCTTTATTGTTGATAATACCTGGAACACAGTAAGCAGGCTCTGCCAGAAACTATCAAAATTACTGCGTGGCTTATCAGTAGTACTGTCGTTGAAGTCAAACTTGCCACCAAACACTTGCATTCCAAGTAGAGCAAAGATCACAATGAACAGAAACAAGAGCAACAGTAGTGATGCAATGGACTGGATGGAGTTGAGTAGTGAGGCAACCAGGTTGGACAAGGACCGCCAGTACCTATAAAATAAAACACATGTTGTATGTGATTGTTATTTCAGCATGTAGCTGTTACACCCAGTAATTACTGGAATGGCATTATACTGAAACCACGTAAGTTTGAAGGGTTAAACTCTCCACACCTCACTCAAAATGTTACACTTTCTCTTTCATAACCCTTCTGTATATACCTCTTCAGTCACCTAGTAAAGAGACTTATTCGACTTCACAAATAAGAAGCAATTAATTGCAACCATTTTTGACATCAGTGTTTTTAATTTAATGCAAAATTTTTTAGTCTGAGTTCACTGACCCTATTTAATATTTATTTCGGTGAACTGGACTTAAAATATTATTTGTTTCACATGAATGTTTGTAGTTTTACTCATGTGTGAGACAGTAACAAGCGATTTGAGCTGGTGGTATAGAAAACAGGCCTGGAGGGCAGTGTAACGGTAGGCCGAGACGTGAAAGTGCCCAGTAGCATCATCCCCACCATACATGAGACTTCCTTCTATGGTGAAATATAGGTAGCACAAAAGTAACACTGCAGTTCAGGATTACGTAAATATTACAGTAGACTATTTTAAAAACTGTTCAAACTGGCAGGAACATGCTGAATACACAGTTTACATCTCTCATAATACTGGTTACACATGTGCCATTGAAATGAACATCCAGAGAACACCATTTGCAATTGCAATCCATCTGAAAGTGGCAGTGCTAGTTTTGCACTACTCAGTATTTCTCAGCTCCCTTCCTGCAAAAGTACGTTGTGAGGAAATGCAAATCTAAGTGCTCAAAAATCCTCTTATCAGTTGTAACAGAGACAGTTAGCTCCTTTCTTAGGAATTAGAAATTGGTTGTTTTTATTTTGTTTTTTATATTATTCTAATTGATATGAAGACTGCAAACCTGTGGCTGAGAAACAATAAAGCATATACTCACAAAGATAGATTTCACACATATGTATGTTACGAACTCACTTAGTCACTTTGAACACACGAAGCAGGCGAACACATCTGAGCACAGACACCCCCAGTGGTGGCATCACTTCCGTGTGTGTTAGAACAATTTCACCAATACTTCCAATTACAACAAAGCAGTCAAAGCGGTTGAAGAGTGAAACAAAATAACCCTTAGAAAGAAAAAATTATCACATGTTTCATAACAGCTCATATATATCCAAATGTTTGTCTTAAATTATTACACATAGAGAAATTTAAATCTCTACATTCAGCTACTGTATGTACAAAATTATTTACGTGGGTAGTGTCAACCCACGATGTGATGCAGCGTCATCCTTTTATAGATTTTTTTGTGAAGGGGTAATACAGTGAAATGCCAATAAAACAAACATCAAATTACCAGCAATTTCAAGTTTCAAATTTATATTTTTTATTCTTCCTGCAGTGACCTGTACGAAGACATGTCAGTAAAACTGTTATTACAAGTGAGCTTAATAAAAATTTTAAATCAGCAGCGACTGGGCTCATTCATGCAGATTAGTGTTTAGTTTAATTAAACCTTACTGAGAAAAAGTGACTTCTGTGATTTGAGGTATCATGGCAATGAATGTGAAGACTGAAGTATTTTGGGGTGTGATGCCATATACAGTAAAAACTGTGATATCTGGCACCTCCGGGACCAAAGGTTTGTCAGATATTGAAGTTTTCCAGCTATCAGAATATTATGCTTAATATGTACCTTAGTGTACCTAGCAACTGCATGGACAGACCTATTTTTGCCTTTATCTTTAACACTATTTCCACTTTTTACCAGCCCCTTCCATGACAAAAATGAAATATTCTAGGCACTGCATTGTGACACACTGTAACAGGCGAAGGCAATAAAGCAACTGATCATACCACACTACAGTATCTGACCACTCTTTGTTAACTGGCTGGTTAATAGAGATTGCCGGATAATCAGATTCTGGATATCGCAGATTTTACTGTAGTTTGGTGGACGTACCAACGTTTTGAAGAACTTCCCATGTCCATGCTGTGGAACAAGTAAGCAGCTTATCACTGTAAGGCCCAGGTTCGATCACAGGCCAGTACATGTGGGACTTCTGGTGGACAAAGTGGCACTGGGACAGGTTTTTCTTTAGCACTTCTGTTTTCTCCTGTCAGTATGATGCCACCAATGCTGCATACGCATTCACTCATCTGTTAATGATTCTACAGATTGTAAGCAATTGACACCATCATTAAATAACACACTTAAAAAACAGAACCCTCTGCCTCCATCGCCTGAACTTAAGATAGAAGCAGCAAGTTGGTTTAAAAGAACCTTTTGTCAAACTGCACGGTGTTAATGATGATAGCTGTCTTCTGTGATATGATGTTATAAATTTAGTGACCATTCAGAAGCTGTGGAGCCTCTGTTCTGTTCTTTCCTGTGTGACTTAACCCGTTTACTCTCAAGATGGAGGCAGTATGTTCCTTTGAAATACTAGTGAGTTTTTACCAGACTACAAAACATCACATTCCAGAAGACCTTCATAGTCAGTGCCACAGAAAACTCAAATCTCAGTATGCGATGTCATGTCACAAAGGCCGCGATCTTAGAAGCAAGTTAGTCTGTGACTTAGTGGCATGTAACATTATCCTTTAGTGCCAGGTGCATGAAATAATGGAGTACCATATGTGATAAAAATTAGTGAAACACAGTGTAAAACCTTCACCTGGAAAGCTGGTAGAAAACATTACAGTCCTAATGGGGTATGAAATCAGGTGATGCCATTATTAACCAAAGAAGCAGATAGGACATAAGAAGAAATTAATTTGATGACAGTGATGTGAAATGAAACAAACTGGGAATTGTGCAGTTCATAGTAGAATGTATGCTGTTTCCACATGCATTCTTTGCTCCTTAGCATTCTAAATTTGCATTAAAATTGTATGTAGACTTCCTAGAGCTCTAGAATTGTTTACAGTGGTTATGTTAGTGTCCCTCATTACTGTGATTACTACAATTACCACATCTCAAATTATTGCTATGGTTAATATATCTGCAATTGTGATTAACTGTTCATCACTACCATGTCACAAAATTAAGACGGACAAATCTGGGGTCACCTCCAGTGGCAAAACATTAATGTAGAACTCTGTCAAAACCCATCCAGTTTTTCTCCGGTTGAAACATGCAATCATCTAGATGGCTGATGAGATGGAAGGACATGCAGACAGATGTGATCATCCCCTATGCAGTGTTTTCTTGCATTTTATATAAAAATGCATGACAGCATTGAACCAATTAAATTTGTTGTTCAAACGACAAGTATACCAAACACAGTAATTTTCATGGCTAAAAGAATAGTGTTCTTTCAGTTTCCAGATAATTATAACTTGTTTCACATATTTTACTACCGTTTCGGTTTAGTTTCAGATTGTTTGTTATGGAGGAGGAGGCCTGTAGGACCAAAAAATGTGAATTTGGAAGCTCATACCATGAGGGATATAAAGCTTGTTTAAATGAACCTGACTGGGAGATTGTTGTGGGCGAAGGAATAGAGGCTGGACTTTGAAGCAGGCATCACATTGACATACCAGCCAATGGATCCCCTCTGCAAAGAATTTTGTATGCTGCTGCTGCTGAAAGCATTGCACTGTCATAGCCTCATTGTCTTTGACTGACACAAATCTAAAGCCTGTTACTACCTTTCTGTGGTGCAGAGAACATGACACTCATATGTTGAAATGTCTGGGTTATGTGTCAGATGGTGCAACACATTCCAACACATGGACTGCTGTGTATGTGAAACAGTGCAGACCACACTATGAAGATGGGTGTTGTTGTGCAAAACAATACCCCTTTTTAGCAGATGCTTTCTTTTAATGATGGTGGGATTGTCTTGAATAGTTCCACAGCAGGATTAAGTGCTTTTGTTGATGTCAGCATCACTGCATATGTCCTAAGGAACCATGCCTTGAGACTGGATGGAGATGCCAAGGCCATAGTGGTACTGTGATTACAGTGGCAACCCAGAGTTCTTTGCAGAGGGGATTCATCAGCTGGTGTATCAGTGGACCTGCATGCATCAACATGCCTGCAGACTATTTTACCCAGATCAGTCCCCGGTTTACTTCCACCTGGACAACTTTCATACATCAAGAAAGGTAAGGATGTAGAAAAATTAATGTAGTATTACACCATTACCTCCCTCAAAACTTCTAAAGACATCAAAGTTTCGTGTAAGGTTTTGTCAAAATAAGAAGCATGATTCGTTTCCAGAAATGCTCACAGTGTGAGGATGTGGGATTACTACATCACTTTTAGATACACTAAAAGACTGTGTGTCCCTGCTGAAGTCAATATGTGTCAGCAAAAAACTGATTATTCTGAAGATTAGGATGATAATGCCAATGAGATGTGACTTTTCTAATTGGGAATGTCAGGTACAAAGATACAGATATTGAATATTGTTACCAAATGTTATGTCAGAAAAAGTTGTCCTGTTTCTTATTCAAACGTCACATAAATTCAGTCCTTATAGTGTAAATGAACTGTTGTATTAAAACAGTAAGGCAAAATTACCATATTCGTGCTTGTAATCATTGCCCTGCACTAATTTTAAGATAGAAAATTAACTTTATAATTCTTGAATACAAGTTGTGTCCTGTTTTTATTAAATGTGCATTCATAAGTTGTTATTTAATTTCAACTGGAGTGCTTTCTTCCAAATATGTTAACCCCAGGTCACTCTGAACGACATAACTTTAGACTATGTAGTTGACCTAAAATTCCTGGGTATACATATTACAGAGACATTAAATTGGAATATCCATTTACAAACATTAGCACACACATTGAGTAAAATAGCATTTATGATAAAATCCCTAAATGAGATTTTGAGCCCACACATGATGAGACACATTTATTTCACAAAATTTCAAGCCACCCTTCGCTCAGGAATACTTTTTTGGGGGGGAATAAAGGGGGATTCGAGGATAAAAATAGCTAAAGTGCAGAAGAGGGTGATTAGGATACTTGCTGGAGTAAGCTCGAGAACGTCCTGCAGAAATTTATTTAAGGAATTTAAAATTCTAACGATAGCCTCATTATATATACTCGAAGTGACCTGCTTCATACGCAAGTATTGTAACTCTCTAAAAAAAAATACCCAAGTACATCAACATGATACACGGAGAAAACTGGATATTCATGTCAAAATGAAAAATACGGAAACGTATAAGAAAAGTGTGATAAATATGGGTACAAAAATATACAATAAGCTGCCAGGATTTTTAAAAGAGATAGATGATACTAAGATTTTTCGGAAGAAGTTAAAGTCATTCCTTCTCCTTCACTCATTTTATTCGGTGGAAGAATTTTTTGCCTCTTAGGAGGATATTAAGATATGACTATAAGTAGATACTACTGAGCAAATTGTTGTGTATTGCAATTTACTTATTATATCAATGTTGCAAGTCGCCTGTATGTTTTATGTATGACAAGTCTGATATCATGTGAATGATGCATGGACAATAAATCAATAAATCAATCAATCAATCAATCAATCAATCAATCTTGATTATCAATTTGATATGTCAGTAGCAATGTTTCAGATCTGCCAAATAAAGTAAATAAATGCAGGAGTTACTGGAATTGATTTAGAGTTGGGTCATTCACTGAAGCAAAAAAAAAAACCCCGATCAATTTTCTGTTTGAATAAATTGTGCATGATAGGATATAACAGAAATATGAAGTAATAAATAACAATATGTCGAGGAAGACTTATCAAGATAAAAAATTTTAAAATGTGCAACAATCAGATCACACTTTCTAAAATGTGAGGATTGTGAAAAAACTGGTTTACCAATCCTCAATTAAATGTTGCAGGTATAAAATAACACAGCAACAACAACAACAACAACAACAACAACAACAACAACAACAACAACAACAACAATAGCAACAATAATAATGTCTTTTACTGTAACATGATAGGAAAGTGAATACTCTGTAATTTTTTATCCACTCACATCTCTTAGTGAAGTAAACTTTATTATTGACCAATTTGACTAAAATATCGAATTATATGAGAACTCTGAGTAAGTTTTTGATAACAGATTTTAAAGAAATCTCTTCAGTGGTTCAGGTACAAATACTGGGTTACTGAAATGCAAGGACAGTCAGATATGACATCTACATTAGGTGTGTAACTTTACAAAATGATGTTACGTTTGTAGATGGAACAGAAGAGTCACACAGCCTCATGTACGACTCTTCAGGGGAAAACGCGCGCGCACACACACACACACACACACGCGCGCGCGTGCGCGCGCGCGTGGTGGTGTTGGATAGCATAGTTGGTATAGTGAATAGGCTATGGGCTGGACAATCTGGGTTTTGAATCCCAGCAGGGGCAAGAGATTTTTCTGTTCTCCAAATGTCCAAACTGCCTCTGGGGCCCACCCAGCATCGTATTAAATGGGTACTGTGGTTCTTTCCTGGGGATAAAGTGGCAGGGGCTTGATGTTGACCACTAACCTCCATCCAGCCCAGGGGTTAAGAATGAGTGGGGCTGTACCTTCGCTCCCCCTATATGCCTTCATGATGCTCACAGGGAGAACTTTACGTTTTACCTTCTGTGGCATTGTTGTCTGTCATGACTGATGGACACTTTGGGTTAATGAAAAAACATTGTGAGAATAATCTACTCATTCTGTGACCTTGGAAATTGAATAAGAATCAATTATGTTATGATATAATGGTTCTTTAAGACAAAAACGTAGCCTTTGTTTATGGTACTTCTGTCTTACCATGTTTATATGGGTCATGTTTGAGTAGAGAAGTACCCCAGGTTTTAAGTGTTGCAGTGCGCAGTCATCTTTTGTAGCTAGAAGGACTTAATAATGCTCATGGTAAAACTGTATATTAATGTGGAAAATATTTTGTAATTAAAAGTGTACAGTGGATGTATGAAAACAGTACTGAGTGCATTAAAACTGCACATATGATGTTGCACATTTGTGATTACAAATTTCCCTGCAGAACTGTAGTATTGGTACTTTTGTGACTCAAAAACTAATAAAATGTGTGACCAAAACTGCATGTATATGTGTAAAAGTATGTTGTTCAGGCCCAGATGTGGGTGTACTGTCCGTTATGAAGATGCAACGTGCATGAAATAAGAAATGGAACTACTTTTAAACGCATCAAGCAGTAGCAGATATAAAAATGTATACTCAACCTGATATTTCACACTGGTTAAAGGTTTCTTGGTAGTTACACAATGCCACTCCATATATGAGCAAACCAAAAAGAACAGAAGAAAAAAGGGTACCAGCTTTCACTAGCCAACATGATTTGATTAATTTTGCCAGAGTTTTGAGGTTCACCAAACTTGGTTTAATAACATTTCACTGCAGAAAAAAAAGGTTCCAGTGTTTTCATCTGCATCACATCTCACACAGGTCCTAAGAGTGATTTTTAGATTTCAGGCAGAGAATGAATGGCAGTGCCACCTTATATGGTTTATGGGTATATAATGATAATGGATCTACAGAGATAACCAAATATAGTGTTTAAAAGCCACTCATAACATTCATAATTAAACTTAAAAAGCCAATAGCAGTTGTGTTGTACAGTGTAAATCAACACAAGTACCCACAGCTCTTGACATATGCAAGTCAGAATATTCAACAGCATAGAGATACTAAACAAAGGCATAACTATACAGTGCAAATTAAGAACATTTCTATACATATTTGTGGACCGACATACTAAGGTTCATGATATTCAACTTTATGACTACAGCTGCGACTCTAGTGGTAGTCATGTTACACAAAGCTGTTATGTAATGTATGCATGTATATATGTATGTATGTAATTACAGTATGTAATTTATTACTGCAGTTAAAATGTTGTTTATGTACATGAGTAATTGTTTTAACCCTGTGCCAATTTGAGGTAGTAACATGAAAAAGTCACATGTTCATCTCTAAATTGTGTCTGTTCATGATGCCTATATAATTCATTTACCTGAAATCCCAAACTATACATCTTCAACAACATTTCCATGGAAAAAAGGGCAACAAAGAAGAGGTTTGTCCAATCTAAAAAGAGAAAAGAACAAGTTTTATTTCTCAACAGATACAGAAGTCTGACATTAAAGTAGTAGGCCTATATAGACATATGGATTCTGTCACTCTTCAAACAAATTTTTAAGGGTAAGATAAAGTAAGAACTGTACAGTGTCCCTATACAGTCAGAACAAAGTTAACAAAATAAATGACGTACTAGTTTCTTACGCGAGAATGGTATGTGTAATGATTGGGTAGTAGAAAAGTAGATAGCATTTGATGCATTGTTTTACCATTCATATGGATAGCCAAGGAAAGACAGAGTTCTGTGTACATATAAACATTTTTCCAAGTGGAGAAAATGCATAAAACTACATAAAAAGGTATTAAATTTTTCCTTACTTTTAAGGCTTAGTTATGAGATTTCACATGTAGTAAAATACCAAAAATAATAATGAGTAATGAGAATGAATTTGAAAAAGTGATCTTGTGTAGAAAATTCGAAGTTTTTTAAATATTATCACTCTGGAAGTCCAGTAGAGATGTGCTGGGGACAGTTCAGCCAAACTGATACCTAAATCTTAAACAGCAACAGAAGTGTCCTGGAGGCATGCCTGACTCATGCAGATACTTCAAACCCAGCACACTTCATACTGAAGAAATTATATATATACATATATATATATACACACACACACACACACACACCATTCTGGAAAGTGTGCTGACAAAACTGTCAATTGATAAACATGCAAACCAACTGTTACAGTTCTGGCAACATACCCTAAACTCCAGGCTAAACTCATTTAATGTTCTCATGATGGCGATATTAAGACTGTGATGTAATGCTTGAGTAGTCTGGGAGGTAGTTCTTCACTGAGATGGAGGCAGTATGTTCCTCCAAAATGCTGCTAACCATCTAGCAGAGTACGTGATGTTACACCCAATAAAATCAATTTTACTATAATATTGTGCTTGTTAAATGCAAGAAAAGGATCTCATTTTTGTTAGTATTGGAAAAATGTGGCAGACCTTATTATAAACAAAGCAATTTACAACTCAGGGGTTGTGTTAAATTATAGAAAATAGTACCATTATGAAATCTAGAAAGAATAAACCTGTACAGAACTCAAGACATTTTGTTGAATTATTAGTATGCTAAATAATTTATGCCAGTACAATGTGATTTATTGCAGTGGACAGTTACTTGGAGTGTCACTTGTTATGTCTGCAGGTGGAGAGATGTTGCATAGACTTTTCATTACTGAAGTTTAATCATGAATATTTATCATACTTCCGGAATTGTGATGGTATGTAAATCAGTTCATTTTTTTTCTCAAAACAGTGATAATATATGACATCCAGGATTTAACAGGCATAGTCCATTCACACATATGAATATATGAATGAAAATAAAAGAAAAATTTTAGGGAAATGTAGGATTGAAGTTATTTACACCATATGCCAATTTGTGTTATTTTATGTTTAAACTAGTGTAGAAGCAACATCTTGTTGCGCAGAGGCCATTTAAAGTCTCCAAAAGCTACGTGGGCCATAAACCAGTGTTTAACAGTAAAAGTTTTGCCTTTTCAGAGACAGTTTATTTTATATTAAGCATCTAAGGGGCAAACTGTTATTAATTAATTATTAGTATTAATGTAAAAATTAGTATTTTGATTAATTATAATTTAGTTTTTAGGATTTGTATTATTTTTGAAGGAAGAATGGCAATAAGAAGCTTTGGACTGTTGTCATAGGTAACATTTTAAAGAATGACAGACATCCATGCTATAAAATTATCACTGAAGTACAGTTGTACCAATTCTGATTGGGATATACACAAAAGTGAAAGAGTAAAGGGAATACTGTAGTGTATTACTGTACAATTTTCTCACTTAGGCCACTGTCTAATGTTGTAAGGCATCTAACACTGGATATGCCCTTGAAATATGCATAAAGACTATTACAGCTTAAATATTTTTCCTAAATTTAACTACGCATGCAGATTCACCATATGACCAAAGAAACTGTCTTCCCTTCTGATGAGGGAGCATAAGTCAAGTGATCCGAACACTTGTGGCCTGCACACCTAACTCCGAGAGGCGATACTGTGTTCATGATTGGCCTAAAAGGTGAATGTTACAACCACAGAGTTGCACATAATTTGATTACAGAAGAATAAGAAATTTGTATTTAAGACATGCACTAGAAACATATGACACAAAGTTGTTCTACCAAAAACATAGGTTTCCATGTGTTTTAACCAACATTGGCATTATTTCATCATAGCACATGGTTTGGTAAGCTGGACCAAATGGCAAGGTATGAGTTGCTCTTATTGCAGGCACAGACCTGATTCACATATCCTCAGCTTTCCCTGAGTTCTGTCCGACTAATTTCAGTACTGTGTTCAATTGCACATGTTTAAAATTATGCTTTTGTACAAACCACTGCATCCACTCTTTGTACTTAACATATATACGGTATAAATTAGGCTTTTCTGAGCTCAGAAATTGTCCATTTTGGACTGTACAATGTTTTTTTATAAAGTAAGTTTCTGGTGCCTCCAACCAATCAAACGTTTGTCATAAAGTTCAAACTTTTGCTCTGTTCCAGTGTCATTATGCATATTAAACAACTTCTAACTTAAGGATGTGAAAAGTTTCTATAATGACAACATACATTTCGCTTGAGGTGTTGTCTGTAATGAAGTGGTGGTTGTGTCCGGAACTGATATGGACAAGAAAAGGATGATTTATGAAAATCATTGGCAGCACGTGTTCATGAATCATGAACTAAGCAAATTATGAACTAAGCAAGAGAAATGACCCAGGACTTCATTCCATGGAGCTAAATGATGATCCAAAGAACCCACTTTGGAAGGGGTAGCACAACAGACCATAAAATGGCCTTGGTGCACTGACCCCTCATGAGTCAATGAACCAAATAAATAAATAAATAAATAAATAAATAAATAAATAAATAAATAAATATGAATGAATAAAATCAATCAGTCTCGATCATTCAGTCAAGTGAAATGACAATCCAAAAGGCCTGGATAATTCGAGAGACATTTTTACTGAAAATTCAAAACAACAAAATTTATATTGTGAAACCAAGGTGTGACCTTATGCATGTAAGGACTGTAGTTCATAGTGAGGGGTTTATTTTCATGAAGTTTTTAACAGTGCTTGATGTAAGTAAAATTTATCTGGTTTAAGACTGTTCCAGTGTGAAAATGTATGTAACATTAACCTTTTAAAGCCTAGTGGTAACTTTACATACCACCAGGTTTAATGTTAAAAAATTCTGTGTGGTGCCCACATTGCGTTTATGTGTTTTGTACGGATCTCAAAACAAACAGCAACTTTTGCCTTATAAAACATCAAGAGACTGGTTTTTATAATCGAAGTGGAGATTGTTTACAGCGCAGTACGCACTGAGTCCTTATATAAAACAGATACGCTTAGTCTTTAAAGGGCTAATTGTTACTAGAAATATTACCATAAATACAGTCAAGCCCCAAGATGGCACCCCATTATATAGTACCCTATCACCTAGTGCCCATGAAAGTCTGTGAATAGAAATTCCATGTTATTTTAACATTGGGAGCCCTTGATGATGCCACCTCACTAGCCACCATCTGCCCAAGGCTTTGGAAATATGTCCGTAAGCATTAATAATGTCCAACATACTGTCATGTGGGAAGGTATTTAAGGAATATGGATAGTGTTGGTTGTGATTTCTGCTTGGCAAACAGCATTGGTCAGTGAATACTACCTGTACAAAACATATATCATCTATGTACTATGTAAATCTCTTTTCAACTTATCTAGCAGCCAGTGTATTTGGGACTGGTGTTCTTTTATTGACTCGCTATACATTTAAACAGATACTGTCCTGGTAACTTGGCTGCCAAGTGTCTTCTCTTTGCCACAAGTTTCAAGGTATCAGTCCTAGACTGTATAGATGACTGTCTGGAGAATTTATGAAACATAGTACACCAAGGTGATAATATAGGTGCTATGTTACCATCAGGTGAACATAAGGTTACAGCACCTTTTTTAACTATCGTAAGTCTTTTACTAGTAAAGTAATGGGAAAAGGGCAGTCTTAAGTATTAGTGATAGCAAAATATCTGTGCTTATGGACACATGTTGTGTAGCCTCTCAGCAGATACAGCCAACCACTTCTCTGTATTTGGTGACAGACCCATCAGTTGACACTGTACTGGTGATATACTCAGTGCAAAGAATATGTAGGAAAATCTAGCAAATGTTAACGCAAAAAGTTGAAGGGTGTAAAACGTCAAAAACTGAAATAAATATTAGCAATATGGATAGGGCCATTATATACTAAAAATGCTACAGAAACAGATGAGGTTATTAGAAAATAGGCACACATGATTTGCAAGTACTGTACACTACGACTATTTTAAATATTCTAATATGTTTTCATTTCGTAGTTAATATCGTTTTATTGTTTTAAGAGCAACGTTTACGGATTAAAAAAAGGCAGTATTTCAACTAACTGATATTCTTGATACACTGCTGCCCTTAATGTAATGCCACAACTGTGGTGAATAAACAGTGGTGGTATGTTCGGGTTGACTGTTTGCAAGTAAGCTGCAAAAGCTGCCATTAGCCTTGTCACATCTGTCCATCTGTCTGTCTGTCTGTCTGCTGGGAACAGTGCAACTCCCACTGGACAGATTTTCATGTTACATATTTGGAATTTCTGCTAAAATCTGTCCGTATATTCCAATTTCTGTTAAAATCAGAAAAAAAATAACACACTTCCCATGAACACCTATAAATATTTAAGATATGACCTCATTGTGTTTGGTGTTTATAATTGAGATAAACTATGTTCTATGCAAGGTAATAGTTGACAGATGAAAGACAACAACTGGCATGATCAATTGTAAACTTTGCCATTTGTGAGATACTGGTTATAATCAACTGTAAATCTGTTGCTAAGATAGTGTTGTGCACACTGAAAAAGTAGGACACATTTGAAACACTGGCACCTTTATGAAAAAGCAATCATGAATTTAAAGACTAGAGACAGCAACTGAGCAAACACACCAACAATATTACATGCTGCAAATGTTTCCAAGCTTTTTGTATCCTCCCGTCTATGTATTTGTTATAATAGTTTTCTTTTCTCAGTAAGTAAGAAATACAAAAACCATGACTTTATTAACTCTGTTACCCTGCAAATGCAGTGTTAATCTGTTCTGCTTACAAGCAATGCTTTTGTCAGAAGAGAGGCTGAAAGACAAAGCACTGCATGTGAATGACAGTTCTTTGTGCCAGTTGTTATATGTACCTGCAAAAACTTCTCTTAAAGCCTGTGAGCTTTGGCAGTTGTTTAGCATTCTGGATGTTTCAATGTGTATCATCAAGCGTTTGTATGAAACAGTGGTCATTGTCATAATTAAGTACAGTCGAACTTGGTTATATCATCATGAAAGGGACTGAATATTTTGTGTCTTTATAAATGAGTGTTGTTATAACCAAGGAGTATAATGTTATGGTTAACACTTAGGAATTAATATCTGACTGTATAGGTGAGGTGTCGTATAAACTGATGTCATTATAACCGGGTTCTGCTGTACTTGTGTAAAGAGTGTAAGTCATTTATTTGCTGCTATTTATTTGCGAATGAATAAAAATACTTTCACTATGTAGTCTAACTACAGCACTGAAAAGAATCATAAAGACAAATTTGTGACAAATCAAAGAAATTAGAAAATGGCCTGCATAATAACCACACCCAAACTCCGAGAAAGAAATTTACATTTCACAAATGGTGATCGCTTGTGTAAATGTGATGGTGTGGTAGTGGTGGTTGTGGCAGTGGTTTTGGTAGCAGTCCCTGCTAATGCTGTTAGTTAAAAAATTGTGGATTGTTTTGAAATTTGAAAGTTGTGGCTAATACACTGCTAATACACAACGAACACAGCAACAAAATTTGAAGTTTAAATTCAGCTGAATCCACGATGAAATTTAATTAATTGTGCCACAATACAGCAAATGTAGTTACTTTCACACTTTGTTGTATTAGACCCATATATTATGAACTCTAATAGTATCATGGTGATTAAAATACATATTATGCATTGTAATACAGGGTCTTCCTTTTATCACTGCATTGAGCCTGGCAACAAGAAGTCAGCATATGCAACGACATTCCATGATAGCTGTGGTGCTCATGACATTGATAAAAGAAACACACTGTACGTGATGCTTACTTTAAAGTACACTGAACAAATGTAAGTGGAACCCACTCCAAGATTATTGAAATATAGGTACAGGACATAATTTAAACAGAATCCTACACACTGCACTGTAGGATAGAACAAAGCAAGGATTACTGAAACATTAAGCTACAGCAACAATTTTACATGTCTGCAGAGAGACAAAAGAAAGCTTTGTGAATGAAGCAATGCAATTTTTACCTTGAAAATGATCAAGCCACTTAGGTTGCCGGTAATGCTCAGTGGCCAGAACCACAGTATTGAGAAATACAAGCACAATGATGAGCCAATAAAATGCTTGTGACTTGACAGCTTTCCTACAGGCACGCCTCATTCTTCGATTGTTTCTGAAACGTTATAAGAGGTTGGCATTAGGGACAGCATTTTGAGTGCAGAGAATAGTGCAAAAGTACATGAACATTTCTTCCTCTGGGATTTCAGTCTCTTAAGACTTATGTACAGAACATCAAACCAGTCAAGAGACTTACTTGGAGCACAACGAAGACTACTAGTTGGGTGCAGGTCACACTCTGAAAAGCACTGCTCTGGATCAACTATCTGTGTCAACAAGCTGGGTCTTCAATACTGTCATGTTATGGTATGTATTTTAAAATGTTCACAATGCATCATTCAAGCAGCAGAGTCCACTGGTTTTCTGGGTCATTACATGTGAAGTCTGGTAGGTGGGTACCAATGTTTCAGGACTGCCTGAGTGAAGATGGAGGCAGTATGTTCTTCCATAATGCTGATACCAACCCACCAACTACCTGGTGTCATAACCCAAAAAGCCACAGTATGAATCTTCACTTCCATGAAAATGTCAAGTGTTATAAAATCAAGAGTATTTATCACCCTTTTTAACAGTAGCATACATTGAATGTAATTCACTTTGTCCAGTCTTACAGATGTATTCTTTTTGGCACAGACCATTAGCATTAGTAAGCACAGTGAAGGATGACACAGAATTAGTGCTGACATAAAGCATGAACTATGGGTGAATGGTGTCTACATACACACATATAAAAATAAAAATACTGTGATGATAACGTGCAACACAGATTTCTCCATCTAAATCAAGGGCATATAATTTCACACATTAAGTATGCTCCACAGACCATATTTATGCACATACAGGTGACTGCCCTGTTTAATGGTACAAAACAAGGGTGCACCCAGGGGAGTGGCTGCTGGGCTGCAGCCTGCCCCCCCAAGCCACCCAAACCTGAAATTTAATAAACACAGATTTTGTAGAGATTATGATATCAAACAGTTTTATGTTTCCCCTTCATCCAAAATCAGCTGCTGAAATAGGCTCATGACTAGTGCATTAGAATTTTGAAAAATAAATTAATAAAATTAAAAAAACAAGAAGATAGGACCCTGTGATTGAATCATGGAACATGTAGTTATATTTGTGTGTGTATAAATGCAGTTGCAGACAGTGTTATGTTGTACTTATGACATGATTTTTATAACATAATTTTTAAAATCAAACATAAACTGTGTATAACCTCAGGGTCAGCAGCCCCAAGGAAAAATTCTGGGTGTGTGCCTGGTACAAAATATGTTACCTTTAATTTGAGGCGTACGTATTTCTTTCATGTTTTCCAACTTAACAGATAACTGTTGTCCTTCAAATCACACACTTCTAAACTGATGTAGTTTGTTAGTCACATGGGAGTGGCATAATTTATTTTTGAAAACCATCCCTTTTGCGTTCATGTCAAACCCTGTTGTAATCATGTGTTTATTGTCTGCAGTAATAAGAGTATAGTAGTTATGGGCGGTAACAGAACCATTTACAGTAACTCTATATTAAAAATGGTTGAATGCACGTAAGGAAAGTAGAATACAGAAACAAGGAGAAAGTTCAGTGACAGAAACATTTATGGGAGAGTGAAAATACCATGCATTTCTTTTTATAAAGACTTCTTTGAGCAGAAACATCAGAAATGGAACATGAAAGGTGTTGGACAGCCAAAACAGTTTTTTATGTATATCAATATATCTCAACTAAAATCAAGATAACCATAAAGAACCTGAAACCTTATACATTATACTCGTACTTGGGGCACAGTGTGTTAAGCATTTATATATACTCACATTTAAACCTAAAAGATATTTATATCTGAAGTCATTTGATTTTTGGATTTCGTTCACTGGACCATGCTTAAAATAAAAGTCAAAATAATGTTTCAGGGACAAAATCAGTCTCTATCCTTAGGTGGGGGGAGATAGGAACATCAGAGATTTGAAATGTCTTTTCCTGTCAGACGCAACTGAGAAATGTTTCCCTCACTCTGTCTGTTGATGAGGGGGCCTGATCCTGAACGTGAAGTGTTGTGTTTCAATTTTTATTTTTTAAACATGGGAGAGTAGGCAAAGCCCAAATTTTGAACTATTCCAAATGTAATGTACCATCATCAGAATGTTATGACACTCGAGCTATTTTTATGTCCAGCTAATGATTCTAAAAGCGTAGGTGTCAGTTCACAGCTTGTAAAACTGCATGAAGTATTCAAACACTAGGAACACAGTTTAAGGCCAGCCACAAATGTCTCAATCAAGACTGTCCACAATACACATTTTTCTTCATGTGCTTTTTATATACCAGGCTTCATGAAGTTTGTACATCTGTATTTCCTATTATTCAACTCTGTTCAAATTATGCATTATGGCAAATAATATGCCATAGTGTGCCTGTGATTTGTGTAGGAAGACACATAATTAGGCTTATGCTTCTAATGCAAGAACTCAGTTGTTCCACACTTTTCTGACAGGTGATATTACTGGAATCTGGTGAAAAGCAATGCCTAATAAAGACCAGAACACTATTTCCTACTGGCAAAATGCTGTAAATGGTACAATCAGTCCCCTTACTATATGTAATACAACACATTTACTCCACTGTTCTCTATATGCATATCACTCTTTCCCCATTTGGCTTATGCTTCTACCCTGAAGCCAGAAAAATCAGGTTTCCCCAAACTGTTAATATCCATCTGCCAAACTGCATGGTGTTACAGCCAAGCATAATGTCATCTGAACAGATGCTTGCAGTAAGGTAATGGGATAACTTCTTAAGAGTTATCTGTATCATATAATCCAAACCACTTTCCAGCTGGGAGATTTAGAAGAAAATAACAACACTGCAGCTGTTGGCAGCATGACCATGTGTTCCACTGCGGATGGAAAAGCAACAAAATGAGGCAAAAACTGTAAATAGGAAACCTGTCATATGAGGTGAGAGATGAAGAGTGAGTACTGACTATGTTCCTAGTTCACTCAGTTTTATGATTATTCTGCATATGAAAGATGAAAAGCAAATGCTGACTATGTTCCTGGTATACTCTGTTCTATAATGAATGTACATATTTAAAACTACTGCATTGTTTAAGCATCCCATATTTGTTGTGACAGTTCTTTATAGAAGCTTGAAATACCATGAAATATCTGTCACATAAACATGTTATTTTTAGTTAGATAAACTTTGTGTTAAAGTAGAATTCGGTGTAGCCTAGCTTGTTAGTTACTATGACTGGAGGGCAGGGGACTGATTCCTCATGAAGGCAGCAGTTCTCGCTTTGCCATTATGTCCAAAATAACACTTGGCTCTATCCAACTTCCTCTCCATGTGATGCCAGGGGAACTCTCTTCTTGGAAGAGTAAAATGACTGAAGCATAAAACTCACCACTCAGCTCTATCTAATACTGACATTCAGAGTGTGTGGAGCTGTACCACAATCCCCCCTTACATGTTTTTATGGCATGGTGCTTAAGAATGGGGATAATTATAGCCTTTATTGCATAGTTTATTTGGCTGGAGGGACTGAGGATGTCTTGAGAACCTCAAGTCAGGACAGCTAGTCGGGACTGCCCGTTTGTTCACACAACTGCACCAAAGGTTGTGCATATATATTATACAGTACAGTACTTCTCCAATAGCAGCATTTGTGAAACATAACAGACAGCTTTAGGTCCATTTCATATTACTTTCTGTCCTTAAGAAAGAAAGATGTTTGTACTCCATAAAAGAACACTGATACTGTGTAGGTCACATATATGAAAAATATTTATTAATGTTATTAAAATTTTTAACAGTTACTTTAAATCTGCTTTGTATGTTTCCTTCCTAAGGCTAAGGTCTTCTGGAGTCTGATGCTGTGTAGCACAATGGATACATACCAACCTGCTACCTCCAAAGTACTGGTGTTATATCTCAGAAAATACAATATATATTAATATTCATTGCTGTGACAACTTCAAATCTGATCTTTCCTTCCATCTGTCCTTACCTGTCAAAGTCTTTCTTTTTCTTCCTCCACCAAGATTCCTGTTCAACTTCTCCCTCTTCTCCTTCTGCACGGTCAGCAGATTCTGTTTCACTTGCCATTTTGGCTGCGAACAGAGATGAGAGTGCAATCACTATATGAAATAACACTTAATGAGACTACATCATTAGTCAGCAGTTGCCATTTATAAAGCACTGTCTACTAGTCAAAAACAAATAGTCTTCATAAAATAGTTTGAATATGATATTTGAAGTGTGCAAGGCAGTGGGTATTCAGATCAGTGTCTTCTGGGATGTGATGCCACATAGTATGGTTGATAGGTACCAATGTTTCAGACAATGTGCTTAATTTTGTGCCCTTCAAGGTATGTGGTGTCACATCCCAGAAGTCTGTAAGAGGAATATTCTGAATAGTTTTCCACTTATACAATGTGTAGCACTCCACAGCCGTCATACAATACAACACCAGAGTAAATCTCTTACTTTTTGTCTGATGCTACATATCATCACCACCTGGTACAGCACTGTGTAGTTAAATAAGAAACAAACAAGTGTGTCAGTGCACAGGTTTCTGTGTTGGATATTTAAATGACTGAAGTAAACATAAATCTGATATAGTTGTTTCAGTTAATATTAAAAAGACCAGACAGTTGTATTTCAAAGAACTAGCACCCCTTTCAAAAATAAATCACGTCCACTTTCCACAGATTTGCTTAGATTAATACAAAAGCTTAAAATTATTTTCCATTAGAGTTCTGCAGGATTAATTTATGACAATGAATAACAATAAGCCCACACAACTAACTACCCTCCAACATACTAATTTATCTAAAAAAAATTGTACCTTTTTCTCAATTACAACTATAACCAACCTTTACCATCCTGATTTCGAGCTCTGTCTTCTCCTTCAGGTTCAATATCTTCAGCCTGCGTAATCCAGTCTAAATACCCTTTCAAATCTTCTTCAATCTGTTGCTTCTCCCGCAGCTTATGAAAATCACCACGGGCTTTTGCTTTTTCTCTCTCTTTAGAGAACTCACTGACAAACAAACACCATCAGTTTTAATAATGTGACTACTGTTTTGAACATTGTCCATTGTCTTGAAGTTTTCCAAGCACAATGATTCATAAAGTGGATCTGTTTCTATCATCAAGTCTAAGGGTTTCTACTCAACCGTGCTTTTCAGAAAGAGCTAGTCTCAATTGCTGGTGCAGTGATCTGTTTGTGAAACATTGTATTTGGGAAAACCCAAGATAGTGGACATGTGTAGGATAAATGTAATGGCTACTGTGACACAGTATCACCAGAAACATTCGGGTATACCATTAATTGTATTAAAAATACATTTCCTCTTGATGTAACGTTACATAACATTGTCTACTCTCCACATGCATGACAGCAGTGGGACATGAGCCACAGTTAGTGCAGAGCTACAAAAATACCTATGTAGACAGAACACACTGTTACTCTGTGCTGTTCTCTTTATTATGTTTATGTGAGCCATTATTACTCTAACAGCTTGCTGCTGTAGTATTTCGCACCTTCCCTGTTTATTAGCCTTGTATGATAGCAAGCTGAAAGTGTAACCATATGTAAAAATAGTGTTGGTTTTGGAAACTCCTACATATAACCTACTAGCATTGTAAAACAACAGTATGAAAGGTGTAATCGTAAGATACAGCATATTTTGGGAAGTTCTGTATATAAAGATTTTCATATAAGCTTTCCATTGTCTGACATAGAAATACAGAATCCATGACATGTACTAGTTTAATATACACTCTTTCCAGTTGGCTAACCTCACAAATACCCACTCACCCGCTAAGTACACCAAGAATTAAATTCATAACAAAAAATGCTCCTAATATAACCATAGATATAAAGTAAATCCACTGCCAGCTGTTCCCCATTGCATCTTCAACCTGAAAGAAAAGGGAAACAAAGTAACATTACTATAGGATGACAGAAATGTGCATATTTATGAATGCACAACTGTGTACAGGCATATGCACACCCATATATGTAGTGTACACGTACCACACATAATGTATTGTCACACATAAGTTTATATAAGTTTGAATTACAGATGACATAGTACAGTTCACATAAATATTGCTACTGTTCTTGATCCTTTTTATGTTGATAAGGTGATTGTCCTTTGCTAAATGGATATGTGTTGGTATCTGTGAAGTACACGTATAGGTATTTGATCCTTTACTACACCATTAAAATCCCTTCCCTATGATCCCACCAGGCATGCTATCAAGTTTAATGGCCTTTTTGAACTGTAGGGCAGGACATGTAATATTGATAAATTCTGCCGTGTTAGAAGTTGTGAAGGATTAATAAAGTTACGTTCATTTTGTAAAACAGCATCATGATCACCATAATCCTTATCACTAAATAATAATAATAATAATAATAATAATAATAATAATAATAATAATAATAGGATTAGGTGCTCAAACATTGTACCTGAAAGATGCAATTCAAAATTGGCCCTTACATTTTTGTATGTTCTGTCACTTCTTTAGAACTGGAGAACTGAGCATTGAGACTAGATCGCAGGCTGAGTGACTGAGAAATTGTGGTTTAATTTCTAGAAGAAGCACGAGTCCACCCCCCCCCCCTCCAAATTGACCAGATTGGCTCTCAGACCCACCCAGCCTGCTCCACAATGTGTACTTTGGAGAGGGAGGCACATTTCCTGGGGGTAAACTAGCCAGGGCCTCATGCCAGTCACTTCCCTCCATCAAGCAGTATTAACCATGGTGTACGGAGCTACACCTCGACTACTCCATATGCTTTCATATTGTGGTGCTTACATAAACAAAGGGCAACTTCACCTTCACTAAATCTTGCCTTTTCTTCTCCTCATACCTTTTCTTATGTACTGGCAAAATATTTTAAGAATTTTATATTCAGGTGGTGGAACCCATTCATTATATGTTGAACTATTTCACCTACATTGTGAAATAATAAAGTATTTAGTTCTTGTCTGCTTTCTTTCTTCTCCTATAGCCTGCAACAGCACTTAGAAAAATCTCTACTGTTTCAGTTCAGCTCTTCTGTTGTTTAGTTAAGGCCCGACATTCTGGCCCATGTAGCCGCATGGGTATGGCCTTTCTTCTGTACAATTTTATGAGTGTCTCTTCATGTTCTAGTACCTTGCGTTCTTTGAGATGTATGATCCATGAATTGGAAATTATTTACTACCATAAAAAATGTGAAAAATCTGACCAAATACATGATCAGAATTAATTCTTGGTTGAAACTCTATGCCTAAAATAGATGAGTTGTTAGGACACACATTCTTGGTTTGTTACTTGTGTAGTTTCACACCCCATTCTACTACCCAGCAACATACCAAGTTCATTGAGGTTAACACAGCAGACGTGCGAGTGGAAACTTCTGATGGCTATTAGGAAAATCTCACATAGTGTGAAGATTTACTGTCAGTGAAATGCATGACTTGTTTAATTCACATATCTTAAATTTCCACTAAATTCAGTGTGACCTGAAATTTTGAGCTGTTTACACACTCCTCATTTTCAGGAAGTCACCAGGGAGAACTCGTATTAGAATCAGAAAGATAAAACCACTAGCGCACGTGCACACAAATCACTGGATGCAATCCTCTGCCAGATTAATCAAACATACAAAATAATTTTTCCTTAAGATGTTACTGAATATTGTGGTCAGGTGGTTAACACTACTGCTTCATATCTGGGAGGCCCCCAGTTAAAATCTTTGTCCACAGAGTGGCTATCCCAATTGATGAAAATTCCAGTGGACTTACTCAGTCCTTCTCTCATCACAGATTTCCATTCTGTTCTGTCCAAAGCACTTGTTCTCCTTTTTTCATACCCATATTCCTGACATCCAATTTGACATCATCCATCCGCCTTAATGTAGGTCTTTCTTTTTCTCTCTCTGTCTCTCTCTCTCCTCCTGGTTTGTCCTCCAGTACCTTCTTTACTGTCCTTTCACCATCCATTCTTACAACATGCCCAAGCCATTCCAATCTATGTACTTTAATTACAGTTACAATATTTAAATTTATTATGGAATTCTTAGTTCATTTTTATCATTTGCTTATGTATAAGATTTTATTCAGTGGATTTCATATTGGAGTGAGAAGCAAAACACATGAATCTGCCAGCAAAGTAAGATTTAGGGATGGGAAATCATCACACTTTTAATCCTTTCTGTAAGCAAGATCGACATTTGTGTCTTGCAAATTTCAATTTTAGGCTAGTAATCCTGTTGTAAATAACTGGCAACACAAAATTTACTACTTGCCGTCTTCACAACTTCATTCACGTATAAAAGTTAAGTGTAGCTGCTTGTTTTGACCATAGTGGTCATCCTCAGGCCATCAAATTTTACAAAAATGTTAAAGAGTTTATGTCTTGTATTTACTGTCTGATTTATCATTATGTACAAACATACTACCTACTGAACCATACGTACATAATAGAGGACATCTGTCCATCCTTCTAGAGTGACACACTGGAACACAGTCAGCATGGCAAGACCAAAGTTGTCAAAATTGGTAATACCATTATTTGGGCCCTCCCAATTTCCCTTACACACCATATTTTTTGAAATTATTTCACACTGGAAGCCAGCCTCTCCACATGGATGTGGTTCATCCATAATCTTACCTGTGAAAAAACAACACAATTACATGTAATATTCTTGTCATACTTGTGGCCCTGAAGATGGCTGTTTTGTATCCCAAGTTTTCACACTCCCCATTTCATTGATACCATAAGCCCAGACTGGGCTGTATTCCCTTTCCTCCTGCCTGTGGTTGTGAATGGCCACTGCCATTTCAACCCATCTATTTAAGTGAACCACAGTGCGGGTAACTGTATGCTTTTGAATGTAGAAGGCACTTGTTCTGTGGACTGTCTGAAGTCACGCATTGTTGGAACAACTGAAGATGACCACAGGACGGCAGGCCAGTTGAGGCCACCTTCAAAAAGGTGACCTAGCCAACATAGTGATTTGTGTTTAACACACTGATCAGTTACCCCTACTGAAATGTTTCAAGATTTCACTTAGTTGTGAGGCAAATGCAAGTGTATAGTTAAACACAGGACACAGACCACCTCTTCTTTCCCCTGTTCCTGGAGGTCTTCAGCTGAAATTATTCTCCACCTCCCTCCATCCCACCACAATAATGGTAGCAATCAGCCAGTGTGATCGCAGACTCTCTGGGTTCAACCTCCAGACATCCATTCAACCAAAGTTTTCCTTCCAAAGGACTAATTAACATATGATAGCTTCTCCCACTAGCAATGACCGTCCGTATTATGATCATGCACAGGTCTCACAGCCATGACATGAAACACGTTAGCATAAGCAGACACCCAGTTAAAATTTATAAGGCACAGTTTTGGGCATGCATTTGCGCGCGCGCACACGTGTGTGTGTGTGGGGGGGAATCAAATTTCAAATAATTCTCATGGTGTCTACATATATATGTAGGGGCGTTCACATGTCACAAATAGCAATATTTTCTCCCTTTTTTCTATTTTATTGTAATAGATAAGCTAATAACTAAGGTCATGAATTTTTGTATTACAAACACATGTACATGTTTTGCATCATACCTTGCTTTGCGTGTTCAAAACCAGGAGCTTTATTTTGGCACTTAACCTTTAAAGGTATATTTACAAAGAAATATAAACAAGGGTGTATTAGGGTCAGTCTCACATGATATGTTTATTTTATTTTCAAAATAGGATGTACAGTACTTTCAAAATAGATCTACTCATACAAGTTGACCAGTTCCATCCATATTTAATGATGCATGCACACATCTACAAATTATTGATCTCTGTATAGTTTTCAACCCTTTGTGGTAGATTTTTAAGAGAAAAATCCAAAACCCTATGTTCCTGAGGCTTGTATCATTGGAGTTTAACTCTTCTGTGTAATTTCCCAATGAAACATTTTTAAAGTTTAATCTTCCTTCTGTCATAAATAAAAGGCATTATTTGTGCAAAAATTAAGTCCATTACCAAAAAAGTTAGAAAATTTTGGAGTTCTCAAGATGTATTCATGCTAGTGGCTTTCATGCATGAACTTTTCAGGTTACCTTTCCTTATATTTAAAGTAAAATTCACACTTCTCAAAACAAAAATAAAAGTATTGGCCACTACTTCCTTATTACATCCCAGTATGAGAACCGTTCTTTATGCAAACAAGCCTGGAAAGATGCAGTCTGTATTGGAGTGCAGAAAGTTTCCAGAGGCATTGTTTCCACTTTACATTCTGAATTTACATACCAGAAGGGATACATTTCCTAAATATCAGAATTTGTTATTGTAGTTACTTTTGTTTCTGTTGTTACCACTATTTCAATTAGTAATATTTTAAATATGGTTCCATGAATATTACTGGTTTTTCTGTGGTTACTGCATTTCAACAGTGTTGCCAGTCTCACTCGCACATCACAAGTTTGTTTATTGACCACATTGTCATTGTAGGTTGTAGGAAGCAAAATATATGCCTTTCGAGCGGTCTTGGGTGGCATGATGTACATAAAAACATTTTGTCAAAATCATTGCAGTGGTTCTTAAGCTTAGACATGCAGACAAACAACTGGACAGACACCAAGATATGACCATACCTACTTGTGATCCTTTCTTGGACACTGCACAAATAACAAAGAGCACTACCAAATCATGTAAGCACACAGTTCACATTTACTTAACAATAACTTACCCGTAACATTATCATAACATGTTTTGTGTAGGTTTCCTGAGAATAACTCCAAACCGATTATGGCATAAATAATTATAACAAACAGAACCAAGAGAGCAATGTGTAATAAAGGCACCATGGCACGGAGGATTGAATTCAGCACCACCTGCAAGCCTGAGAAAAAATATTTAAGTTTGGTACTTCAAAAATATCATCCCGATACAAATTACCAGCATCTGTCATTCTTCAACCTTTACCTTACAGGAAGAGGGAACTTTAAATCCCCCCATAGTATGAGTTAGTGGCGAGATATTAGGTCAGTGATAATTACATTAGTAGAGTAGAAATGCAGTGTTTGGCTAGGTTGACTATGTACGTAATAACAGGTAGAATGCACAGTCAGTAAATATTAAAATGGTAAAATATCCTTCTGTGGTAGTCATTAAGTTCATCGTACACTCTTTCGCTCCTATATATCACTCATATTTGAATTCACATTTTTTTGTGGCTCAAGAGCCCTAGTGGTCCTAGGCCTTCTCATTGTTGAGGTTTCAAGATCACATTCAGTTAAAGACACCACACTTGGTAGGACTTCTCTGGATGAGTGATTGGTCTGTCGCAGAGACCTCCACGTGGCTACACACAACACTCACATGAGACACACATCCATGCTCCTGGTGGGATTCGAACCCACAATCCCAGTAAGTGAGCAGCTGTGGAACCACACCTTAGACAACACGGTCTCTGGGATAGGCAAAGTCACCTATACCATGACTATATAGACACATGGACAAGACTTCCATTCTTCTGAAACTGAAAGATGGAAGGTATTTTTATGATCATGTAGAATCAGAATTAATATGACACTGTGAAATGTAAAGGAGATGAGCAGAAGTGATTGGGAGCCATTATAAGGCACTCTACCACAATATACCTGATGATGAATATCAGTAATGGAAGCCAGTACCTGGCTGGGGCTGAAACCAGGCCAGCATAAAATGTCAGATGCATTATTACTCCACTACTTGACTCCTTATCTGGAAAATCTGAAGATAATTTTGATGAAAAGAATCTGTTAATATAGCCAGGATTGACAGTTGAACAAACAAATTTCAATTAATTACTACATTAACCAACTTATGCACTTAGTAAAATAAATTCAGGAGGAAGTATAAAACTCTACATGTTTCAGCACTGAGGTGCCATCAACAGGGAGTTATCTGAACAAAGGAATACAAAGCCAGCACGCTTTTGTAAGTATTGTGTTGCCTTCATTAAAGTGATTAAAATAATTAAAACATTAAAATTCCAAAATGCACAAGGTTAACAATAATCGAAACACAATATTGTAAATTTAAAATTTTTTAAATGAGATGTTCCAAACGCAAGTGTTCAGTTGTTTGCACTTTTTATAAAGTATGCATACAGATATCTTTCTCGATCTATTATGATCTGAAAGATTACTCTGCTTATCTCATTTCTAACTTCCCTTCATATGCATTTATATAATGAAGCCACTGTTACAGGCTTGGATTAGGTGACAACAAACATACTATTTTTTGCACCTTGTCCATCATCCTCACTTTTCTCAAACAGTGTTTCAGACATTTGATCTGTTTCTCTTATCAGGCATAAAGGTTCCTAAAGAACTCAACAAAATCATGAGTGTCAGAAATAAGAACTGTGTTTCTGGTAACATGCTGTCATATACTTATCTGGATTAAGCAGTCATACTTGGAAATACAAAAAGGCTTCTCATTTGTCTTGTACCCCTTGTATCAAAGTTTTTAACCAGTGGGAAATGCAATTAGAGGCCAGAAATTTGGAACAAAATGGCAAAATGTCCTCACTGGTATAGACATGGAGAAAACGGTTGCGACCAGACAGAAAAATATGGTCACTACTGCAGAAATAGAAAAAAAGTTTGGGACAAGATAGCAAAGTATAGTCACTGATTCAGAAATAGAGAACAAATCCCTTATTCCTTCACTGTTAAAAAGTGTTCTCAATGCATCTTTAACATACATATTGCAACTGTGCCTGCAGCATGTGAAGTTCCTAGGCTGTTCGCTTTTTACACATCTGAGTCATGACAGTACAACAAGATGCATGTACTTACTTGGAACTCCTGAAACCAAGCGCAGTGGTCTCAAGACTCTAAACGCTCGTAATGCTTTCACATCAAAACCTTCTCTCATTAAATTTGATAATGCTGAACTTAACAGTCTGGAAAGAAAAAGAAATTAACTTGTATTCTTCACATTCCTGACTTTCAGTGATAAACTAAAATCTGAATACCGAGCAAATAAATGTCGATTTCCTTGTAACATTTGTTGCATATATTGATGCTTTTGAGCATATTCATGCCTGAACAGGGGAAAATAACAAGAGAATGGAGGAATATGCACAATAAGAAATAACTACATTTCACCAAATATGGTGACAAAAACAGGGGCAGGAAGATGGTTGGGATATTTAATGTGTGTAGGAAGATGAGAAATGTGTAGAAGATTTTAATTGAATAACTCTAAGGGGAAACACTACTTGGGGGACTTACATTTATATGGAAGGGTGGTATTAATGTGGACCTTAAAGAAGTAAAATATGGACTGGATTTATCTGGCTCAGAACACGGTACAATAGCAGGTCTTCTGAATATGGTAATAAAGTTTCAGTTCTAATAATAAACAGGAAGTTGCTAACTAGGTGAGTGTATATATAGCCCTGTTCCATGTATTTAGAAGTTGTAGAAACACCTGATAACAGCAGTGGTTAGGCCTGCTGTGGGAATTTTGTTTTGGTAAACTTGCCTAAAATTAAAGAAATTATTTGTTATAGCACATTCTCCACCCAATGGAGAAACTCTACAGAACAAGCGCAACACTGTCAACCAGCAGTAAGAACAGCTGTCCCACTTTAGTGGTTGGCATACTACCTCAGTATTCACAAGGTCCAGGGTTCAGTCTCAACTGCTACCACAATATCAGTACGTAAAAGTAATATTCTGCCAACTCCTTAAATGTCATGTACATCAGATACACTACCGACAGTGGACAGTATCTAACATAATGTTTACATAATACATAATTTAGTCAAACAAATCAATCTTAAAAGTTCAAAGAATGAGTCTTGCTTTGAACGTTTTAAGTACTTCAGTATAGAAATTTTAACACAAAATTGTCTTAGCTGCATAAATGTAGCAAATACTGGACACAGACTTTTAAATTTGTTTTCTCTGGTTTCTGTATAATTTCAGTTACTACAGCAAAAGTAGTATGGGAACTCCTCTATTTTTACAATCCAGAGCAGATGAAGTGTATGTATGAAATGTACTTGTTATGCAGAATCACCTAAAGTTTCTTGCGTGAGTTGCAGATATGTAACTTCTCATAATGGCCAAATTAATTTAAAATTTTTAGTGATAATTCTGCTTCAGATTCAAAACCGCAAGGTAAGGGACCACTACACTCACCCATACATTAGATTAGTGCTTTTCAGCATGGGGACTAGGAGGCAGGATGAACGAAATATCAGTACCAGTAATCTGTACAGAAACCCACAGTGTTAAAGTGATTCATAAAAATATCCGTAAGTGGCTCTGAGAGTGAATTTTCTGCTGCTTTCCTCTTTGGAAAAAATCTTGAAGGCACCCAAACTTCTGGGGTAAAGGACTTAGATTTTTTCTTCGCATTGAATATCATTTGTGTCATTTAAGCAGTCAGTGTATAATCATCCGTCTCTCAAGAAACATGTATCATTATACTGCCTGCTGCTATAAAACCCTGTTTTTCAAAACATTTTGCTTATAAGTGTGTTTCTGACCCACTCATGCATATCAACTTAAATTTCATTTCAGGGAATTAATGCTTACCCTATCACTACTATTGTAAAATCTAGCAAGTTCCATCCATTGCGCAGGTATGCCCCGGGGTGGGCTACTAAACCATATGCTATGATCTTCATCACACACTCAACCGTGAAGATTGCTAAAAACACATTCTCTATCTTTTCCTGTGAACACAGACATTGAAAGGACATTAGTACATCTATTTTTTTAACATATCCATTAAACAAGATCCACATTAATATATGGACATAACTACAAACAGTTATTTTCAATGAACTATAAATAATATTAGCAGGTACAAAAGAAAGTCTGTCAATGGTCTGACTAACTGTGGGGGGGATGGCCTGTAGTGTCTTCATTCATACTACTCATATAATGGAGTACAGAAAATCATTGGTTTCCAAATTACAGCATGCTTGGTTCTCATACATGTTTGGCTATATAATAAAAACTTTCCTTTGTATTTGGCATTGGAGCTCTGCAACATTTCCTTTGCCGTCAACAGTAAACAATGGATATTATTACACAATCTTATGAACTAGAATGCCACATAATACTTGTGTAGTTTAATCTATAACAAATGAACAACAATCACAAATTTCTTCATATTATATAATTTCTTTAACCTGTAGGAACAGAGGTAAATGCCAATTGTATCTCTTGATGACCTCAGTTTCTCTGGCTTAGCATGGATATTTAAATTGCTACCAAGTAAACACACAGAGGCCAGTATATGGCATGGTAGGCCATTTGCCAGTACGTCTTAAAGACCAGCATATGGTCTCTTAGGAAGATAACAGCTAATACTGTCATGCAGTGAGGTATCTTAACGATAGCCATGAAGTTGGAGTTTCTCATGTTTCTATGACACCGAATAAAATGTTCTCCAGCGAGCAGCTGTGTCAGATTGCTTAATAGTGGGCAAACCTATGTTTCAAAGGCCATCTTTGCCTGCATCATCCCTGATGACTGCTAGCCTGAGAACATTTTCTTCAGTTTAGTCACCATGGGATCTTTAAATTCTGTTACACTGTTTCATACTACATTAGACTAAAATTTTTATCTGCACTGTTGCAGTAATAATGCGGTGTCATAGTTCATATATCTCCTGAATCTATTTTCAACAGGAAAGTGCTGGAATTGCTGCTTCATGACTTGGTTCTTTGAGATGTAAGAATTTAATGCGTACTTCTTCTGCAAACATTATTTATTATACTGCCAACAAGCAGTGGAGGATGCTGAAATTATGCATGTCCATATATGGCTATGAAGTTAGCTAGCATCATACTTATAATACTTTAACAGTTTGGCCTCAGAAATATTTTTAATTATCTTAACACAGTTTCAAGTCCTTGGGGAACTGCAGTCCCCATGGCATTCCAAGATTCCTCAGTTTGAGGGTATGAGCAATATACTTGTTAATGATGTTAAAGTGCATTACAAAGTGCTGCTGTACTGAGGTTAGATAATTGTGGCAAAGTTTGTTTCTATACACAAGGCGCAGAATGCTTTCCTGATATTTTTGTGCCAGAAATTCCCCACCGAAATTTTATTGCGCTTTTTACTAGCAGCTCATAAATGCTGAGTGCAATGTACATGACAGAATGGTTGTAGTTAAATATGTGTGACATTACATACAAAATTCAAGTGGGTTGTGTTTTATTTTATAAAGCCAGAATTATCACATTATATAGCACTGATCGTAGAATGACTGGTGAACAATGAATTGGTAAGAATTTGGAAGGAAGCAGTTCTGACCTCGCAGTGGTATTATCTCACCATCTGCCTGGAACACCTCTGGCAAACCACCGAACACCTACTCAAGGATGGCCAGTGTCCCAGCCAAGATTCAAACTACACACCTCCCAAATTCAAGTCTGCACTTCACCAAACTGCTCAGTTATTAAAGTATAAAAGTGTACAATAAAGCCTACCAGGTAAAGGTTTGTGCTATTGGAGTCACTGTTGGGGTAAGGTGTGTACACAGCCAAGGCCACACAATTGGCAAAGATGGTCAACAGAATCAGGTACTCAAATGGTCTGAAAATTTTGTCAAGGAAAATACAACAAATTCCACATAAAATAAATATCACTTTATGGCCCTGTTAATAAACCAATATAGTTGTAAATTTATGTTGGGACTATGCTTATAGGCAGTCCACAGATATGTTACTTCATTACAGTCAAATTTTAGTGACCACTGTAATAATGAGTGGAATCTTTTCACCACTTTTTATGAATTTATGCATAAGATATAATGCACAGAATATATATATTTGAATCTCTTGTGATCATGCCTTGTTAAAATTGTCTTTATTTATGCATCTTGACTTTCAAATTAATTTCTAATTAAGTAGAACTCAGAATCTGTTAATGCATCTTTTCTCTTGTTAATATAATACTATATATTCTGTGGAAGTTAAAATTAGATACAGGCAGAATGCCAGCTTGGACTGAACGTCGAACTCCAGGCTTATTTGCATGACTTCACGGCTTCCACTTTGAAATCCCATTCCTTATAGCCGGTTCTATCAAGGGGATATGGAAACTGCCACATATATTGGACTTCTTTCCTTTGTTTCTCCGTTTGTTAATACACAACATTTCAGGAGATGGTTTTGCTGCTGTCATCAGGTAAATTACCAATTTAGAGAATAAAATGGACATAACAGAGTATAATTCATGATATTTATTGCTTTACCTGGTGATGGAAGCATGTAAAACTTCCTAAATATGTTTTAACAAACAAACTGATGGTAAGGACGCTCAATATATGGGCCTGTTTAATAATACTCTTTCATTACAAACATTTAGACTTACAAGGGCTATGTAATTTTTTGTAAATTAACTGGTGTCTTTAATGATATTTGAAGCTGCTATTTTTCCTAGCAAATTGTATGACAATGAACACAGTTACTGCTTATGAGATTTGAGGTTCTCATAGCATTGTTTCTCAGGATTCAGGTTTCCTGGGGATATGATGCTGTGTTGTTGGATGAGTAGTCCCTTGACGTTTTGAAGGTTCTTTATTGCCTTCACCTTCAAGGGTCAAGAAGTCGATAAAGAATGATGGCCTTCCAACTTCTGCAGGAATATAGTGCCTTCTAAAAGGCAGGAAGCACTCACCCAAAGATACTGAATCATACCTTGGAAGACCCAAGTCCTCATGCTTACTGCTTGTTCACAAGTAATATGCTGCACTGTAGACTAAAATGTGGTATTACAGATAAATTATTTGGTCACAGATAAGAATATATATGTCAATTTTGTGTGCTTCCTGCATCACCAATTAAAATTTATGGACATGCATTTAAAATATGTGTTCTGTACCTACACTTTAAAAAATACATAACAGAAATATCATTTGTACAACTTACAGTGCCTTATAAATTAAAGGAAACTGCAATTTAGAAAAGGTGTGTTTGCTACGAAACTTAGCCAGTACTTTCAAGTGTGAATGTGGGGTGAATTAAGAGTGGTCACTCTGCATGAAATTTCCCTTTAAGTGCAACAATATTCTTTGTGAAGCTCCTTTTGAA
Organism: Coptotermes formosanus; assembly: GCA_013340265.1. NCBI lineage: Eukaryota > Metazoa > Arthropoda > Insecta > Blattodea > Rhinotermitidae > Coptotermes > Coptotermes formosanus. The sequence goes on from BLKM01001253.1 coordinate 5,937,628, forward strand.
TTATAATTAAAAGGGAGTGGCAATGAATGTCTATACCACCCAGGTACGCACCCAGAATTTTTCATTGGGGGGGGAGGGGGGGGGGAGGGGCTGACCCTGAGGCTATATATAATTTATGTTTGATTTTAAAAATTATGTTATAAAAATCATGTTGTAAGTATAACATAACACTGTTTGCAACTGCACTTATATACATACGAATATAACTACATGTTCCATGACCATGATTCAATCACAGTGTCCTATCTTCTTGTTTTTTTTAAATTTTATTAATTTATTTTTATAAATTTTAATGTACTGGTCATCAGCTAATTTCAGTGGCTGATTTTGGCTGAAGGGTAAATCATGTAAAACTTTTGATATCATAATATCTACAAAATCTGTGTTTTCTAAATTTCGGTTTTGGGGGGTTTGAGAGGGGGCTGCCAGGCTGCAGTCCTCCCCCCCCCTTGGGTGCGCCCCTGATATCGCCACAGGTGTATCATCTGTGCTGGAGAAGATGGATGAATCATGGGCTTTACAGCGCTGTGTTAGGTTGTGAAGGCATGCGTCCAGAAGCAAATATGTATTAAACCTGCAAAGCTTGTTTGGGGAAGGGAATTTGTATGACTGGAAAGACTGTAGTTATAAAAGCAACGACAATTTTGATATAGTGTGGGGAAATATCGCAAAAGGATTAAATGAATCAGCTAACATAATTCCTGCTAAGTATACCGTAATTGACCAAGAAATTTAACGTAGGCTTGCTGTCATGGGTACTCAAATATTGTTTCTGTTACAAATTATAACATGTTCATACTGAAGCGGCGCATGTCGTCTGAGTGGACTGTCTCCAGTATACAAGACCTGTATTGTGCTGAATGTATTGTATCTTCATTGCATTTCAGTTTTATAGAAAGTAACCCTTCGTGGGAGAGGGGCTTTAAAAATAATTTATTTTAATCGGCAGCAGTCCTTTTAGCCTTCACCGTATCTTACCTAAACTGTGTATGTTGGTGCCCCCTAAAACCAGTATTCTTTGAACTCTTTGGGCGTAGTACAGTGCTGGTGAAAGTTCTGAGGGCGCGTGTCCAAATTGTGAATAATTTTTGCAGAAATTCTTTCGCATGTGGAAACCTGAGTTTACCAGTGCCATATTTTTTATTATTCCAGTGACGTGTTAGCACCCCATATAGGTTGGCGCCCCGGGCAGCTGCCCGGCTGGTACGGTCCTTATGTCAGCCCTGGTCTTGAATCACACTTTTTTCAACTTTGCACACATCCATTGTTCAGAGAAAGGGATATTAAAAATAAACATTGAAATTAGTTTTATACATCACATTACTGCAATCTTTCACAAAAAAACAAACCAACTTTGTTCTTTAGCGATCACTTGGAAGGGAAGAGACATCTTACACAATTTTCGTGGCGAAAACCATTCCTCAGGTTCCAATGTAGTATGGATTGGCGTCTGTCAGTACACTAAGCATGAATAAATTCTACAGAAATGTACAATGCCATTACCTGACGGCAGGCCTACTGTCATCCGGGTAGCGCAGCACTTGGACTGCCTCAAGTGATTGAGGCTAGCTCTATCTAAGGGACCCGACAGAGTAGGTGTTCCTCCCTTCCCTCCCTCTTCTCACCTGAGGACGGAAGCAGAACCAGCTTCCGAAACGTCGTAATTTTAATTGTAGTTATTTTATTCTTCGGACGATGGACAACGACCAAAAACCCATTACTTCACAACGAGATTATTTTAAATGGACGCCGCTATCAAACAACCTTCTCTGTCTCTCTCTGTCTCACACATACACGCGCGCTACAAACAACGTAGCCTGGCAGGGAATATTCGGCATCCGTAGCTTGTTAGCAGGTTTGGTATACAAACTGCGTATAACACGAAGTAATGATTTTCCAATAAAAAAGATTTGCAAGTGTTCTGTCTTTGTTTTAATAGAGAAAATAAGTAACTTCTTCCATGTCAGTGGTATCGCAGCGCAGTGTTAGCTATACCGGAGAATTTTCTACTGCTGTATGTTTGCGTTTCTTCTCTGTCTGTCTCTGTCCTATGGTAGGTAAAGGTGCTGACCGCCTCTTCAGGGATTCTTACTGTGTGTCTATAAATAACAGTTAGAAACCCGAACAAAGGGAGGCTTGTGCCGCATTTGCCTATAGTGCCACTGAAAAAAGCGGAATGAAAGGACTACTTACTTTGACGCCGTGAAGTTAAACTCTAATGATACAAGCTTACAGAAAGGATACTTCCACTCTACAACGTCAATACATAGCTTCCGGATTGGATTCTTGAGGGCGAGGCAGAAGAGTGCTCTCTGGGGCCGGTCAGGTGGAGGCTTGCCCCCACGACGTACTGGCCGCTTCTTGTTGGCACTCATTGTTGTAGCCCCAAGCGCCGCCTGCCACGCAGTTGACAGGGGTTTGTCAGGTGCTGTGCTACCAGTTGTACTGGTTGCGACTCCCACCTCATGTTGAGGCCCTGCAACAATGCGGAAAGAGAAGATGTCTATGTAGTGCTGAGAATAAACTGTCATTATCTGCATAATAACATAAACAGTCTTCAAGTTCTGAACAGTAAGTGAAACAGACACTTCTCTGAACCACACACATCAGCATTTCACAGACACTGCAGTTTATGGTTAATCTGGCACATCTTCCGCTTTACTCACGGAATCGACATCTCCAAATCAACACTCCGTGTACGACTACATTCATAAACATTGTTTCGTAAGTTGTGTGTCCCATTGGCCATCAAACAACGAGTCTGGCTTTAAGTTGTAAAGGTTATAATGTCTGAATTTTATTTATTTTCTTTCTTATTGCAATATAATCCATGTGAGTCTCTCTCGAAATGTCACCTGAAAGGGGAAGATTTTACGCCAACTAAGGGCGCCGAAAGTTAAAATATTTATTATAGTATATTATTAAGAAACAAATAGTAAAATAAATGAGTTTTAGGTACAGACTCTATATATTTCGTGAAAAACGTCCTCACAAAAGTTTTAAAAAAATCTCTTTTAAAGACATACCAGGAGAATTTAAAAACTTGTAGTTGGCCATAACAAAAAATTACAATCCAAACTCTAAAGTGGAAGACGAAGTTTAAGAAGTCGAGACTTTCAACATTATTGCATGTTTCTTCAGTTTAAACACCTCAATATTTAACACTATCGCATTAAAAAAAACTTCTGAAGAAAGTTACAATTTAAACATTACTGTAAAATTTACATTCATAGATACTGATGGGCGTTTAAACACAAGAAATCTGCTGTAATTACATAACTAGCGGACTGGTATCAATAACTCAAATCATTTAATTCTTCTAGCGTTGTGAGTTTTAGGTTTTCGCAGTGGTGTAGCTGAAGTGTCCGTTTTTCTAGAATATGATGCTGTGTCACTGGATGATTGGAACGAATTACACAGCAATGATGCATCATATCCCAGAAGAATGGATACCTCTTCTAGCATAGTTATCATTTTGTATGGTACCCATTCAATACGATAAACTGTTAGAGGTGATAACTAGGCTGGGTAAAGTACGTAGGCAGATTACATCTGTGGAATTACATGAAGTACGATCAATCAATTTTACACTGTTCATTTATATGAACAGACATTCAGTCAGGATAGTGACTTCCTTTATTTTTGCATGGAATATAAAATGAATCAGGCGAACATCAGTGCCACTTATTTACAATACAATACTTAAGTAGAATGGTCACTGCCTCTCTGTGCTGTAATGTCCACCCTTTACTCTTCTCTGCATATTACAGTGATAACATATATGCCTTCTTAATATACATTTTCTTTTAGAATATTGCACATGCTACTGATTTTTACTGAACGCAAACCTTCCTGCTTAATTTAGAGTACGGTTAAACGCAAAACTGTCCCTGTGCTTAGTCACGCATCATGCCATCAAGGCATATGGGGCAGTGAAGGTGTTGCTCTATGCATTATTAATCTCAGCATCAGATACAGGCAGGTGGTCAGCTTCATGGCCAGGCCACCTTACCGCTGGGTAAAGAGCCCCGAGTACCCACTGGGTAAGACTACATGGGCCCTACAGCCAATCTGGGCAATATTTTAAAATGAGATTTCTTACTCTTACTGGAAATCCAATCCACGGTCGTCAAAATCGTGTCTGAATTGCTGTATCAAATGAAATAATTTCACAAACTGGAATAGGGTGTTGTTATATTTTGTACCCATGAACTAAAAGCGTGAATGTTGATTGCGGATTCTGAATTCATGGAGAGTTTCAATAATATTCTTAATTATATTTTACACTATAACATTTAGTTTAAAGTGCTCCCTCCTAAGTTTGAGAACAATGCATAATTTAATCATGTAAGATGCATAGTATTCTTAAAACAGGTCATCAAAGCTTATTCATAACCATAAATCTTCAAAACGAATTATTTTTATAACGTTATACTTTGTGGTTAATGTTTTTCTGAATTAGACCTCACAGTTAAAACTTTATCATTCTTCATTTACTTCACATAATTCTCCTTTAAATTCGTGAAACACACACGAATCACGTGGTCATTTTATTTCTTTACACTTAACGTGAAACAGTTCAACCACCTGGAGCCGGAATTAAATGCTGGTGTAGTGTATAGACCGAAATTTAAATTAAGAGGATTTAATTTTTTCGTGCATACTCTTGCCAGAAAGTTTCTTAGTTTTCCTTCAAATTTAACGAAACAAAATTTAACAGACTGTTGATGTATTAAGTAAGTCTTAAATTTTGATAAGTTATTTTTATAATGAAATCAGGCCTATGAATTTCATGCATTATCTAAAACGTAAGGCAGATATCTCTACTGCATAATTTTGATGCTGCTGAAGACCCTTGGCCCCTTGGTGCACTTATTTTATAACTAACTGCACACGCGATCTTCATGTTAAGCTACTATTTAGTTTATGTTACGGTGTTCATAAATTCACTGTGGTGTGCCATTCACCGAAACGGGGTACTACGCGCAGTCCAACTTTACACTTATTGCACTTATAACTAGTGGTGGATCTCAGTCCACGAGCGGAGAATACCCGACAGCGAAGCTTATTTCTTTTGACTGCCCAATGTTGGGACTGTCAAAATTCGAGTCTTTTTACACTCGTTTCCGCCGGGCTTGGTCTTCCTACCATCTTGGAAAGGGGGCGATTGACGTATTTTCCTGCCTCTTCTATCAAATTTCTCACGAGGTGAAGCCTTAAATCTTGGCGAGAATAAAGACCCTTACAGGAATATAATAAAATCGAACTGTTTAGATAGTAAAATCCAGCAAGTGGAAAGAAAGTTTTTTCGTCCACTTGACGGTACGTCGACTCATCGAATATCTGTTGGACGTTACGCCGCTTTGATCTACATTCTCGATGAGTTTATTGTGGCATTCTAAAATGCGCGACTTTAAGGTTTTTTTTTCTTTCAACCCAGAAATTTATCTCTACTGATTGTTGGTCTCTATTGCTCAACATGTGAACTTCTCTTGTATCTTTCCACGCAACTGCAGTTAACCCTCCCATTGTGCTACGTGTGTGTCACATCTTTCCAATTTCAGTTTTTCAGCCTGAAGGCAGGGCACATTTCTTGTCGGTTGGGTTGCACTGTCCCGCATGCATCTATTTTTCTTGTATCTAGTTCATCAAAAAGTGTTGGTGAGAAAAAGATTGTCCATAAAAGCTTTGTGTTCTACACCTTCAGATTTGTGTGGTAGATTTCTAACAGTAGAATGTATTGCCGTCATGTGGCCCGTAGCCGTCTGTGCACTAAATACACTCTCATGTTATTGGTATATCTGAATCTTCGTACAGTTTTGTAAATTTTGTTACCGAAACGTTTCCCCTTTTTTGGAATATATTGCCTGAAAGTGCAAAAATCGCGGTTATGCTTGAATCTGTTTCATTTCGTGGTGTTACCGTAAAACGGAATACGCAACATTACAGGCCTACACCAATCAGTCTCGTAGGTTGTCTCTTAGCTGTATCCCACCTCTAGAGCTATAGCAAGAAAATGTCATTATGTCTGCCAACGTAATATAGGAAGGCGGCTAGTCCGGCTTATTTTTCTATGTACTGTTGACAATATAAATCAGTCTGTTCTACCAGCAACTGAGACATTTCTGTAAAAACCAGTGTCAGCACAGCCAGTGGAGGGCTATCTTTGTCTAAATGTGGTGCCTCATTCTTGTCTTAGTCCTTTGGGAGGGCGTAAAATAGTAATCAATTTTATTACTTCTTCCTTAAGGGGGTCCCCAGATCGATACTCCTCTGCCACTAGTTCCAGCTTGTGGTTTGATTTGCTTTTCTCGCACTCTTCTTTCCTTCCTTTCATCCTTCCTCTCTCCCTGTTGTTGTTGTTGTTGTTGTTGTTGTTGTTGTTCTTCTTCTTCTTCTTCTTCTTCTTCTTCTTCTTCTTGTTCACTTTGCTGACAAGACTCATTCATTGTCAGCGGCAATTGCTTCCTTTACGGTTTCATCGGTAAATATTTCTCATTTCGTTAGACGCCATGGTTGAAACTGTGTGTTATGTATTATAGTACTTCGCTTTCTTGCGTGTGACAGTGGAGAAAAATATTCCTACTTTTGTGCAGAAAACAAAACAAATGTATAAGCTAGGCTGGCATGCTTGTCAAATTCACTGCGATTCCGTTGTGGTCCGAGGAATTTATAGCGCGGTTGACGGCTGTGTGTAGCTCGTCTCTCAGCATCCATGTTGGCGTGCCCCAGGAATACTCCAAAGTACCCCGAGGAACTCCCCTATAGCTATTAAACTCGACTTTTATGATCATCTAAGTTTTTTAAATTTACTCTGATCGATACGCAATTCGTTGTGCCACTGAACAAGTATGACGAGGAAGGGGGCATTGCAGTTATATTCTTCCGACTGCTGTAGGCCTATACGTATAGTGAAAGCTGAAACAACCGCATGCCTGGAGAAACTAGCCACGCCAGCGGACAGACCGCGCCGTAGAAATACAAAAGTGGATCAGAAAGTAAGTTTATGGTACACCTAAATCAAAGGCAAGACTCTAACTTAGGAAACTGAAAATACCCAATGACGATGTCACTAGTCCGTTACTTTTCAGCATAGTCCCCTTGACGGGTGCGTCACTTGGTCACAGCGTTTGACACGTTGCCCATCCCCGATAGAACGTAGGCCTACATTCCCTGTTAGGTCAGCCAAATGACGATAGCACGTTTGACGACTTCATTGTAGGTGAAACGAGGGCCACACGAGCGCTCCATCAAGGAGGGAGAAAGATTAAAAACGCTTTAGTGTCAAATGTGGACTGTACGGGGGCAGTTCAACGTTGCCTAACCCAACCTTTGCAATTCCGAGCCTGCTGCGCCATGTGCGGCCGGGCGTTGTCTTAGGGGAGAACCACACCATCTCTCGCAAGCTTTGAGCGCGGCGCAGTAGTCGTCGTCATTAACTGTCCTTCCATGTTTCCACTCGACGAGTCCCAGAGGACGGTGACCAACACTTCGCCAGCTGATGGTTTCACCGTAAACTTCTTCCTGGGTGAGCAGGGGTCTTTCCATTCCATGGTTCATCCCTTACTGGTGGGAGTTTAATGATCGATCTATGTATCGTCACCAGTTAACGACTCGGCGAAGACAGTTGTCTCCCTATACTACGTAACGTTGCAGGAAGCTGAGACAGGCCACCATTCTTGCCGCTTTGTTGTCGTCTGTTAACTCACGAGTCAAATACCTCGCACAAGCCTTACAGTATTGTAAGGGGATTCTCACACTGGGTACTACTTAAGACACGATGGTGATACGATTAGCTTACGATTGACTCCTTTCTTTGATCTGCGGCTTCCGACGCGATGTTGATGAGATCTACACTGTTCTTGGATATTACACGACATCGTGTGGTAAGTGTGGTAATTATCACACGACGCCGCGTAATATCCCAGAAGAGCGAAGATCAACTCCACCTTTGGTTTCAAATGGGATCTCGCACATTAAGAATGACACGATAATGATATCTTCACGACAGGCCGATAGAATACGATAATCATTTTCGGTGTCGCTCAGACGTGAACTGACCGGCACAGATGTGTGATTTGTGTCGCAGAAGGCGGAAGTGTCACGGACGTCGCGGTATGGTGATAGGTTATGTTGCGTGACTGAAGAAGCAAATATTAAACTTGTGGAGCTTTTTGGTGATTACTGTATTCTGTATGACGGGAAAGACAGTGGTTATTGAAGAAATGATGTAGCGTGAGGAAACATCAGGAAAGGATTAAATAAATCGAGTAAGTTAATTAATTGCTAAATATACTGTAATTTATTTAAAAATGTAATGTAGGCTTACTGTCATGTGTATTCAGATATTGTTTCTGTTACGATTTATGGCATGTTCACACTGAAGCAGTGTATATCATCTGAATTGATCGTCTCCCGTGTGCGAGACTCGTGTATCATGTCGCATGTATGATGTCACTGCATATCATTTGTAACGCAAGTAATGCCCTATATGGGAGCAGCCAAACACAGCCACCATGATATGCCGCGTAATGCAGCAGGATAAAGCAAGGTCAAGTGCCATAAGCCACAAAGTTACATGTCGGGCCATCTGAATGAGTTTCTTGATGTGTGCGGTTTTGACCTTCATGAGGAGCTTTGAGATGTACTTCACTTGTTGCCTGTCACAGTGTCCCTGCCAGATGCAAACATGCAGCATCATATGGCAGTGTTGCCTGGACATCACATCACTGCTATACACTTCCACGAGCTGTGGATGAATATCGCAGCTGCAACACTTTCTGTTCCCACAAAAAGCGAAAAACTCCTTGGAATTCCAAGCAAGACCAGTTTTCCAAGTGGGTTATCATGTTAGAACTGTTGCAGTTGTGCTCATTCTGGCACATAACTGAAATCACATGGCTGTGAAGAGTAGAAGGTTCTGTCATCTATAACAACGCCATTTGAAGTTTCAATGAGCTTAGAGGTCAGCATCACAAACGATAGGGCTTGTAAACTTTTTTGATCGACCCTCATATTACAAAGCCTACTTCAGTAGTCCAAGAGGATTAAGTGGGGTGATGAGGGAACATGCTGACTCAAAACTTGTCTCCTCATTTGCTTAAACAGAGCACAACATTGTCAAGGTCATTAAGTAGTGAAGATGTCCCATAGGACTCTACCAGAATGCTCCACATTTAGCTGATAACTTAAGTCGATCTTGGCCACTTTCAGCAGCATACTGTGTGATAACTAGAGTTTACACTAAGCCTTAAAGCGTAAAGGTAAAGCCATTACAGGCCTGGACAGGCCCTTAGGGTTCCAGGAGGTCGAGGCTCCCAGATTTCTAGACAATCGGCACTTGAAGGTGGTAAGGTTGTCAGCCCTACGCACCGGCCGCGTTTACCCCCCAGGAAATATTTCTGTTAGAGGCTGAGTCGACCCCAGGGCCATAGTGCGGCTGACAGGATTATACCAATGAAAAAATCCACTGACACCATCGGGAATCGAACCCGCGACCTGCCGGTTTGTAGCGCAGTGCCTCAACCCACTGCGCCACCGCGGCCCATCCTTAAAGCGTTACAGTTTTTATTTTATCCATGTTAGGAATAATTTTCTGTGTCATATACTCTTCTGGAACCATTGCTGTATGTCTGGGGATTATACTTAAATTCTCTTAAGTCTCAGTTCACTACCTTTCATGCCAGAAATTACGTCAATATCTAAGTACCTTAGCTGCTCACTGAAGCTTTATATGCCTCTGCTTTCTCAGCCATAATTTCATACATAAAGTTCATCACTTTTCCACTGATAGAAACAGAGTACGGCATCTGCACAAAGCATATCTTTTGTGGAAATTATTTTGTCACTGCTACAATTCGAACAAAGATGAGACAAAATAATGTGTACTACTGGTACAGCTTCAGTATTGACTACCATTAGACTAAACACGGTTTGTAGTACATACAAGCCGTATCAGTAGGTAAAGATTTTCAAGAACTGTTAACATCTTTTAGTGGCATCCAGTACGAATACAACAAAATCAATGGCAATGTGTGGGAACCACATACAAAGAGTAAAAATTGTCATAAACAATAATCCGATTGAACAGGTATCAGAGTTTAAATACCTAGGATACCGTATATCAGATTGCAAACGTGATTTAGAAGATAAGGTACAAACATATAACAAAATAAATGATGTTATATGAAGGCATTCTGGAAAACAAATGACTAAAGAAACAAAATTAAGAATCCATAATACCACAGCTAAAAAAGCCTTAAAGTTCTGTAGTGAAGCCTGGGTGCTGAAGAAATGAGATGAACAAAGGCTGGAAGCAGCACAAATGAAATTTTTAAGACATTTGCTAGGAATTACTAAGTTAGACAGGGAGAGAAATCAATCAGTAAGGGAGAAACTTGGGGTGCAGAACATTGTTCTGGAAATAAAACAGTATCAGTGAGAGTGGCTACAACATGTAGAGAGAATGAACACAGACAGGATACCCAAACAGGCATTGAAATATAGGCCAAAAGGGAAGAGAAGCATAGGATGCCCAAGGAAAAGATGGAAGGACCAGATTCATCTCGAGGGATAAAGAACAGGCACTACACCTAATATTTCACAGCTCATGATGACAGTACGAATACATAGCAAAGGTCCAGACAAAGGGTCGAACCTCCCCCTCAGTAAAACATTTTGTTGAATTTGAGGTAAGTTTATGTATGTTATGCATTACAGAAAACAAGATGTTCTGTGATGAACTTACAGCTCCTGGTTTCTTTCAAATACTTGAGTTTATTTTTGGAGGTTAGGAAGACATGTAACTTAATAATTGTGTTAATTTGTGATGTATCTCTGCACATAATGTCTATGAGTGCAGTCTTGTCAGATGTAATCTAAAAATTTCCCATCATCACCATGTTTCCAATGTTGCAACCTAAACAGTGTATCATGAAGTGTTTGTATGTGAGTTTATAATGTGCCTTCATACGTAAGCTCAAATGCCTACCTACAACAGTTCATTAATCATTACCTTCAAACTTAAAGCTCAATATTCATTGTGCACAGCCAGCACCTTGTGTTTTAGATCCTACAACAAATTTGCCTTGGCAAAGTTTGCATTCTTGTCTCAGTTATATTATGAAATAAAATAGGAACTTACAGGGTGGGTCTCACTTCATGTGCGCTTTATTAGAGAAGTGGGAGACAGACAAACATTATGAGCTTCCATATAAAATAAGGACGTTACATTGCTAAAAGAAGGAACAATATTTCTAAGAATACGAATATTGATAGTAAGATACGTGTGAATGAAACCATATGAAATAAAAATTCAATTTATTTTTCTCACATAAAAGAAAAAAATGTAAACTTATAGACACAATATGTGCCCACCATGTCATTCTCTAAGTAGTGTGCACAGCTTAATATTGACTTTAATTTCGGTTTCAGTCAGATTATCACTTACAAAACGTGTTATTGAGACGGCTAGAATGTTGCAAATCTGTGAAGCTCAGTACCTTCATAGGTTCATTAAGGGACTGGGACGGAAATGATCATCATTCTTGGCACTACACAACCTCATTAGCAACTTCAGTACAGTTTACACATATTTGCAACATTTTTCCTAAGATGAGATACTCTGTATCTGTCTCTCCTGCCAAAACATTTGTTTCTGTGTTTTCACACAACAGTTTATATCTCTAGTTTCTGTTTCTTCCATGTGTATTATACATACATGTATCCAAGACAGAAATAAGTGCACATGACATTTTCATAAATGGAGATATATTACATGTAGAAATAAAAAGAAACTCATATCTCAATGCAAATCTTAGACAAAGTGTGTGTGTGTGTGTGTGTGTGTGTGTGTGTGTGTTCATGTGTGCGCACATGCACACAATGGCAACAACTTCTGAATGAGGCCAGAAGAAGTACCAGCGGTAGGCTCTTGTGCAGCTATTAATGAAACTTCAGTTGCCATAAAACACAGGAATTTCTTGACTAGCTGGACTACTCTTAACTTCTCAGTTTGTTGGAATGAATGAACAGGAATTTTTTTCTTATTCCTGGTAGGGCAACAGAACACCCCGACTGGCTCTGAGGTTCACCCAGCCTCCTATCCAGTATGTACTGGGGGCGCTTTCCCCTGGGGTAGGGTGTCTGAAGTGTGACACTGGCTGCCCACCTCCAGCTAGTGCTAAAGTTAAGATTATGTGGAGTTATACATCCTTTTCCACTTCACCCTGTTACCTTCATGCCACAGTTTTTAATACAGCAAAGGGACAAAGATGTTTTTCACATTCATTTAACGATTATGTCAGTCGCTCAAAATGTACAGCACTGAATGATGGCGTAGCTGATAAACTCTGAACTGGGGAGCGAGTTGTAGGCAGCAGTTGTAATCTGATGTTAGGTACTGGAGGAAATGAAGAAAGCAATGAAAAAATCTCAGTCTGAATAGCCAAGGTCTGCACACAGGACTTGTTGATTATGAAGCAGGGGTGCTGGAATACTAGAAGGTAATGCTTAATCACCTGCCTGTGAGGGCAAAAGTAGAAGTTTGTTGAATATGGTGCAAGAAGTTGTAGTCAGTCATGCTGCGAACTGAGTTGAGCTCGTTTCATATAAACAGAATAATAAGAAGCTGTTGAAATACATATCTATTGATATAAACTGTAGGACATACATAATACTGAACTGTCATTCCACCATTAATTCATCTAGATGTTGACAGTGTGACTAAATAAATTACAGAAAAGTTCTTTTACATATACTTTTCTCTCCAAAAGCAGCCCAGGCGTGAAGTCAACCACTGTCCTCCATCTAGTGTCAAGGTTAAGATTGAGTGGAGCATTACCTATACTCCCCCTGTATGCCTACGTGGCATGTGCAGGGAAAACTTTACCTTTTATACTTTGCGGATGAAATGTGATACCTCATAAAATGTAATGTAAAATGGAAAGTTGTCACCAGATGATATATTATTTCAAAAAATCACACAGGCAGACATTTAATTAATATTTTAGATATGCTAATAATTTATGTAAACCTACATCAACATGGCACAATGACATACTATTGTATTGCTCGTACCAGACGTCATACATTATTCAAGCAACGTCATTATGCAGATGGAACCTGCTTAAACAAGACAAAAGAGCAACACTTTTTGTTAGAGGGTGCTAAAGATGCAATATTTATTCAAGAGATAGAAAGAAGAGGCCAGGTATATCACTTGTAAATGTACGAGATGTGTGTGTATGACATGTGGTGAAAGAAACTGGATACTTTTACATAATTTGGTATACACTATTGGTGAAATCAACATAAGAAATTTTTATTTGTTCATTTATTTAGTTTTGATATGTTGTGACCATTCTGTAATTTAATAAAAAGTGTAACTCCAATATGCAGGTCGGTTAATGGTTCAGTATAATGGATTTCCTCAGTCTGTCGAGGTTTAGACTGAGTTACCTTACGATTAATCGTAACTGATGCCTGTCATATGTGTACTTCTAAGTTATTTATTTAAAATTACTCCATCACTGAACATTGTGTACTCTATGCGGCTGATGAAGTGCTGCTGTATAAGGCAAAAATCATACTGATCAAGCATTTCATGAGCAAAGTGTAGTCAAAAGTATTTAAGCCAAATTTGACTTCTCTGTGATTCATTGACCACCGACTTTCTGGTACTGTATATGCAATAATTTAAAATAATTGCTAAAACACCACAACAGTTTACATCTTTTTCTGGATACAGACTTATATGTTTTCTTTTTTGCATTGTTTCATTTTTCTCTCTAAAGTAACAATGAACTTGGAGCAGTATCTGTCATGACAATTTAATGAAATAGGCTGAATGGAAAGACGCATTTTTATCTCATAATCTGTTCATGACAGAGCTTCAGAGTGCTTAATGAGAAAATGTGAATCTCAACAAATCTTTCTGCAAATTAATTGAGGAATTTCAATAAATATGTGAATTTTAACCACATATGTATATTTATAAGGGCAGGGGAAATTCAGAACCTGCTCTTCTCATAGAGAGACGTCACATATAAAGGGATGAAAATTTTGTTACAAAATAGCCCTCAATTTACAACTCTCTGAAGGAACACGAATACAATATTTTTGTGCACTTACTAGGTAAGCTTTGATAACATTGTACTTCAAAGTATTAATTCTGACTTTAATATTAAATTGGCGATACTGTAGTTTAACAATACATATATATAAATGTTTATGTTACAACATTGGAAAGGGTGTTTGTTTTATACGGTGTGGAGGGATGTTTTTAATATTGTTAAAGACGAGCGGTGGAGTCCTACCACGTGTGTGTGTCTAATTGTGTGTGATTTAGAAACCTCAAAACAAGGCACCCTAAGCCCGATTTGGACTGTAGAGCCACAGAAAAAAATGTCGGTGGTAGACTGAGGTACCGGATGTTTAAAAATACCATTTGCATAACTAGATATATAGGGTGCGAACTGCAAAAAACCTGCTACACATAAATTTTAGTTTAAATGTTACGTGCATTACAATGAACCAGTAGTTTGAAAGACATTTCTCTTTTATTAATATTCGTCATCGCCTAAATTTTTCTAAATCATGAAAGAAAATATTAGGAAATGCAATTCTTATAGTTAACACTTTCACATGTGGATATTTATAGTGTGTGTGGCATGCACGTTTCGCTTTATGAGTAAATTTTTTTTTTAAAAAACCTGTTTTATAAGTTGAACTTCAGTTTTGGTCGGGACATTAGAATCGATTCTAGTCCAGGAAAAAGGGACAAGACTTCACAGCTCAGAAACTGTTGTACTACTTAAGATATTCTTCTTTCCACTTGGTATACGATTCAATTCGTAGATTGGTTTATTCATAAAATACATGTTCAAATGTACATTTTCGTAACTGCACAATAAAGCCGTGTAAGGTAAGAATGGGAGAGAGTTTTTAACATACAAATCAAGTAACATTTAAAAAAATGTCCTCCATCTTCTATAAAATATACGCAATAGATCAAAGAACCGTTATTGAGGATATGCAAATATATTTTATATATTGGTAATACCGGACGTGTTTCAAATTAACACGAAAACCGTAGGTTGCGGTCGAGTTGTTAGCATTCCCGCTGCATGTTTGGAAGGTCCCATGTTCAAATCCTGGCCGGTTAATCGATAATGATGGACACTTGTGTACTATAAGTACAAGGTCTTACAGCTCATTAGGCAGTAACATTTACGGTGTCCGTCTAGCGAACCTCAAACGTCATGATTATTCTGAAGTTCGTGTGGCTTTTCTTAGTCCCTCCAGAAAAATGCCCAGTATGTTGTCTGAAATTAATCCAAAGTCGCTACTTTCCACGTTCTTCTCAATTCATTGTGTATTACGCAGTACGTAATTCGAAACTGTATAATCTTAGCAATTGAAAACATCGTTAGATAGACCAATTACAAGTAAAGTGACAAATCGCATGAATAAATTTGTAGCAACTCTCAAACATTACTTAGTTCAAAGTCTTTAACAGTTTCTTTTTGGACAAAAGATTTGGATTCTTGAAAAGTTCAGATTTTTTAAAACTGTTTTATTTCTTTATCAATCATTTTAGGTCTGCCATTTAAATCAACATGTAAGTACTTCATGCATAAAATATTTGTCATAGATACACATTTTGTAAAATCGGACATATGTGTTAGAATATCCTAATTTTAAGCCAGATTTCAGTTGTAGTGCCTAGGAGGGAAAGTCGGACACAGATGTGGTTCATAAAAAAAGGATAACTTGGTTTATTTTTTTAATACTCAGTCATACGCAGTTCCGCGAGGTTATTTCTGTCGAGAGTTGACTAGTTCCCCAAGACCATTTCGCTTCGTAGAAGGGTTAACGAACGATTGGACTCCCTTGTTTTCACTTGAACGTTACTCGTACTACACACCGTTTAGTCTGTTATTACAAGACGCACAATGTGTGTATCGGAGAATTTTCATCAGACTTTCCTATATTCTTCCTTCTGACACTGTCTGGAGTGAGATATGATGAAAGTATTCGTGGTTTCCTGTTACTTTAGCCAGTTTCTGTGATGGTAATTTCACATCCTTCACAATTGATCATTCACGATAATCCTACCATTCAATCGTGCGTAACACAGTCAGTTTGAGAAGTATCGTTAAAATCGTGCTACTAGGAACTAAGACGTTAATCGTGTAAACACTAACGAACGAACCGGATAACTGAAGTTACTTCAGACCTCACTAAGCTACGGACTGGGCAAACGAGGAATCGTGCTTCGATTCGTGGCAGAAAAAGTCTTTTTTTGTTCTCTAAGACATCCACACCGGTTCTTTGGGCCCAACAAGCTTTCTATTCAGTGGGTACGAGAGGAGGTTCTTGTACCGGCGGTTAAAGCGTTCGAGACGTGAAGCTGACCACTCGGTTCCGTCTAGTGGCGAGGTTAAGAACGTTGTGAAATATACCTTGACTCCTATATAGGCCTTCGTGGCTCGCACAGGAAAACTTTGCTTTACTTTCCTTTCCTTTACTTTCTTTTTCAATGCGTTAATTCACCAAACAAGTCACATAAACCAAACAAGACTGTTTCTTATTGTGCCTCTAGGATTGTTGGGGAGTACTGTGACCGAAATCATCATCATATAGTCCTGTTTTTACAAATATCAGTGCGTACGCCTTAAAGCATATTTTAAAGAAATATGGTAGGATGGCGTGGACTGCCTTCGTCTGGTTCAGGATAAGGGTAAGTGGCGGGCTGTTGTGAACACGGTAATGAGCCTTGGGGTTCTGGAAACTGCAGGGTACATTTTTTCTGCCTTAGGAACTCTCGGCGTGTCAAGAAGGACTCTACTCCTTGGAATTTGTTGGGTAGTTATTGTACACACCTTGGAATTTGGACGGACTAAGAGTGCGTATGCTCTTTTCGTTTTACCTCCTGTAATATTTAGCACCTCTGTGTTTTTTACACACTGTATTTATATGTTCCATATAATTCTCTAAATCAGCATAATTTAACTTCCAAAACAACATTAACTAATTTGTCTGTATAATGGGCACGGACTATGTTTTCTGCGAGGTAGGAACTAAATTTTTGGATTTAATTTACCTTAATTTAAGTCTTAAAAGTGTTGAACTTCCTAAAAAAGGAGAAACTTGTTTTACACGAACCACGTATTTGGTCTTCAATTAACCCTTTAAAGACGAAGTGTATTTGTTTTATATAAGGACTCAATGCGTACCGTTCTGTAAACACTCTCCACTTCGGTTATAGAAACCAGTCTCTTAATGTTTTATAAGGCAAAAGTTAGTGTTTGTTCTGAGATCCGTACAAAACACATAAACGCAATGTGGGCACCACGTAGAATTTTTTTAATGTTAAACCTGGTCGTGCGTGAAGTTACCGCTAGGCTTTGAAAGGGTAAAGCGTGTCGTAACTGACAAACTTATTTTGCAAGCAGGAGCCCTGTTAAAGATAACCATTACTCGAGAGCCTGTCGCAGACTGAAGCAAGTCGTCCGCTAGAAGAATACCTTCTTTACCCTCGGTGCCACAAAAATCACGTATGTGGAAGATGAGTTTATAAAGTATCATTAAACAGAACTTACGACGAAATAAGTGGCCCACCCAGCCTTCTATTCAAGGTGTACTGGGACTTCTTTTCCTGGGAGTATAGTGGCAGGGGCATGAAGTTGACCACTCACTTCCATCTAGCACCGAAGTTGAGAATGAGTGGAGCTGTATATCTGCTCCCTGTTCATGTCTTCACGGCTTGGAGTGGGACAAGCTTACATTTTTCTGCATTTACAATTATTCATGCTGTGTCGAAAATCTTCGTATCTTCTAGCGACGTTTCTGTTTATACGGATCGATGGACGAAAATATTTCAGTCTCCATGTCTTTCCATGATCTCTCCTTTTCATTTTCCTGCCTGCTCTTTCCTCTCTGCTGAATGTTTTCCAATACCTAACTAAGCCTTCGTCTTCTGGGAGGTCCGTGTGTCTGCCTCCCTTGTGCCTTCGACTGTATCCCGGTTCTATATATTCTTTTCACATGACCGAACAACTTTAGTCGTTTCTGTTCTAACTCCATCAACAAAGTACGAATTCTAAATTATTATTCTGGGATTTTAACTTCTGATTCCTTCATCGCTGCTTCTTTCTTTTCAGTACTTGGTATCGGTTTAACGTGTTTTATATGTTGTTGTTTTTTATTGTTTTTGGATATATCTATTCCAAAATATACATTTTTTAATTCCACACAATTTTAAATTGTTTTTTGCAACTTTATTGAATTTTTCTTTGTTGATTTTTCCCCATCTGAATTCCCCGTCATAAAATGTTAATTCCATTCATGCAAAACGCTGTATTCTACTTATCAGTTGTGAAAACAGGGTGGTTAGGGATTACGAATTCAGACCTCCTGTCAAGTGGCGACGACGTCTGATGGAGTGGTGGGGCGCTGAAGGAAGGCTAGACACGAACACGAAGAAAATGTCATATTAAAGTCGCAGTTCATTTGCGGATATTTTGTGCTGATGAGACCGTGCGTTAACTTAGAGAGACTGTACCTCTTTTGGGTAGCGGATTATGTTAAGATCGATATTAACGACAAACTGCGAGAGACTTGTAGTAAGTGGTAATAGTACTGTACTATTCGGCACTCATGTGGAGGAACTGTACGTGCGTGAATTCCATTCTATGAATACGGGAGGAAGTGTAAAACAACAACGCTCATTTATAAGCCATGATAAAGAATTGTAAAGTTGGATTCTAAATTGTTGGATTAGCAATAAATGATATGTGCAGAGCACCCACCTCGTATCTGTAAATAATAAGATACTACAACACAAAAATATTCATTGTAACTTGTTCAGTGTCAGATATGTGAACAAATGTATGATGGTTATATATGGCCACAACGACTGGAGCTCAGACAGTGTTAAGCAGAGATCTGAATTCCTAGAAACTGATCGGTTTTACCGAACGTCACTTTAGAGTAGACAGCATTCCTGTTCTTTATTCGGAAGGTGTCGGGTTCAAACCCGGAAACCGGCTATCCTGACTTGGAGGTTTTCTGTTGTCTTGTCCAGTCCTTCCAGTCAAATACCGGGGTGATACTTCAGTTCAGGCCACGACCAATTCCTTACAATTCATCATTCGACGCCACATACTCTGAGCAATTGTCAGCGTCGCCAAACACACCACGAGCACGAGGATGTACCGATAAACAGTCATTACAATGTTAGGCTGGCATTTACGTGAAGATACTGGGGGAGACTACGAATATATATGAGCCACGCTAAGCTACCTCTGGCGTGTTTTCAAATGTGTACCTCCCCAGCATGAAATCAGGGCTGGTTACTTCTGCCACACAAGATTTAATGGACAGTAAAACTTCGATTATCCCTGACATTGGCGCACCCAAGGGTGGGCTGCCGGGCTGCAGCCCCCTCCCCCCAAAGCGAAATTTAAAAAACACAGATTTTGTAGACACGAACTTATCAAAGGTTTTACGTGATCTGCGATTCGGCCTAAAATCAGGAACTGAAAACGGCTGATGACTAGTAGGCCTGCATTGGGTAACTGAAAAATATAAATGAAACTTACATATATGTGGATTATTTTCTTTTTCAGTTAGTTTTAATTTTCTCTGTAACTTAACTATACGTCGGCTTGGAGATTTTGACATGATTTTCGTAACATGGTTTTTAAAATCGAACATAAAATATATGTGGCCTCATCAGGTGTCGACGTTGTTTATTTTCACTTGATCACACTCAGACACATCACAGTCGGTAGGACTCCTCTGGACGAGGGATCGGCCCGTCGCAGAGACCTCTACCTGACAACACAAACACTGTACAAGAGACAAACATCCATGCCCCCGGTGGGATTCGAACCCACGATCCCAGCAAGCGCTCGGCCACAGACCTACGCCTTAAACCGCGCGGCCACTGTGATCGGCTGTCTGTTTGGTAAAGTTTTATATTTCATAATAACCATTATACTGTCAACTGTATGGCCATTGTTGTATCAGTGAAATACAGCTAAATTCTGACACTTTAGGCCTGGGTAGCTGTCCCTGTGTCTAAGCGCCATGCCTTGAATAGGAATGGGGGTGAGGGGGATGGGCATAATATTTCATACATTCTTAGCATCGGCACCTCGGAGGGGGAGGGGTGTGGTCAGAGTTGTGCACGGAGAAGCAGACCGAGAGACAATGTAAAGTTAAATTATAACTTGACAAGGAAAGCTATTTCAGCGCTGACTGTATTCTTTGCCGGACGTTGTATGCTGTTTTGAACAAACGGCTGTCCAGTGGCCTTCTAAAACTGAAAGCTTACTTATTGATCGTTACGTCGCATGTCGGATGTATACGAGAGACAGGCAAGTGTCAGATGGCTGTGCTGATAACATTAGTTTCGTGAAAATTATATTACTGACCACGACAAGCTACATGTGTATTATGCACTCATTCATAACTTACAAGAATGTTTGATTTGTTTGATGTACTAATATTCAAGTTATCATTTCATCCGTAGAAAAATTCGTGCACTTATATCCAGGGGTGCGCAAATTTTTCAGATGTGTAGGAGGCATTTCAAAATTTCAGGCGCCAAATGGTGACATGAAGGAAGTTCCACACTGAAGAGATATCAAATTCTGTGTGGGAACAAAATTATACCCTTTTCACTACGAAGGCCTTAATTAACCGGGGTGTCCAGTGTAGTTTTACTATGGTTGATACAGAACAAGCAGGCTGTTACACAGGGTTCTGAAACTTCTATACATAAAAATATTCTATTAATCCTCACTATTACAATTTTATGCGATGCGGCGCCGTTTAGTTTGGTACATACTTACGAATATTTCGTATGACTCTATTGTCTTTATCCACAAGTTAGAAGTTTACTTTGATGCCCTGAAGATGGTGGTAGCGTCTTCACTCAGGAAAGATCCCGTCTACCGTAACACGGTGTCACATCCCAGAAGTTTGTATTGTGTTAGCCACAGCTGTGAGAACCTTAAATGTCAATAGCAAATCGTTTTGTCGTATCATCTACGGACGCAGTGATGAAGGCTCTTGATTACTTTCGTGATAATGCATTTGATTTTTGGTATACGTAGATGGGGAGTTTTGTAGTTTTATGCAGGTGAAATTGAAGTGTAAAATAATCTCTTGAATTTCAGAAAGATGCAGACGAGCTTGTTAATGAGTTGGACAAATGTGAGATTTTATTAAGAAGAGTAATAGAACAGAATACAAAAAAAAAAAAAACAAAAAGTTACAGAGAAGATAAAGAAATAAATATTTATATTACAACATTTGAAATGGTGTTTGTTTTATACGGCGTGGAGGTATGTTTTTAATATTTTTAAATACGGGCAGCCGAGTCCTACCGCGTGTGTGTCTAATTGTGTGCGGTCTAGAAACCTCAAAACTAGGCACCCTCGGCCCGATTTGGGTTGTAGAGCCACATAAAAAATTACGGGTAGTAGACTGAGGTATGGGATGTTTTAAAAATATCATTTGTATAACTAGACATAAAGGTTGCGAACTGCAAAAAACCTGTTGCTAGCGGGTGCAGCTTTCTGTACTTCATTTGATTTGATATTAACATCAAAGTACAGAAAGAATACAAGTAAGTACCAGCACTGCAATATGTGACCATAAATAGGCTACTGGAAGGCAGTGTATATATAGTGTTATTGTATGAGATTTGAGTTTGTCACAGCAGTGATGCTGAAGACTCGTGTCTTCTGGCATGTTAAGCTGTGTCGAAGACACTGTGACCTTTCGAAATGCCGGAAAATGTTTATCCGATGACAGAGGGTAACGACTCGGAAGACGTGCCTTCCAAGAGGGGTGGAACAAATGCATATTGAGATAAAACTGTAGACTGACGAAGAATTATTTTCCGTTTTAAATATTCTGAGGCTTAAGAAAGTATCAGTTGGTACGGGTGGAAGTTTGTACCAAAAGTAATGAAAATTTAGCTGTTTGTCGCGTAGATATGTATGTCTTTCTAAACTCGGAGCAGTCTGTATTTCGACAAAAGTTCTGCGTGTTGCCCTTCATTTCCCTTACGAAGCTTTATCCTGGCTAAGAGTCTGTTTAAGGTAATAACATTTCAAACACGTACCTTCCCCTGAACCTAGTGCTGTCGCTGCATAAACCAAGTGTATATAGGTCTTCACTCTTCTTGATTGGTAGTTAGTTACCGACGTTTCGGGACAACCTATCGGTCCCATCTTCAAGGGTCTTGAGTCTGTACCGTTGAAGATGGGAGGGAAAGGCTGTTCCGAAACATCGGTAACTACCAATCAACGCTGTGTGACATCTCAGAAAAGCGAAAACCTCATCTACTCCGCGGCTACAGCCTCAAATCACGCATACGTTTATGTATTACCCAGATAAGTTGACGGTATCCCAAACATTTACGTAACAGTAAAATCGGCCCTTAGGTATGTGTAAACTTGGCACACAATTTTCAGTTCTCTTGAGATCCCAATAGTCGCTGTGCTAGGTAGAAATATCTTTTACATTTATGGAAATCTAATTTTCGTTAATTTTTCAAAGGGCTCGTAACTAGTCCCTCACTTGAATCAGTTGAATCAATTCCACCTTCTTACACCCTATTTAAATCCATTTTAATATTATACTCTGTCTTACTTCTGTATCTCAGGTGTGGTATTTTGTTTCTGGTTTTTCGCCTAAGCCTATAAATGTATTTTTAGATTTTTCATGCATGTTGCATGTTGCTACGCATACAGACCTATGCGTATACAGTATACTTAGAGCGTATAAATAAATAAATAAGTAAATAAATAAATAAAAGACAGAGAGACAGACAGACAGACAGACAAACAAACAAACAAACAAACAAACAAACAAACAAACCCAACAGCTTTAAATCACCAGCTTCGTATGTGAAGAACTTTATGTAGCCTGTCGAAGACTTAATGAAACAAATATGTGACATTATTTCACAATTGTATGTGCAGGCCTATGATTTCTGAGTGCACTTTCCTTTTGAAAATAAGCAAGTTCTGTTTTTTTACCGTGCCAATTTTCCTCACGTAAATGGCACATAAAATGTAAACAAAAGAAACGAATTCAATTAACGCTGTCTGCGTGTTACCCTTTAATACCCGGACCGTAGAGCCGGCTATGAGGAGTGATTTCACACTTCAGTCAGTAGCAGAGACAGAATAAGTGTACAAGATCCTTTTATTCTATGTTGCTCTACTGGCATCAGTGTGAGAGTCTATGTAACTTGTTATTAATATCCATCTTTGTGTATGTGGCCTAATTAGTCTCGGATATACGGTACGTTTCGAGAATTATGTAGCCAACTGCTTACTGTGACCCAGCCAGGCGGATGGTTAGTCCATGAAGATATTATTAGCAGCTATCCAGTGTTGATTTACTCCTACTATACTGTGGTATACACCAGTGAAACCGGCCATTAGAGAACATTAGAGCATTGACATTTGAAGGACGGTGATTTCAGACGCGTGTGTTAAATCGAATTTGGTGGTGTAAAGTGGTAGTAGTCCTGTTTTGGTGGGGATAGTAGATCAGCTTTGTGAATCAATTTAGGAAGAAGGAGGTTAAACTTTCAGGATTTTATCCAGTGTCTCGTAAGAAGATCAGACAAGCCAGTGTTATTTTCTTGGTTGTTCTACACTCTGAGGACGAGTACGTCACCATTTTTTCTACGGTAGCGTATGTCAATTCTCTGAAGCGATAAGGAACAGGAATTAATACCAACAAAATGTATTTTATTTATAGAGGAACTCCTGATAGTCTATACTTAGTCTTCGACACGTTTCGGCCCTCTTGGACCATTACCAAGGAGCTTCAAGTAATTACGAAAACAAATGTATAAAAATACAAATTTGCATATCCCAGTAAATCCCTTATGCATATACGGATATAGAGCAGAAAAGCTACATTCTGTCAGTTAAAATGACCAGTAGTTGATCAGAATATCTAGGTGTAATCTTTCTGAATTAAATTTAGTCCACCTTTCAATTTAACACTTTTATGATGCAATAGCTGAATTATCTAAAATGATTATTTATTTTCATAAGTAGTGCTTATTCTAATCAACTGGTGGTCATTTTAACTATTTATTTTTGAAATTTTACATTTTGTATCTCTGCGTAAGTAATCTGTTAATACATTCAGTGTTTCTGTTTATACACTACTACTTTTAATTACTCGAAATACCCTGATAATAATTCAAGAGAGCCGAAACATGGGAGTAATTATAGATGATGTGGAGTGCTCCCTAAATGAAGTGTGTTTTTAATTTTTGTGACTTAAGGAAGAAATACACGGTAATATTTAAAGTTATAAAATAGCAGTGAATGTTTGGATCCCATAAAAGGTGGAGAGAGTTTGGTTTGTTACGTGGTTGTTCGCTTTTCAAGGAGAAGTTAGTTAGTTAGTTAGTTAGTTAGTTTCTGTTGCGCATGCCCGTTCTGAGAGGTGATTAACACAAGAAACTAAGCGCACCTACACAAAGACGAAGTCCGCGCCGAAATGTGAAAGGCGCCGGAACGTGATGTCGTTTTGTGCTAATGTGTTTATGGTCTGGCAGTAGTTGCAACAGAAAATTTTTCAACGTAAGACAAACACAAGAAATTTGGTACTTTTAAGTTAAGTAACGTGTATGAACCTGGATATGAGCGAAGTAATAATAACATTATTATAATAATATTATTATATAACAATTATTGTTATATAATAATGATAATAATAACAAACTAAAATCGCCCCTGTACCTAGCGCGATACCATGAAGACGTATGGCAGAGGTAAGGTGTAAGCTATTCTGTCTTAACATTGGCACAATATGGAGAGAAGTGCGCACATTTATGCTCTGGACACTTAACCGGGTGGAAATAGGGGGCAGCACCCGTTTGATAGAGGTTGAGTGGCCTTAGAACCGGTATGGCAACAGCTGCGCTGAGAAAATGCTTGTTGCCGGTGGATGGTTGAAGCGTATATGTAAATGGCACCTTGCGTGTACACTACACGCTAAAATTCGTACAGATACTCCCCGACTTACATAATTTCGAGTTAACGCGGTTTCAGAATTAGGAAATTTTAAAAAGAGTAAAGGAAAGTGAAATAACAATATTTTTGAAGGGGTGCTTCGAATTTTGCTATGAGCGTCTGAAAGCGCAGTGAAAGGAAGGTGGAGGAAGAATACTGCTGGGCGATAACACAGGAGGCGGGGCGGTTATTCGGCGGCCCATCAGGTTCTATTATGTTGGAATTTGGATTTAACTGCATTCGTTTTGTGTAAATAGGCCTATATATTTCAGCATATTTGTACTGAATTCTGACTTGCACCGGACTTGCCGGAACGTCGGTAAGTGTTGATACTTCATCGCTAAAATTTCTTGTAATCATGCGAAATATGTGTCAGCATTTCTGAAGTTTGAAGAAACTTTCAAATCACCCGTACGTGAAGGACGAGTTAGCCTACTTGTACGACTTGTTTCGTGTCTTGATCGTAATGAAAAATAATTTATGAATTTGTAGATAGGTAGGATTTTATTGATCCCTAATTAGCAGACTTTAGACAGTAAAAAAACTCTACATACTCTCTTAACTTCCGAATTTCTTCTGTATTTACGACTCGCCTGCAAGTAATCTAGACGGCAACGTAAGTCTCATAGAAGGCCTTAAACGTGCGTTTTATTTTTCCTGAGGCGCAACAGCCCAAATCTGACCTAGGCCGCCTTCTTTTGGAGGTTTCTAAATCACACTCAGTTAGACACACCACACTCGGTAGGACTTCTCTGGACGAGTGATCAGTCCGTCGCAGAGACCTCTACCTGACAACACACAAACACTCACAAGAGACAAACATCCATGCCCTCGGTGGGATTCGAACCCACGATCCCAGCAAGCGCTCGGCCGAAGGCCCACGCTTTAGACCGCGCGGCCACTGGGATCGATTCTCAAGCATAGATACACAGAGAACTGTGAATTACACAGGTGTCGCTAGTTTTCCAATTTCAGTACGAGCAGTATAATAGGCTGCTTTTGCCTGTCAGTATCTTCGCTTGTCAGTACCATGTAGACAAATACAATACTTCTTCCCCATATCCTGCTTCGTAACTGCCGACTCGAATCCTTTGATGTCGCTGGAGAATCTATTGAAATTTTTCCTACACTGCTGTATCATTGCATTACGTTGTGTGTTTCTTTCATTTCAATACTTGACACAGTCACCACAGTATTATTTAATAATAGTATTTATCTGTCATAAATGATCCAATCACTAGACGTATAATATCTTCATGCCATAAGAAGTATACATGAAATGCGTTATGAAAATCATATGACTTGTTTTAGTTATGTATCTCTGAATATTATAATGTGCTGAAAATCAATTTAATTCACCCCCTCCCCAATAGCGTGACAGCCCCTAGTGGCCAGAGCCTCCTCATTGTGATACTTCATGATCACACTCAGACAAATCATACTCGGTAGGACACCTCTGGACGAGTGATCAGCCCGGCACAGAGACCTCTACCTGACAACACACAACACTCTCAAGAGAGAGACATCCGTGCCCCTGGCACAAGTCGAACCCGCAATGCCAGTACGCGAACGGCCGAAGACCCACGCCTTAGACCGCATGGCCACCGGAATCGGCGGCTCAGTAGTAATTAGTACTACAAAACTAATACAAATCATGTAATTTACACAATGTATTTGACATTTATATGACTGTTTAAACTCCAGAGCCTGAAAAAACATATATTGACCGAAATATACATCAGGTAATATTATCGGATTGTTTAACCCTTTAAAGACGAAGCGTATCTGTTTTATATAAGGACTCAGCGCGGACCGCACTGTAAACACTCTCCACTTCGGTTATAAAAACCAGTCTCTTAATGTTTTATAAGGCAAAAGTTGCTGTTTGTTCTGAGATCCGTACAAAACACATAAACGCAATGTGGGCACCACGTAGAATTTTTTAATGTTAAACCTGGTCATATGTAAAGTTACCGCTAGGCTTTAAAAGATTAATATTAATATTGTGTTGAATGTATAGAAAATCTGAATGGATTGCGAAATATTATTTCCGAACAAGTTCTTTCAGTAGCTGATCGCCTCCCCTGTGTATAGTGAAAATAGTGCTGATTTCTTGGCAGAATTTTGTGTTATTTCTCCATCAACTAACATTCTACAACCTTGCTCTTTCTGTTGTCGCAGTTCAGGTATCGATTTATCCACAAGTGACGTTTTCTGTCATCAATGTTCTTGCTACCTCAGCGACTTTGGAAGTTATCTTAAATTTCTATTACTGCTGTGCTCAGTCATACGCCCAAGATCGGCTCTCTGCTTGGCTACAATAAAGTTTCTCAAACTTAGGAAAGTGCAGATCAATACGAACGTAAGAAAATCGCCGTCAACTGAATTTCAATAAACACCTTAAAATAATTAATTCTGTAATATAAATTCAATCAATTAAAACATTTTATGGTGCCTTGCGCCAACAGACAGGCCTGCATCATTTCAATAATAAAAGCTATTTAGCAAGTTATTTAACCAGTTTTAACATATTTAGTGGATCAAATGGACCGCACTTCACGTCTCATCAGTTTCAACGCTTACGCATAGTAAATCACACTGAACTGTCTCACTTGCGTATTTTACCACACTATACAGCTTGCAGTTCTAAATAAAGATAGGAAATGCAAGGTAGCATAGCAATTCTACCGCTGATGCTCACTTTTGTTTGTTTTGAAAATAGTAGTGCTTACAGAAACTGAACACAGTCTTAGAAAGGTCTTCACTGTGATAAATAACCACCCACTTAAGTTCCAGATGTGCTGACAAACGGAATTATGAAAACTGTATGTTATTATTTGCCGATTTAAAGAATGAGACAAGTCAATAAATATTAATTTTACTCTAATTTTAATAGATTTTAACCGCTTTTTTATGTATATCAACAGTAGTTTTAACATATAAGCTTTTAACATACGACAGTGATTGTTGTATATAGATATTGATAAGTACTAATGTACGTACCATATGCTGCTTTGTTAAGAAAATACATTCTCCCTGAAGATGGCCGAATAGTTATGGCCGAAACATGTCGGAGATTATACAAACGTAGTTGTGTAGTAGTTGGTTTATTGATAAATTTTTTATATTGACCCTTTAAAGACGAAGCGTGTCTGTTTCATATAAGGACTTACTGCGTACAGCGCTGTAAACACTCTCCACGTCGGTTTTAAAAACTAATCTCTTAATTTTGTGTAAGGCAAGAGTTGCTCTTTGTTCTGAGATCCACACAGAATAGATAAATGCAATGTGGGCACCACGTAGAATTTTTTAATGTTAAACCTGGTCTTATGTAAAGTTACCGCTAGGCTTTAAAAGGTTAATTTCACTCGTCGAGTAAAGTTTGTTAAAAATACGTTACGAAGTTGGTTCATGAGTCGTGTCATGGCCTCAAACAGACGGACAGCGTGATATTAACAGGCTGTCTTTAAAAATGCGAATGCCTCTATAAAGGGCGATGTCCTGTTCTGTTTATGTAAAATGAGGAAATATCCTGCTGATGGCGAGTCGCGACACAGCTTCATCATCTAGTCTGTTACTTTGTATACTTTCAAGTACGTTATTATGGAAAATTTTTATTTACAAAAGGCATGTGGATGCATAGCGAAGAAACACAAATTGTGCTACACCACCATTACGACATCTGGTACTCGCTCCTTACTTTCCACTGCACGACAGCAGACTACATCCACCGCTATCTCTCTAATTTAATCATCTTCTGACACCACTCTGTTTTTTTGCATGTGACATGAAGGGACCTCTCGCCCAGACAGCCTTATGTGGAACCCTGACAACGCGAATATAATGTTCAAAAACATGTAGTTACTTAAGCATACTGTCTGCTGGAATATGACGCCGTATATTCTGTTTAAATTTGCCAACATTTCGGAAAAAAACCTACTGTTTCCATCTGCAGTGTGGAGGAGTGCCACAAAAGCAGAGGCTGTAGGTTTCTCCGAAAAGTTGGTAAATTTCTACGAGACGACACGGCGTCACATCCCATAAGGCAGTATTCTTCACAGTCAGTGCATCGAGAACTTCAAATGCGACACAAAAGTACGTTCTTCCATCTCTTTCTATAATATATTTAATGGCAACAAAAAGACACTTCGTTTTGAGATTTGAGGTTATCACAGGGTAGTTGACTAAGATTGAAGTCGTTCGGGGTATGGCGATTTGGTGGGACTTGCTGCCTCCATCTTCTGGGTGGTCTTAAGTAGAGTGACTTGAACTACCCTGAAGATGGAGACAACATGTTGTCATATGTCAGAAGAATTGAATTTCCAGAATCTAATTCTTCATTAAGATATCCAAGAAAACTATAACACATATTGAAACTTCATGCTGTCACTAACCACTAAGAAACCTGATTTTTTAGCTAAGTCAACATGTTTCCGACTATCGATAGTGTGCTATATAAGGCATGACTGTTATTTTTTATACCATGCCTAGTAATGAGGTTTAGAGGCGCTTTCGCAGAATTGATAAAAGATAGTATTAATTTCGTCGTGTCTCTCTGTGTGTCTGTCTGACTGTCCGCACGGAACAACTGCGCTCCCACTAAACGGATTTTCATAAAATTTGATTTTTGAGGATTTTTCGAAAATCTGTCGCAAAAATTCAAGTTCGATTAAAATCTGACACGAGTCACAGGTGGTTTACGTAAAGACCTATGAATATTTATGATAGTATCTCGCTCAGTTCTTCGTAGAATGAGAAACGTTTCAAACAAAAGTCGGAGAAAAAATCAAAACACACATGTTATGTTCAATAACGTTTTTACGAAAATCATGTCTTTTATGAGGTAATGAAGAAAAATATGGTACAGCCGGACAGGCCACAGAGGACAATATAATACTGCGCATGCGCATTGCATGCTGGATAACTAAAGCTACAGACCCACACTCAGAATATTTAACACTTATTTCTTTTCCACGGAAACAATGGTTACGCGAACGCGCCTTATTCTTACGTTACACGTATGTTGCCTGTCTTGTTCAAACATAATAATTTTGTGCAGTTTTTATTGATAATTTTTATGTTCTTATTTCTGCTGATGATGTTTAATTATGAGAGTACTAATATTCTGCCTGGAGCTGCTGTCTGTCTCGCGTAACTAAGAAGACTCGCTCTTTCTCAGGAGACTAACTGAAGGGGAACCTTCATAACTGTTGATGGAAAGGAATACGGTTTCATTAACTTCGTGTTTTAAGAAACTCAAGATGGTAAACAATTTGCAGTGTTTATTGGGATTTTACATTCTGACGTGCTCAAGTTCATACACTGTGATGGCCAAAGTCTCCGACCCAATGTAAGAACTTTGATGCCTATTTATCATTTATAAGCCGTTTTGTAAGTGACAAAGTGTACTGTATGAGAAAAATTCGCACGTCCTTCAAAAATTCATGGAGGAGAAAAATTGCTCACACCTGCAGCAATCCAAATTATGCTCAGCAGTAATCTTTGAAATACTACGTAAAGCCGTCCTTTCGTCTCACAAAATTTGAAATAATCCTGAATTTCAGTGTAGTTTATTTTAAATAATTCACGGGTATAACTTCGTGGATCAAAAGTTAATATCGCGTAGTGACCCCGTACCTGTCAGCCAAACATTTCCAGCAAATGAAGCAGTTTGTGGCTATAAATATGGCGGAAGACAGAGCCCGAGTGACTTTTAATTACTCCTACTTGCTGACATGTCATTGTATCCGCATCATATTTGCAATTTTCAGCACAGCATTCCTACTACATAATTTTCGTGTCACCAATAAACACACTGCAAATCTCATCACTTGTTGCGAATTTTGAGGTTCTGACAGCGGTATTGCTGAAGTTTAAAGTCTTCTGGGTTATTACACTGTATGTATTGGTAAATAGTTACCGCTAGTCAAACTCTTCTCGGACTGTTTGCCCTGAAGATATTGGCGCTACGATCCTTTGAGAGATCGGTAACTATTTACTAGTTTACACGGTGTAACGTGCCAGGATTATGTCTCTGTTCGCTGTTGTTTGTTCATGTCGTCGACAAGCACAGTTCTGTTGTGACTTTTTGTCTTAATGCACAAAAACACACAGAAATAAGAAATATCTCTTTTTCTCCCCGTCAGTTGAGTTTGTGAATTTTCTAATGTTCTATGGTGTTGGTATTAAGTTCTTATCAGTTGGTTCTCAAAGACTACTTGTACTGTAGTCGTAGATTTTTCATTTGCCACTCAACTGGACGGCTTCATCAAGGCGTAAAACGTAATTCATTACTCTAGCCTCGCCATTTCTTTCCTGCATGAATAACGTAGAATAAAATCAAATCATCGCCTAGGGAAATAGCCGTTTCACTTTAGCAATGTTCGAAGAAATGTTAGGAGGAAACTGTCAGTAGTGATGTACTGGAACCATAGACACGCGCCATCGACTTACTGCTCTTTCCGTACCGACAAGATGCATGAAAAACCGCTGGGTCTGTTTTCGCAGTTAGAAGTTTTGGTTGTTTACGTGGAAGTAACTCTGATACTTTGTGGCCTCGTTTCTTTAGCATTTTGCCCGCAAAACAGACTAAACATGCGACAACTCGTATGCTGTTTATTCATGGTTGACTTCATTGCGTTTTAATATCTCGAAAGGTAGGATAATTAGAAAATGTTTCTTAAAAAGTTTCGTGGCCTAATAGAGGTTCTGTACCGGCATTGCATGGTAGGTCCGCGAAAAACCGCGAAAAATCTGAGACTTGTTCGTGTCTCAACGAGTATTCGACAGGATCTACTCCCGAATACATGTTCACAGCATTTTCGCTGCAGAAACCTGGTCGGTGCTCAAATTTGTGATGTTGCTGCTCTTACTTCTACGACAGCTGCTACGTCTACTACTACTACTACTACTACTACTACTACTACTACTACTACTACTACTACTACTACTACTACTACTTCTACTTCTACTACTACTACTACTACTACTACTACTACTACTACTACTACTCCTGCTGCTGCTAATAACACCACCACCACCACCACCACTCAATCATTTAGAACAAACGAAACTTCCAGTTTCCTATCGTGAAACTAACAGAAATCACAAAAAGATGTTGCGATATTTATTCCGTGCTCCTGCAGCATGTACGGTAACTGTGGCTGTTGAAGCGAATTTAAAATATTGGTGTAAAATTTCTGGATGCAATTTTAATCTTCATGTCTAGGAAATAGACTCCCCGTTACTGCTGTTCCTTCTTTGAAGTTTAGCTGCTGTGCACTCTGATAATGACAGGGCGAACAACCGTAACTTTGAGACGAGCGGGTACTTTTCTGTTTTCTGCTGTTTCTTAAGTGTATCATATTTGGAATATTAATTTTGCTCTTTTGCTTCCAGATGCTTGGGAAAAGCAATAAACTTCTGATTGGTAGGCAGGGAATGCATAACGAAGTTCTGACAGGAGGAAATGGTTTCGTTGGGGGCGGGGGTGGGGGGGTTAAATGTGAGATTGTTGAGTATCATAGAGAGGCAGCACGGCGAATGTCCGCAGCCTGGTATCATTAATAATTGCATGGGAGTTACATTGTGACAGAGCAAAACTAGGTGTAAGATGGCTTACTTTGATTATTAAGATGTTAATATTTATTGCAATTGAGAGCCTTAGGCTGCTGGCAGCTCACACGTGTTGCTGTTGGCTGGTTACTCTCCTGGCAGGTACGGTATTTTTGACGTATGAGCATTGAAGACAATGAATCACTGATTCTGAGAAGTGTACGCGTCAGTAAAGAAATGGGTGGGTGCCATGACATACCAGAATGAAGTCCGTAAATAGAGGCATGCGACTCTCGCTGTTGCTTGCGGTCCGCAATAGGCTAAGATAGTTGAGGCTTTGCTGCGAACGTTTTGAAAATGGATAGAAGGATGCTAATTCTATAAAATCTCGCGATGCCATACATGAAATAACATTTGTCAATTCCAAATCTAAATCTACAAAAATGTAATTCAAACCATCGGGTAATATGCGAATATCTCACTTTTGATCATTCGCTCTTAGCTTATTAACCTTTTAAAGCCTAGCGGTAACTTTACTCACCACCAGCTTTAAAATTAAAAAAATTCTACATGCCGCTCACATTGCGTTTATGTGTTTTATACGGATCTCGGAACAAACAGCGACTTTTGCCTTATAAAACATTAAAAGACTGTTTTTTATAACCACGAGTAAGAGTGTTTACTGCGCGGTACGGACTGAGAGTCCTTATATAAAACACACACATTTCGTCTTTAAAAGGTTAATGTGAGGTTTCAAATTTTCGGGTGGTACCGCTTTCGTTATTGTCGAGAAATGTAGGTAGGTCAATCGTAACCTTTCGGAGATTCTTGTTTGATTTTGTGTGGAAAAATTATTCACACAAATGTGTGCTATTCCAGCTAAAATATCTGAGAATTAACTGCCGAGTATCCTCGCGCTCACAGACACATCCAAACACTTCTATCGACTCAATACCAGTCGCAATTGGCCTGCGCAATCCTGTTTCCTCTCGCGGCATAGAGTGTTTCCGGGAGACTTGTCACGGGAGGACAGATGCCGTATTTCCCGCATTTCGGATTTCTGGCCCTAGGAGGAAATTACGCTTTGCCGTACTCTTTGATTAGTCATCTGAAGAAAAGTGAACGTATGCATTCGTATCTCGTGATTATATGCAAGTCACAGTTTCTGTTGGTGAGGTAAGTTAGTAGTTTTATTCGTGAATTCGTCGAACATTCTTTCGCGGGTCAGTGTGATCGTTAGATGTGTTTGTGACATCTGTGCGATTTCAGAGGCTGAATTAACGGTCTTAGAATGCCCTTCATTTAGGTTTTAGCCATACTGAATGTCTGTAGCCGTAGAGAAAGTGTGGCGTCTGTCCCTCAAAAAGTGGCACAGGTGGTGCAAATTAAGAAGGGAGAGATGCCACGCCATGCAGAATACATGTTTACACGAATCTAAAATGAGTCATATTACGTGGATATTTTCTTACTGCTTATTTTGTACTATAGACTAATATACACCCCAGTTTCTTATTTATTCAGCCCTGCAAAATTATGCCCAGAAAGTACGTGCGAAAGCGTCGTGCTTCGGCTGGACAACGATACACCCTGGAAGATATTAGCGAAGCCGTAAACCGTTTAGAGAAAGCGACATTGGTCTTACAGAGGTATCTAGATCCAGAATACTGAATATGTGGTGGAGACCTAACCATTTGGCACGGAAAAAGCTACGCCCACCAGGCGTATCTCCTACCACAGTGTGTGCAGTTCCTGGAACCAACCTCCGTAAGCATGATTCCCAGTGTAGCTCTACAGAATTACTTCAGTCTACGAAAGAGAGCCATGTATTAATGCTGATTTTACCGAGTCACACTACACCACCATTGCATCCTCTTGAAAGGGGAATCGTTGCCCTAATGAAAACGTTTTTCGGCAATATGTAAGTCACTTTATCAACTCATACCAAAAGAGAACTCTGACAAGGATACAGGTTGGAACTGTAATTGGCGGAGTCTGGAAAAGAGCTGCTTCTCTAGCAAATTCCATTAGATGCAAATGCAAAGCCAGCTGAGACGTTCTCATTAGGTGATGCAGGTGAGACAGGGAAAGAGTCTGGATCTGCTGCATCACAGCCACTAAATATTAAATCGGCTTGTTTACAGCTTCTGAAAATTTCATCACCAAACTGAGAAGTACCCATCTCAGTGGATCCTCGAACTCTCTCCTCACTCCGCTTAGAGTGATAAAGCAAGTAAGTCTACCCCCCCCCCCCCGTTCCTGCAAAGAAATCGAAAAAGGAAAACCTGGCCACAGTCATAACGTCCTCAGAGTTTGCTGAACACACAAACTGAAGATTGTTAGAGAAAAAGAAAAACGGAAGGAGGCATCAAAAAGTCTCCTATGAATGGTAATACGAAGGACTTGGCCCAAAGAAAGTGCTGATGATTCGAAATCGATTCGCACTCCTGTCCTGAATGTTGGAAAACTATTACAGATCAACAAGGACAGGAGACAGGATTCGATGTGTAAAGGGTTTAAGGCGGATACGTAAAAACTGTTCACTTTATGCAGAGAAGGGCGCCGAGTGTAGAAGCAAGATATATGGGAGGATAACTTGAGAAACAGAAGTAACATCTAAAGTAGAAGGGGGATTTCCGAATTTAATAGTTTTTATTTTTTTTGCTTGACTGGTGTTCTTATTTCGTCTATTTTTGTTTACTTCAAAAGGAATTTATTAAACTATCTTCTGCGACTTTTTGGTTACCTAAAATGAAAAGAACCGTAGGAAATATTATCTGATTGGTAGTTTTAAGGACGCTTATTATTTAAAAAAAATTCCTTAATAAATAATCCTTTACTGTCAATTACATATTTCTCTTTACATTATTCACACCGTACATTTTATCATGAACTAATAAACACCACCTAATTCACATTGTGCGTTAGTTGGTGTTTATTAGTTTATATATTTCTCTGTTTAAAAATAAATTGTATTATTTACCTTAAAATGTTTCCTTTTGTTCATGTCAATATTAATGCTGTCTCATCTATATTAATAATTTTGAATTAAAATTCAACATCGGCCTTTGCTTATTTATGGTTGGTATCTTTCCCTACGGATGTGGCAAAGAGCCCTAACGCTTTGGAGAAACTCTTTACAAACAGACCTTTTTTAAAATTCAGTTCATTGTATTTGTTTTATTTCTTTTCGCAAGTTGCTGTCATTTGTGTACACCAGATACACTAGAGTTTTATTTAACCAAATCCCATTTCCATCAACTCTAATACAACAAACACACAGACACTTCCCGAATAATGTGGCATCTCTCCCAGAATTACTATAGGCCTGTAATTAATCGGTCGAAGTAATGGAGTAGATACGCAGTCAGCACGTGTTGGGCCATAATCTGGTCAAGTTCGGCCGCTATTAAAATGCACAATACTAGGTTTAGTTTTTGATAACTTATCTTGTGATCTTGTCCAACAAAACATTTTATAACTTTTAATCGTCAAGCCGTATACAGAGTTTGTATGAAAAAGTTCTGCGGGCCGCCAAAAGAATTAAATTGGGCCGTTTACAGACCGCAGACCGCCAGTTTAACACGTCTGGTACATAGGAATTTTAATATTTTAGGTTTTATGTTTGATTTATATTTGAAACCCTTGTTATTTATGAGATGTGAAATTTCAGTAGAGGCTTTGATGAAGTTTCAAGTCATGTGGGATAGGACGCAATGTCGATTTGTAAATAGATATATCGGAGGAACTTTTTTCCACCGTCTTCAGGCTCAAAGGAATCCAAGAAAAGTACCTTGAAGATGGAGGTAACAGTCTCCGCCGAAGGTTGGTAGCTATTTACCAATATAAAAGGCGCCAACCCCAGAAGGTTTGCATCTTCACATTATTATTTTACTGATATTTACTGAAGGAGTATGGGGATACTAAATAGTAAATAAAAAATTTCAATGTAATTGGTATATTAGCCAAATTGGGATTTATGATATTAGCCAATAAGCACAAGTTTTCGAAAAGGGTACGTTACATTAAGACGGTTAAGATAGTACGTAGTAAGTGTAAAATCTCACACATTTGTAAGTCAATTAGAAAACTGAAGGGACTGTAGACGATGTCTGAGATCATATATGGCTCTCTAACTAACTAACTAACTAACTAACTAACTAACTAACTAACTAATTGACTGACTGACTGACTGACTGACTGACTGACTCCGTGGAGTAGGGTCCTTCCTGAGAAGCTAACAGGTCCTCAGCTGTACGAGAAATTCCCTGCATTTTGTGGAACCTGAAGATTCAGTACAAAAAATTCATGGCCGCATTCACAGGCGCCCACCACCTGTCTTATCCTGAGCTAGATCAATCCAGCCCATGCCTCGCCATCCCACTTCTTTAAGATCCGTTTAATGGCCTTCCATCTATGCGTAGATCTTCCAAGTGGCTTTTTCCATAATTTGTCCCCACCAAAACTCTGTATGCACCTCTCCTGTCTCCCATACATGCCACTTACCCCACCCATATCATTCTTCTTGATCTGATCATCCGAATAGCGTTTGATGAGTACAGGGCATAAAGCTTCTCCTTACGTAGTTTTATCCACTCCCCTGTTATCTCGTCCCTCTTGTGCCTAAATATCTTCCTCAACACTCTATTCTCAACCACTCTCAGCCTATTGTACTCCCTCCGGGCGAGACAGCAAGCCTCACACCCATACAAAACAACAGGCAAAATTACATTTCTGTATATCTTGATCTTTGTATTTTTGAATAGCAAACTGAAAGGCTACAGGTGCTGCACTGAATGATAGCAAGCATTCCCTGACTTCAGTCTGCTCTTAATTTCTTCAGGAACGGAATTCTTTTTTGTTATGATTGTTCCCAAATATGGTTGTTCCCAAATATTTGAACTGTTCCACCCTTTCAAAGGATTTATTACCCATCTGTATGTTGTGATTTTATCCTGGATGCTGATCTCGAGTCATGACCATGTACTTAGTTTTCTCAGCATTTACTTCTAGACCAGTCTCCTTACTAGCGACTGCTAAATGACACTTCCGCGCGCAATTTTTGCTGGCCATTTAGTCGTTAATATTTTCCATCATGCAGCTGGTCTATGCAGGGACTTCTTGTTTGCCAGTATTTTATTGGTGTGTGTCAGTTTTTTGTGAATTACCAGGCAAACAAGAATAATATCTCAACGACTTACGAACGTATCACCACATGGTAGCAACAGATACCTCTGTAATGCAAGTTTTAGTTCGCATTATTTTGTCGACCTCTGCTGGAAAATATTTGCCTCTAGAGCACGTAGCAAATCAGCTTATCCTTGCAAGAAGTATTTATAATTTTAGATAATTTTTTCATTGTTTTAAATGTTTAGTGTTACCTCAAAGGGCATAAAGGAAAATTAACTCACACCAGATTGTAATGAACAGAACAGCAATGCATCTTTGCCGAAAAATATATATCTAGATAACTATTATTATTATTATTATTATAGTCCCTTTATGCTTGTTCTATCAGATTGTCTTTTCGGGACATTTACTTCTCCTAGCGTGCATATTCAGTGGAGTTGTGATATCAGCGTCGCTCAGGGGCCCTAATGTATAAGTGTTTGCCTTTCGAATATTCGTCTGTGAAAATCATGGCTGGAAATGGGATATTATCAATTTTCAACAGTATCCCACTTTTCTCACTGTCATGTTTCTTGAAAATTTGTGCCACTCTGTGGTTCCTTTAGAATAAACATAGGCTCTAATTTTATTTTTTTGTCTTTGTTATTTATGTACTTTGTGTGTTGCCAGTTAAAGCACCTTCAGTGCTTGGAGTGTTAACCCTTCCAAAGACTGAAATTCTTCTAGATTATATATACAAATTTAGTACCTGCTTCACAGAGAACACGGTTTCCTTTACAGACGTCTTATTCGTGCGGGTTAGGGAAATAATGTTTTTTTACTGTGAGAATCATGCACAGATACATTGTGTGGCAAAATGCAGTCTTCTAACGTAGCAGTACCTGACATATATAATTACCACTGGGCTTTAAATTCTGACAGTGTTGTCTCGTATATTTTAGCGGGTTGTGTCTGCCCACACTTACGTAAAGACGAACGTTATGGAGGGTCATAAAGGTCAACATTTCTACCTCTGGACAGATTCTGCAACACAGCAGGTTCCATTGAAACGAGTGAGGGTCAGATATATTTCCTAAGTTTCTTACTACCCTGCTTCCGTCTATTTGCGTCTGTGTCTGGCTTTCGAGGGCGTCACTCAACGTTACATCTGTATCCAAGAAAAGATTTACTGCCATTGCCCGCCAACCTGGCAACATTGCCTTGGCGGACTTGAAAAAGGAAGAGATTGGGAAAGCAGCAAGATCATTCTACGTTCTTCTGGGATGTGACGCCCTATACTGTGACAGATAGGTTCCCCCGAAGTATTTGTGCCTATCTAGCAGACTACACGGTACATCACATCCGAGAATATCGCAATATTAATATTCAGCCGCGCTAGAAATTTACGAAAACTGAATTCTACAACTCTCATAATTGGCACTTCTGAAAAGGGCTAAGGCAAACTACCTGAAATAACGTGGCGATTAAAGTAACTTCAAATACATATCTAATAATGGAACTGTCAAGAGGAATCGTAGTATGTAAGAAACAAAGTCCTAGACGTGTTATATTTTCTTTTTTGCCGGAGCAGTTTAGAATTATGTCGTATTTAGGGTTATAAGTGTGAGAATTAACATTTACTGTTCTTGATGCGCATACTTTTTTTTATTGTAACTGCGTGTTATACAAATTTTCGGCTAGTACATCACATTTCTGGCTTTTGCTGTATATATTCTCCACATTAGTATTTAAAGGTCAGGTACTTTTATGTTTCTAAGGCTCAGAAAATACGTAATTGAAGCAGAGTTTTTTTTTGAATTGAGTAACGACGACTCTTCAACATATCTCCTGTCTCGCTGGCATATTAAAACGTCTTTAAAATGTATATTTAAAGTTCTGCCTTCAAGGGTGTCTTTAATATAGAAAATGTTCGCATGCAAATAAACTAAAGAAAGTGAAGACAAATTATTCCGTAGCTGCCTTCTTAAAATACAGGTGTATTCGTAGCATGACACTTCTACGAACCAGTGTGTTACATGTGACTGCTATTAAAGCTACAAATGTTACAGTTATTTAACGCTGGCGAAGAAAATGCGCCAATAATTGGAAAAGGTTAAAAAATCTCAAGAATATAGGAGCAGATGCAGCAAATTTGTCATTCATATGTCACGTAATTGTAAAGCTTATTACAATAAATAAAACATTTGTTACTGTAGTTTAAGAATCAAATAAATTTAGTCAGTAGTGTTACATAAAGTCGTTCACAAAATACTATACGGAACGTTAAGAGGCTTGGAGGATGACTAAGTAAATCCTAAGGCAAGATCAAATTATGAGCACACTGTGCGACCGACAGAGAGTACATATACATTTGTGTGTGTATGTGCGTGCGTGCGTGTGTGTGTGCGTGCGTGGTGTGAAAAGTCCTGTAATACCTTCTGAATACTTGCAAAATTCAAATGCTTGGTTATGACAGTAAGAACTGAAAACCTTGTAAATCAAGAACAACCTAAATTATGGCAACGCTCCCCACCATTCAGTCCTTCTCCTGTCTTGAAGACCTAAATATTAGAATACAGAGAGTTGTGTGTTTGTTTAATATGGGCGTGAAACTTGTTCCTACACGCTAAGGAATAATAACAGACTGAGGTTATTTGCGAAGAGGTTGCTTAGGAAAGTATTTGAACGTACGAGGGAGAACGTAATAGGAGACAATAGAAAAATCTGTATGTATAGAATGCGGAACCTCATAGTTATACTTTTCACCAGTTATTACTACAGCGATCAAACCAAGGGGAGTGAGATAAGCAGGACATGTAGCGCGACTGGGAGACAGTAAATGTGTAGAAAATTACAGCTTGCAAGTCTGGAAGGGCGAAAATTCGGAGTAGGTAGGAATAGTGAACCCTGCAGGACTAAGATTTGGAGCGTGGACTGGATTCGTCTGGCTCAGGTTAGTGATCCGTAGCGGTGAACATGTTAGTGAATATTCACGTCCCATAAAAAATGGGGACTTACTTGACCAGCTGAACGCCTATAAACTTCTGAAAGGCGACTCTTCTGCACAAAGTTCTTGACAGGGACAAAAACCAGTACAGTTACAACACGTACATTCTTTCCTCCCAGCTGCAGAAAAAACAAGCACATTCCTTCCCCACGGGCACAGAAGCAACATGCACATTCCTTTCTCTCACGGTAGCAAGTACATTCCTTCCTCCGAAACACAGTGACACCACGTAAAGCCCTTCATCCCAGGCACAGTAACAACATGTACATTCCTTTCTCCCCAGACACAGTAACATGTACATTCCTTTCTCTCAGACACAATAACAAATACATTTCTTCCTCCAAGACACAGTAACAAAATGCACATTCCTTCCTCCCAGACACAGTACAACCACATTCCTTCCTCCCAGGCACAGTACAACCACATTTCTTCCTCCCAGACACAGTACAACTACATTTCTTCCTCCCAGACACAGTACAACCACATTCCTTCCTCCCAGACACAGTACAATCACATTCCTTCCTCCCAGAAACAGTACAACCACATTCCTTCCTCCCAGACGCAGTACAACCACATTTCTTCCTCCCAGACACAGTACAACCACATTCCTTCCTTCCAGACACAGTACAACCACATTCCTTCCTCCCAGACGCAGTACAACCACATTCCTTCCTCCCAGACACAGTAACAAAAAGTATATCAATTCCTCCCCAGACACAGTAACAAGCACATTCCCTCCTCCTAGGCACAGTAAC
Source organism: Coptotermes formosanus (assembly GCA_013340265.1). Lineage (NCBI taxonomy): Eukaryota > Metazoa > Arthropoda > Insecta > Blattodea > Rhinotermitidae > Coptotermes > Coptotermes formosanus. The sequence continues at coordinate 5,979,114 of BLKM01001253.1, forward strand.
AACATGTAAAATACTTTCTCTCAGACTCAGTAACAAGTACATTTCTTGCTCCCAGACACAGTAACAACATGTATATTACTCCGCCAAGACATAGTAGCAACAGGCACATTCGTGATTTCAGGCTTCCGCCGCGGTGTAAGATCTGCGGTCTTCTGGGATGTTACGCAGCGTAGATTGGTAGTTATCGACGTTTCGGCACAACCTATCGGTCCCGTCATCAAGGCCCAAGCCGTCCAAGAACTTTCAAGTTTTTCTTGGACTGCTTAATCCTTGAAGATGGGACAGATAGGTTGTGACGAAACGTCGGTGACTACCAATCTACGCTGCGTAACATCTCAGATGAGCGAAGATCTCAACATGTACATCCTTTCTCCAGAGACAGTAACAAAATGTACATCCCTTCCTCCCACGCACAGTAACAACGTGATACATTCCTTCCGCCGTACGACCTTAACTCTGTTTCTACAACCAAACACCCAATTTCCGGTGCCGATGGAAATAAATAATGTAGGACTCACTTCAACAATACAACTAGTGTTCTTTCAGGGCAGTTTGCTCTGCCTGTATGCTTTCCTATACCCGTCTTGCGTGGACATGTTTGTGTATGCGTGAAGGACAAATTGAGTGAAGTGGAGGGAAGTAATGGACGAGCATGTATGCAAGAGCCAGTTTCGCAAACGAACAGGAACTAACGTTTTCTCAAGATACGTCGTTACACGTACATTTACAGATTTAAATGATCCGTAACGTACCAGTCACTATGTTAGTACTGGAATAATGATGACACTGAACTAACTTAAGAGTGACCAAATAATCTTTCGCATTTGTTTTGTGTCATTTTCGGTAGGGTAATTTGCTGTAATCTGCTACGTGAACACCAACGTTTCGGTAGAATATGCTGCCTCCATCCTCGGAGTTACTTTCGTCGCGCTTACCTTCCCTTCATGACGACTAACAAAGCCTAGCATTCAAAATTAAAAATATAAGGGAAAGATGAAGTTGTAAGCTTCATTAACCCTTTAAAGACGAAGCGTATCTGCTTTATATAAGGACTCAGTGCGTACCGCGCAGTAAACACTCCACTTCGGTTATAAAAACCAATCTCTTGACGTGTTATAAGGCAAAAGTTGCTGTTTGTTCTGAGATCCGTACAAAACACACAAACGCAATGTGGGCACCACGTAGAATTTTTTAATGTTAAACCTGGTCGTATGTAAAGTTACCGCTAGGCTTCACAAGGTTAAGTACCACACCATGAAGAAGAGGGAGTGGAGGTCTGGCCAAAGGAATTCTTAAAACTCTTCAATGTATGGAGACGAGCAGGCAGGTTCACGACCGGTTGCCTCACTTCCAGTCTGGGTGGCTCCAACAGTCGGTCTGGCCCCGGGTGCAAAAAGAAAAGTCTCTTGCCTCTGCCAGGAATGGAACTCTGGTTCTTCAGTTGTACAGCCAGTACCCTACCGTCTGTACTGACTGACCTATCCCGCCTTTAACCCTTTAAAGACGAAGCCTATCTGTTTTATATAAGGACTCAATGCGTACCGCGCTGTAAACACTCTCCACTTCGGTTATAAAAACCAATCTCTTAATGTTTTATAAGGCAGAAGTTGCTGTTTGTTTTGAGATCCACACAAAACACAGAAACGCAATGTGAGCACCACGTAGAATTTTTTAATGTTAAACCTGGCCGTGTGTAAAGTTACCGCGAGGCTTTAAAAGGTTAAATTATGAAGTGTATACAAATGCAACAAAGAGAGGGAGAAATTTTTCGTTATAAATATAGTTTCTACAAAAGCAGATGTCACTGGGTTGGAGTGCGGGCATACAGCCTTGTGACGGAGCTGTGGTCGTTCGAACGTGCTTGTAAGCTACATCGATATTCACAGTGATTAGTTCTCGGCTTATCTAACGATATCTGTGCAGCCACATTATTGTTAGGATGCCAAGCAGATGAGGGGATAGGCGAGGAATGTGGCACGTATTGGAGGGAAGAAAAATGTGTGTGTGGGGGGAAGCTGGGGAAACCTGAAGGACAGAGACGGCTTGGGAAGGCCTAAGTGTAGAGTAGAGGGTAATATTCATAGGAAACAACGGGAATTTTGGACTGGATTCATCTGGCTCAGGGCAGGGACCCTTAGTGGGCCGTTATGAACACGACAGTGGACCTTTGGTTTCCATAAAATGTGGGAGAATTTGCTTACTAGATGAGAAAACGTCAGCGTCTTTCTCTGTTCCATAGAGTGAGTTATTTGCAAGTGCGTCCGTTATATACAGTAGGTAAACTTATTCCGGACGGGGGGGGGGGGGCATCAAAATGCCATCGGCATATTTTTCCTGGAGGCAAAAGTCTACGACACACAGCACCCTGAACACTATTTAGAGAATACACACCTGGAATGCAGTTACTCAGCGACGATGTTAGATTGATATTTCAATTGCAGTATGCACATGGATACAGCGCATACGCTTTTTTTATATTCGAAGATTCGTAAATGCCTTAAATGATCGGATATCTAGATGAGGGCTCTTCGTCGATGTTGTTACTCTAACAAATACAAAGTATATACAAACGCGGGCGGCATGCCTATGTCCAACACGTGTCCCATTTCATATTCACAAAGTTCGTGACCCAAAATCAGCTATGGCCAGCATAAAACTGTGAAACACGATGTGGGATAGGACCGTAGAGAGCTCATAATTATGTACCGTCTGAACAAAGTTCCTGTCTTAACACAATTCTAATTTCAGTCGCTCCAGTTCTCAAACCAAAGCGGGCATTTGTGAACACGACAGTGAACTTGTCGATTCCGTGAAATATGTAGGGGATAGATGAGTAGCGTAGCAGATATTGGTTTCTTAGGAAGGCTCTGCTTCAAGCAGGTGCTTAGTTATAGCGATTGTAAACTGGTTCTTTAGGCTAATTCATTCTTATTGTGGGCCATGTAACACGTATGGGCGAAAAGAGAGGTGCATACAGGATTTTGGTGCGGAGACCTGAGGGAAGGCGACCACTTGGGAAACCCAGGCGTAGGTGGGAGGATAATATTAAAATGGATCTTCCAGAAGTGGGATGGGGCATGGATTGGATTGAGCTGGTTCAGGATAGGGACAGGTGGCGGGCTCTTGTGAATGCAGTGAGGAACCTCCGGGTTCCGTAAAATGCGGGAATTTCTTGACTAGTTGAGAAGCTGTTAGCTTCTCAAGAAGGCGTCTGCTCCATGGAGTTAGTTAGTTAGTTCGTTCGTTAGGTAGTTAGTTAATTCATTCTTATTTTTTAATGAAACTTTCTCAACTGAAGATGTTCATAGAGTGCTTCTTAATGTGATTTGAAATAGTGCTTTTAATTCGCTTTGGGGTTGAGATATCATAAGAGTAGGCCTGTGTACATGTGTAGTGTAACTGATTTGTGGGGCATTGAACAACGTTGTATTAACTTGTACTGCTGTTTAGAGTTGCTCGTTTTAGTGGAAGCAGAGAATAACAAATGTTGCTGTAGAAAATGGCAGCGAGTATGATCAGCCTAGAGGACGGGTCGCTTTATTGTTTTTTATTCCTATAAGCATCGTAGAAATTAATAGGATTTTGAACTGGAAGTTTAATGGGAAGCAATGTTTTCCATCCAGCAGAATAACTACATATTTTGCACCTAGAGCAGCCTAAAAGATTGCCTCCATTAATTTTTAATTTACATACTCACAACTTAAAAGTACGCTTACAAAAGGAAGCAAGTCAGTTCGTGTAAAGTGAAGTACGTTTTCACTGTCACAGCTGCATCTCTCTTCACATTTCTGCTTAATATGAAAAGATGTAGCTCTAGTTCTCGAGCAAGTTTTTTGAAAGAACGGAAATGATGACAGAAATGAAGAAAACATTATGTTTGTGCCCAGTATCCTACTGAGACGTACAACAATTTAAGTTAACGCTTGGCATAGTGGAGTTGGTACCTGAATTCATCGGTTATACATATCTTGTCAGATATATCTTACAAAAATAACAGTACTTGTGTCTATTATTTGCGTAGTTTTATCAAAGTCACTTACAAGGGAAACAGTGGGGTCAGTGGGGTGCATTCAGTTTTTGATAAAGCAGTGGGTTTCTTGAACAAATATGACAAAGTCTGTCTGTTTGAGGTTCACCCTTCTTCTGTTCATGAGTCGAGCGAAAACATGTTCTTTACACTGTGAAAGATATCTCAGTACGCCGTTTGTCTTTTGTCGTACAAAAGCGGCGACTAAAATGTGAGTGTCAAAAGGCGGTATTTCGATTTTCTAAAAAAAGCATTTAAACTTACTTTTTAAAATACGTCCCTGAGGGAGCTCTAGACCAGACGTTACGAAATTATTAATTGGAAAATGCACAAAAATACATCAATTTTCCTGGCATAACGGGCGGATATAAGCATGAAGAATAGCGAGCAACATGACCACAACTTACCGTCTTCTATGAAAATAAATGACTCAACTTCCTGCTGCTTTCCCACGCACAGCCGAATTGTTAAAGGTACGAGTAAGAGGAGTATTGTTAGAGCTGTTGATCTAGCACCCACGTGGAATTATTCAAAAGGATCATTATTGCCACACTAGACTGAAACTGGATTAGAGGAAAGGTATTGCAACGGCGGGAGGCAGTAAAATCAAGGCAGTTCTAAAGCCGAGATTTGTCCCTCGTAAATTGTTGTAATGTGTCGTCAGAACAAGAAATTGGCAAGGAGACTACATTGCCTGTTTATTACATTATAGTATGTCAATTACAGTTTTTATAATTGCCGGCTTGTGATTCGTGTAAATTGTGGAAATTCATGCGAAACTGCTTTTTGCACATTTTGTTTACTGCAAAACTAACTCTATGCAGCAGAGTCCTTTTTGGAAATTTTAAAGCTCCTCCGCTGGTCAGTAACTTACCCGTATTTTGTGGAACCTGTGTTCACCAGAGCCCGCCACTTGTCCCTCTCCTGAGCCAAATTAATTCAGTCCACACCCTGCCGTCCTATTTCTCGAACATCCATTTTAGTATTACTTGCCCCTGTACGCCTAGAGCTTGCAAGTGGTGTGTTCCATTAACGTTAAATCACCAGATAACGGTATGCGTTTCTTTACTCTTTTTACGCACCACATGCTCCGCCCACTTCTTCATCCTCGATTTAATCACATTAATAATATTTCGTGACGATGACAAGCCATGAAGCCCTTCATTATGTAGTCTTCTACAGTCTTCTGTTACTTTCCCCCTCCTGTACGCAAACATCTTGCTTGGGACCCTATTCTCAGACACCCCCACCCTATATTATTCCGTTAATGTGACGGACCCAGATTTCCACCCGTATAAATTAACAGGCAAAACTATTTACAAATAATTTGATAAAGACACTAAACTAGGAATTGTTTGCTATATGAGAAAGTGTGACATTTATGTAACGTAAAGTTGTGGTGTATCTCTAAATAATGACGCTTGTATTTCGTCCTAAATTTATGCAGCTTCGATCGAGTTGGGTTGAATAGTTATGGATGATCATACTACTGCTGTTTCGAAGGAAACACAATGATGCGTGAAGATAGCGTTCCGGAATTCTTGCGTCTGCTGAGGCAATCCGGAAGTATCATGAGTTTAAAGACAAGTAAGTGCCCATTTGAGAGTGATACTGTTTATCTCCTAGACGAAGATCACATTCTTTGTCGCGCACGTAAACTTCTTATGTGTAATTTAACCCTTTAAAGACGAAGCGTATCTGTTCTATATAAGGAGTCAGTGCGTACCGCGCTGTAAACACTTTCCACTTCGATTATAAAAACCAGTCTCTTAATGTTTTATAAGGCAGAAGCTGCTGTTTGTTCTGAGATCCGTACAAAACACATAAACGCAATGTGGGCACCATGGGGAATCTTTTAATGTTAAACCTGGTCATATGTAAAGTTACCGCTAGGCTTTAAAAGGTTAAAGTGCAGTGTTCGTGACAGAAGTCCCGACATGGCGGAAGAAGCGTCTAGCTCCTCTGCCTGAGTTCGCGCTCGCAAAGAATTGAAAAATTCTAGAAATAGTAAGGTAATTTTCGGAAAAATGTTGGGGGAGAAAACACATGAAAATAAATACACAGTAAAGCTGGAATATGCATTGAAATCCTACACCTCCACCAGTTGCTGTAAAACAAGTAGCACTGTGCTCGTATCTGCTTGTAGTTTATGAGATGAGAAGTCCCTGCGGCATTATGATGAATGTCTTCCGGGATGTGACTCCGTTTAATATGGCAGAAATTTAGTGACGTGTCGAAGGATGCTACTGTCTCCTTTTTCAGAGTGAAAAAGTGAGCGGCGTTCGAAATACAGTGTCCTCCGACAGTGACTCGGCAAAACACAGAGTCAGATTGCAGAAGGCAATTTTTCATTCCCATAGTTATGAGAACTTCGAATCTCACACGTAGAACCTCTGTGTGCAGGTCGTTATAATTCGCGGCACAGAGTCGAAAGCCTTTGATTAAAGCAAATAAAACAAGCTCGCTTCGTGTCCTTTCACGGAAATACGTCTTGGTACCGCCGTCTCGCACTGGCTTGCTCGCCGAATCTTGTCATTTGTTCTATTCCCTACAGCTCTAACGCATCCGATGCGCACCCAGAATTTTTGATTGGGGGTGCTGGCCCTGAGGCTATATATAATTTATATTTAATTTTAAATATTATATTATAACATGTCGCAAGTGTAACTGTAACATAACACTGAATTTCATTTATATACTTACAAATATAACTACATGTTCCATGATCCACTCACATAATTTGTATCACAAGATCTAATATTCTTGGCTTTTTGATTTGATCTAAGATATTGTAAGTTTTTATTTTATTTTTCAAAATAATAATGTACTAGTTATCAGCCGATTTCAGTAGCTGATTTTCGCCGAAGGGTAAATCACGTAAAATATTTGATATATTCATGCCTAAAAAAAATCTATTTTGGAATCTGGGAATTTGAGAGGCGCTGCAGTCCGGTAGCCCCCTTCCTTCCGTGCAGCCCTGGTACCCCTTGTACCCCTGGTGCTTAGTCTTATACCTTGAAGACAGCGGCAGTAGATTCCTACAAAACGTCGATAAGTTTCTGTCACACTACACGGTACTACATCCCAGAAGAGAGAGAGAGAGAGAGAGAGAGAGAGAGAGAGAGAGAGAGTCCTTCAAGCCTAGGTTTTTTTTGTGTCTGAGCAGTTTCTTTACTTTGTGGGCTATGGACCTGACCTTTAAGCTCTACATGAAAATTCAAAGCAGCCAGCTTTATGAAAGCGTTGTGCAAACACTGCGCAATCCATGCATGTGCACAATATTGCATGCCCTCCTCTCTTTGATCAGTCACTTCGTTCCTTCTTTTTACAGACCTTAGCTCTAAAACAAATGATCTTTCAGCATCGCCAGGAACTAGTCCAATATACAGCGACGTGTTAGGGGTATGAAGGAAAATTTGTTGGACAAACTTGTCCGAGGCTATTTTGCGGCAAACAGTATTCTTCAAGTCATGGAAAAATTTTATACGTAACAGTAGGGAAATGAGTACTTGATGGCATGGACTGCAGTGTTTTAACCATAACGTTTTATCTGATGATTCTCGAAATATTCAAAAGTTCCTGTAGTTTGAACAATTGTATATTGATATTTGAATTGTGTGTATAGTAACTAGGCTACTGGCTGGCTGAACCGGGGTTCGAATACCAATTCTGAGGCCTATCAGTCTCCTGTTTAATGGATACCTAATTTCTTTCTCTGGAGTAGAGCGGACGGGGCGTTAAATTGAACACTCTCCTCTATCTAGTGCCGAGGATGAGAATGAGTCAAGCTGTATCTGTGCTTTCCGTTTATAACTTCATGGCGAGAATAAGGACAAAGTTACCATTGACATTGTATGAAAATCAGTTAATTGTACATATGAATTCGGCTTAAAGTTCTGGCAGCAGTGACTACGAATGTGGACAGTAGTCCAGTCTTTTGGAAAGTTACGCCCTATAGTTTGGTAGATGTATGTCGACGTTTCAGAGAAGGCTCTTGCTTAAGGTAGATGAGTAGGCCGTACACGGAGAGGACCTCATGCGTGTAAGAACAGACTGGCTCATCTTATTTCTCCTTTTCCTATTGGTTCGACCAGAATCCTACCCTGGGCCGTTTTGTTCCTGTATCTACGGCATACTTATCTAACCTAACGAAGGAACCAGCGGGTTTGTCTCAGAATTCGGTGCCCTTCAACCGGAAGTCAAGGCGTCATATTCCAGCATATACCCTTCATGTGTGTGCCTTAAGTTTGAATGACGTAAATGAATTATCTGAGCTAATTTCACGAATGACACTACGCCTCTTTGTTAAAATTTCCAAAATACAGCACCTTGGTTTTTAATAGTTCTGTTAGTCTAACGTAGGCTGAACGTAAATCGTATTTTCACAATGGGTTGTACAAAATAAAGCTTAGGCTGAATATACTCGTATAATTTAAAATGCAGATTTCATTGATATTTACAAATGTAAACTCATCCAAAATCTGTGTTTTTGCAGAGCGTGACTGGTATGTTAACTGAACATGTCGCACTTCTTTAACATGGCGGCTGCTCAACTGGTAGAGTGAGTAAAGAACACTGGTACATAAGTCAACTTTTGTGGTCACACGGTGTGGAAACTTGTGAATGTACGGCAGAACTACAGTTCAGTAGGGCGGTAACAGTGTGAGGTGTAGGATGGAAACCTTCAGATTAATGCAGACGAGTTGTGCTAAGGATGAGTTCTGGGCGGCCATGTGTTGAGGCTGAGGAGGAGATGGATCAGCGTATCCGCGACAACTAAAGGAGCAGCGTCTAAAATAATAGTAGTTTATCGAAAGAAGAACGACTCAAAGCCATATAGGAAATATTCTAATATAAACACGAAAATTATATACCTTCGGACCAAAAGTCAGATAGTTACGTAGGAAAAATTAGAAACTGCTGTGAGATTATGTTTTCGGAACATAATAAAATAGTTTTCTTTACCAGTAGAAAATGAAACCTCGCAATCTTCAGGCCCACAACTTACTGCATACTTTTGCAAGATAGAAGTGTTCAACATTTTGTGTTATGACCACATAGGGATTTATCATTCTGTATTCATTTGTTTATGGGGGTATTTTAGGACGTCGATATAATTATTACAGAGCCCAATCACAGTATTTTAGCACTGGGGAAAGGCACTTATTTTGCTAACTCGACGTGGACTCGTCAGCAGGAGTACTAGACGGGTGTCGAGTTAGTCGCTTACCAGCGTTTATAGAGTGCAGATCGTTGTTTTGCGAAACATTAACCACATAAAAGCGTTGCTTGTCACAGAACACTCGTACTATATAATCGCACTGTCTTAGGTAGGAAACCACAGAGTTATATGTGATACAAGACGAGAAACAGAGTAAAGTGTACGCAATTGCGTGTTATTAAGAGACATTACGTAGAACAAAAAGATGTACTGAAGTAACGACACAAACCTTTTTTTAGAAGGAAAGGCAGCCATGCTTCAGGCATATTTGCTTCCTCCATCTGCCTGCACTATGAGCACTACTCAGATATTCTACGCCGTGAGCAAGCTGCCTTCGCACGCAGGTGCCGTAAGATTGCGAACAGACTCTGCATAAAGCAAGTCTCATGTATATTTGTTTGCCCTCGCGGATGACGTAGTTATTTTCGAAGTCTGATAGCGTTAGTCGTCAGCCAGCTTCAATGAATCTTACCGTAACAAATGCAGGTCTATATTCGTTTACGTCTTATGCAGGGAATAATGTCTGATGTACGTGTTCTCTGGCTGGCAGCAGACGCAAATCTTTGGGAAAGTGCCGAAGTGAGATTTTCTGTTGAACTTTCAATAGATATTAGGCCTACAGTGTAACCAATTCCGAGAAGCATGTAATCCGTGAGAAGCTAAAGCTTTCTAAGCCAGCCAGGAAATCCGCCGCATTTTGTGGGACCTGGAGATATATTGCCGTATACGTAAGAGTTTTCCTTTGGTCCCTACCCTGAGACGAATTCAACCTACACCTCCCATCCTTCTTCCTTAAGATTTGTTTTAATGTTATCTCTCACCTACGCCTAGGTCTCATTGGTAACGATTGTTACGCTGGTTAAAACGTAATGTGTTACTAACGGAGCTTCATTCTAAAGCAATAATATTTTTAAATTTTATCCTACGCCATAAATATTTTATTCTGGACGTGACTGTTAGTTTCGATGGCCTGCGGAACTTTTCAACTGTACGAGATTTAAAAATACCTCAGGGTCTCAATTGTTTATACAGTACACAAAATTAGAGGTAAACATCCGGGGTATATGCACTAGAAATACGGTGGCGCAGCACCGGGTGGATTGATAGACTAACACAAGGACGACATTGCATTCAAAAACACATCGCTTCTGTCTCGCGCAATACAAAGGCCAGAGCCCATACTTGCCGCTGGAACGATTCATAGCTTCTAAGCAAATATGTACAAACCCACGCACTTGTATTTGCTGATCTTTCTTCTGCTCTAAATCCTATAGTCGAAGTAAATTTTGTTAGGAAGCTTTCAGTGACTATTTCTTGTCAATTTGTATTTAAACTTGCTACACCAGGATCATTTTGGACGTTAGGATTGCTTGGTTTTTGGGCTCTAGCCATTGTTTCTTGTTCAAAAACGGAAAATATAGCGTTTCAGTGCCCGAATCTAATACTGTCCCCAGAAGAAGGGTTGAGGTACGTACTGGTTTGGTTCCCATAGACAGAACCATTGTCAGCCTGTGTTCCTCTGAGAAAACTTCCTGCTGTAGGACTCAGATCAGTATATAGATGCTTCCTCACCATCTCACCTGGATCCAGTCTCCGAAACGTTGTGTTCTCTTTTAAATAAAAGACGACGGTCGCAGACCAGAAACCATGCATTCCTATGTGTTACGTACCACTGTTGTAACCCTTTGGAATTAAACTAGACATTTATTACGGAAGGATGGCTCTCAAAATAATATGCGTGATTATATTATACGAGCGTGTGTATGTTGTGAGATTGTGGTCTAGGGTTAACATGTGCTGGATTCTCTTTCCAAAGCCCCAGGTTTGAGGCCCACAATATATTGACGGCAGGTATTTTTGTCAAGTCTCATCAGTGCTTGATCTCTCATACAGTTTCGAATGTAGCTCCCTGTGCCGGTCATAGATCCATTACCAACACATCGCACCACATCTAAGCAGGCACAGATTTGACCTCGTCCCTTATTACGAAAGAAATCATTGTTTAAGCACCGATTCTCAGGCTTCTTAAATCTCAGACAGCTGAGATTTTAAGCTTGTTAGTATTGTATGCGTAACATAAATGTTACTTCGCATTTGCTTTTTTTTAAACAATAATCCATCGGTCATCCGGACCATACGACGGAAAGGGTGCTCCGGACTACCCGGGAATCCGGACACCGAGTTTAATTGCGTTGTGTAGGTAACATTAAAAAATCATCGTTCAGTGCTAAAGTGTAATTCAGTACAGCAAAATATTGGACCTAATATATAATAATAATAATAATAATAATAATAATAATTGTAAGACCTTCTAACAGAAATACAGCGCATGAGGAATGTAAAAACAAAGGTGACGCCAGTAATAATAGGGATAACTGGAACCATTTCAAAATCCTTCGGAAAATATTTGAGCAGCATACCATGAAAGCGCGAAGTCAAAGAACTACAGAAAACAGCTATATTGGGCACAGCACACATACTGCGGCAAGTGCTAATGTAGAAGCACGAAAGAGTTTAACATTGAAGACAGCGTTATATGCACCATTAACAGTGCGCGCAGAATAGCAGCGACACTGTGTACCCTAGAAACATGGTTTGTTTCAGGTATATAAGTGTGAATATCCTGCATAAGGAGATGATGGTGATAATAATAATAATAATAATAATAATAATACTAATAATAATAATAATAATGAGACTTCTGTCGCTGTCACTTCAATATAATGGCGAAATAAGAAAGAGAGCTGCGACACTCGTGAGGTCACGTCCTTGCTGCTGAGCAGTTAGACTGGCTGGCCGTTTCCGCTTCACCCACGCCACGGGTCTCAGAATACTGATTGTCTCAGGCCCCGCCAGCGATGCGGACCATGAACGCAACACCGGGGGAAAGAGGGTTTTACTCGTTTTTGGCCCAAAATTTTCAATATTAAACAGGTATCCTGATTATCGGAGTTCCGGCTTGCTGAAGGAACACTTTATCTCGAAAACCGTGATAATTACAGAAAAAATATACCGAGAATACAACGTTTATTTCGCCTCTCTCAACAGAATTCTTCTTCACACACAATTCACTCTGATAATTACGGCGAAGTTGATTCCGAATAGGTGTAACTATGCATATGACAGTCATCCCATAAAGTATGCGTTCCCTTCGCTGATTTGAACAAAACCTGAAATAGTTTGTGCGTGCTTTCAGACTTCCGCCGCTGTGTAAATGAGATCTTCGCTCTTCTGGGATGTTACGCAGCGTAGATTGGTAGTTACCGACGTTTCGGGACAAACTATCTATCCCATCTTTAAGGGTCAAAGATTCAAGCAGCCTTAAGACAGATTGACCTTCGAAAATGGGGTCGATAATTGTCCCGAAATGTTGGTAATTAACTATCAATCTACGCGGCATAACGTCCCAGAAGAGCGAAGATCTCTGGTATAGTTTAATAAATTGTAGTTAAGCTCTCCAATATAAAATTTAATGACAATCCATTCAGCAGTTCTCGTGGTACTTCAAGTCTAAAGAAGGACGAAAGGGAGAATCTAAAAACCAGGACTCGGGGATGCGATCACTCCTAGAAGTTATTGCTCACTGGTCGTTAACCCATGAAAGGAAAATTAACTCTTCATTAATTAACACATTTTATGTTTTAAGCTGTAATTTGGTGAAGTGATATGTAACACTTCAACGAATCTCTTCGTCTTTACAGATGATATAAATGGCATGCTTACGCAAGCAATAGATAGAGTAAAGATTGACCTGAAAGGGAAAGTTTGGTAGAAACTGGCCAAGGTCATGATCTGATGATGTACTTCTTGCTTGGTCCTTCGAAGAGATCACTAACTGCGTCCGTAGTAGTTTAGGTTACCTTATCTATTGCCAAAAAGGAACTACTATATATAGCTAGATTCTAATTGGATGAACATTTTAAAACTTAAATTTATCTAAACAACCGAATGCATATATATGTGTATATATATGTGTGTGCGTGCGTGTGTATATCTATATAAATACATATCGTATGACGCCACAAACAGTGTAAATTCATGACGAAGAACCCACCGCTTATTTATACGAAAGACACGAAGACGCTGTATGGGCGAAAGTTAATATTAAGGCCGGTGACATATATATGCCACTGAGGTCCTCACTGAGGAGACTATATAACTGTGACGCCATATATTCTGGTAGCGGTACAAACCACACGGCATCTTAAGTTAGAAGGCAGTAATAGTCTTCAGCAATAAAGAAGTTTTGTCTCGATCAATATCACAAAATAATTGTATTTCCCTGGAAGAGAATGAACTATTCTCTCAATACATGGAAACTTTAACTGTAATAAAGGAATTATGTTCACAATTTACTTTCCATAGATGGAATTTGGAAAAGTTGTTAGGGGGATCATTGGCAGGCTTCTGTGTACATTATTCATACATTTCCGTTGATATTCAGAGGACTGTTGAAGCTTGTGTAGTTATAAACAAGGATCGATACGTAAACAAGCTGACGCAGTAAAATTTCAGTTCATTTGAAGGGTCTTGAAAATCCCGCAGCTGTCCTTAACGACGTCACGCGCATAGAGGAGACCCAGCATTAACTGATGCGAAAATTTGTATCTGCATAAATCACGTTTTGTATGGTGTATGCCGTCATTCCTTTGTACTAAGTAAATGACTATGAGACCAACGCCTATTAGTGACTTAAATTTCAGTATTAACGTAGATCAAAAATGAATGTAGTAAAACATGAAATCAAAGCAATTCAGGTAACAAAAATAAATTAAACACACGTTTTAAGTGTTAAAGTTATCTCGCTCTGCTCATATTACTGGTCGCATACATTGTCATATTGTGGTACACTGGGTTGTGAAACGTCGTTGTCTGGTAGATGCGTACCAAGGTTTCGGAATGTAAATGTAGTTGAATAGTCTATATGATTTTCACAATAAGACACGATTAACTCTCTAAACAGGTTTAATGGATTGATGTTTATTGGAGACAAGTGGATTTTTAAGTAGCCTATTTTTCGGAGGTACATCAAGCTTCCGAAGATTAAACCAAATGGCCCAAATGAAAATATTTATGTAACACAGATAAGCCAAGTTGTGTCTTAAAATTTTAATGAATGTTATGAGACTTATACAATTGTTTATAATTGTTTACGTTTCTTTTATCTAATTTGACGATGGAAGTTGTTCAGAATGTTTGATAATTACTAAACTAGTAACTTTATAGCCAAAATATTAACAATCTCTTTAGCTCCAGCTTCCAGATATAATAAATGGAAACGAAAGTATCTTTCAAATATTTCGTTTTACCTTTTGCCGAGATGGAATTTGACAAAATGGGAAAGGGGGGTGGGGGTGCTCAGGAACTGACGTGAAAGAACATTCGATATGTCATGCAGATGTCTGGCTTTTAAATAAAAAAAAAAGCAGTAGCAGACAAAAGGAAACTACAGTAAGCCATGCTGTTTCATTTGCACATTTCAAGTATACTACAATGGAGAGGCTTTCCGTTTCTTATACAGCCCCTCTCTCTATTCAGTCTTCAGTATTTCACGTTGAATATAGAATGTGTGAGTGAAGCACTTCATCTTTTTCCCCCTCATGTAATTTCGTGGATTCTTGCTCTGGTAATTAGGGGCTATTCCTAGCTTGACTAATGTAATTTAATATCACGTTTCTATCTTTGAATGATGATTTAATTATCTAACACGACTTAGCGAAAAGATAAAAATTAAATTTCGGCTCTTACATATAAAAAGAACAATTGTGCCGTTCCGTTTCATAAATATTAAAACACGAATCTCTTAAGATATGCGCGAGTTTCTTCTTCTCGATAAATGAGAGCCCAGAAAGGTTAAGTGAAATATGCGTCAGAATTTAATTTGTCAGCCGTCAGTCTTTATTCAGATTCAACAGAGTGTAAAAAGGACCTCCACTTGCTTCGTATTCTATACAGTGTACTTTAAATTATGTAATAATTCTTTTCTATCCAAAACTCATTGTTCTGGAATTTACATACAAAGCTGACAGATTTCAATTATTGTTTTAACATTTTCCCCCTCACCGCACGTCTGCAGAAGCTGACAAGTTGTCATGGTTACAAGCAGAAGAGACTTCAGTTTGTTCATTAGTACAGCATCATAGCTGCGTACGTTTATATTCTCGCCTCAATAAGTGGGATACAAATATGCTGTCATCATAGTGCACATGTCAGCAAGGATGTTAAGAAGAAAAAAAGATTTCTATGTAAGATTTGGCCTTCATACGGTGGTGACTGTGATGAAGTTACTACCCCTATCGCCACGACAGAAGACAAACTAACTAAGCTAACTCTGTGGAGTAGAGTCCGTCCTAAGAAGCTGACAGGTCCTCAGGTAGTCAAGAGAATCCCCGCATTTTATGTAACCCGAAAGTTCATTACCGCATTCACAAGTTCCAGACACTTGGCCCTATCGTGAGCCAGATCAATCCAGTCCATGTCATCCTATCTCACTTTTTGAAGATCCAGTTTAATATTATCCTCCCATCTACGCTTAGGTCTTTCAAGCAACCTCCTTCCCTCAGGTCTCCCCACAAATACATGTATGCACTTCTCTTGTCCCCCATACGTGCCACATGCCCCCCGCCGATTGAAGAGAAGCTGCTTTTCAAAACTGAAGACGGAGGCAATGCGTTCCTTGGAGGCGTCAGTATACTTCTACGAGACTAGTGTGGTCACATCCAAGAAAACACGAACTTTCTTAGGAAGCCTCTTTCCCTAAAACAATAAAGAAGCGTCTCGGTTGGGCAATACTCCTGCTTCATATTCAGAGAGTCCCGGGTTGAAATCTCGCACCCAGGACCAACTCTCCTGCTAGGCGCCTAGTGTTTATTCTCTGTCTCGCCGTTTAAATACTGGGATAGCATTTCAGATTTTCTCAGTATCGCTTCCTGCCACCTCCGTTCCAACCAGCCAAGCTTTCGTCGCTGTATATTCCGCGTGTCCGTTGCTCCGGGGTAAAAATCGTGGCCGGAGTCCGGCTATTCTGAAGTCTATCGTGGTTATCCTCGGCTCCTTCAGACAAGTGCAGGGACAGCACTCCAGGTTAGGCCACGACAACTTCTTCTACATACTTCCGAGTTAATTGTTACCCAGTCATGCAGTCGTTTGATCCTGTAGCTATATTCGAGCTATCGACAGCGTCCGTAAATAAAGAAATGTGGACTGTAAATAAGCTACTTTTCTAAACCTGTTTTATTTCTCTGCACCTACACGAAATAGTCAAAACAACGAAAGAAGAAAAGCAATATCCTAAAATTGCATTATCACTTGTCTTAATATAGAACGTGTACAAATTCATAATATATTTTCTGCTTAATCGACTACAGCAAAGTGTTAAGTATATGCAATCTATCGCCTGCGTTTATGATCAAAACCTGTGAGTTTTTCTCACACAGAGCATTAAGGTGTCTCTCGTGCCTCATATACCCTGTTCCTAAACAACGGTAACGGGATGGTCTTTACAACGGAAAGTCAGTGCTTTCTGCGAGGTAGGAACTAAATTTTAAAATGTTATTTGTATGAACAACATGCTTCAAGGAGTTAAGTCAGTGCCTCAGTATGTATGTGCATTGAAAGTCCAAGAAAATATGTAAAATTAATATCGTTTTGCGTTTGAATTAAGACGTGATAAAATGAAGGCGTAGACAGAGCAGATAAAATAAATAAGGGTATATAGTTTATGTGGGACGCTGTAGGGACTGCTTCATGTTACTGTAGTAAGCTATAGTGAATTTATTTGTTGACACTGTAAATGTGATTCTGGAAGCTGAAGATAAAATTGCGCATGGCTCTGGCTCAGAATCTAGCAGCTGGTTAAACATTTGAATCGATTATTGCCTAACAGTAGCGGAGAAGTCATATTAATTTCTGGAACTGCCAGTCGAAGTCAGATGTCATCATATTCCATTCGTTATCTTATCAGAAACGCCCAGCAAACAGTATAATTGTATTTTATGTGCACTTACCATTTTTAATTACCCACTAGCAAATGAACCGTCGAAGATGACGTGGAAAATCACGTCTTTCGTTGCGGTACTTTTTTGTGTTTTTATAAACTTTCCTTCTTTCTTCGGCATGCCTTTCCCATCGCTTCTAATTGTCCATACTGTCCTAATGTCCCTTCCCTTTCTGCCGGCCTCTCTTCTACGATAAAACTTTTCTCTCACCCTCGTTAACTCGTTGCTTTATCCCCTGCTTACCTTTATCTCCTGTCCTCTTTTCTCCATTATTGATTTTCGATCGTCTTGGTGTATCGGACTTGTCGTAATTTTTCACATTCCTCCTTTTCTGTCCTTCATGTTAAAACTCTTTCTTACCTACGTTATTCTTTTCCTTTAACCTTTGCATACATCTACCTCCTTCCAAAATGTCTCGAGTATTGCTTTCATATCAGTTTTGTTTGTACTATCGTTGTGTTTCCTCCTTACTTCCTGACTTTCCACATTAAAACTTTACCCTTTCCCGTGTTCTTCCTTCCTATATCCTTCGGCTGTCGTTATCTCCTTTTCTGTTTGCTCAAATGTGCCATTCCCATTCCTTTCCTTTTCCTGTCTATTGCCATTTCTCTCATGGTATCCAAGCAGCGGCAGAAAATGGTTTAATGTTTCGCGCTATCCTACTGATAATACCTGATTCTTCGTGAGTGTGGCATATTAGCTATACACCTTTCTCCCAACGGCGCATTGAGTTTCCTCCGAGCGGACAGGAACTGTCTGTTATTTATACTATAAATACATATTACATATGCGTAGTAGAATTAACCTACAGGTCACTTCCTGTGCATTATGACCTCTGTGTAGGTGCTGTTCGAAATTATCTCCACAGCAGTCGAGTTCTGCCTTTACATTCCTATAATCCATGGAGCCATGTATGTCTGTCCGTCTGATTAAATTACTAATATCAATAAAATGTCTGTTTTACTTCGTAAAGCCTTGTAGCTAATAATACTAATAAAGAGGAACTGCGACATTGCAAGGTACATGGTGAAGATAGAGGCAGTTTGTTCTTTCGAAATGTTAGTACCCAATTACCAGACTGAGTGGTGTCGCAGTTCCAAAGACCATAATCTAAAGCTGTGACAACTTATCTTTAAAATGAAAGAAACACAAGCATTTCGCAGTGATAGGTTATGAAGTCAATCTCTCCATTAGCTTCTGGGACGTGTCATTCAAACGGAAATTGGGACCTTCAAGGGGCAGACCGCAGATGTCTTACGAATAAACATTTTTTGCTGTAGGGAAGTATTTTTAAAGATGGGGGCCCATTTTGGGAGACCATAGAATGACAAAATTACTATCATTTATTTATCTACCTCCATGGAGCACAGAAGATAACAGTTTGCTTCCGAAACTTAGTGTGTTGTTTTGAGTATTTTTATGAAAACGGAAAATGTTCTTGTAAATGCTGGTATTATTACTTATACACAATCATTATCAAAAACCTGTATGTTGCAACTAAACGATTTGTTAAGTCAGTTGCATAAAACAGTAATAATAGTAATAAGAACAGGCTTCGCCTTCGCCTCCTATTACCTGGGTCAGAAAGCGCTCCCATGTAAGCGTCACAGTGTCTACATAAGCCTTTACCTTGCTGTCAATATATAAGCATTTTCTTCGCTCCTTTTATCATTCCACTCGGTTGTTTTTCTTCCTGCCTTCTATTACACTTTTTCTGACTTCTGACATCCGGGCCATCCCAGTGGTCTTCAGGATGTCCGTCCCCGGCCTACTCTGTTTTCTCTGATGACATATACGCATCCATTCTCTCACCTCAGAGTATTTATCGTGCCCTTCAGACACCCAACAAACACTGTCCCTTAAGGTTCCACATTCTGTTCAAATTTTCAGCAATTTATATAATTTCCCATTATTTTTCCTAGTGATTTCACAATTATTAATGTAGTTACATGCATGGTTATTGACTCAACTGGCCTTTAGTGCACATTTTCGGATAATGATTCTTGACGTAAGCGTTGCGCCTCCCCCCCCTCTCAACAAGGTCACCTTCAGTATCACACATTAATTAATGTCAGTTCAATAACAATTTTTACGTCGGCCTCTCTGGTATGTACATACTACATTTAAATATGGAACATTTATACCTAACCAGTAATTAAAATTATTTTAATATCGGAGAATGCAGCGGACCATAATATGCGGACATTTATGTGAATAATACCAACTATTGACACATCAGAACACAGTACAGACCGCACGAGCCATCGACAGGATGACACGAAGAGGAAGCGCATTTATAAACCCTCTCGGGTGCAAGTGACACATTTTGTTTACTAATGACTACTAATGAAAGTAATGACATGACAATTAAATCATGAATGCAATATACCTAGGGGGTGTGTGCGATATTGTGCTCTGGATATCAAGATAGGAATGGGTACAAAATAATTTATATGTTAAAGTTATTTTAAGGCTTATATTTAGGAGTTTTATATTTAAACGCGTTACTTGCCTTAACGTATTAGACAGGTCTATATTAACCGATATGATGATAATGATGGTGATTATGATGATGATGATGATGATAACACGTTGCATTTACATAGTTCCAATTTTTGTGTTTACTAGAAGAATGATCATATATCTCCGTAGCTGGTTCAAGTATTATTTATTTATTTATTTATTTATTTATTTATGATTTAGATTATTTAACAGCGCTGTCAGCGCTATTAAAGAATATCTGTATTAAGAGCAAGATAGGCAATGTACGTAGAACGTAAGATGGTGGGGCGTTCGCGTAGCCATTTTTGCCATGGAAAAACATCAGTTCCTTTTCCTTAATATTGCGGAGTGATTTTATGTTACCGGAAATAATAAAACCTACTTAGGCCTTTATGTGAAATACCCGCTATTTTGACCAATTTTAACCAAATTTGGGTTTTATATACAGAATTTCATAGAATACCCAATACGAAATTCGCGGAAATACAACCAGTGGGAGTCCAGTTGATGTATGCGGACAGACGGATGGACACGTGGAGAGACGTGACGAAGCTGATAGGCGCTTTTCGCGACTGTGCTAACGCGTCTAACGAAATAATTAAAATTAATATTACTTGACTTCCTGCAAATTTTTAAATGGTATTTTTCCAGTAGCATGAGGACTTTGTTTTACATTTACTGCAGAATTATATTTTGTACACTGCTGCACATGTCTCTATTCGACAGCGTGCAATTCGCGAATGTAAACTGAAATAATTTTAGTGTACTTCGCACGTTGCTCACTTTTTATGTCAAATTCGTAGTAAATTTTTTAAGTTATGCAACTGTAAGTGTTGTAGCAATAAGCACCTCAAACAGAATGAAAAATACTTTATTACTAGACAGTTTTTGAAGTTTGTCCACCCAGTGTTTAAAAAATAAAGAAAATCGAAAACGCTTCGGCAACAGGGTCTACCTCCGTCTGCGGATAAAATAGTTGGAGAAGCGCCTACTCAGGTTGGCATGTTAGAGTTGTTCTCAAACTCTGGGTCCTATCTCAAGGGCCAAACTGAGTACGTGCTTCCTTCAACTGTGTTATCTGCAGATGGAGGCAGACCCTGTCGCCGAAACGTTTTCAGTGTTGTATTTTTAAACACCGACGATGGACAACGTCCAAGAACTGAATGGCGCCAAACGTGATATTGTCGTTAAAATTGTACAGAATTGAGTGAAAACTATAGTAAGTGGCGTAGCTAGACTTTGGGCACCCGGGGCGACTAATCAAAACAACCGGCTGAACAGAAATCATAAATTTTGAAAAGTCATACTACTTACTGTATTTCATTTTGTTTGTATCAATAATTTAAAATTTGTTGAATGCAGAAAATCAATTTTTTCATTTAAGATGTTTCTCTTCCACACTTTTCCCGCCATTTACAGCGTGCCTCCGCGGGCGGCCACACCATTGCCCTCCACACTAGCTACGCCACTGTATGTAATGACAGCGTATTGTCCGTAGGCTTTGCCTTGGCGCGGAATTTGGGATAGCTGGAGAAAGTTACAGCGATGTTTTGCTGCCTTGTGTAGAAATGGCGGGGCCGGCGCGCCCCCCCCCAGCCTGAGGCGCCGTGGCATTTGCTGCAGATAGTAGAGAGCATCATATGTTCAGCACCTGTCCTCTGTTTTGCCAGCTATGACGTGCGCAGCAAAAGGCGCAAAATTTCACGTCCACATTTAGGTCAGTTTCGCCAGGACACCACAAGCACAGAACATGACAACTTTTCGAACCGTTAGAGACAGCTGCATTAGATTTTTAATCGCAGTCAGTACACCTACATACACTCGTATACCAATGAGATTTCGCCATCTACAATGAGAATTTCTTATGGATTATTTTGCGATGCTGTCAGTAACATGTTCAGGTATGGAATGTCGAATGTTTGGATGATTCATGAACGATGAATTGGAAAGGACTTTGAAGGCAACCGTCTTGACATACTCGAGATATATGCCGGAAGTTGCCTGGAGAGACTGAAAAAAGTCACAAAAATCTGTCATGGAAGCCCGTCTTAGTAGTAGTAGTAGCAGTAGTAGTAGTAGTAGTAGCAGTAGTATTAGCAGCAGCATATTTGTCATTAAGTTTAGAGGTTGTTGGATTCATATGTTAATATAAACCGACAAAGTACAGAAGTTTTTTAAATCACAAACACATTTTATTATAAATTAAACTCCCATATGTTTCGGCCGTTCTGTGCTGTGATTAGTGAGTTGTAATTAAAATGCAATAGTGACAAGTACACCAGGTTTTCGTGTTTAAAAATATGACTAGATATACAAGATTTTTATAAAAATAAAAATTGGTAAACCATGTGGAATTCACTATAAATTTTTAGCGAGAGCTGTCGGACTCTTAATAACCTAGGTGATGGTACTAGTGTGTTGTGGTCTGTATCATGAGACATATAAAGTGTTCGTGAAAGTATACAATGAAACTCGCATGTTAAACGCCTGGACCTATTGTTAAATCTTCTGTTTTGTGTTAAAAAGTAGACGTATGCTACGTTCACCAGCCTCCGGAACCAAAACTGCAGTTTAAGTAAGTTGCAAAATACAAACTCGCTGAACGCGTGGTTGTTTCGCCTTCGTCCCCGCCCCCCCCCCCCTCGGCGCCGGGACGCTTGATTTTGGCCGCTGTCAGGGAAAGATGAGGGGAAATCATATAGCTCTTTTAGTCTATATATACGAAAGTATTAACCATTTAAAGACGGAACATAATCTGTTTTATATAAGGACTCAGTTCGTACCGCGCTGTAAACACTCTCCACTTCGGTTATACAAACCAATCTCTTAATGTTTTATAAGGCAAAAGTTGCTATTTGTTCTGAGATCCGTACAAAACACATAAACGCAATGTGGACACCACGTAGAATTTTTTAATGTTAAACCTGGTCGTATGTAAAGTTACCCCTGGGCTTTAAAAGGTTAAACCAGTGAGCGCCATGTTAGAATACTTGTAGGTGGTGATTAGTCACCTAGTCGGAGTTGAAGACGCACTAAGCAGAGGAGGGCCCTTGCATTCCTTATGTCAGCATTTATACGCAGAGGCGAACATGAGCATATGCACGCATCGGGACGTGGCTTCTGCTCTGAAAGATCAACACTTCTATGCAGTTTACTTGAATTAGATCATCCTCTCACGGTAACGTCCAAAATCAAAAGAAACGGAACCAAATCGCTGCATTATACTAAGGTGGAACAATCACGCACTGCACCCATCTATCTTCGTGCCAATACGCGAAAGTTAACGACATAGCGACACGGTGTGCCCAAAAACAAAGATGGAACAGTGTATTGTAGCGAATTTATAGGTTTTGACCCTATGGATTGGTGAACGCAGCGCATGCTTACATTTCGTTAATACATGTAAGAAGATTTTATCAATAAATTTAGACGTTTTAGTATGGGAATTTTGTTACACAGAATACGAGATATATTGTATGTCTCAGTATACTGAGCACAAAACAAAAGTACTGGACCCTGTTATTATATTCCGACGGCTGTCACTGAAACTTTGTAGTGAATTCCACACACAGTTATACATATTTCTATTTTCATTAAACTTATATTCGATTCCCTATGGTGTCATTGGAATTTTTCATTGACGTGATCCTTCCGGCCGCACAATGGCCCTGGGGTCGACTCAGCCTCTAACGGAAGTGAATACCAGGAATATTTCCTAGGAGGTAAAGGCGGCCGGTGCGTAGGGCTGATAACCTTACCACCTTTATGTGCCGACTGTCTGAAAATCTGGGAGCCTCAACTTCAGGGTCTGTCCAGACCTGTACAGGGATTTCTTTACCTTATGAAGCTTCTATACATCTATTTTTATATAATTCTGAAGTATGTCAACCAGGTGTAATTTCCGCTGTTGTAATTTAACTACACAGCTCTGACGATGGCTTGGAGAAGCCGAAAAGTACAGGATGTTAATTCGTTATAAAATTTGGTTGTGACTTCAGAGACATCGGTTTACGATTTTGATTTACCCTCATACACCCCCTGTAATAACACTGTCTCTCCCTAAGACCCCCTTTGTAATAACAATCACTCCCTCAGACACACCCCCTGTAATAATACTGTCACTCGGTCTAAGACACCACTCCCTGAGTATGAGTAAGTGTGGGTCGAGCCGTTACGGTCCCGATGCACATAGGCCTTTTTAGTCGGCCCTTTGTGCCCCCGTACTGGGCCAAAGTCATGAGAGCCCTGTCCTTCTAAGGAAGTTCCACATTGCCCCCAGACTCAGACCTCTAATATCCTTAGGGTCCATGAAAAAGGATCCCAGGTAAATATGCCTGAGTGTCGCCAAGGCTTCACACTCACACAAACACATGGGCTGACGTTTCCTCCCCAGCCCCGTTTCATATCTTTCAAAGTCCCCAGAAAAGAAGCTTCCCTCCAGGTTCCCCTACGGAGCTCCTGCATCGGGAAAGATGCTCCATCTCCAGAGCCCTCTCTGCATATCTCTCAAAGTCCCCAGAAAAGAAGCCTCCCTCCAGGATTCCCTTACAGAGCCCCTACAGAGAGAAAGATGCTCCGTCTCCAGAGCCCTCTCTGCATATCTCTCAAAGTCCCCAGAAAAGAGACCCCCCTCTAGGTTCCCCGTACGGAGCCTCTACATACAGAAAGATGCTCCATCTCCAGAGCCCTCTTTGCATATCTTCCAAATTTCCCAGAAAAGGAGCCCCCCTCGAGGTTGCCTTCTCAGAGCCCCGTAGAAACAGACGCTCCGTTCCCAGAACCTTCCTCTACCCGTCTCTCGAAAACCCCGGCGAAAACCCCCCTTCCAGGTTCCCCATCGGGGTCCTACGGAGAGAGGTGCCCATCACCAGGGCCTTCTACACGTATCATTTAGAAAGTCCAGTAAAGGAGCGTCCCCTCCAGGTTTCTCTCCCGGAGCCCCCATAGAGAGGGACGCTCCATCTCCAAAGCACGCCTTTGCTTGTCTCTCAAAGGCCCGGGAAAGAGCCCCCCACCTGAGTTCTCACCACTCCCTGTAATGATAGTGTCAGTCCCTCAGACACACTCCCTGTAATGACACTGTCAGTGTAACAATACTCCCACTTCTCCCCCAAACTCGTACTACCAAATCAACTTGCAACTGTGACACTTCATGTTTCACCTGTGCGGCTTGTATTTTCAAAAAATCTCGAGATAGCCAGCCTGTCCAAGTGGTTCCCAAACTTTGAGTATGTCAGGAACCATTTTGAAGGTCGCACAGTTTCGCGGACACCTCACATGATGATCACGGTAAATGTCTTCCTGTAAGATGAGATGCAGGCACACAGGGTAGTAAAGGTATACCTATACTCAATCTTAACATCGATGCTGGGTAGGGTGGGTGGTTAACGCCACGCCATGACCACTTTTGCCCAGGAAAGAGCCCCGCTGCCCGTTATACAAGAGGCTGGGTGGACCCCACGGCGGGCCTGGCCCTTTTGATGGTACGCTATGTTTATACGAGCGATAGGGGATGTACGTATGATAGCAACAAGAAGCTCCATTAATTCAGTAACGCTTTCAAATATATTTGTGCTTCATTAAGTACGCGAGCATCTACGTACATTATAGGTGCGGGATGTATTATTTACACAGCGTGCAGGAAGTATGCTTCCTTATTTACTATACTGAGTCATTTAATACGGTGACTAGTGCCAGGGGCGTAGCTAGGATGCGACGAATGGTGCGGCCTTTCTAACATCACAGTCAAAGGAGCAGAAAAATATTTTAAATAACAAATTTATTTTCTGCCGTCAGAAAATTTTAAATTACTGAGAAAAATGAAACGAAATTATACAGGTATACACAAAAGAATGGTGCGGTTTCAAAAGTTAACAAGAAATTTATTTCTCACATTACACGGGCACAATGTACACCGTCAGCAGCAGCAACTGTCCAAGTTTCTCATGCGTTAATCACAGTCCTTCAATGTGTGCACCCTGGGTCACACGACACACATCCGCACCGTAATCAAATTCATCCCAGTCTCGGTGTAGCATGTCCGCTGTAATGGTCTGCAGTGCATGCGTTATCCGATCACGAAGTTCCTTGAGGGACATGGGCAATGGTGGTACGTAAACGCTGTCTTTAACGCTGTTTACGTACCACCATTGCCCATGTCCCTCAAGGAACTTTGTGATCGGATAACGCATGCACTGCAGACCATTACACCGGACATGCTACACCGAGTCTGGGATGAATTTGATTACGGTGCGGATGTGTGTCGTGTGACCCAGGGTGCACACATTGAAGGATTGCGATTAACGCATGAGAAACTTGGACAGTTGCCGCTGCTGACGGTGTACGTTGTGCCCGTGTAATGTGAGAAATAAATTTCTTGTTAACTTTTGAAACCGCACCATTCTTTTGTGTATACTCTGTATAAACAATTGTAATTTATTAATATTCTACAATTCTGTCAGGGCCGGCCTTTGTTATTGCTCGCCCTGGGCATCAAGAAAACGTAGCTACGCCACAGACTGGTGCTGCCCAGCAGTTTACACAGACTGGAAACCTGGCTGAAGCAATGGAAGTTTCATCCTGACGTCTGATTCCACATCCAGTTTGTGTCTAGTTCGCTTATGGATTCGCGGATTTCTTGCAATTACTTGCCCCCTCCCGCTGTCCGCATTGTATACGCGTTGTAAAACCATTGCCCTAGGATAATGGCCGGACCATATAGGAATCGGGGTTCAATTTTACTTATAGTAAGTACATGTTTTCTTTCCTCTAAAGCATCCGGAGAGGTCCTAGGCCTCCCTAAGTCTCTTATCCAGTGGACACCAGGGCCGTTTCCCCAGGAGTACATTAGCTGGGTCGCGAAGCTGTTCGCTCACTTCCATCTAGTGTCGAGATTAAGTCTGTGTGGGTTGCATCTCCATCCCACCATACGTTATCCAGGCGTGGTCCTTAATTGAGCCCAGCAACAAATGAATATGATTGACGTGTGTGGTTATGTAGTGACTTAATGTGGAACAGTGGTATTATTCGTACTTAAGAACCAGGCCAAAAGTTAGCAGCAATAAAGGACAGTGAAAAATACTCTTGCTTCATTCGGTATTGCAGCTATTACCATCTATGTAAGGATGAGTTACATAACTATCATATGTAATGAAATCGTCATTTAAGGTTATGCCTCGAGATCTCTAATATGTAACAGTAGATCAATGAATGGGTTGTCTATGGAAAGCGCAGATACAGAATGGACGTGCCAAATTTTCGCTTTTAGTTTTCAGTGCACATTTCACTCGTAACTTAGATACGGTCAGAAGCAGCTTTCCTCTTATGTCCCTTCTGTCATATCCAGACTTCCGCTATCTGCCACTCACAGTAACTCAATCGATTGTTCTGTTTAGATACAATTACGCTAGGTCAACTGAGCAGGGTAAACTTGCGAGTGGAGCATAAATGCGTATATGCTGAATGAATAATCTACGTCAGGCAACTAGATGTGGTCGTATAGATTGAAATTGTGGTTTGGTTTTTGATTTTTAACAACTTACTGCAGATAGGCACTGGATAAGAGACGCGAGAAACACGCTGAAATTTAGCAAACTCTTAAAATTATAGAATTAAAGACTAAAGCACAAATCGTATTCGATTGCTTTAGCATGTTAAGATAACGTTGCAGGCTTTTATTCTAATGAGTTCTTTCTTCGTGTTTTAATATTAGAACAGCAATATACCGAACAAAGGAAGAAGAATTTGTCAGTGGAATCAACAATATTTTCTTGAGATCTTCGCTTTTCTGGGATGTTACGCATTGTAGATTAGTATTTAATTACCGACGTTTCGGGATAATCTCTTTGTCCCTCTTCAAGGGTCAAGCAGTATAGGACTTGGACCCTCGAAGATGGGAGCGATAAATTGTTCCGAAACGTTGGTAACTACCAACATACGCTGCGTAACATCCAGCGAAGATCTCATGTACACTGCGGCAGAAGCCTGAAATCTTGCATAATATTTACTTGTTAATTAATGACATTTCACCAATATGGGGAAAAATATTTGTGAACTATTTAAATCCAGCAATTTTTGCATTGCCACTTATGACTAGAAGTGTCTCGATTACAGGAACAATATTCAGAGTTATTCTTCACAGTTTTTGTGCGAAAAATGAAAAAAAAAAAAAAATCAGTGGATAGCACAAATCCTGCTCTTCAATAAGGGTTGAGATTGTAAGTGTGCGGGTAACTCTTGAACTCC
Organism: Coptotermes formosanus; assembly: GCA_013340265.1. Classification (NCBI taxonomy): domain Eukaryota; kingdom Metazoa; phylum Arthropoda; class Insecta; order Blattodea; family Rhinotermitidae; genus Coptotermes; species Coptotermes formosanus. The sequence continues at coordinate 6,007,105 of BLKM01001253.1, forward strand.
GCCTGTAAGATAAGTTAAACTGAAGCAGGCTTTGATGACAGGTACCCAAATAAATTCAAACAATAGAAACTCTCACGACTCTCGTCTTCAGAGCAAGCGGCTGTCTCCGGTCAGTAGTGATGCAGCAAGGAGAATCATTTGAAATGTCGGTACACCTATACCAGAATATACTGTGTCAGATCTCGGAAAGGCTGTGAAATCCTCAAATCTCACAATATAGCTTCACTTCATAACGCATTTTTCCGAATTGAAACTGCTGTTTGCGTTCATTTCCACTTATGGGTGGAAGCGCAAGTGACAGCTTATGATCACATTGTCTTCTGTCACATATTTCAACTTCACGCATCTTTACTGGACTGTAATTAAACTTCGTGTGGGAAATCGAAAAAATTGACATAAATTACACATTAATTAGTTTATTCGTTAAACTATTTATTTATTACACTTTATTTAAAGACTCAGACGGTAGTCGAACCCGGTTATAACAACATCGGTTTTTGCGACACCTCCGCCCCCATAGAATCAGATATTCTGTGGTACCAATAAATTCCTCGTTGTTAACCATAACTATTGTACTCGTTGGTTGTCCCAGCACTCCTTTATAACGACACAAAGCATTGCGTCCCCTTCATGACGTTATAACCGAGTTCAACTGTGCGTGCAGTCGACTCACTGGCTTGCTAAAAGAGCTGTAAATTGGGAAGCTTGTGTAAGAAAGTCGTCACAGTCTCATTTAAGATACCATCCGTGAATTTAACTGGAGGGTGTAAAGAAACAACAAACAACCTCAGTCAGGATAACTGGTGTGTACGTTAACGTAGCAAATATTGGTTGCACCTTTTCGTTTATGTCTTAGGGGGAGGGGTACCGGGTCTTTCCCGAGGTTAACTCTTTAAAGACGAAGCGTATCTGTTTTATATAAGGACTCAGTGCGTACCGCGCTGTAAACACTCTCCACTTCGGTTATACAAAGCCAGTCTCTTAATGTTTTATAAGGCAAAAGTTGCTGTTTGTTCTGAGATCCGTACAAAACACATAAACGCAATGTGGGCACCACGTAGAATTTTTTAATGTTAAACCCGTATTATGTAACGTTACCGCTAGGCTTTAAAAGGTTAAAGGGGTCGGGGCGTCGAGCTATCCACCGCACCCCCTTCTAGCGCCAAGGCTAACGAAAGAGTAGAGCTGTTTGTCTACTCTCCCTTGGGTCTGAGGCCTGCATAGGGATCCCTTCACCTTTTTACCTAGGGGGAGAGCAGTAGCAAGAAGTTTTATTTGAGCTTCAGAAGTTCCGTTTCCACATTTTATGTTTCCGTATATCTACTGGTATACATTTCTAAAACTGTTTCCGTTAGGCCCAAATTTACACTGCCTAGTCCAGACTACGTAATTAGAAAAGCTTCACTCTTCAGTACTTTCTAAAAGAACATAGAATAATTCACTTTAAATCCACTTAATTGGGTAATCTGAACAGTTTTCTTCACGGAACACGTTGTTTCAAGCTGTAACACTTCTTACTGGTATTGGAAGTTGCCCGGTTCGAATCTTAGCTAAGACAACTACTTTCCTAACTCAGGGTTCTCAATGGTTTGTCTCGTTTCATTCAAATAAATGCTGACAGACTATCGCAAATTAAGGCTGCAACCACTTCCTTTCGCATCATCTCCCAATTCATTTTTGACAACTATCGTGCTACTAGACGCTATACAATTTGAGCTACGGAAGGCGCGTTTAGTGTATGATAAACAAATAAATCGGTATATAAATAATCAAACCATTTCCGGACTTCCGCTTTTGGAATGCTGTGGGTAGAGAAACGGTGTAATGGCGTCTGTTTTAAGGGAGCTTCAGTTTTGCAGATCGGACAGAAATGTACAATCACAGTTGAAACCTCCAAACAATGGATCTAGATGTCACGTTCAGCTGCATGTATAGATCTGTTCAGAACTGGGGAACAGATTTCGCAGTTGAACAGGCTGCGCCTGCAACTACGTATGTTTCCTATGCACGTGCACAACAATGCATTGTGTGCTTGCCCAGCCTCAAACAAATTTGTCTACCGTACACATATTCCGTCATAGATTCAGTATACGTGTGTAAGAATAAACCAAATGTAACAGGCACTCTGCCTTCAGAATACACGTAATGATGTACCCTATTGGGGATCCATCGGAAATTACTGGAATTAAAGTGCTTTTCATTCCGCCAAACACAACTTCAGAACTCCAGCTACATGTTTCGGCTTTTTGTGAAGTTATCCTCAGGCTAACCGCTATAAGATTTTTAATTACATAAAAGTAGTCTTGTATCACTTTTATGTCTTGAAATTTTTATAGTGGTTAGCCTGAGGATGGCTTTGCAAAGAGCAGAAACATGTAACTAAGAATAAAATAAAACACCGTCAGACACAACACAATTGTATGTTGCATAAAAAGGTATATTACATGTGCAACGTGTTTCGGTTCACATCTGAACCATCATCAGGCACGACATACAAGATAAAAAACACAGCACCATCAAATATAGTGTGTAAAACTGTAGTGACATCTCACTATTCATATACTATAAACATAGACAATAAAAACAGATGCCGATTCCAGTGGCCGCGCGGTCTAAGGTGTGCGTCTGTGGCCGAGCGCTTGCTGGGATCGTGGGTTCGAATGCCACCGGGGGCATGGATGTTTGTCTCTTGTACAGTGTTTGTGTTGTCAGGTAGAGGTCTCGGCGATGGGCCGATCCCTCGTCCAGACTGTGGTGTGTGTCTGAGTGTGATCAAGTGAAAAATAACAACCGCGACACCTGCTGTGAGTAGGTAGATGAGGGAAGGACTACGAAACGAAACGATAAAAACAGATGTAATAATTGGAAAATAGGCTGGTTATGTAGTCCTCTTCAGTTAACTGTTGTGTCCTAAAATAGGTTTTTTAAACCATGTACGTGCACATGTAGCTAGAGCTGTGAGTAAGAACGGTTGTTTATTCATAAAGTTGTATTTCGTTTCGTAGTCCCCACCTCTTCTACCTACTCACAGTAGGTGTCGAGGTTGTTTCTTTTTCACTTGATCACACTCAGACACACACCACAGTCGGTAGGTATCCTCTGAACGAGGGATTGGCCCGTCGCAGAGACCTCTACCTGAGAACACAAACACTGTACAAGACAAACATCTCTGCCCCCGGTAGGATTATAGCCCACGATCCCAGCAAGCGCTCGGCCGCAGACTTACGCCTTAGACAGCGCGGCCACTGGGATCGGCAGTAAAGTTGTGTTTCGCGGAGTAAAAAGTATGTTTAGTTCAGTTTCGCAAGCACAACGGGATGTGAGACGGTGCCAAGATTGGAAGTACCTAGAACGAAGAGTCCTACATTAGAATTTCTCTGCGAGCAAGTTGGCTCATGTTAACCCTTTAAAGACGAAGCGTATCTGTTTTATATAAGGACTCAGTGCGTACCGCGCTGTAAACACTCTCCACTTCGGTTATAAAAACCAGTCTCTTAATGTTTTATAAGGCAAAAGTTGCTGTTTGTTCTGAGATCCGTACAAAACACATAAACGCAATGTGGGCACCACGTAGAATTTTTTAATGTTAAACCTGGTCATACAAGTATGTAAAGTTACCGCTGGGCTTTAAAAGGTTAATGTCTGTGACCCGTGTTCGGCAGGTGTACATTTCGAATCCTTGTCGGTGCCTCTACTATTCCGACTAAGGTGTATCGAGGTTTTCCTCAGTCCCTGCAGACAAACTCCAGAGTAGCGCTTTCAGTTAGTCCACGACTATCTCTTCACACATCCTGTCGATTGTATCATTTACCGTCATCTCACCATTCAGCGTTATACAGTATTCAGTTACTGGCAATACCGTTAAATGAACTACACGTAAATAAATATAGGCGTGTTGGCAGTTCTAGTGTAATGTTTCACCTTTATAGGCAAAATTTCGGTAGGATAAACGGCCTGACAGAACAATGAGTTTTGTGTTTTTTGCAATCGGCTGGCGAAATTTTATTACTATTAACATCTGATGAGAAGTGACGCCAGGTATTTCGGTAGATTCGTACCCTTCGTGATGAAGATGGAGATAGCAGGTTTCTCTACAGTGCTGGTATTCATATACCAAGATACACGTCGTCTCATACCAAAATACCATATTCTTGAGATTCAGCGCCCTGAAAATCTCAATTCACATGAATTTATTTGTCCTTTCTAGTCCACTGGGAACTATATACTCTACATATCAGGCGCTCTAACAATAAAAATCATCACATTTTGCCCACGTGGTGAATATGTGTTTGGTATGACTCTTAGAAAAAACAGCGATTATTCTTCTACAAAGTGGTCTTTGTAATGCAGGTTGGTAGTGTTCACTGTGTGGTAGGAACTCGGTTTTAAGTCTGTTTTAAATAGTTATGTGACTTGAACATAGTACAAAAAACATTAAACACTAACAAATGCACAAAGGGTTCTTTTCATCACTTGTAACGTACTCCCACATGTTTCGACCCTGCTGGGTCATCTTCAGGGAGAACCTTCTGCCGTGGTTACACTATGGTTGCATTTTATAGTGCACTCCAAAAGGCCACGAAGTACACAATCAACAGCTCAACTATAAAGTGCAACCATAGTGTAACCACGGCAGAAGGTTCTCCCTGAAGATGATCCAGCAGGGTCGAAACATGTAGGAGTGTGTTAAAAGTGATGAAAAAACCGTTTGTGCATTTGTTGGTGTTTAATGTTTTTTGTATAATATAGTGCACGGACATGGAACACATTAAAATTTTGAACATAGTACTTTATACCTTTAAACATAGAACCAAGTAATGCGGTTCGGATTTGCTCCCAGAGTCACATTTTTGCACGTTTGTTTCCTAACGGATCACGGTGACGCAATTGGCGGGGTCATGTCCATCAGTCCGCACTTTTTGTCTCCGAAACTACGAAGCGCACTACCATTAAGTTTCGTACTGGCAATACGTACTGAACATATGCATATTGTGGGTGCTGACCTACCACACTGTACGGCATCACAATGAGAACAACACTATATGGAACTGCAACGCCACAGAAACCTAAAAACTCGCATGTTTTAAAATGTGAAATTTGAGACTCTCACAGCGATGAAGCCGAATCTACTGTCATGTGGGATGTGACTTTTGTAGTCTCGTAGATAGGTACAGACATGTCGGTGTAAAGTACTGCATCCATCTTCACGCTAAAGGTCACAGATACAGTCATGCTAGAGGACTGACTCTCATTTGCCTCAACATTAAGAACGGAAACAGCAGTTTCCTTCTCACCCTTGGTACCTATCTATCAAACTGCAGAGAGCCACATCTCAGAAGACAAACCTCCCTAATAGATTTTTTCGTCTAGTGTCATTTTCCTACATGTCAGAAGCCATAGTCTGTAAGTAACAAATGGATCGTCGCAATGGGATATGGAATATATATCTCATTTAAGATCTTCATTCTATTTTAAAAACTTTAAGCTTGTTTGCACGCCTGCAGGAAGGCTATTAAATTGTTACCATCCATCCGGCCATATGTAGATATGAAAAAGTTCGAAAGCAGCAGGATGAAGATTGATGTTGGAAGTTGAACAACACTTTGTCGATTCATTTCATATCTGGTCAAAATTAGACAATAATACAGGACACTTCTTTTGCAGCCCTACATAGGTTATGATCGTATGTCAAGCCTAACGCAAAATATTTACACATCGGACCACAAAGTGTTTTAGAATACAGTTTTAGAGAGAAATGCAGCATATGTTTTGGGTCCAACAATTGTTGCCTTAAATCTTAAGTTTTCCTGGATAACAAGATAGGCAGTATACGTATAACGTAGCATTGTGACGCTTTCGGTGACCATTGTTGCAGTGAAAATGCAACAATTCGTTCTGTGTTTTTCCATGTTATCTAATAAACGGCACGATTTTTGTAAAAAATGTTATTGAACATAACGTACGTGTTTTGATTTCCTCTACAACGTTTCTCCGAAACCTTTATCATTCTAAGAATATTTCAGCGAGATATCATAAATTTACATAGGTCTCCGTGTGAAGCACCCGTTATTCTTGTCAGATTTTAATGAAACTTGAATTTTCTCGACAATTTTTAGATAAATACTTAAACATAAAATTTCTTGAAAATAGTCCAGTGGGAGGCTAGTTGTTCCATGTGGACACAGGTGTGACGAAGCTAACACTTGCCTTCCTCAATTTTGCGAAAGCGCCTAACAAAATAAAAGCGAAAGAACATAACAGAACTGTTAGGCGACTGTTACGTCTTTTTAACGTTTGTAATATGTTTACAGTTTTGATTTCTCTATGAAGTTTAACCGTTATGTTGTAAAAGCGTTGTTGCGCCGACAAATATTTTGCGATTTAGCGGGAGTTAAATTCGAGATAAACTCAAACGCATGTATGTCCTTCAGTAAAGTGTCTGTTATTATTGTCTGATTTTAACCAAACCTAGACTGGCTCGACAAATCTTACATAAACTCTCCAACATGGAATTTAATTCAGCGGTTTTCGGCTTGTATCATATCTGGAAAGAATTGAATAGATTCTCCGCAAGTGTGTGAACAAGCCTAAATTAAAAAAAATGATTGGTCTAAAAATATATCTAGTATTTTATATCTCAGGTATTTCCACAGGGAGCGTTAACTGTTTAATCTTAGAGATTCAAGGCCTCTGGGATGAAGCTTTGTCGATCTTAAAGGTGGTTCATCCCTTTCGTGTTATTAATCAATATGTATTCGCGTAATAGTACACGTACACAGAACACCACAATATAATAAATCAGGCGATATGTTTCGGCTTACCCCAAGGCCTAATGATGGCTTGGAATAAGCTGGAACATATCGCGTGATTGATTATATTGTGGTGTGGTGTGGTGTGTGACTGTACTATCATGAAAATACATATTGCAGCTGTGTCGATTGATAAAGAGTTATCGACGACTCAGATGAGCTTGCTGCCACCATTTGCAGGCTCTCTGCAGTCGAAGAAGCGTGCAGAGACCCTAAAGATAAAGGCAGAAAGCTCGTTCGGAACATGGGTGTTTATGTACCAATCAAGATGACATCATATCCTAGAGGACTTCCGTCTTTGTTAACCCTTTAAAGACGAAGCGTATCTGTTTTATATAAGGACTCAGTGCGTACCGCGCTGTAAACACTCTAAACTTCGGTTATAAAAACCAATCTCTTAATATTTTGTAAGGCAAAAGTTACTGTTTGTTCTGAGATCCGTACAAAACACATAAACGCAATGTGGGCACCACGTAGAATTTTTTAATGTTAAACCTGGTCGTATGTAAAGTTACCACTAGGCTTTAAAAGGTTAATATCACTGTGATAACATCAAATTCATTTCGTAGTCCTACCCTCTTCTACCTACTTGTTCACAATAGGTGCAGAGGGTTTTTATTTTCACTTGATCACACTCAGACACACACCACAGTGGGTGGGACTCCTCTGGACGAGGGATCGGCCCGTCGCAGAGACCTCTACCTGACAACACACTGTACAAGAGACAAACATCCATGTCCCCGGTGGCATTCGAACCCACGATTCCAGCAAGCGCTCGGCCTCAGACATACATCTTACACCGCGCGGCCATTAGGATCGGCGATAACATCAAATTTCGGGATGTAATTGATGGTCTGTGAGGTGGGAACTCACTTTGCCTGTAGCTCTGATTTAGATATTTTCTGCCTTCAGGGTTTAATATGTGCATATATTGCGAATAGCTTATAATGCAGGTGATGGTTATGCGGATGTGTACGTCCATCGTATCTATTAATAACTAGCTTCGTCAGCACTATATACGCATATGCAATAAATAAAATAAACAAAGGTGGAATACTGAAGTCCAAAGGATGCATCTAAAACTTACATATTTAGAATTTTGTATAGAATGTATGCCCTTCGTGAAACATGCATGTAAGTTATCATAGACGGGCTGTGCACCCTTTCGGGATATGAAGAACACTGCCATCATTCAATGTAGGATTCTAAAAGTTTGTACGACAACAGGTCTTTGGAAGATATCCAGCATTTTTTGAAGCCGTGCGTGTCTAAAATTGAAAGCAGCAACGTGGCAACCGAAAGAAATTCCGGTTTGTTTATCGTGTTCGTGAAGTCGGCTAATGCACCACTATAGTGAAGCTTCTGCAGTTCAGTATAATACAATTTCAATGTAGACATATAAATAATACGTTCTGTATTTAAATATAATAGCAGACCCTAATTGTAGTAATAGCATTATGTAATACGTGCGCAATTGCGAAAAAGAAAAACTGTGGCCCCGGTGGATTAAATGCTAAGGCCACCTGAGATGAGTCTATCATGCCAAGATCATAACGTGCCTCAGTGTTACTTGCATACTGTGTTCCTTGCCTGTCTGCTACTTTCCGTGCTGCTGTAGATGCGTTATTTTGTAAAGCAACTTCCTGTGCACTAACTGCACACCCTCCACAGAAGGTAAGCTGGTCCAACTCTAAATTAATTGTCAAATACGCAATCTTCTATGTTTTTGTCTATCACTAATGAATGACGCATCATGCAAGAGAAGATTACAACACTCCGGGCACCCCTAATGCTTTGAGCGCGTTCCATTCTGGTTGACTTAGTTAATTGCAAACGAGTTTTTTTTTCATGTCTGCGGAAGTGATGAAATATTGATTTTTATGCAGCCAGTGTTGATTGTGTACTATTTACTTCAAAATAAGGTTAGGGAACGACTAGATCCATTCGAAGTTTTGGAATTTCAAGAGATTTGATATTCTTACTGCTTTGAAAGTAATTGTGTGCTGGGAAATAACGACATATTGCATTTTGCAGATACGTACCAATCTTACGGGGGAAACGGTTCCTTCCATATGCAGGGTATAATTCACGAAATTACATCGTTTAACAGTATAAAATGGTAGGCGATACGAGGTCTTCGTGGAAGTAGCTATGAATGTCAAGTAGTTTGGAGATAGTTATCTGTCTACCTAATCATAAGGTATTACGTTCCAGAAGATAAGCGATGTTCAACTAATATTGTGTCATATTATGTCTTCTAATTAGATAAAGAAAGGATACATGTTAATTCCTCTCAACATAATTCAAGGGGTAGGGGTGGGAGACATACGGTCTCTGGTCTGCGATTCAGTACGAATTATTAGATTCGATAAGGCACGATCTTCAGATGTTAAAAACAGGGAAAGCCCTTTAACAATATTTTCCTCTCATGGTATGAAACTGTAAAAATGTCGTTGTGGTCAATTACGGAGCATGACGTCACGGCTTATCGAGGAGGTGAGGTATGATTACGCACGTTCGAGTGCTTGGCAGTCCTGCTTACAATTCAGTTAGTATGGGACCTGTAGACCTTCTGCCCTGCCCGACGGCTGTCATTGTTTTCCTCAGTCATTCATTGCAACTTGCAGCTTAGTACTTATAATGAGTCCATGACCACCCATTTCGTATTCTATCCAACTTGATTTTTGCTGGTGTTTCTAAGACTTGACGATGGACAACTTCAAGATAGCACCGTTAATTAAACCACAAGAAAATAAACAAAACATAAACAAAATTGGATCCTGCACGGACAAGATAAAACGTTACAACAGATGTCATCCGCATCGCTTTTTGTAAACAAAGCTTGCAGAGCTGTAAATTAAAGACCTCTGTCGTCTCCAGCTGTCGAAGTTTGGAAATACGTTATAAACTTTCTACGCAAAACTTTGCTGTAGATTTTGTTTACGCACATTCGACTTAAAAAGTAAAAGCTTGCATGGTCGTTACAAGTATTGTATGCTGCCAGTACTCATCTCCCTATGTAACCTGTAGATTTTCTGCAACACTCCAGGAAATTACACTTACTTTTCACTATGCGAACCATAGTGGGGATTTTCAATGCTTTAGCCGACCAGTTGGGAGACGGTGCATGTGTCCTATTTAATATTATTTGTCTGCTGGTTTGTAATACCATGCCTCGTGTAAGAGGCATGGTATTAACTTTTCCCTAAAAGTTTGTTACATTCGTATAAACATTAATATGGACATTTCACTTCCTCCGACGTAGGCCTGTACTTAACACAGGCAAACACAACATTTTGGGTAACAATCACCTGAAGACGGGAATACAGCTAAAAATCCTGATTCGTCCTGTATATCAAGTATACCTCAAACAATGGAAAATGTTCAATGTTGTAGGCCGTACCCCTTCTACCTACTAACAGTGGGTATCGAGGGTTATTTTCACTTGATCACACTCAGACACAAACCACCGTCGGTAGGACTCCTCTGGACGAGGGATCGGTCCGTCGCAGAGCCCTCTACCTGACGAGACACAAACACTCAGAAGAGACAAACATCCATGCCCCCGGTGGGATTTGAACTCACCATCCCAGCAAGCGCTCGGCTGCAGAGCTATGCCTTAGACCGCGCGGCCACTGGGATCGGCAAAATGTTCAATGCAATATTCATAAAAAGGAGAGTGTGCTAGATGTAGGCCTGACTCAACGCTATATCTCTCTGGCCATGGTAAATGACTGACATAATCCGTTTTTGGACTTTATGTATCGCCTACTTTTGTAATGAAGCACGACATTCGGAAGCCGGCTGTGCTTCTGTCTTCAGGCAAGGAAAGCACCTACTCTGGTGGACCCATTAGACAGAGCTGCTGTCAGTCAATGGACAACGTAGAGCAGTAAACTTGGCAAGACACGCACTTGAGAACGGATATTGTCCAGGTTGTGTAAAAAGAAAATGGCTGCTAAAAATTAAATATTAACTAGAAGAGTAAAAAATAAAACCTGCACCAACCAAAAATTAAAAGCCATAAAAAGAACCAGGAACTCAGAATGAGCAGACCATAGACACAACACAAACCCAAAATACATATTTAAAAAAATATTATGCGTCATTAAAAATTAGGTGACGCAGTAAAAAAAAAGAATAAGAAGAAAAAGAAGACGTCAGTGTGTGATATATGTTGAAACATAATGATGGCCGTTCCTGTCAGATTAATTCTGCTCAAATCACGTAAAATACTCTGAAGTGTGTTTATCACTTAAAATATTAACTTGAAAAGTTACTCTCAAAGGTAAACGGTGTTAATAAAAGCATCCCAAAGAGGACCGCATAAAGGCAGGCCCGGTAATGTTATTTCCAGCTGTCTTACCACTCTGTGGCTTGCGGGCGCATGGAAATTACTCCATGTGTGCGGAAAAGCGAAGGTGTGGGTTTGTTTGTTGATACCCAAGGACGCTGAATGAATGTGGTTGCTGCAATATTATTGCTACTGGCACAAACGCTGTTAAAGTATCACTTCCCAACCCTGTCTACTATTTCCACATATAATCCTTCCTTTCGTACACACTTATGTAGTGTATCAGAGCCTTTGAAAATTGCGAAGCCACAATTTCAGTCAACATTAATGTCATGAAATTGCAAAACTTGTGGATAAGACAGCTTTATACAGTAAGTGGTGCTACTGCCCAGAGCTAACGTTTTAACTACACAGCTAAAAAATGCAATACCAGACGAACCAGTGTACACCTGCTGCTTCGTTACGACTGACTGTTTTCGAAAATCACGACCACTTGGCTTAAGTCGCCGTAACCACACGAAAGACTAGATACAGGTTCACAGAATGTGAGCCAAATTTCAACTCCTAAATTTTTATATCTACGTGGGCTCATAAATTGTCAAACTTCGAAAGGATCGATAGAATCCAAACCGCTTATTTGATGAATTGCTACGTTTTAGCGATTAACTTAATTTCCTCTATAAAGGCAAAAGTGAAGTTGTCCGTGTCCACGTCATAAAGGCGAAGAATGGAGGTATATATCCATTGATTCTTAACCTCAGCGCTACATGCAAGTCAGTGGTCAACTTCACATTCCGGGGTTAAAGGGGCCAGAGAATGAAGCTGATCACTCTTCGCCATCTAGGTCGGACAGTAAAAGTTCGTGAAACTACTGCCATCGCCTCGTTGGCTGTAATAGCATGGTGCTTAAACACAGGACAACTTTACCTTTACTTTGCAAAACAGCAGTTAAATAAGACACAGATGGTGGAACGTTTTAAAAAATATTTTGATCTCTCAAAGTTCGTCAGTTTTTCAGATCGTATATCGTCGAATTATAGCTTAACCTTTTATAGCCTAGCGGTAACTTTACATACGACCAGGTTTAACATTAAAAATTTTACGTGGTGCCCACATTGCGTTTATGTGTTTTGTACGGATCTCAGAACAAACAGCAACTTTTGCCTTATAAAACATTAACAGACTGGTTTTTATAACCGAAGTGGAGAGTGTTTACAGCGCGGTACGCACTGAGTCCTTATATAAAACAGACACTCTTCGTCTTACAGGGTTAATTAGTGTATAATAACTAGAACGGATATGGGCGGAAATTTTCGTGGTCTATGAGTTACGCCTACTGGCATGTCATTTGCTTGGAAGCACTGAAGAAAACAAGGGAAACCGCACAAAGGGTAAGAGGTTTCTGGGCCGAAATTTGAACGTAGGATCTCCAACATACGTTGTACTTGAAGGGATTGTCGGAGGAATTTTTACATATAGAATGTTACACACGGAACTGGAGCTTATTTGGCCTACACAAGTACAGGACACTAATGCTAGTGGCAATATTTGTTATGAAAAACAAATTTATACGTCTGAGGAGAAACAGATGTTATCACCATATATAACGAATGACTGACAGGCCACACTGTGACAGATGATCAATATAGTGGTGGATTATACTTAAGCAGTCAGTTGTGCTAGCAATAAATATTGAATTCCATAAACCGTCAATACATAAAACCTATTATTTTACTGACACTGTAGTCTTTGGTCTGCGATATGTGGCCTCTGGATTACTTAAATTGAAAATTGGGAATATTTTACCATACTTAAATCAATGAATTCCATGGAGCAGAGCCCTTCTGGAGAAGCTAAGGGTTCTTCAGCTAGTCAAGAAATGATCCTCGTTTTGTGGAACCCGAATTTCGTAATAGTATTCACAACAGCCCGTCACTTTTCCACATCGTGAATGAAATTGATTCAGTCCTATTTCTTCAAGGTCAATTTTAATATTATCCTCTCATGTACGCCTGTATCTTCCTAGTGGCCTCTTACTTTCGGGCTTATTAACCAAAACGTGTACGCATCTTCATACTCCCCCGTACGTGCCACATGGTTCGCCCATCTTTTTCTCCTTGATATGATCACTGGACGGTTATTTGGTAGGAGTATGAATTTAAGTCAAACTCTATAGCAAATTTGTCGTTATTAAAGGAGAACAATCAAAAGAGTGCCTTAAATTTAATAATGGCGAACTTTATTTCCTGTTTCATTTCAAAACTGTACAAAAAACTATTGTCCATTTTGAAAATATAAATGAGCCATTAACGTGATTCCAAGTTGAAACACGTAGCTGACCATGTTGCTGAAATAAGCATTTCTCCGTTTTAAATATTTATTTAACTAAATACAATAACCTGGTGGCTGATCCAGGGCCGTGGAGTCGGAGTCGGAAGGAATTCTAGGTGGAGTCGGAGTCGGTACAGTTTTGCCGAGGCGGAGTCGGTACAGTTTTGCCGACTCCGACTCCGACCTCAATCTAAAATCTTAACTAGATACTCCAATTCCAGAACCCTGACAGCTACAATAATCATGACACTTATAATTAATACAGGTTGTAAGTCTAAAAAGTAGCCTGATGATTCACGTGGTGGTGATGAAATGTCTCATACGTTTACCGTTATTAGTACATATTGAGCTTTTATGAAGGAGTCGGAGTCAGAGTTGGAGCCGGAGTCGGAGTTTCAAAAATTGAGGGGTCGGAGTCCGAAGCTTTGTGTACCGACTCCACAGCCCTGGCTGATACAGTATATTTATTTCGATACGGTATTTACTGTTTATTCGAAAGGTCTTTGATAATTTATCTGTTAGTTAAAATATTTTTGGAAGACACTAACAAATAGAAGTTTCCTTCCTAAAAGAAATCGAAAACAAACGAAGTTTCGAGAGCGACTGCTACCATTCGCTTCAGAATATTTGTATTCCCGCTTGGTATTAAAAATGTGAAGATTAAAACAGAAGAAACCGCAGTTTTTCCTATTACTTTGTGTGGGTGTAAAATTTAATCTGTCACATTGGTGAAAAAACGTAGACCGGAGGTTTGTAAAAATGTTGTGCTAAGGACAATATTTTGATCTAAGAGGGACAGGAATTAACAGATGCTGGAGAAAATTGCAGATCTGCTCCTTTTGTTGTTAGGAAGATTCAATCGACGACAGTGAAGCATGCTGTGTGTGTTTGGCAGACACGAGGCACAACGCCATGATATGCGGAGTCTTGATGAGAAAGCGTGAAGGAAGGAGATCGCTTGGAAACCCTAGGAGTAAGTGGGAGGAATAAATGGATTTTAAAGGCATAGAACGTGGCATTCTGGGTTGGATTAATGTGGCTGAATACACAGGCCCGTAATGAACTCTCTTCATTATGGTAATGAGTATTCGGGTTGCATAACATGCGGGGAATTTCTTGACTATCAGAGGAACTAGTAGCTTCCAAGGGGTTAGCTGTTTATTTGTTTACTTATTCGTGTTGTTTTAACGACGCTGTTAGTAGATCAGACTACATAACGTCAAATGATAGAGTTGATCAGCAGAACAGCGAATTGGAGCTCGTGTGGAAGGAAGATGTTGTGGCCTGATTTCAGGTACTATCACAGCATTTGCCTTTAAGATACGAGAAGAACTTCAAGAACCCTCTCTGTTAGGGTAAGAGGTGTACCAGCTGGGATTCGAACTGGAACAAACCTTACGGTTTGAACCAGGTTACTTGTTTTCTCTATAATGTTGGCTTTAATATGTTACAGTAATCTCTCAGACAGCTGTAACATGCTACATGGGCATGATTACAAACCCATTATTCATTAATAATAATTATGTGAATCTAATATTTAGGTCGCAAAATTCGGAGACGTCTAGTAATATCTGTTCCTAAATTTTGAACCATTATAAAGCACTGCTTACTTGAATAATATATAACGTGTTTATTCGTACGTGACACAAAACACAATAAAATCAACTCTGAAGTTAATTCGGCTATTGTACAAATTAGTATTGTTTATTCGGACAAGCAAATGACCCTCTCTGGGCGAAATATCGAGTACTGTAAATTTAAAGTAGGCGATATGTGAATTTCACGGCCCAGTAAAAAGTTACTTCACAATAGTCACTGTATGTACAAATACACTGACATCTAAAGCTCTGCATTTTGCCACAGATTGCGGTATGTTTCGTGTGGTGTTTAAAACAAAGAGCGATTTTTTTAGGTTCTCATGGCTGCGCCTATGGTAAATACTGTTTTATGTGCGGTGACGCCATGTAGCCTGGTAGTAACGGAAGTTTAGGAGTGAGCAACTGCCTTCATCTTTTGCGCTGAAATTACGTATTTCGCACGAGAAACATATATATGACGCAGATAATGCGGCGTTCTTTTAGTCAACCCGGAGCCTATCTCTCATTAGATTGTGACGTGTTTCACATTTATGTGACGGAAATAATGCGGCGTTACTTTTAGTCAACACGGAACCAACTTCTCATCAGATTGCGACGTGTTTCACATTTATGTGACGGAGAAAATACGGCGTTTCTTTTCTTGTTTCACATTTATTGACGGAGAAAATACGGCGTTTCTTTTCTTGTTTCACATTTATGTGACGGAGAAAATACGGCGTTTCTTTTAATGAAACCGAAGCCAATTTTCTTCAGATAGTGACTTCTTTCACATTTATGTGACCCAGATAATACGGCGTTACTTTCAGTCCAACCGGAGCTCATTTATATTCAGATTATGCTGATGTCACGGTTAATAGCCATAAGGAATATTGTAAGACATGAATGTTACTTTGGACAATGTCAATTGTCGTCGGTCTTTTCGGACAACGTCTCGGGAAATGAATCTTTCTCCTGTTTCATCGTAAGTTGGGTTCTTAGAAACACCTCTTACCAGTCATTGGACACCGAAAGAAGGAACCTTTATACTTGATGGCGGAAACAGACCCAGTTTCCACTCTCTTAGTTTTTAAAAGAATCTAAGGTGACTGACAAGGCCCAAAATAGCTGTCCTGATTACTGTACGCACCCTTGTGAGAGACATTATACTTGGCATAACGAATACATGTTTACCGTAACGTCGTGGTGGAATACTTAGAATATCTTCTTCGTAGTATGGCTGCCTTGCTGTCACATCTGAATGTTTTAGTGTGTTTTCTCAGGCCACCAGGATAAAGTCTTGGAATTAGTTCACATTAGTTTCTTCCAACATTATCTTACATTCATCCTAATGAAAACGCAAAATAATCCAAGCAGTTTAGGTCGCCGTTAAACAAACCTGGAATCAATCAGCAATGCTTATTAGTTACTGAGCCTCATGTGATCACGGGGTTCAGAGATTAACTTACAACCTCTATAATTTCGAAATATCCATTAGTATCTTTACTATGTGGTGTTTGCTTTCAACTATGTAAATATTTCTTAGCCCTAGCACGGAAATTAATCTATTTGTTCCGCCTTACACGCTTTCCTTCATTTCTAAGCTAATATAGATATTGCCTTCAATTTATAATTTCCTGTTTAACCTCAGGCAAGCTGAATTCCGACAAAAAGAAAACCAAGAAAAGTAATTACAGTTGGAATTGCCAGTTCTTATCGGCGATGCGTTCTATCACGTACACAGTTTCAGCTTAGGACATGGATTACTACGTTCCAGAATTCATTCCCTATTATGTTCTCGTTTGGAGGCCAACTTGTACGATACGTCCATTTCCACGTCCGGAGGATCCTACCACATATACCTGTATGAAAGTTTCTTTGTTTCACAATTTATTATTAACACAAACAGAGGCCTAATACGTTAAAACTAAAAGTGTCTAGCTAACCAGTTACTAACTTCCTAACCCGCGGTCCTCCTTCAGACGTTAATGCTTGATCGGTTAGTCAAGAAACACGTAGGATCGTATGCAGTCCATGGACTTGTTGAAGGGACTAGCTCTTTATAAGGACCCCAAAATTTTACGAACCTTAATATCTGATGGCGGGAAGCAAGTGCGGTTTCCGAAACGTGTTTCAAAAAAGCGAAGTTTGTGAAAAATGTCCAAATTCACAGTAATATTTGTTGCAACAGTCCACCGTAAATGCTATTTACGCTTGTTTTCCTTTCTCCTTTATCCTGTGCGTAAACTACGCTGCTTCATGTATGTAGTCCTGTACATTTAATTGGATAAGAAAATCAAGGCCAATGTAAAGCGGACTGACAACCACTTGTGAAGTACTCGCATGTTTACTTGAGACATGCAGTACTTCGGTGTGAATGTAATGTTTTCATTAGACTTTCTGGGCATATGAAAATACTCTTTCATTTTCAGACTCTACTAAGAAGCGTTTGTGCCCTCCCTTCGTGTCAAAGTAAGTCAGTAGAAACTTCGTACAATACAGTAACAAAACTGGGTTTTATTTTAGAGAATGAAAACACAGTGACATCCGCTTTAGTATGCGAAAGTCTGCGTTTTGTCCACACAATATATATATATATATATTTTGCGGACGGACATGTGTGTATGTATGTATGTATGTATGTATGTATGTATGTATGTATGTATGTATGTATGTATGTATGTATGTATTGTGTGTATGCATGTATATACGAGCATATGTGCGTACATGCACATATATTTCTTATGATTCTCGGTATAAACAAAGACTTTTTCCTAAATAGCATCAACGGACTTACCTTTATCATAGCAGCACAGTGTTATTTCTGTGAGGTAAAAAACGAAATTGTAACTGTTGGGAGTTCTTTGTAAAGTAAAATAACACCTTACACTGAGGCCGCACCTGTCCATCTGTCAGCGACTTGTTATCAGTGCTTTATTATCGGGAACGTTCTTTTTAGAATTCGCTTTGGGAGACTTTCTTATAGCCGTCCAGATGTTCCACGTTTCTGGAGAACTACTCCAAAACAAAGTCCATTTTCCTCACGGCCTTGAATGGGTTAACTGAGGCCATGTAAACGTGATCAAATGCAAAGTACCTTTTGGGAATCTGTGTGGTCTACTGCAGCCTTTTCAGTCTTGTTTAGATGAACTTCATACTTCAAAGGCTTAAACCTTTCAGCAACTTTGCGGCCACCTCATTTCGTATTTCAATATTTGTATTCTGCAATTAAGGGTTTTAGTGAATTTATATACGAACATTCTGCTACTAACAGGAGAGATTTATTTGCGGCATTCAAGGTAACGCTGTGCTTCTATCTCACAGAGCTGAAGAAAATGGGGGCTTTATCGGTGAAAGTATTCAGAGAAACGGAATAAAAAAGCTTCTATATAAACACTCGCCATAGAAATTTATGTGTATACATATATGTATATAGATGTAGATTTTGTGCGAACTCTTGTAATGTAGGCAGGTTACAAGAACATTCCGTGAGTGCCTACTTTTTTGATGAACTTCTTGTAGTGTAGGTATGTGACACAGAAATGCATGTGTATGTGGCTTGGCCAGGATTATCTTATTTGTGTACCAGTACAGTGCTGTAGATGACGTAATTTTTATTAAATTTTAGTAATGCCAACCCTTATTGTTAATAAACTTCCTTCTTATGAACCTAAAACTCACTGAACTACTCTATTATGGTACCCCAAGTTTCATTACCTTTGCCACAAACACACATAATTTTTTCTTGTGTTCAGGAAACGGAGTCGAGTCCATATCATCACACCCTATCAATGTAAGATCCATTTTAATATTATATTCACATACTATATGCTGAGGTCTCCTGAATTATACCTTCGCGTCAGATATTCCAACAAAATGTTTGAATGCATTTTGTTTCCACTCTAAAGCGCTACGTAACCCAATTATCACACTCGTTAATTTACAGCCATAATAATATTTGGCAGGAAGGAGAAATTACGAGGCCGCTCGTGAGTTACTATTCTCCAGCCTCTTGTTCTGCCTTTATCCCTAGTCCAAATATTCTTTTCAAACTCACTTCTTCTGCAGTTTCACTCAGAGCAGTGCTTTCCAAACTTCTTTCTGTGAAGAACTTTTTTAACTACAGGCGGGCCCTATTAAAAATTAAATGTGGTTGAAAGTGTTTTTCGCCAATCTAAAAATCAAAAGAGACTCTTAATCACACACACTGAATTATATAGCAAACGAAATGAATCGATATATTTCAAGTGCAGTTTCCTGTGACTTGTTTGCGAATCACGGTTTCAATAATTTCTTTGGTTTCTTCCTGAACCATTATTCTACAAGGGGTTCTCGTAAATACAGCTTTCTACTGGCAATATAATTCAATCCCGCGCTTGTACAGCAATTTGCTGTTTCTCGTAAGGACCCAACATTCAAGAATTCTCTCAAATTGAAATTTTTCATTAGTGAAAACAAGTGCGAGTACCCCGTACACGATTGCGGAAGCCGTCAGCACAGTTTTACAGCCACTGTCCTTCAGATTAGGGAACAAAGGTTCACCAGGGTGAAGTATCTCCAACGCTGCAGACTTTTGTGTTCGGGAGTGTGCCTATTCGAATTTATGCAGGGACACCTGCTGAACTGAATAAAGTTTTTCGCAGAGTTTCGCAGACCCTCCAGGCAAATTCCAGGATAACACCTCGAAGACGCTGCGACTTCTGTTTCCCAGCTCATTTCCAAATCATCAGACTTCCAAAAAAAACAAGGTTATATTGTTAAACTCTGACGGAGTTGTGAAATAAACTACTCACCGCTAAACGAATAAGAAAAATTATAGTTTCTTATACGTTAATCACGTTTGTAGATTAGGGCAGGAACTTAAGTGCTCTGTAGTCCGAATATTTGAGTTGACCAGTATAAAGGTCATGCACATGAACCGATCGAAACGGATTCCCTCATGTAGACTGCTGGCACTACTTCTCGTACAAGTCACGTCCGCTGCTGTCCTCTGAACAAGTATTAATATATCATGCAGACTAGAACGTACAGCGAGTGACACGAAGTCAGAGTATGCTAAACACTGCGTACTTGACATGCAGTGTACGTTATGACATTATTCAGAAATTAGAACATTAAACCGTTATGTTGTAAACATATCTATGGATAAATTCTATAGTTTCTTCCACAGTGAGATACGATCATATAAAATACAGCAGTACTGTAAGCTGCGTTAAGAATACGACTCCTTCTATACATTAGACACTTTTACTTTTAAAGCCCAATATATATCAGACCTTTTGGTATATCTTCATGCCGTTAAAATGTGTAAGCTATAAAAGTTTACAAATGCAAGTTTCGCATATTGAAATAGGGTAGTATTTAGGTACCATTGTTAAACCTTTTTGTAATTTCGCAAGAGTTAAATTTCATAAAGCATTATGAGTAGTTTATTTCACAGTATCCTTGATTTATAACCTTTTAACCCACCACATAGCTCACATAAATTAGCACTTTAAAGAACAAAATTCCTATATTTGTTATAGGCCTATTGATACGTAATTCATTGTTCAAATATTTCTGTCAATCGTAATTATAAATGCGTACACACAATACTGCTTTGGCCTTTCGCAGAATTGCGAAAAGCGACTATTAGCTTCGCCATGTCTGTCTGTCTATATCTGTGTCTGTCTGTCTGTCTGTCTGTCTCTGTGTCTCATCCGTCCGCATGGAACAACTCGGCTCCCACTGGTTGGATTTTAATGAAATTTTATACTTGACTATTTTTCCACAATCTGTCGAGAAGATTCAAATTTCGTTTAAATCTGACAAGAATAACATGTATCTTACATGAAGACCTATGTACAGTTATGATCATATCTCGCTGAATTCTTGGTAGAATGAGAAACGTTTCAGACAAAAGTTGTAAAAAATAGAACACATTTTATATCAAATAACTTTCTTTTTAAAAAATCGTCCCGTTTATGAGATAATGTGGAAAAATATGGCACAGTCAGATAGACCATAAATGAAAATATAATAAGGCGCATGCGCGTTGCGACCTGGATTCATAAGGTTACAGGCACATTCAGAATATTTGCTACACTGCTTTTCCACTGCCACAATTTTTAGTCGAATGCGGCACAGTGTGACGCTACACGTACGTTGCCTATTTTCTTACGTCTTCATTCCGTACGCCATTTGACAATCGCGATACGGATTACGCCTTATAATAACGGTAAATATGCCTTTGAAATCAACTGTTCGTTCGAGGACTGAAGTGCATCTACATTTCATACGAAAATTTAGTCCCTACCTCACAGAGAACAGTCTCAACTACTACAACTAACCAGTTACTTTTGTTAAAGAAAGCAATTGTTCTTTGTTGTGAGAGTCGTAAGAGGCAAACAACTACAATCTGAGTAAAAAATAAAGGTGTTTCAATAGTGCCATCAGGCGATGTATGTAGTTATCTCTGGGCTTTATAGAGTCAATAATATAGCGGTTTGCTTTCATATATTAAAAAGATCTTCATGTTTTTACGCTGTAGAATATACGACTGGCTTAATTTAATCAGTTAACAAAGGGCTTTCCCGTTCAGCGTTAGTACACTTACTTGTACATCGGCCCAACAGGTTTCCGTCTCCTAGAATATCTGCAATGGTTTCACTAATGCACGAAGTCGTTCAGGTTTTTACATCGAAATTGCCTCGATTTTTAAAACTAGAAGTAAGTCTACAGTATTAAAATTGTATAATTTTGCAGTCAGGTAATACATCTTTGTTACGTAGCTTTACCTATTGAGTACTATTTTTCTTTATAAGTCTTAGGTATCTCTTTATCCACAGTTTCTATGACATAAGGTTTGGCACAACGCAAGGTGGAATACAACAAAATAAGCCTGGAGAGAGCAAAATAAGCCATGTTCCACACATTATGTCGCTAGACTGCAAGTATAAACACTTGATATCTAAGACACACAGGACGTAACATTAAATATGTAAAATTTCGTTTCTGTAACAAATAAGGCATTATTTGACTTAAAAATTAGATAATTGTAATACTCCGTGCAACGTAATTTCGATAAAATAGTCTTAAATTAGTTTGGCCCGTGAAGATAGGCCTGTGCTATGATGTCAAAACATGTTGGGCAGATTGCAGAAGTAAGCGCTCTACTGTAGTATGGGATGACTTTTTAAGTGTCATTAAAGGACACTGTCAGTTGCTGATGTTATATAGTGTCGCTGATAGACGAATGAATGATGAATGAATAGCCCTTAGACTATTGGTTGATGACACTGACAGGAGATACAGAAGTACCTGGGAGGAAACCTGTCACTAATCCCACACGGACTGGCCCGAAACTGAACCCGGGATTCCGCAGTGAGTGGCTAGTGGATGACCGGTTTTGACACATTGAGCATACCTTGACATTATATATCTGTATTTTATCAAAGTTTTACATACATTGTGTTTGACAACGCATTCTTAATATTCGACAGTGTAGCCTCCATGCATGTTCCCTTAAAACACAGAGTCAGTGAGTTTTATTAACACTATGCATGTTCCGCACGATATTAATCACTCAGAATCTGCGTTCCATCTACTCTAAATATGTGTGTGTATGTGACAGAAATATACTGAGGTATTTGGCAGAAGCTGAGGCTAATAATTTATGATTCTTGAACAATAGACTATAGCCGTTACCACGAATACAATTCGGTGTTTCTTTGAGTGAGTTCTAGCATAGTAAGATCTAAGACAGGTCGTATGTCTACTGGATGCTTTTGACTTGGAGATACTGTGAACAGACACGGCACGGTCATCCTTAAGAAGAAGTTCTTATTTTTATACTGCTAATTCATGCTACTTTCATTCTAGGAGTCAGATCTGGATCCGGATTTATGATTAGACTACGTGAGAGCAATTTACGAAGTACAAGCTATAGTGCAGATATTCACGTTTTTTTCGTTCTATTACTGCCACTAAGATTTCGAAGAGTATTCTTTGTTTAATTATCTCAAGAACCGAAAGGGTTATGGGGAAAAGTTTTGGAAATGAAACATGTGTTTCCTTTTTCTCTACAAGTTTTGTTCTAAACGTTTTCGCTCTGACAAATATTTAGTGAATTACTTTCTAAATGTGCTCACACTTGCAAATAGATCTTCGAGTAAAGTATATATTGTTCCCTTGTTTCCGATTTTAAGCGAAAAATTTTTAACAGAACCGTGATTTTCGTAAAGCTTTGTTCAGCTGTTCTTCTGTCTGACAGACAGACAGACAGACAGACAGACAGACAGACAGACAGACAGACAGACAGACAGACAGACAGACAGACAGGAACACAAGTATCAATGTTCCCTTTAATTTTTTTACTGCTGCGCGGACCTGCTACTGCTGTGAGCCGAAACTTTTTACACGACCTGAAGACTGCGCGGCACTTTGAAAGTCTTTTGTAATGTGAATAATAAGAAAATTCCAGCTGTGCGGCAACAATTCAGTGTGCGCGGAAGCATTTCAATTACTGCGCGGCCGTGCACCCGCGCAGCTTAGAGGGAACACTGACATATATATAAAAGATAATGGCATATTTTGGGAACTTTTCGTTGTGAACGCCCCAGAAACAGGCGTAATTTGGAACCATAGATAACCTGAAATGCTGAGGAAAGTGCTGACATTTTTTTGGAGTCATAGGTCAGATCCGGTGTTTGCAAACAGCAAGTGTTAAGATAAATACACCATCGGATTTAAGAATAGTCATATGTGTGTGTGTGTGTGTGTGTGTGTGTGTGTGTGTGTGTGTGTGTATGAATGAATGAATGAATGAATGAATGAATGAATGAATGAATGTATTAATGTATGTATGAATGAATGAATGTACGTATGAATGAATGAATGAATGAATGAATGTATGAATGAATGTGTGAATGTATGTACGAATGAATGTATGTATGTATGTATGTATGTATGTATGTATGTACGTCTGTATGTATGTATGTATGTATGTATGTATGTATGTATATGTATTATGTATGTATGTATGTATGTATGTATGTATGTATGTATGTGTGTGTGTGTGTATGTATGTATGTATGTATATGTATTATGTATGTATGTATATGTATGTATGTATATGTATGTATGTATGTATGTATGTGTATGTATGCATATGTGTACATATATTTAGTGTCCAGCGGGCTTTGGGGTTTTCACGGAAGATAATATCAAGGTTATGTGTTCCTGTGTGTGACGTTGTCCTGTGGTCTCGAATGTGACGCCGTGTAATACATGGTAATAGACACGGTTCCTGTACAAAAATACATGATGTCGCAGCCCAGCAGATCGTATCGTAATCTAGTAGCTAGTACACTGTCGGCATGAAATGTTACCTCGAGAAACACTAATAATGTTTATTACACATTACGGTTGACGGCCTCTCAAAGCCCTGTCGTTACTATATTGTACCACTTGTTTAACATTAAAACACCTTGAATTTTCCCACGGAATGTATTTATGTGTTCTGTATGGCTGCCGCAATAAAGAACGATTATTTCCTTAAAGAGTGTTGGCCGATGGGTCTTTACAGTGGAGATGGAGTGTGCTGAGTGCGAGACCAGAAAATGGGTCCTTAAACATAGGTTTAGGGCACGCGAATTACATGCTATGAATAATTACTATTCGCCGTCAGCACAGCTAATTATATTATATTATATTGTATTATATTATATTATATTATATCATATTATATAAACGTGTGTCTACATGCGGCGACCGATTAGACCTATCTGTTCATCTTCGGGCCATTCGGATAACATAAAATTAGCCTGAAGATGACCATATAGTTGGTCGAAGCATGTAGCCACATTTATATAATGCATAATACAAAATAATTAGTTATGTTAATGGTTAGTAGTAACTATGTGTACTTTATGAAACACAACGGGATGTCTTAAAAATTAATACAGTTTTTGCTTAAAGTGTTAAAACCCACTGGTTGTCTTCACACTTTCCGGACTTCTTCCAGAACGCACATTTAAGATGGAGGCAGTCATCTCATTCGAAATCTGTTACCGGATGGACGGAGCGTAAAGTCCAGAAGGCTTGCATCTACAGAGAGTAGACAGACTCGCAACTGCTATAGTTGGTGTCGTTTAAGGCCTTAACCGTTCCATCTTCACAAAAGGTGCAGAGAAAGCCTGAGTTTTGTGAAAATTGTCTCAGTGACAGTCGTGCTTTACCCAAGGGCGTAAAAGAATTTCTAATGCATTTTCGATATTTTTTCATCGACTTAGGTAAAATTCGTTATAGAAGGTCTCCACGTAATGCCATTGTGAGTTTCCGGAAAATAGGTATATTGAAGGCAGTATTTACATGTGGGGTAAAGAAAATATTGCCCTATTTTCTACATTTTTCAACCGATTTGGATGAAATTCGGTACGAGTAATGTCCAAAATCACTGGATTATTTGTGTGTTTCTTGACACTCGTCTTACTGAAAGCCATAGTTTACTTAATCGTGTAAATTATTGATATCCGTAGTGTCACATTCGTTGGCGCTTTGGTTCAAATCCGGTGTAAGCGCTCTGCGCATAACGCTGTTGTGCAGTTATCAGTTTCATGATAATATGAGTAGAGAATAAGCCTAATCTTCCTTGTAGGGGTTATTAAAATTACATTTGCGCGTGTATCGTGAAAATCTGTAAGAAATTTTGGAATTATAGAACGCCTCGATAATACCTGTGCACTACCCCACGGAGTATACCATTTTTCAGTCTTTTAACCTAGTTACTACACGCATCTTAATAGAACCAAAGAAATAACAAGGGAAAAGTTGTCTGTGCTGCTGATTAGGAAATCTCATTTACGACTCTTGCTGGTGTCACGGTCTTTAGTTTCTAGCTGCGGTGAGCATTAACCTTATGGTCTTCTGAGATGTGACGTCGTTCAGTATGGTGTATAGGAACTAACGTTTCGGAGGATCCTGCTACATCCACACTTCTCCTTGAAGATAGAAATAGACGATTCCTCTGAAAAGTTAGCACCTATCTTGCAGGCTAGACTACGTCACATCCCAGACATCTGCAATAATATTGTGGTTGTTTCACGGTATTTTACAAATATTTTCCATCAAGTACCTTTTAGCCGTAATTTGGTACACATTAAGTCGCTTTTGTCTTTCAGTACTTGCAGCATGGTTCACACTCAGTGCATCTCAGCAATAGTCACATGTATGCAAAGATTTGCATCAGGCATGGAATGAATTGTTTACTGTGTTCAATGCACCCCTCAGATTTTCCGCTGGCGCCCGAAACGAAAGTTAGGAAAAACAGGATTGGTGGAATGATAAAATGCGATCACGTGAACACCGAGTATTGATTTGGGCGTGGCTCTTGTATGTGCATGAGTGTGTGCGTTTGTATGTGTGTATGTGTGTCAACTTCACGTGCATGTCTAACCAACCCTTCCCTCGAACAACACCCCGACCGCGTTAAGACACGTCTAGTCAGAACAGCTGGGGATTGCTTTGCGCAAGTTGGATTGGGATGTTATTTTAAACAGCCGCACAAGACGTTAGAATTCGAGAACTCTCGAGATTTCTTCATGCTCTGTGGAATAAGAGGTACTGGGAAGTAACTTACACTGCGTATACAACTCAACTGGTGGAGAGGAATTTTTAGTACCATAAGATCTCAGATATTTTGTGCCATCGAAACGAATTCAACGCCGTTTTGTGAAAGCACTGGCATTACCCTTACAATTGGCGGTATCTAATAATAGAAATTTCATCGTCAGAGTAAAAGTTTGCGTTACGCACCTGGGCTACACATTGCTGTATCCATCGTAGATCCAGAGATGTCCTGTTTGGGTCACTGTCCTCACTATCTCCACAGTCCATTTTCCGTTAATGCAAGCATGACTATGTTGAAACGGTTGGAGGGACACTCACAATACCAGTACTGGGGTGCTGCCTGACACACCCACAGTCCACCGGCGCCCTGCACTCCCCTGGTTCCCCTTACGACTCCAGCGTTTCATATTCTTAACCCACCCAACCCGCTCATACCCCGACGCCACAACACAGGCGCCGAGACGCCTACCCGCGTGCGCTGTATGTATCTCACAGCCAGAGACATCTCTTGTTCATGAACAGAACTGTGCAGCGTGTCCTAATGCGGAGAAAAGAGAGAACCAGGTCTGTGTGTCAGACGGACTTACTCTAGAGCAACCACCGTGAGGTTGGCATCAGAAACGAGAAAAAGAGAACAGACCTTTATAACGAAGTGCACTGTTATTTTGCTTAGGTGATGGTTCCCATATATCCGTTACAAGAAAAGAGAACTTCAGACTTAGCGATCATAAAATAGAGGACGTCAGCGAAAAAAGAGGTTAGAAAAGAGGGCATATAAATAGTCACAATTTTATCAAATAAAAGTCCCTCTTAACGTTTCTCTTCTAGTAGTTCTTTAAATTATAGCGGTATGAAATTTAGGGTGAGACATTCTTCATGCGTGTTTTTCACCAAAGGTTTCCGAGATATTCCGAAAGTCAACTGCTGAATTTATATGTCTTAATGTTTTGCTTGCGCAAAGATAATAATACAATATTATAATTATCTATTTGTTTAAAAATATAAATACTATTTTGCCTTTGCAATACCATTAAAATGTGCAAAACGTTAAAAAAGTAATCAATCGTAATAAATGCGGACATTTATACAAATTAAAAAAACCGCCTGGATGGAAATTTTATGGCCAGAAAAGAGTACATGTCCGATGAAAAAAGGACGTGTGGTAGCAGTAGATTTACATCTCATGTCTTTTGCTTGTGACTAAAAGTAGCAATGGAATAAATACTCTTCATCATTATTATCATCATGACCATCATCGTCCATCACGGCTTAGGCCTTAATAGACCTGTTTCGGCCTCGTATGACAGTCTCTTCAAAGTCTTCCTCGTTCATTGGTCTATAATTGAGCATTATT
Organism: Coptotermes formosanus; assembly: GCA_013340265.1. Classification (NCBI taxonomy): domain Eukaryota; kingdom Metazoa; phylum Arthropoda; class Insecta; order Blattodea; family Rhinotermitidae; genus Coptotermes; species Coptotermes formosanus. The sequence goes on from BLKM01001253.1 coordinate 6,035,074, forward strand.
TTGGGCACCCTGTTGCTGTTCATTCTTGTTACATGTTGTAGCCAATTTGATTTGTATCTTCTTAGTTTCTCGCCAACTGGTTGTATTTTCAACTCTTTCTAAATTTCTTCATTCCTTTAGCGGTCAAAAAGTGTGTATTCTGCTGTTCTTCTGTAAAATTTCATCTCCATTGATCTTTGTCCGTTTTTATCCTTTTACCTAACGGTCCAAATTTCGCTTCCGTATAGAAGAACGGGGAGGTGCAGGGCATTATATACTTTTATTCTGGAAGATTTCTGGGCCAAAGTTGGTTTTCAAATGTTGTTTGAATTTCCAGTATTTGAGAAAATGTTTCTCCTTTTTGTTGAAAGTTTTTTCATTTTCATAAGAAATTTCACAACCGAGTTATAAAATTCTTTACTCATTGTAAACATTTGTTATCCAGAATGATTTTACATCTTACTGGGTCTTGTCCTAAAAATGCCATAGTCTCAGACTTTCTTGTGATATTTCCATTCGAAGTTTTTTTGCAATGTTTTGCCATGTAAATACAGTACTTTTCTCGTATTTTAAAATAACATTACTTCCATTTTAATGTAACATAAGTTAGCGTACAGCAGAACTTCACTTACTATGCATATTTAGATATTAAATACATAAATTGCACACTACATTTTTCGACCCTGATTCGGCCGTCCTCATGTGTGAATAACAGTGAACGATTTAATACGGGTACAAATCATACTTATCATGATATATCGTGTGAGATCTCACCGATCTCATAGTATAAAATGTTTGAATATACATTATGTCTTTACAAGCCAATATAAAAGGATGGATTTTACATACTTAAAAACTATTAATTTTGACCATATTTTAAGTTTTAAATATGTACAGTCCATCCTTTTATATTGACTTATAAAGACATATTGATTATGCAAACGTTTTATACTTTGACATCGGTCAGATCACACACGATGTATCATGATATGTATGATGTGTACATGTATTAAATGGTTGACTATTGTTCACACCTGGGGATGGCCGAATCTAGGCCGAAACATGTAGTGTGCAATTTATGTATTTAAACATCTAAATATGCATAGTAACTGAAGTTGTGCTGTGCGGTTTTTTTTATGTTACATTATTGTTATGCACAACGGGATGGCAAACATGAAAATTACTTCCATTTATTTCTCAAACAAGGCGGAGATGAAAAATGTTATGAACCGAACAAGGCGCACCTAATAATGTTAATATTTTATATTTGTTTGTACAGTAGAGGAACTGGATCTGAGAACCTGCTGATTCACAAGAATGTTCAAAGAACTCTTGGCGACTGAGACTTATCCGAATAATATTTAAAACTTAGTTCGCGCCTCACATAACACGCGATACGTCTTTTTGCAGAACCCAGTTTGTTAATGCTATTGAGGGACTACTTGCTATTTATTTTGAGCATCACAAAACACATTAATACCTCTGTGGGAAAATTGCATATTTTCTGTAGGGTTCTGGGACCCACACATGCTCGATTCAGAGGGCGCCAGGGGAACTTCCCCGAGGTTAAAGGCGTCGGTGCGTGAATCTGACCATTCACCGTTGTCTAGTGACGAGGTTAAGAATTTATGGGTCTACACCTCCATTTCTCAATATGCCGTTATGGGGTGTTATGTGTTTTAACCACGAAGCTTTAATGTTGTAATAGCTGTAAGTTTGTGGCACAGATAAACCGTTACACTGATTTATCAGTTAAATTTCTCTACAGCGGCGGTACGAAAATCATATTTCAAGGCTGCCAAAACAAATTTCCACCCCTGCAAATCAGCTGTGGCACACATTTACTCACACGAACGGAGCGCGCTGAGCGCTATGAACACCATAAAACATCTTCTGGTAAGTTAAGCAATATCTGAATTCGAACCCCGTAACGGCGGAGCGTGTGACGTATTGCGTGGTGGTGTTAGGTAATGAAGAGACAAATGAGTGGGCTGACCATAATGAAGACGCTCGATGGCTGTGAATGTGAAAATCAATAATGTTTTTCTGTTGTCCATTGAGACTTTGAAAGACACAAGCTGCATGTAGGCGGTTACAACTGACGTTTATTGTTACACATATGCCTTGCGAAATGTCTCAGTATCCTTAAATAATTCGAGTAGAAATATTGTGGAATATTTTTCGAATACAAAGCGATATCCGATAAGACCTGAACATAACATAGAAAAATATGCGTTTACGCATACAGTACTGCACTGTATTTTGTTGAAATTATGTTATTTTCTGGTAAAACTGCTGTCTGAGTTGAACGCAAAAAAAAATCTCCTGGCGGTGTCACACGTTTTAAGCCTTCACAGCTCTTGCCGCTTTTTGTATGGCCATAGGAGGTGCATAGCAGCCAGCAGCGCTGACACGTCAGACAGCTGCCGTTGTATTTGTTCCTCTCGTCGCACTTCAAATCGACACAATCTGCGATGTTTCATTTCTGCACATCGATTTTCCGGTTTTCTTATAAAATGATGCCAAGGTGTATATATATAGTAGTGGTACCAATAAAATTCGCGCAGATACTCTTAAATTAGTTTATATACACAGTGACCTCCTACACGTTTCGGCCAACAGTGTGGCTGTCTTCAGAGAGGTAAAATACAAAGAATGAATGCATTAGATATTTAAAATTAAATTACTGAAGTCATTGTGTATATAATCTAACTTCAATAGACGTGTGGGCATTTTGTTAGTACTAAAAGTACATATATATGTATGTACGTATATGGTTAATGCATGAACTATAGAGCATAAAAAGTTGTTTATGCTCATCTACGTTATGCAAATAGAGTCTAGTAGCATTAAATTTATGTTAAACAATTCCTTCAAGCAAATTAAAGAGTTCACTTACTCAGTTCTAACTACACCTGCTGCCCTGGATTTCATTTAGCATGTGGTTGCCTCAGACTTAGTTGTGGGTGTCATCTCGTGAAACCATAATACCTTTTCCTTCCAGAAATTTGTGTCTTTATTGGCTGTATGAGGAAAATGTGTGAATTCAGCAAATGTATATGCCAGGCCGATCCCAGTGGCCGCGCGGTTTAAGGAGTAGATCTGCGGCCGAACTCTTGCTGGGAATGTGGGTTTGTGTTGTCAGGTAGAGATCTCTGCGATGGGCCGATCCCTCGTCTAGAGGAGTCCTCCCGACTGTGGTGTGTGTTTGAGTGTGATCAAGTGAAAATAAAAACCCTCTACACCTACTGTGAACAAGTAAGCAGAAGAGGGAAGGGCTACGAAACGTATATGCCAGACTGCATAATTCAGCGACGGTTGTACAAAGCATACATGTAACATTCATAAAACCGTAAAAAATGATTAACCAGCTCCCCTTCGGCAACAACTTGAGTGTTTTCCACTGAACCTCTTGTCATATATGCAGCTTAAATGTCATGAATTAAGCCAATAATTATTATGTTTAACCCTTCTGAAAAGACTCGAGTTAGTTGGTACATAACGTATTAAAAATATAATGTGCGCTTGAAAATTATCTAAGGGTTCACCACATGCGTGCCTGTCTTATTTTGACAATTTAATAAACGCTAGTAATTTAATGAAACAGAAATGTATGTATACAGATGTTTAAAGAATTCAAGTTATTCATGGCTTATATAGCTCTGTTCAGTTGTTTAATTCACGAACGCAATTAACATTAATTTCTTGGATATGTTTCTTTCACAAAATGTTAAGTCCTATAAACAAAGAGCTTACTTAATGCCCACCGTTATAAAACGGAAATTGCACCACTAAATGCAAAATACAAATTGCCTGCCCTTCTTCACAAGCATCTGTCGTACTCAGTTTCTGAAATATTGTTGTACAACGTCGTGCAGAATTTTTTTGAATCACGTGTTCTCTTCTCATTAATGCCTGAATAAAAATACAATTCTGATTTCCTACAATCTTCTTCTCAACAAGCCAGTTCCTGTTTATGAAAGGGGAGGGGCAGACATTGAGGGCAAACAGATAGGAGTAACACGAGAATACGTTTACTGTAAGGACTTAAGAATGACAGATCAATATAAAAAACAGCAAACATCTGAGACTTATAAAGACACCAGTGATATTCAACCCGCGGCATAACGGTTTTATGTTTGCATCCCAACAGAGTCTTCGAACAAACATAATTAATGCTTGCTTAACAGAAAAAAGATTTTTTTGGTGTTTCCTGAACTTTGCACCAGTAGTTAAATTATTAAATAGTAACTATTTTTAAGGCCATTCGTGAATATTGCGTGCAAACATTCCGTATTACAAATTTTACATTTGACAGTGGGAGGGGTGAGAAAAATACTTAATAGTAAGCTCCAACGTCCCTCTTACACTTCCAGTTTTAAGTATGTGTTAATAATAGTAATTAGTACAAGTGTGTTTCAGACGTAATTCTATAAAACAAAAGTCTGTGTGTTCCTTAGAATTGTCAGCAACAAATAAACAGTGGCGAGCATCTCATAGACCGTATCCCATCTCTAAAAAATAACGTGTCCTAAAAATTAAACAGTAACGAATGGCTATGTTGATTTTTGTACCAATAGTACTAGTAATTAGGGGTGGTACTGCTTTCTTAACCTTTTAAAGCCTAGCCGTAACTTTACATAGGAGCAGATTTAACATTAAAAAATTCTACGTGGTGCCCACGTTGCGTTTATGTGTTTTGTACGGATCTCAGAACAAACAACAACTTTTGCCTTCTAAAACATTAAGAGACTGGTTTTTATAACCGAAGTGGAGAGTGTTTACAGCGCGGTACGCATTGAGTCCTTATATAAAACAGATACGCTTCGTCTTTAAAGGGTTAATCGCTCAATATGAAATAACGTTTTCTTGAAAATTAAGACCTTTACCGGCAGCAATTGGTTTGCGGCCCGCCCAGGGTTTGCAGATTTACAAATGGCCCTCCTGCGACGAAGGATTGTTCTACACTGCCGTGCATTTTTCTAGCACCTGCGTTGGCCGTGAGTATTAAAGGAGTGTGCAGGAATTGTGGTTGATTTTACGTATGGAAATCGAATCCTTCTTCAGGATCTCTTGCCTCTGTTTTCCATACGCCGCTTTCTTGAGCGACAGAGAGTTGTCTTGTGACATCACTGTGCTGTATGTCTGTCTTAGCTGAACTCTTAGGAAGTGGGAGAGATTTTTACATAACTTGGTACAAACGTTTTATTATAGGATGTAATCCCAACGCAGGAATTTGTAATATATTATGCAAGGAACAATAAAATCATGGCGGGCACGCGAACGCGTGAAGCGGTAGCGACGCTAGCGATGCTGTCGACATTAGCGACACTTAGAAAATGAACAGACAGCTGTAGGGATATTTTCATTAGGTTTCTGTCTGATGGCGGTAACTAATGAATTATTGTAGCTGTGCATGTGAAACTTGGTGCGCGGGCGTATCATAAACATGCCTACAGGCTCTAATGTACAGACACCGCGACTTAATTTGGAGTTACACACAATTTTAAAAGAGTAAAAAAGTTTAAACAGTAAAATTTTTGAAACGCATGACGTATATCTCCGGAAAGCGCAATGGGACGAAGGTGGCGGAAAAATACTGCTGGGCGATAACACCGATGGCGAGGTGGTCTTGGTGCGGGCGATCAGGTTCCAGCGTGCTGGAGACGGACTGCGGTTTGTATACAGGATAGTTGATCACGTGCTTGCTCAGTTTCGACTTGCGCAAAATTCGATTTGCCCCGGCCCTTTCGGAACGTGATTACTGCAAAAGTCAGGGAATGTCTGTGTACAAAATACTGTTAGCAAGTTAACAATTAAAAATATGGCGGTGATGTGAATCTTTGATGTTATATTCGATAAATTTAACGCATGTACTGGAACTGTACATGGTAAATGTTCTTTACAAATATAAAACCGCAATCGTAAATCTGACAGTTGTGTAGCGCTGTGAAAGTACAATACGCAGGACGGAAGGAGGCCTTCAGTAGTGCTGAAATCTCGTTTTAAATTGGAACCATAAAGCCCAAATTCTTGATTTGAGTATGAGTTTTCAGGTTTTCGCAACCTGCAATTTTCAGAATTTGGTCTCCTGGACCGTGACACCATTTAGACCTGTAGGTGGGTTTTAACATTTCGGAAGAAAGCAATGCCTTCATTTAATGTGTTCCATGTCCGTGCACTATATTATACAAAAACACTAATCACCAACAAATGCACAAAGAGAGTTTTATCATCAATCGTAACACACTCCTACATGTTTCGACCCTGCTGGGTCAGTTCAGGGAGGACTTTCCGTTACCTTTACACTAGGGTTGCACTTTATAGTTGAGTGAGAATGTGCTGTTGACTGTGTATTGCGTTGTTTTCGGAGGCGTGAACTCTTTGCGGTCCCGGCCTGCATGCCTGCAGGCCGGGACCGCAGTACACAATCAACAGCACATCACACTCAACGCAGTACACAATCAACAGCACATCTCACTCAACTATAAAGTGCAACCTTAGTGTAACGATAGCAAAAACTTCTCCCTGAAGATGATCCAGCAGGGTCGAAACATGTAGGAGTGTGTTACAATTGATGATAAAATTCTCTTTATGCATTTGTTGGTGATCAGAGTTTTTGCAATGCCTTCATATTTAGGCACGAAGGTTTGTTATAATCCAAAATGGAGGCCGCTTGCCTTCTGAGACACTTACAAGAATACACGGTATCGCAGTGTAGAACACTGCATATTTAAATTAATGTTATGGTGTCTTTACGTTCCGCCTGCTAAGTTAAGACCACCTACACGTACTGCGATACTAACAAAGAAGCTAATCATATCTCGGGCGAAGAGCATTTAGACCGTCTCCTTGTATAAAACATCACAAATTTATCACGCCAAGTTACAGTCATGATATTTAGGCTATGTTCCTAACTTCATTTTGTTCTCCAAGCGGTGTACGTCACGTATAGCTAGCGCATAGAACTTGCGGCCGAAATTAAATTTTCACACTGGAATTCTGTGGAAGGACCAGGAAACTTCCAACGTCAAAGTGAATTTCACTAAACACGTCCCTGACAAGTGATATGTATCAGCTGTATAGATCTGCTTCTTATAAATGAGAACATCGGACGTTTCCAAAAATTGGTTCGCGTGAATTGTGCAATGTTTCTAAAGTTTCCTTTCTCGGATACAGCTCGCCTGCTGTAGACAAATTTCTCTTCTCTGCCAGACACACACATGCATCAAGATTCCATCTTGTGAGATGATAGAAGCTGTTCTCTTTATCTTCCGATGAAGGTAGATGCCGAAATTCCCTAACTACCCGACTACATGACGTAACATTCCAGCAGATTGTAACTTTGTTACTCATCATACAGTACTTCAGTTAATAAGTCACTTGTTTTTCGCAATCGGACTCAAGTCTTTATTGGTGTATATAGTTTCAAATCGCCTATTACGAAAAAATTTATCACTCATTTTGAGGAAAACAAAATTATGGAACGTGTCCGAAAACGGGGTGCTAAGAAAAATATTTCAGCCTCAGAGAAAGTAAGAGGTGACTAGAGAATACTGCCTATTAAGGGCCTGCATGATTTATCCTCCTCGGAAAATATAGTTAAGGCGGTGAATAAAGAAGGATGAGGTGGGAGGAACATACGGCAAGCAGGGAGGAGAAGAAAAATGCTTACGGGGATCTGGTGGTGAAACTTGGATAAAAGAGTGTGCTTGAAAGGGGAAGTGACAGCGAGAGACAGGAACAAGTGTTTTATTTTTGTCAGGTGCTACGATTACATAGCGTCGGTGTGAGATGAATAAAATATGAATATAAAATATTGGTGGGGTGATAAGAACAGGAAAACCGAAGTATTCGGAGAAAAAATTGTCCCATTACCACTTCGTCTCCGTCTGGGAGGCATCTTAGACCTTTGCGGTCAGAAGCCGTTAGCGGCCTGAACCATGGTATGGTGCGTTTGGAAGAACTAGGCGTAGATGGGAGGTGAATGTGTTATTTAGGCTTACCACATGTTCCGGTATGATCAGGATTGTCCCAGTTTGAATGTCTTGTGCCGGCATGCCGGCCGATTTGTCATTTTGTACCGGTAAGAACAAAAGATGCGAAAATAAAAAGAAATAAAAATGAAAGAAAAATAATGTAAAAAGTAGGGAACATAAAAATGAATTTGGTAACAGCTGAGTTGACAACATCTATCCTGTAAATACAAAACACACACACACACACACACAAAGTGCAGTCGCTGTCTACAAAGAAGCCTAGAGAGATTATTCTATTCCACTTTTCCCGTGAATGTGCTTGGTTTAAATTTTTTACCACTTATTTCCGTTAGTTAAAATGCGGAAAAGAATATGTAGGTTTACTGATGATTTACGAAAATAATATCCGTTTTAGAAAAAAAGTGACCAAATTGGCGGGGTTATTTATCACAATTTTCGCCTCTATTCTCAGTTTCTCACGATGGGCCTTCCGACGTAATGTAACGTAATTGAAATGTGCAAAACATAAGGCTATTTTTGCAACGGCCACCAGTTCTTCCAGGATTCATCATTTTTAAAAGCGCAGATCCCGTTGACGAAGACTTTCAAAAAACCACTGCAGCGTTCCGTACTGTTGTTCACGATCTAAGCTTCAAAACGCCTAATGTTTCAGCTACATTAAACTGTAATTTGTTCAAACCAAAATTTGCTGTTGCCAGAGCGAAATGTGAGTATGCCGTTCTTAACGTCGTTACGTCCATGGCAGTAGACCTCCATGAAGGTAGGCCTATAATTAAGTAAAATTTTGTGAGCGTAACAACTTATGGCTCGCAACAGAGAACACAAAGTTGTGAGATACTTTGTGCCAGAACAAGGAATAAAAGTAAAACTTTCAGATTCTCAGTCAGTTCCTTGTAGAACACCATACGTATTATTTTAACAGAGCACATCCTGTTGGCTTTGTAAACTACGTACTGATAGTAAACCAGTCGATGCACGTCCTGTGTCTTCCGCAAAGAAAGGCGATACAGTCTAGCAACATACATAGCGCCGTCAGATTTTCATCTTTTTGGGCCACTGAAGGATGCACTGCGTGGGACAAGGTTTGAAGATGACGAGAGCGTGATTCGTGCAGTGATGACATGGCTACGTGAACAGGAAACCAGCTGGTACAGGGAAGGAATGCATGCCACTGTTTCGCGCGGGCGTTAAAGCCGTAGACTTAGATGGAGATTATGAGGAAAAATAACACGTGTAAAGGAAACATCCAGTTATACTGTGCGTGAATTTCATACATTCTGAGTAAATAGATTCCGAGAAAAAAATGTGGGGCATTACTTTATGAGCAGCCGTCGTAGAAACAACATGCGTTTGTATGTAATAAGACATACTTCCGTCTTAATTTTACATAATGTTCTGATGGTGAAGCAAAACGCGCCAAAACATGTAACCAGTTACACAACATCAGAAATTGTGGACGAAAAACTAGTAGATTTGTATATGACCAAGAACGTAACTGTATGTGACAGCTGAGATTCAAACTATGTTCTTCGGTGATGATATCAAACTCTTGGCCCTCAGTTGACTATCTCGATGTAGCTTTTCCCTCTTGAGAGACTAATAGCTGCTCAGCCAGTTAAGAAATTCCTCGAACTTTATGAAACCTGATATTTCATTTCTGTAGTCCCGTCAGCCCGCTACCCGTCTTTATCCTGAGTCAGAAAACTTTAGTGCACATCCTCCCATCCCATTTCTTTAAGATCTGCGCCGAGGTTTTCAAACCTGTCTCTTTCCCTCAGGTTTTCCCACCAAAGCTGTCTATGCATATCTCTTCCCGTCCTGCATTCCACATGCCCTTCCCATTCCATCTTCGTCGACGTAACCATCCTAAGAATATCTGGCGAGAGGCACAGGTTATGAAGCCCCTCATTCTATAATTTTGTCTTTCCTCCTGTCAGTTCCTCCTTATTAGGTCCAAGCATCCTCTTCAGCACCTTCAGCCGTTACGAGTATTTGGTTTAATTTGATTTTTCACGTTACTCGCCTTTATAAATTACTTTCTGGACAGAATAACGATTATTCCCAATGGTAGATGAAATGTGAAAAAATGTCAGAACGAGAGCAGAAAGAACGGGAATCACAGTTTTTTTAAGACCTTTTTCGTATCTGAAGAATGTGTGAATACGTCACCATCCAGGCACATTTAAATGTCGTGCCACTGCAAAGAAACCGATACGGCAGAATTAATACCCTGTCTCGAACTGCATTGCATTGCGTGATAAGGAACTGCCTACCTCGGTTTATTTTTATTTCCAGCATGATGCGCGTATCATTTCTTTTTTCCTATACGAAACGAGACTGAAAGTCTATTACAGTGTTGAGAAGGGAGCCGTCTTATATACTTGGAATACACCTACCAGTCTGATGACACTGTGTAGTCTAGAAAGTTGGGTATCAGCTTTTAGGAGAAATATACGGCCTCTGCCTTCAGGGTAACACTCGTTGGTGGGGATAAACTGTTGCGAGAAAAATACTGCTTCCATTTTGAGTGCAGAGTTTGCAGGTGGGTAGGCCTAGCAATGTTTTGGATGGACAGTATGCCTGAATTTTTAGTGCAAAAGTGTTAATGGGCTCTAACGATTCAGATAAATGCATATACTGCAGCCATATTCAATGTAGAAGTGGAGATACAGGTTGCGTATTGCTGCTAAATGTAATATCTACCAGAATACACGGTGTCATAATTTAAATTCCGCCACATTGCATTTCTTCAGTGGCGTTAAAGCTTTAAATCTCCAAAATAAGAAGTACTGTCACAACTTGTTTAATGTTTATTATAAACTAGGCGGCTACATGTTTCGACCGCATTTAGCAGTCATCTTCATGCCGTTATAAAAATGTAAAAGGAAAAGTTATTCTATTCTAGAATAACTTTTCCTTTTACATTTTGAACGGCCTGAAGATGACTGCAAAGTGCGATCGAAACATGTAGCCGCCTAGTTTATAATTAACATTAAACAAGTTCTGGTGACGGTACTTCTTATTTTGAATGATGTTCCAATATCACAACGGTATGCACATTATAAAGAGTCGTTTTATTGTTTATATAAAGACGCTGCGTCAGCTGCTTTAGTTATGTAATGTCAAATCAGCAATAGAACAATAATTATGAAAGGTGATTTTGGAAGGTTGTGAGTTGAAACAGGTTAGACCTACTTTAACCTTTTAAAGCCTAGCGGTAACTTTACGTACCACCAGGTTTAACATTAAAAAATTCTACGTGGTGCCCACATTGCGTTTATGTGTTTTGTACGGATCTCAGAACAAACAGCAACTTTTGCCGTATAAAACATTAAGAGATTGGTTTTTATAACCGAAGTGGAGAGTGTTTTACAGCGCGGTACGCACTGAGTCCTTATATAAAACAGATACGCTTCGTCTTTAAAGGGTTAATTATTTTCTGTTGCATGAGGGAGTGAGAAAACAACGAAAAATTGTCAGGACAACCGTCCTTCGGGCCGAGATTTGAACCCGAGGCCTCCCAAATAGCAGCACTATATTGTGATATTCTGCGTGTTTGAGTTATCTCTTTCTTTAAATACGCTTGTATCGGTTTTTATTGTCTGCATCAGGAGCGTTGTAATTTGGACCCCCAGATTCGCTCCACCCTCCTAGCAACGTTCGATCCCTCCACCCCACTTCTGAGATTTCAGTGAGTCTCCTTCCTTTACGTATAGGCCTACACGGTACGCTAGTAAGTCGTCGCATCTATTGTCCCAGGTGTGCATACAGTGACGGCGTGTCTTCCGCTCGGCATGCGTATTTATTAACCCTTTAAAGACGAAGCGTATCTGTTTTATGTAAGGACTCAGTGCGTACCGCGCTGTAAACACTCTCCATTTCGGTTGTAAAAGCCAATCTCTTAATGTTTTATAAGGCAAAAGTTGCTGTTTGTTCTGAGATCCGCACAAAACATAAATGCAATGTGAGCACCACGTAGAATTTTTTAATATTAAACCTGGTTGTATGTAAAGTTACCGCTAGGCTTTAAAAGGTTAATAGTATTTACAGTTTTAATGTTTAAGTTAAATACATTCTAATTCCTTTATTCCTTTATCTGCTTGTGATTTTATGATTTATGTACTGTGTCTCTGTAGTGCTCACGGCCAATGTTCCCTCTAAGCTGCGCGGGTGCGCACTGAAATGCTCCCGCGCACACTGAATTGCTGGCGCGCGGCTAGAATTTTTCAATTATCATTGTTACAATGATATTCTTATTATGCATATTACATAAAATTTTTAAGGTGCCGCGCAGTCGTCAGGTCGTGTAAAAATTTCCTGCTCAGAGCAGTACCAGGCCCACGCAGCTGTAAAAAAAAAATTAGAGGGAATGTTGCCAGTGGTCTATGAATGGTATAAATATGGAACACTGGTGCAATGATAATTCGTAGGGGAACGTCCAGAGACAGATCTGGCCAAAGTAATTTTTTTTCACCACAAATCCCACGTGGGCTGCCCGGTTATCAGATCCGGTCTGCGCGGTGAGATTCGGGCGAAGAACCGCTTGAGCTATGGTGCAGCCTGTTCCTTTCATCCGTTACGTCGTAGCTTATTTAATAAATCTGAATCAGGCGTAGGATGGAGTAGATTAGCTAAACCGGTGTAACGTACAATTGGCATTCGGAAGGTACAAATTTCGGGCATCAGTCGAATAGCATTCTATTCAAAGTTTTTTTGCATGTGTTTCCTCAGTTGCTCGTGGCGAATGTAGGGATGATATTTTAAAAAGGCCACACTGCTTTGCTCTTCGTCATGCGTAGCAATCACCTTATTGTGTGCCAGAGTAAATGAAACAAATACACGTTTCGTCCATCATAGCTAAATTTCCTTAAACCGTTAACTTTGGATCTAAATAGGATGCCTTTGAATACGACAGAACGTAATATTTTTAGCCTATTTGTCTTTATCAATTATAGGTGGTCAAAAGAGACGAGACGGTGGTTAATTTTGTTAAACGGGGAAGGAATGCAGAGGAGTTTGTCACTATTTTAAAGGGATAACCAGTCATTCGGTCACATCTTGCGTAGGAACTGTCTTCTAAAACGCATTACAAAAGGGAAGATAGAGGGAAGGATAGAAGTGATAGAAAGACGAGGAAGAAGACGGAAGCAGGTGGTGGATGACCCCAAGGAAAAGAGAGGTTACTGGAAATTGAAAGAGGAAGCACTAGATCGCACTCTGTGGAAAACTTTGTTTGGAAGAGGCTATGGACCTGTCGTAAGACAGGAAACAATGAATGATTGAATGATTGAATGATTGAATGAATGAATGAATGAATGAATGAATGAATGAACGAACGAAGGAACGAACGAACGAACGAACGAACGAACGAATGAATGAATGAATGAATGAATGAATGAACGAACGAACGAACGAACCAGTCATTCGCTTGACAGGATGGAGGTAAAAACTATAAACACATGTTATGTGAATATTCAGAAAGAGTTTGAAAAGGATACCTCAGTAAGAAATTTAGGATGGTACCCTAGCGAAAGATTCTGGATGCTTAAAGTTGTCGTCGTTTAGTATGTGATGGCTCAATGTTCAGTAGACAGGAACACAAATACACGCGCCGTATCCTAGAAGGCATTATTCGTATTGTTGGTGTAAGAATTCCAGGTCTCACATTCTGGGGCTTATTTTAAAATATATCTCCATTTAGCTTAAGTATTAGTGGCTAGAAATTTCAATGTTAGTATCTTATGTGGTGTAGCGCCATGTAGTACTGTAGACACACAATAATGTTTTATAGGACCCTGCTGCCACATTCATCAACGTCTGTCATCTACATGTAAATAAATATTTAATTTTCATATTAATAATGACACACGTTTTACATTGGGGGAAAAATGTGGATTCTGACTCGTGTAAATAATTAATAAAGAGAAAACAAGGAATAAAAAATAGTGGGGTGGAAATATGATAACTTGTTTTTGTTTCATGCGTGTGTGGAGTTCAAACTTTTGTTTGCGAAATACAGCAGCGGCTCTTTCCCAGTGTACATATACGTAGTCAATAAACCAACTTAAATGTGTTCGTACCTTTAAAAATTCATCTAATTTAGCACAGAAAGGTACGCAACGCTCGTGGTTATTTATAAACAGCATTTATGTACGTACCTAACCTCACCATCTGTATGGTGCTATAGTCCAGTACGGCCATTGTTATCCGGCTTCCCGGATTTTGTATTTTTTTTTTTTCGGTAGATATTTTGTAGGATTTTAGATTGGCAGTTCTCAAAGCTTCTACCTACGCAGGACAATTCAAACACAAGGAAAATGCATACATCGACGCCTCGAGTGGATTTTGGAAACACGATCGCGTTGCTCGAGTGGCTTAAGACGCCACAACTCTTGGACTGTGCGGCGACTAGTATTGGCTAAAACTACATACAAACTGTATTTATGCGTCATGTGCTGTCTCGTCGCTGCGCCTTGGCGGGTTTGTGTGATTCAAGCTGTATTATTCGTATCTCTGCAAACTGCTGGAGCCCAACAAGACTGAGTACCTTCTCTTACGTTAAAAGTCGCAGCACATGGTATATATGTGGATAATATATTGATTGTATATAATACGAAGCACACTAATATAAGTAATGTAAGGTTATTATAACACGCAAGCAAATCTCGTTTTTGCCTTAAGAAAGGATGAGTTTTGCCGATCTCGGTGGCTGAGCGATTCGAGGCGTGGGTCTGCGGCTGCTCGCTTGCTGGGATTGCGGGTTCGAATCCCTTCGGCGGTATGGATGTCTCTGTCTTATCAGTGTTGTGTGTTGTCAGGTGGAGGTCTCTGCGACGGGCCGATCCCTCGTCCAGAGGAGTCCTACCTATTGTGTGTGTGCGTGTGTCTGAGTGTGTGTGCATGTGTACTGAGTGCGATCGAGTGCAACAATAAACCTCTACGCCATTGATTTCCAACCCGTGGCTCGCGGGCCGCATTTGTAAATAATATAAAAATCATACAATAACGTAGGAGGTTGGGTACATCACTTATTATTTTTTCACGTGCGGCCCGCGAACCGGCTCACAATAACGGATGTGGTCCTTTACAATAGGAGGTTTGGAGACTCCTGATCTACTCCTACATTGAGGAAGAAGAAGAAGAAGAAGAAGAAGAAGAAGAAGAAGAAGAAGAAGAAGAAGAAGAAGAAGAAGAAGTGGATGATTTATATTATGCCGACTTTAAAATACAAAGCGTGAGCAGTGCACTGCAGTATTTTTCCCGAAACCCAGCGACAGGTGCTGTAACCCATAATGCCTTAATTAATTAATTAATTAATTAATTAATTAATTCTATCACTCACTCATTCTATCATTCATTCATTCATTCATTCATTCATTCATTCATTCATTCATTCATTCATTCATTCATTCACTCATTCTATCATTCATTCATTCATTCATTCATTCATTCATTCATTCATTCATTCATTCATTCATTCATTCATTCATTCATTCATTCATTCCGTAGTCTGTCTTACGACAGGTCCATAGCCTCTTCAAAAGCGAGTTCCCCATAGAGTGCGATCTGGTGCTTCCTCCTTCAATTTCCAGTATCATCTCTTTTCCTTAAGGTCATTCAGTATCTGCTTAAGTCTTCTTCCTCGTCTTGCCGTCACTTATATGCTGCCATCTTTTCTTCAATGTCATGTTTCAGAAGGAAGTTTTATGGTCGAAAAATCACTAATTTCTCCAGTCATTAATTTCTTTGCTTTAGGATGAGTAGGGACGTTATCAATAAAAACAATTACTTCACTCCTCATACGAGTATTTTTTTAATTCTGAGAAACTTTCCATTGATAGAATGGATACTGTAAAAACTGAGCTTTGAAAAGTTTTATGGTCCACCCACGTAGTTTCTTTGACTGTTAAACCAAACTGCAAGTGCTCTTGGAGGCAAAATGCTTTTTCAATTTTCCATTACAGGAAAGGTTTAGTTGCTCTTAGCCTGGCAGGCAAAAATTGTCACATTTTGTTTCCTTTATAGCCAGCAGCTGATTTTTCTTCGTAGTCAGCCAGAGTCTTTGACAAGGCATTTTAGAACATAAGCCGGTTTTGTCACATTCTTACAGCTATTCATATAATTAACATTCATTCTATTTAAGAAGCCGAGTTTCTGTAAATTTCAACAAGACAGGCAATGTACGTTTAAACGTAACATTGAGGCGCGTTCGCGTAACCACCCTTGCCGTGGACAAGCTGTAAGTATTATTCTGAAAGTGCCTTTGTAGCGTTAGTTATCCAGCAGGCAATGCGAATGCACCATAATGTATTGTCGTCTGTGGCCTGTCTGGGTCTACCACATTTATCCGCTTTATCTCATGCATGGTGCGATTTGCGTAAAAAAATGTTTTGAGAATAAAAAGAGTTTGGTTTTATACGTATCTGCTATCTGAAATATTTCTCATTCTAAGAAGAATAGAGCGGGATATAATCGTAAATGTGCATAGGTATTCATGTAAGGAACCCGTCATTCTTGTCAGATTTGAATGAAACTTGGATTTTCTCGACAGATGTTCGAAAAATACTGAAACATGAAAATCCTTCCAGTGGAAGCCGAGTTATTCCATTCGGGAAGACAGATATGGTGAAGCTGATAGTCGCTTTTCGCAACTTGCAAACGCGCCTGAAAACGATTCCGAATCTGTAGATAAGATTTCTCCACGGGCCTTCAGCTGCCTAACTACATGATTTTTTTTTTCGTAGGCCTCACCAGCCGTTATATGATGTGAAGTCGGACTGCCCTTCATTAACCTTTTAAAGCCTAGCGGTAACTTTACGTACCACCAGATTTAACATTAAAAATTTCTACGTGGTGCCCACATTGCGTTTACGTGTTTTATGTGGATCTCAGAACGAACTGGGATTATTTCCCTATAGAACATTAAGAGATTGGTTTTTATAACCGAGGTGGAGTGTTTAGTGCGCGGTACGCACTGAGTCCTTAGATACACTATGTAAACAACGCCTTTTGGTGTAGAAGTCTACGTACTGGTGGGCCTGCCTAACTTTATTGTGTGGAACACAAACATAAACCTTCACGCACATTTTGTATTAATATTTTTTATCGTTTCCCAGTGACCGCGCAGTCTAAGGCGTAGGTCTGCGGCCGAGCGTATGCTGGGATCATAGGTTCGAATCCCACCGGTGGCATGGATGTTTGTCTCTTGTGAGTGTTTGTGTTGTCAGGTAGAGGTCTCTGCGTCGGGCCGATCCCTCCTTCAGAGGAGTCCTACCGACTGTGGTGCGTGTCTGAGTGTGACCAAGTGAAAATAAACAACCTCGACACCTACTGTGAGTAGGTAGAAGAGGTAAGGACTACGACTTTTAAATCGTTTTTTGTTTCTTTTTCTCTTTCACGCCTTCTTTTCAATTTATATTCTTTTTTCCTCCTGTCACTAGCAGTAACACGGACAACGCCTTGCTTTTTGGCACCTGGCATAGTTTCACCTTCATCTACTGTTTGTCCCACGGAAACGGCCACTTTCCTTCCGTGTCCCTTTCCCGTACTAAACAACAAGAAAGAGTACTTTATGAGAAATTGGTTAATGTCAATCAACGAACTAAAGCACAACTGCGCTCGTGTAATCTGTTTGAGCCCAGTGAGGAAAGCACTCTAAGGGAACTCGCAATTTGTACCTATGTTTAATGTAGACAATAAACAAGGTAAACACAAACGTAGACAATTTAAGTGTAGAGTTACGAACGTGGTGGGAAGCGCAATTCCGTCAAAAGCCAACTTAATTCGTGGTGAATAACTGTTTTGTGCACTTTATATTGATGACACTGTCCTGGGTAAGTAGGAATGTCGGATACCCGGGACTCTGCCCTAGTTATATATTATAAAAACACAGGAAAAACAAAGGCAAAGGATTTAAAGTGGATCACTTTTGTATGCAGTGGCAAAGAACTGGATAACATATACTAACTTACAGGATTAATATTCTTACTCGTCTGTGGTATGGACATTGTGGGCGAAGAAGAAAAATATCCATCCCTTGGCAGGATGACAAATGTATATAAAAGTCCCAGCTGTACAAAAAGCAGGCCAGTGATCCGCTTAAAACATGTGTCGAGAGAACGTGTCGAGAGGACGCACGTAATTGTCGGGAAATATCATACTCTATGGATTGAAAAAGTCGGCTTTGCAGGAAAATTGGGACTCCCAGTGCTTTGAATACTCTTACTTGAAACGTTTCCCATTTTAGAATAGGCCATCGGGACTTTTAAACTGCCCTGCCCTTTTGTTTTACTGGACGCAGTGCCATATCTACCTTATATACTCCGAATGCCCTTGGCTTATGATTGGGCGATTTAATCACACGCGGTTTGCCATGGTTACGGTGGAGCTCGTTTTATGAGGGATGTTACAGGACGGGTTTCCACGGGGTCACACACTGGTTGTCATGGTTACGATGGAGTTTCGTTCGTTTGGTTGTCATGGAAAACAAATGAAAATCCCTGTTACTTAAGACAGTACCACCAGATGGCAGTAGTCTGCTGGACGGTATTTAGGCTCGGTTCGCTCCTAATGCACGATAGGTGGCATTCGCGCTTGGTTTGTAAGTGCGTGGATATTAGATTCAGCCCGTCACACGACAAACACATTTCTATTATTTTGTAATATATGTTAATATCCCCTTTCCTTATATTTCTCGGGCTGCCAAGTGATTTTTTATAATGTTTTACCAAAGGTACCTCCTTTTATTTCCCATTCTCCATGGCGTCTACAGGGCAGGACTGAAGTAGCAGTGACACTAGACTTATCCGACAGGTACCCAGTTCCATTCTGGGCTAGATTACTGCTTATTGTGACTGATGACTTTCTTTATTATCTAAGCCTCGCTAAACGAGTGTTGGGTTAGGACCCCCAAACAGGCTGCCACTTTGTCCCTCCAAATCCTTACCTAATAATACAGTCCGAAACAAATCACAGCTCTTCATGTCTTTGCCCCTACACCCAGAGCTTAAGTACACTAAATTACCCTGGAGCATACTTAATCATATATCAAATTAATTTTGTGAAATTAAGGTTAGGGGTTTCCGGACTGTGAAGCAGTGAATTTTGATAGGCGGTGATGTTTCAGAGGATCTTGCTGCATCAGTCTTCAGGATATTATTTGCGGAACTGAAAGGCGTCGCGTTTAAAAACAGCATAATCATCACGGCGATAAGCTTACACCTCACATTTTAAATTGCGTTAAGAACGAAACTAACCATTACGCTGTATTATACGTCAGCTTCTTCTAAACCAGGTACCATGCCGTACCCAGCTTAGCGACCATTATATAGCATGAATCTAGGGATATCCGATGACACTGTTTCGCTGTTTATCGTGTAATAAAAAAGGAAAAAGGATTTCTTAAATGAGATGTGGCTGTTTCTCTACATTAATCTGTGCCCAGAACACAGCAGATTCTGGCACAGCATAGATACCTGAAGTATATGAGCTACCTATTTATACTAACCTACTCTTCAGCTTTACTGCTGATACTAGTACACTACTCTTTCGACAAACTTTGTGTTACCCTACCATTACAAATTTTGCTCGTACCTAATAATGTTCATAAACGTCTCACTCTATTCCCCGCAACCTCCAATGAGGTCCGCATATTATTGGCTTTATTTCCCCATTTGCGTCTGACTTTAAATAAACGTTTCCCAATATTTTTATGGCCGTTACTTTGTACAGATTAACCCTTTAAAGACGAAGCATATCTATTTTATATAAGGACTCAGTGCGTACCGCGCTGTAAACACTCTCCACTTCTGAAATAAAAACCAGTCTCTTAATGTTTTATAAGGCAAAAGTTGCTGTTTGTTCTGAGATCCGTACAAAACACATAAACGCAATGTGGGCACCACGTAGAATTTTTTAATATTAAACCTGGTAATATGTAAAGTTACCGCTAGGCTTTAAAAGGTTAAAGACGAAGCGTATCTGTTTTATATAAGGACTCAGTGCGTACCGCGCTGTAAACACTCTCCACTTCGGTTATAAAAACCAGTCTCTTAATGTTTTATAAGGCAAAAGTTGCTGTTTGTTCTGAGATCCGTACAAAACACATAAAAGCAATGTGGGCACCACGTAGAATTTCTGAATGTTAAACCTGGTCGTATGTAAAGTTACCGCTAGGCTTTAAAAGGCTAATACTTGCTTGTAAGCTACTTTCCCGTTCACAATCAACAATTTTCTACAGACAAGATCTTCTCTCTACCTTTAGTTTCTGAACATTCTAATAACATATGTTTAGCATCGTCTTCCCAGATATGCGTGTCAGAATCGTTAAATTTTTTAGGGCAGGCCTGTTCAACCTTTTGTTTGATGCGGGAAACTTTGGCAGAATTTGATCTGTGTGCGAGTAGCTTGGACTTCCACACACAGAACGAAGAATCAATAAATGTGCGTATAAAAATATGCGTAAGTTTGCTGTGTATTTTTCTGTACATCATGTGCAATAAAACATGTTAATAATAACAGTACGCCAAATTTATAAACGATATAATCCTCAACCTGGACTCGGCTGTCGACATTTTAGCACATTTATACAAAATAAATACTGTAACGTGTGGTTGCATAAATATCTCACAAGATTTAAAAATTTCTTCGTCGTTCTATCTCGGATTTTCCATGGAAACAGTTAAATGACTTTCCTCATTTCAAGTGTGTACCCGTACAACACGTTGCACGCTGGCTACGGGTTAAGCGGTCCTGTTGTCGGGTATAGAGGGAAAGGTAGTGACTGTGAAAGAGAATATGAAATCTACAAACTATAGTGACTGTGAAAGAGAATATGAAATCTACAAACTATAGTGACTGTGAAAGAGAATATGCAGTCTACAAACTATAGTGACTGTGATAGAGAATATGAAATCTACAAACTGTCTGTCAGGAGAGCACACTCAGTCGAGTTGTGAAACAACCGCCACCAGAATACGAATCATCAAACACTACTGGAACCGAAACATTTGCACTGGAAGTTGTGCTGCATCAAAATATGGGTTTCGATTTTAACTGTCAAACCCAAAAGTGCCAGCAGGGATTTATGTGGGGCTGTTGCATAACACTGACTGGTGGGATTCTCTCGAGATTATATCCGCTAGCGGCCTTGCGCGTGAATATACAAGCGATATCTACAGATATGCCACAGCAAGCGAGAATATAACAGGCGAGCTTCATATTAAAAAGTCATCTAATATGAAGATCATGAAAAAGGAAACTAGGTTACGTGGATGCATTTAAATGAAACTGTCAAATTGGAAACATGTATACCTGGCATCAGAATCCTAGCGCACAGTTTTTCAAAAGTAGTAAAATATTAACTTCAGATTTCCGGGGACATCATAGGAGATACGATATTTGCCTTGCTTTATTCGCACTGGGTTTATAGCCATTTATTTACAAGTTACGACGAAATAGTTTCTGGTATCTGTACGTAGGGTGATGTAGTTAAAGCTTAAAGTTTTATAACGTTATAGGTTTTTATGGTGAAGTTTAATCTGTTTTCTTCTGCTGTATGACACCGTGTGGTCTGGTAATGTGTTCCATTAGCAGGCTACATGGTGCAATACCTCTGGTACCAACCTAACGCAAGTTGTCATGTTTTAAACCAAAATAATTTGGATATGTATTTATTCAGAATTAATTTTAGTTTCATTAATAAATCCTCGTACGTACAGATCTTATACGGCACTGACCCCATGATAAGACTAACTACAATTTTTGGAGCGTATGTTAATTCATCTACTCTGGCAGTCAGCTTTCTTATTTTAACACCTTTATCAGGCACTTATTATTCATTTGTTGCGTAACTAGAAATTTTCCATTGTGGTAACGCTTTTGGATTCCTTGTTCAAAACAGTGATAATTACAGGAACTTATGCTGTAGAAATTCTCACTAGAAATTAATGTATAAATCTGGATAGAATCTATGTTAGAGATAAAAGTTATTTATGATCTTTGTTTACTTTTATTATTGGGTTTCGAAGTCCAAGAAGAAATCCATGATTAAGGCACTAGTATGGTTTGAAATGTCGGTAATTGCTGAACCACAGACACTGCGTCACATCCCGTAAAACCTGACTCCTACTTTAATTGTATCACTTTATTCATTTTGCTGATAATAACTCGTCGGTTTTCTATGCGCACTTGTTTGGGCAGGCTTTAGATGTGTAGGGCCTACAACAATTTTATTTGCGGTGCTTTGTATCACAAATAACATGAGAACGTACAAATACAACAAAGTCTAAAGGGGACGTGTCAAAATGTTTGGGTCTTCCACGTCTAAATGTCTTCCATAGACCAGAAAGTGAGTGAGTAGTCCACTGTCTACAATTTTATTTAGTAATTTCATATCGCACTTATTTGCCGCTTTTGAAACAGCAATAAACATAATAATAATAATAATAATAATGAGGTAAGCAAAAGATTTAAACGTTACAAAATTTTGAGAATCCGGTTTTAAGGACACGTACCCTAGTCATCCTACGGCTATAAATATTTCAATGAACGAAGTGTCACGTTTATCGGGAATTAGATGATGACCCACTTCTGGGTTTCTGCACCGTGTTGTGGTTAAATGTGCAGAAACACAAAGGAAATCCATCACATGATTAACAACAACCATAAAAACCTGAAAACTTGTACACTAGCATTGCTAAAATACTGTCAGTCATAACACACAGACGTTGTTTCTTTGCAATTTAACTTACGTTTTTCGTGCCGTTTTTCTTGACAGCTGGAGTTAATAAATCTGCAACATACGCATATATCCGCTGGGGCAACTTGATGTTGAAATGCAGGGGTTTGCGTCCTGTCTCACTCCCTCTCACTCACTTAGTGACCAACGCCTGCGTACTCTGTGTGGTTCGTGAATGCTCACTAAGGTAGACAAATCAACCCTCTCGCCGATGAAATGCCAAACGCTCACTGAGTGCACAGTGCCCCCATGTGTACATGTCACAAACCCTTTGAGGATACGTTTGTGATTAAGCGGAAGAATAAAAGGGCAATTTGATTAATAAACTGAATTCAGCGTTGAACATTCAGAGCTCAATTCGGTTGAAATAAGCGATATAGCTGATATCGACGTGCAATTAAATGAAATGGGATCAATTTGTGAATTAATCCATTTATTTAAGTAGCTAAAATATAGGACTATATTTACTGTCTGTGACTCCCCTTTGAGTCTTCTACCGTAAGGCGTCTTAACACATTAACTTAATTAATAAATGGTGAGCCTGGTATATATGTAAATATATATGCCGAAATATGTATTTATACGAGGGTTATGTTCCAACTAAT
This sequence comes from Coptotermes formosanus, assembly GCA_013340265.1. Taxonomy (NCBI): domain Eukaryota; kingdom Metazoa; phylum Arthropoda; class Insecta; order Blattodea; family Rhinotermitidae; genus Coptotermes; species Coptotermes formosanus. Next base: position 6,058,395 of record BLKM01001253.1, read on the forward strand.
GTGTTGGTGTCTGAAAGAATGTACTAGATCTCAAAGAATATATGTGCTGTCTAATATCATCAGTTGATTGGAAACCTGTTTAAACAAACGAAAATTTCAAAATACAAATTTGAAAATTGTTGTATTTTGGGGTGTGAAGCCATGTAATCTGGTAGCCGGGTAGGACTATCAACATGTCGGACACACTAGCTACCTTCGCCTGCCAGTCTGAAGAGACTGGGATTCTGGCCGCATAAGTGTGGACATTTATCTCTTCTGGCATATGGCTTGGGTATTCTGGTAGAAATTTGGTGGTTTCGGAGAAATGCGTTGCCTGTAACTTGCATAGTAGTACCCGATACTTCTTTCAGATGTTCGGTACGGGAAAGAACCGGAAAAGAAAGCACGTTACTTTGGTCGGTATTGATAACAGACAGCGGCCTGGACGAGCTATAAACCGGTGACGAATTTGCTGAAGGCGAAAGGATTTTTCGGTTGACGAGAACTGGGGCCCACCCAGCCACTTATTTAATGTCTACTGAGGGCATAAGGCGGCTGGGGCTTGAAACTTACGGCTCGCTTTCCCCTTCTGCTCAGTTAAGTATTGCTGAAACTTCCGTTCTACGTTTACCCAAGAAGAGAATAAAAGAACCGAAACGGAAGTAACTCGCAAGGCGGCTAAGAACTTACTTCGTTGGAGAAAAAAAAACGGGTTAACGAAATTTATAAAAATTGTGTAATATGTCTTACGTATTACTTTTTTTTTTTTGCTTAGGTTATTTAGGAATATTCTGAAATTTAGTGCTCGTTTAATATTAAGTTGCTTGTATTCAGGACGTACCGGATTCGAACTTTGGCCAGTATTCTGACCTTTCTCAGTCCCTTTAGTGTAATGACAGTACAGACGTTTGAATTATGTTAGACACTATTTCTTCAGGGACCCTTCCAATTAAATTTCTGCTATCCGATTTTACGACACTACATCAACTAAGATATTGAGAGCTCCATTTGTGTAATAAGAATGACAATACTTTTTAAAACACCCACCATAAAGCAGATAAGTCCACTGACCTATCTGCGCTACGCGTTGCTTCATGTAAGGTAAAGCTGTTGAAAATGTTGGAGGGTTAATAAATTTTCCGCTGAGCTGACATTTTACAAGGAAATAAACTGTATTTTGTAGCACATTGCTACCACCGGTCCACATTCAGAAGTTACTCCATAATTTTTTTCCCCTCAAAGAGTCCTTCCAAGGCTTTTAAAGTGTCATCATGAATTTTTGTAATACAGTTGCTGCTGTAAGCGGATTTTGTCTCACTACTGGACACAGATATGGTGGGGGAGGTGCTGTCAGGTTCCAGCAAATCCCTCTGAGAATCAGACCGTCTGTGCAGCGACGCCATATAGTTTGTAGATACGTACTGAGGTACAAGAATGTAACCTAATGTAGTGCGTTAGACGTTTCGGAGGAGCCTGTCACGCTTCAGTTTCAGTGATGGAACACGTCTGGCCAGTTTGAAGAAGAGGAGGGCACTGAGCAGGCATAGTTCGGAAACCACTCAATTAATGTTTCTAATTCTGATATGTCGGCATTTTGGACGCCAATGTATGTGTCATTTGTTAATCTGCCCAAAGGACAGGATCGATAATATCTTAAGTTTATGAAAGTAATGTTTAAAAACGTAGATCTGGGACTGCAACATGCGGCTTGTGGGTTCTATGTGACTCGCCGTATCTCGGGGTGAGATCTAGCTGACACTATTTTAGCAAATGTGTCTTGAGAAGCTGACGGAATTTTAGCTAATCAACAGTTCCTCTCACTTGATGCAACATGGTTATCCATTGCTGTGTTCATAACAGCCCGCTACTTGTCTCAGACCTGAGCGAGATAAATCCAGTCCACGCCCGTCATCGTATTTCTATAAAGCCCATTTTAATGTTATCCTTTTGGTATTAACCTCCCATATGTGTGTAGGAGGCGGCCTGGGTGGCTTAGTCGGTATAGCGACCCGCTACGGGCTGGACGGTCCAGGGTTCGAATCCCAGTGGAAGCGAGATTTTTTGCACCCGTCCGGACCGGCCCCGAGGCTAACCCAGCTTCCTATTGAGTGGATACCGAGTCTTTCCCGGGAGTAAAGCGGCGGAGGCGTGGCTTTGACCATCCACCTCAATCTAGCGCCGAGTTTAAAGAAAGGGTAAAGCCATGCATTTACTCCCCCTTGGTATCTTCATGCCCTGTTATAGGGCGAACTTTACCTTTTGCGTATGTGTATGTAGGCTCCGCCGATCCCAGTGGCCGCGCGGTCTAAGACGTGGGTCTGCGGTGGCTCGCTTGCTGGGATAGTGGGTTTGAATCCCGCCGGGGGGCATGAATGTCTGTCTCTTGTGGGTGTTGTGTGTTGTCAGGTAGAGGTCTCTGCTTCGGGCTGATCACTCGTCCAGAGGAGTCCTACCGAGTGTGGTGTGTCTGAGTGTGATCGTGAAGCCTCGACAATAAGGAGGCCCTGGCCACTAGGGCCTCTTGCGCCCTAAAAAATCTGTAGGATTTACTTCGTCTGACGCTTTGTAATATTTTCTGTGTGATTTACAGCCTCATATTACTTCTAAGGTGACCGTTCTAAGAACGAGACCGTGAATTCAGATAAGAAAGGTCAGTAGGCATTTTCAAAATATTGGCCTGCCTGTAGCAAGGAACGGAGTGGTATTAAATAAACAAATATAACTTCTGTATGGTCTCTAAGTGGATTTTGACTTACGACGCCCTCCATCTCTGGCGACATCCGCTGATTTATTTTGTTGTTCTTTGTGAAAGGACGCTGTCATTGTCTCAGAATATGAATTCAGTGGCAGAATATGCATGTAAAACGAATTGCAAAGTACATGGAGAGAAGGGGTTATGGCCTAAATGGAGGCACCATCCCATTTTTCGCTTGGAGGGACTGGGTAAAATTATCATAAAACTTAGGATAGCCTTCCCCACACAGCTTCGACCTGGACACTTGCAGAGTGCCCGTCATAAACATTACCCGTTGCTCAGTTTTGAGCGGCTGATGACTGTCGGTTTCACAAGGAAACTACTACATGCTGGAATGAGTTTACTCACGCACGATAGGTACATGGTTTTCTCTTAGCTGCAGGCTTTATTTTAGACCTTCGAAGTAATCCTTGTTACTGACTCCTGGAGTTAATACTGCCATAACAGAAACCCACAGTTTAATCTCACCCGAATTTAGTAAGTCAATTTCACACCATAATAATCTACATCTAATCTGACTTTAAGTTTTCCTCCCATATATGCTGCATACACAGCTCGGTTTAACAACTTTATACGCGAAAACCAACACAATAAATTTACAGTTTCCTCAATGTCTGTTATTTTTCTAACAGGCCCTTTGCATCGTCATTATTTTTTGCCAGCAGGCATATTATTCTCATCAGTCTTTAGAGCTCAGTTGATTTTGCGCCTTCAGTATATATTATGGAGTTTATCTTAATGTGGCTGCTGTTACTAGTTGCACGTCATGGTGATTGATGTGACATTTGCAGTTAGTATTAACAATTCTGCCTTCATGTGGTCAGTGTTTTTTAACAGTATCAAAACATTTTGAAAACCATCAGACCACTCGTCATAAATATTTCGTGTCATCAATATGGATATATTTACCGTCGAAATTTATCGCCAGTGTTATATTATTAACAATAAATCCTAACTATGTAATGTGTTTTTAAAGAGTATGAAAGGTTTTGCAAAGAGTCCGTAAGTAAGAAGCCGGTTTGACACGTATGTCTTTCTTCTGAAATTCTGAAATCGATTTTCCGCAGACCTAATCTTACAAATGACAGTCTCCCAAGCCAGTCAGTAACGAACAAATTACTTACAACTTAGATGTACTAAAGTGTATTTGGAATGTATAAGAACGTTATTTTATCTGACAACTTGCATTAATCTTCATTCAGAACGTTTCACCTGAAGGTAGTGAGCACAGCGACTGCCGCTATTCCAGTTCCCGTGAGTCGGGATTCACACGTTTTAATTTTACTTATTGCAGTTAATATTAGTTATTTGCCGTTATTTGCATTCAGAGCACACCGCGTTCCAACCTTAATGCAATGGAATGACCTTTCTTGGATGAACATGGGAAACATAGGAAACCTGGTATTCAGCGAATTCACGCATTCGTCGCTAAAGAGAACGAAGGTGGTGTCCGTTTTTCCATCATGCGCATCGTGAAGGTACCAGTTCACAAAATTCCGTCTTACTTCACGATGCGTATCTTCGAGTTTGTAAACCGCAAATGCCTTCTATGTATTCACTTAGCACTTTCTCCTGCGTCTTCCCTTTCTCTCTAGACTGAAAGCTATTGGTCGGACGCTGCTGACGTATCTGTATATTGTTGTTCGAATTTACACGACATTTACTGTAGTAAATGTAGTCATGGTATGTACAAGTATTACGCGCAATACCGACTGACAGATGACTGAAATTCTCCGATAAGCAGCGTGAGAGCCCGGCCATGTGTGGGCTGGGGTTTAAAAGATAAGGGAACCGACCGGAAGTTACTAGTCATACTCGTCATATAAATTAATGACGCTATATAATAGTAACCACAGCCTTATATTCAATGGCTAATGGGAGTTTTCCCCGAAGGTGAGGCGGCCGGAGCGTAAAGCTGACGACTCATATAGATCTAGCGCTGAGTTTAAGAACAAATGGAGATTTGCTTCTGCTCCCCCTGTATACCCTCATGGCGCCCGTGTGGACAAACTTACCAGTTTATGTACTGTTCACAGAATATCGTAAAGCTGCAAGTTAAGACTGCTTACTGTTAATAATAATAATGATAATAATAATAATACACTACGTTTGATGACCTTGACCCACATTGCTAGTGCCTTTAGTGTACTTGCTACGGCTACCGTGTTTACTCATAATTACATTACTCCCTGCCATCACAGGAAGTTTTTCCGAGTTTGACGGTTGGTTAATAGTAAAAGGGGCGCTTTTCTGACCTGGTAATTAAAATATTAAGATAAATTATAGGTTTGTCGGTATGTAAAGTTGTTCTTTACTACATAACTTCCTGTACTTTGTTTAATTCCACTGAGTGGAGTTTTTCTTGCTAGTTCTCTCAAATAATAAACAAATCTCCTGTCTCTTAACGGGACTCCCAAATGTTCATTATCGCATGCACAACAGTCCGCTACCAGACCCTGTTCGGAGTGAGATGAATCCAGTCGACATATATCCCGTTTTTGCTACCTATTTTTAGCCCACTGCCTTCTTCCAAAGGAAGAGAATAGGTCTGTCTGTGGTGTCTGTGTGCCTGTGTCTCTGTGTCCCCCATTTCAACGCTGAATCTGCTGATCGACTTTGCGTAACTTGGTATGAACTGTACGTTATTGTGATCATCCCAGTGCCCTAGTTTTTAAATTTATTAACCCTTTAAAGACGAAGCGTGTCTGTTTTATATAAGGACTCAGTGCGTACCGCGCTGTAAACACTCTCCACTTCGGTTATAGAAACCAGTCTCTTAATGTTTTGTAAGGCAAAAGTTGCTGTTTGTTCTGAGATCCTTACAAAACACATAAACGCAATGTGGGCACCACGTAGAATTTTTAAATGTTACACCTAGTGGTACGTAAAGTTACCGCTAGGCTTTAAAAGGTTAAAGTCACTATTCCTAATAATACGGCACGCATGAGAATTTTGAAATGGAAATCGGCGTTTTTGAGTTCTGTTCTGCTGGGGAGAACTGCAAACAAGAGCCTAAACACAGGATAAGTGAAAACATCCATATGAATAATTATCCTTCCCGGGATAGAAAAACGTGACCTAATGATTGAGACAGGAGGTTCTTCCGGAACGTCGGCAAACTAACGGACTTAGCTACACTGATAATAGAGGAAAAACGTTTCTCTGGAACGTTGGTAAATATCTTTGTCTACGTAGGTACATTGTTACTGATCATTGAAGCAACATATCTTATTCTGAAACGTCGGAACTCATCTCTTACGTCACATTGGTTTGCCTTAATAATGGAGATAACATGTTCGTCCGAAACGCCGACACATATATACCAATACGCGTAGATTTCTATTTTCATGCTTGGTATTTCCATACTTTTATAGAAATAGGGTGTTTTCCTGAAATATTTGTACATATCTATCGAGATATGTAGGTTTATTTGAACTGATGATTAGGGGAGCCCATTCCCCTGAAGTGTCGACACACGTCTGTCAGGTTACTCTTGTCTGCTTAACCTTTTAAAGCCTGGCGGTGACTTCACATACGACCAGGTTTAATTTAATGTGTTCCATGTCCGTGCACTATATTGTACAAAAAACTTAAGATGACCCAGCAGGGTCGAAACATGTAGGAGTGTGTTATAATTGACGAGAAAAAACTCTTTGTGCATTTGATGGTGTTTAGAGTTTTTTGTACCAGGTTTAATATTAAAAAATTCTACGTGGTGCCCACATTGCGTTTATGTGTTTTGTGCGGGTCTCAGAACAAACAGCAACTTTTGCCTTACAAAACATTAAGAGACTGGTTTTTATAACCGAAGTGGAGAGTGTTTACAGCGCGGTACGCACTGGGTCCTTATATAAAACAGACACGCTTCGTCTTTAAAGGGTTAATAATGTTGCAACAGTTTGCTCTGAAACGTCATTAGGCCTCTGATAGACTGTCTCAGTTTCGCTGCCTTGATGATGGAAGGAACACGTCCAGCCGACATGTCGTCACACACATAATAATCTACTTAGGTCCTTCTACCCTGTATATGAAGGCAGAAGATTCTTCTGGAACGTAAGCACACGTCCGCCACACTACATAGGTTCACTTTATACCCTGACGTTGAAGGCAGCTGATTATGGTGAAACTTCATTAAACATCCGCTACACCGCATTTGTCAACCCTGATTATGTAAGCAGCAGGTTCCTCTGCATAGTCGATAAATATCTACCAGACTACACGGCGTCACGCGTGAGAATCTCGAATCCCACGAGCAGTTCCTGTTTATGTAATTTCCTTCTAAAGTCTGCCCCCTCAATTTGTTTTCAGACACCTTCAAGTTATGTTGCTTTTTAAGAGTCAGAGATCAAGTCTTGGCACTTGTACAAAACGCAGAGTCTGAGTGCTGCCAAGGATGAACACATTTCGAATGTCTGTCTATTATCACCTTCCTTCTCCGACAAGTTTGTAGAGTTCTTCATTGTTAAAGCTTTTATCTCATTAGGACTATTAACACCGTGAAACGGATGGGTTATTGTGGCGTTAGCGCTCTAGGAGTCTCGTTCGGAATCTGCTGGTTTCGAATGATGGATGATCCCTCGGTTATCCTCTTCATGTCTGTCGAGCCCTTCTTCAGTGTATTTGAACAATATTTGGATATTACCTTGATTATACCACAGCGACGTCCTTCCAAATTCTTTAAAATTCATCACTCCTCCTACCACTTGACCGTATATGGTCTGAGATACTGGAGAATCGTAAAATAAGATAGTAAAAGATGAAAAATTTTATGTAGTACTTCCAGTTGACAGCAATACAATAAATATTGAATATGTTTAATGATTTAAAGACCAGCACTTCTCTAAATTACATGTAAACCTTCAGGCCGTACCGTACAGACAACAGAGTACGTGTCTCTTAGAAGTAACAACCAGTTAATGCGGTTAGGGAAACAATCTACACGTATAAACTGCTTGAAAAGTTTCTTTGTTTTGCTCTAAAAGTGTCAATATGTTGACATCTGTTGAAAGTTTATTGGAGTCAATAAGTTGTATAGTCAATACGTTGTATAGTTTGTCTTGTATGTTAATGATTCTACACGAGTCTACAACCCTTACGATATACGTCACTGAGAAGTGTGCCTTGAAATTGCATGTAATAATAATAATAATAATAATAATAATAATAATAATAGGTATAATGTTTTTACACAAAGCCAGCATGTCCCTATTGTCTGATGTCTGTACATTTTCTGTTACTTTTCATCACAGTTGCTTCTTACAACCCCCTCCCACTCCACACACAAGCATGCAAGATTTGAGGTTATCACGACGATAACTTAGAAAGTTAATGTTTTTTTCTGGAAAGAATGTGTTTTCTGCCCCGAAAATGAAAAGAGCATCTCCCTAGGAAATGTCAGTAAATTTTTATCAGAATACACGGGATCACATACCAGAACACCGTCACCATTTTCACACACACACACACACACACACACACACACACACACACACACACACTTTCTCTCTCTCTCTCTCTCACTCACACACATGTTTAATGCCTCATGAAATTAAACTTCTCAAACCAAGCTCCAAGCTCCAACTTACGAGATGGAACCAGTTAGGACACAGCCTTCCATAAGTACGTGTATCTGTTCTATTTCAATTTTTACATTGCGCGATCAGGCAGGTATAAGAGTTGTACAAAGCAAATGACCTCTCTGCACATACTGATGATACCAACACCCAACAAATGATGGGTTATAAAATTAGAGCCAGCGGTGCATCGCACCAGTTTGGCAACTTGTCCACACTATCTGTGAGGCAAGTCCATTTAATTGAACTGAGAAAGTGTCTAAGTGCGACCTCAGTGCACTGTGTTTCAATATCTGCTCGTACAAAATCCCGGTTCTCAAAACTACTTTGTTAATAATATTAACATAGCTTTCTACTCGAAGGCTCCACGGCGCTCTGTTTCTCAGTCAGTGGATGCAGACGTTTCTGTTCTGCTGTATGCATTGTGTGATTAATAAAAAGACCTTTCACGGTTCCCTGATTTCTATATTCCGCTTGTCACAGACTGTATTGAATTATTCCCCAATAACAAAATTTGTTTTACCCTTTGCTATTCAGTTTCATTTTGTATTGCTCCATATGTCAAAGGTGAACGCACTGCTATTAGTACAGAAATACGGCTGGAATCTCGGCTTAGAGAGAAAACAGTTTTAGTACAGTTTGGCAGATAGTGAAACGTACTGCTATATGTATATATATATGTACAATATATATGCCTACATTAAAGAGGAGATAATGATCTTAGTGGAATTGTATGTGTTCATCAAAATGTGCATGTATGTGTAACTATGTACATGTATGTATAACTATGTACATGTATGTATAACTATGTACATGTATGTATACCTGTGTACATGTATGTTTAACTATGTACATGTATGTTTAACTATGTACATGTATGTGTAACTATGCACATGTATGTGTAACTATGCACATGTATGTTTAACTATGTACATGTATGTTTAACTATGTACATGTATGTGTAACTATGTACATGTATGTGCAACTATGTACGTGTATGTGTAACTATGTACGTGTATATGTAACTATGACGGTGAAGTGCAGAAAAATAACTGCTGAAACTTTTGTGTTTATCTGAGATCTGTTCTTCGACTAGTGTACGTAATGTCCTTAGATATTTCAAAGAGAAGTCTACAAACGTACTTATTGTATACGGCGTAAAATATGTTGTTAATTTATGTTTATAGATTTAAGACAATTTAATTATGACATAATATTTAAACACAAACGAGAGACGGCATTCACACAGTCATACATAGGGCATCTCTACTTCCTTTGTGCTTGCGCAGGTGAGGCGTCCGTTTTAACATGTATGAACTTGCTGTTACAACTACAGGTGTCTGCCTAACTACCTAACTAGGCAAATAATTTAACTAAATACCTAACCATCTAACCACATACAGCAGGTTTCTGCCAGGAAAGATAATAGTTCCTTACCTATTCAACAAGCGTCCCGCATTTTTTTGCAATCCGAAATTTAAGTAACTTCTTATAAGGGCCGTTTATTGATACCTCTCTGGAGCCACATGAATGTATCCCACATCCTCCCATTCTAGTCCTTTGCGCTGTGTTTCAATGTTATTTTCTTATCCGTACCTTGGTCTTAGAAGCGGTCTCTTTCACTCAGGATTTTGCATTAAATGGTGTACACATTTGTCTTATCCCACATAACCCCCGATTTCGTCATCTTTTAGAATATTTGATTACTCTAGTCATATTTGGCGGTGGTACAAGTTATGAAGCACTTCATTGTTCAATTCTTTCAACTCTCCTGTCACTTCCCCCCTCTTGCGTCCAATCATCTGTCTCAGCACCGTCTTCTCAAAAATTCACAAACTGTTTTCTTCCCTCATTACAATAAACCAAGTGTTACACCCATGAAAGCAGCAGGCTAGTGTACAGTTTCGCATGCCTTGAACTTCGGATATTTAGACAGCAGGCTGGAGGGCACTCTATTATTCTGAACTCGTACTCGCGGACTAAAGTCACTGATGATACATGTGCTGTCAGTTGTTTAATATTATCATTATGTCCTTGTAATTTGGCCATTTATCTATTTTCCAAATACAGAAGTCTTTATTTCCACATAAAGTAATACATACTGATTCTTCAAGGGTCACAATCTTAGACCAGTTACGTGTTACTTCTTTTTGTTTTGTTAACGAGATCACATTTTATGGAGTCGAACGCTAGGATGAACAGTGAATAATGAATTGAAAGGACTGTGGAAGGAATTGGTAGTCGCCAACATTTGTCTGGAGACACTGAGGAAGACCACAGATTCTAGCTTGACTAATTCTCACCGTTATAGTTCCAATGAATGTTGCATCGACTCTTCTGATTTAACCCTTTAAAGCTAAGTGGTTATTGTATGTATCGCCAGATTCAACAACTCTGCATCTGACCATATAATGTATTTATGTGTAGCTTATGTCTGTCACTATAGGCAACCATTATTTTCTTATACAATATTCACTGATAGGTGTGTCTACTGGAATGGCACTGTGTTTTCTCTGAGGTACGAAGTGAAGCTTTGTGTCTACGTGTGTGTGTGTGTGTGTGTGTGTGTGTGTGTGTGTATAGACGGGGGGTGAGGGTAGATTAATTTTAGTCTTCAAACTAGGCAGTCTCCATGTTTGCTGATACTCATGCAGTACGTTACGTTTCAAATTAATTCTTTCAAATGCCTGAAATGTGATTAAAAGTTCTGAAAATGCCTTAAGTAGGAATGGATTTGTGTACTTTGAAGCCCTGAAGCTTGGGAAAAGTGACTGAAAGCCCGGATTAATTCCTACATACTATTATAACGTAAAAAACCACGCAGCTCTGTTAAGGTGTTTAAATAAAGAGAGCAGTCAAGTTCAAATTACGAGCACCAGAGCCCGTGTTCTGTACAAGGTTCCATTCTCACAATGAACAGGGTTGCTGTCCGTTCACGGTCAGGCAAAGTGTTCTTTATAGAAGATGTTATATAAACCGTCAATTACACCACTCTTATTGGTTTATTAATTAATATTTTCAAGCATGTAACGTGTCTCGGCCGCAATATGCCATCATCCGGTTTAATAATAAAAATACGCAAAGCAAACTATCTGTATGTGAAACAGAAAATCTTATTAAGAACAAGATCAGAGAAACTTATCTGGATACGAAGAATAAACAAGTAGTAAGAAGAGGAACTCTTTGTTTTGCCGCTTGTTATATTCTTGATGTAATTCAGCCGAAATATCTGCAGCTCACGTTATATATATATATAACTTATTGACGGATTCTGTAGAGTGCGTACGCACACCTAATTCCAGGTACGCCCTCTTCTGAAACATATTATATTGTTCATAAAGGGAAAATATTTAGATTTTACAAGAGAATAGAGAACGTCAAAATCAACCTAAGAACCGCAAAATAAAATGTTATACAACTACCTAGTATCACCAGAAATGTAATATAGTATTTACATCTACAGACGGGGATCAAAAATTAAAAGAATTAAAAACATATGGCTGGTACAAGGAATCAATTTTGCTGAGTTTTAATTTTCAATCTTACTGCAGTAAATTGCATATGATTTAACACTTCAAAGCCTGCTGGTTACTTGATGCACCAACAGGATTGACATTCAAAAATTGTACATTCTACCCACACTGTAGTTATGTGTTTTTATTTATCTCACAACAAACAACGACTTTTCCCCCATATAACATAAACTGATTGGTATGAATAACCAAGATGAAAAGTGTTTACTGCGCGGTAGGAAATGGGTCTTTAAATAAAACAGTTTACGCTTCGTCTTTAAAGGGCTACTGTGAGCTGCAGATGCTTCGGCAAAAGTACATCGGGAACGTTACAAGCTGTAAGAGAAAGAGATTTCATTTTTAATAAGATCTTGTTTTCATATGCAGATAATTTTCTCTAAGTATTTTTTAATATTGGTACCAATAACTGTGTTGTGGCGGATGGTTTATATATTACCGTTCTCGGAATCCAAAAAATAACATTTACAATATTCTTTGCCTGTTCGTAACCATACTGCGCTTTGAATGTGATCACTGTTGTGGACAGCCCTATTCAAACAGAGTGAAGAATGAAAAAGCAACCAACAAATGCACTGTACTTACTTATTCAACTTTTTATTCTGCTTTTCCCCGACATGTTTCGGCGTAGCAAGACGCCATCCTCAGGAGGTCGTATATAATTAAGACATTATTTTCCTCAGGCGATGTTTTCCACACA